>WWNC01000069.1:4095000-4692500 GCA_011125475.1 Melanerpes aurifrons | reverse complement strand
TTGCTGTTGCTAAAGCTGTGCAGGGGGAGTGCCCAGAGGCTGGAGCCAGGCTCTGCTGGGGGCTGCCCAATGCCAGCACAAGGAGCAGTGGTGGAAGCTGAGGCAGAGGAAGCTCCATGGAAACAGGAGGAAGAATTTCTTCCCTGTGAGGGTGACAGAGGCCTGGAGCAGGCTGCCCAGGGGGGCTGTGGAGTCTGCCTCTCTGGAAACATTCAAGACCAGCCTGGATGAGTTCCTGTGTGCCCTGCTCTGGGTGATCCTGCTCTGGCAGGGAGTTGGACTGGATGAGCTTTGGAGGTCCCTTCCAGCCCTGGAAATTCTGTGATGCTGTGATGCTGTTGATCTTTCCCCTCTCAGAGCAGCATCACAACACAGAGCCTCTGCTCTGAAGGAAGCAAACCTTGCACAAGCCAGGGCAGGAGATGCTGGAGTGGTTTTGCCTTCCTGATTAGCGCAATATGAATGGTAGGTTTGTATCTCGGGCTGGCCTAAAGTGCCTATTGAAAGTGCCCATAAATAAGGCATTGGCAGGCAGCAGGGTGGGGGTTTGCTCAGGCTCATGAGAGTGGGGTGGGTGATCAATATTTGATTCTGGTGGGCATGTGAATGAGGGGCTTGCTGCTGAATTCCAAGTGTTTAGCAGTTTTCTCTCCCCCTTCTGACGCGTTCTCCAGTGCAAACACTGTGAATTATTTAAGCAGGAGGAGCTTGAAGCTCTCTGTTGAAAAAGCTAAGCCCACAGAAGTAATTAATGCTTGCACCTTCCAGAGCTGACTCTAATTTCTTGAGTAATGTTGTTTGTTTTCTAGTTTGGAGTTGCTGTGGAGGTTTTCCCTGCCCTTGAAAGAGGAGCTCAGCCCTTACTACAGGCAGCCTGTGGTACAAGTGCTATGGAGCTGGTTCCTGCATGCCTTAGGCTGTTTGAGTGGGATTTTAGCCCACTGGGTTGGGTCATTAAGACTATTTCAACACACACAAACTGGGTCCCTCCCTTGGAGAGAGACTTTTGCTGGGGGTATCTAGAGCCAGGCCAAGGGACAATGGTTTGAAGCTGAGGCAGAGCAGGGTCAGAGTGGAGCTGAGGCAGAAGTTGTTGCTTGTGAGGGTGGGGAGAGTGTGGCCCAGGCTGGCCAGGGAGGCTGTGGCTGCCTCCTTGCTGGGGGTGTTGGAGGCCAGGCTGGCTGAGGCCTTGAGCAGCTGAGTGTAGCTGAGAGGTGTCCCTGGGCATGGTGGGGAGCTTGGAGCAGATGAGCTCTGAGCTCCCTCCCAGCCTGAGCCACACTGGGATTCTGCATCTGAAATCTTGTTGGCAGCACTCATGTCCTCTTGGGCACATTGCAGCTGTTGGACCTGTGGAGAATAGGAGAAATAAAGATGGGGATGTCCAACCTGGTAGAGGTGGAGTTCTCTCCTTAGCAGTTCTTGGTCTCTGGAAGACCTACCCTAAAGTGAGGTGTGCCTCCTCCCTGGAGTTGTTTAAGGCAAGGCTGGATGAGACTTTGAGCAGCCTGGGCTAGTTTCCTTGGCAAAGAATACAGACCACATCTGCAATCCTGTGTCCAGCTCTGGGCTCCCCAGTTCCAGAGAGACAGACCTGCTGGAGAGAGTCCAAGGGAGAGCCAGGAGGATGCTTAGGGGACTTGAGCATCTCCCCTGTGAAGAGAGACTGAGAGCCCTGGGGCTGTTTAGTGTGGAGAGGAGAAGGTTGAGAGGGATCTGATCAATGTCTATCAATAGCTGAGGGCTGGGGGTCAGGTGGAGGGGGCCAAGCTCTTTTGGGTGGTGCATAGTAGTAAGAAAAGGGACAACAGGTTCAAGCTTGAAGAGGGAATATTTCATCTCAACAGGAGGAGAAACTTCTTTACAATGAGGGTGACAGAGGCCTGGAGCAGGCTGCCCAGAGAGGTTGTGGAGTCTCCTTCTCTGGAGACTTTCCAACCCCACCTGAATGCATTCCTGTGCAGACTGCCCTGGGTGATGCTGCTCTGGCAGTGGGGTTGGACTGGATGATCTCTGGACTGGATGATCTCTGGAGGTCCCTTCCAACCTCTAACGTTCTATGATTCTATGAATCCATAGTGAGGTGAGAGCAGCACTGGAAGGTGGAAGGTGACACCATACATATGGTCAAGGGCTCATCAAGAAGTACTTTTCTTCTGGTTTGTGGTTTCTTGTTGGATGTTGAGTGGAGGAGTGAGAGCAGGTGCTTCAGCAAAGGATTAGCAGCTGAAAGCTGAAGTTTGCTTCTGTGCATATCTAAACAGCAACAGTCTCCTCCAAGTGATGTGCTCAAGCCCTCTGGAGACTGAAGGAAACAGAGCCAATGCAAATGCTTGGCTTGGTTTGTTGGCTTTAGCAGAAGGCTTAACAACACAAGTCTCAAGTTGTCATAAAATCCCAGCATTTGCAGTCCTTGGGCAAAGCCAAAGTCCTTTGGGATCAGCAAGTGGAATCCACAGTTTCGTAGAATTATTGAATCACAGAATGGGCAGGGCTGGAAGGGACCTCAAGGCTCAGCCAGTCCCAAACCCCTGCCATGGGCAGGGACACCTCACACCACAGCAGGTTGCTCACAGCCACAGCCAGCCTGGCTGCAAACACCTCCAGGCAGGAGGCTTCCACCACCTCCCTGGGCAACCTGTACCAGGCTCTCAACACCCTCATGGCCAACAACTTCTTCCTCACAGCCAATCTCAATCTCCCCACTTCTAGTTTTGCTCCATCCCCCCCAGTCCTATCCCTCCCTGACACCCTCAAAAGTGCCTCCCCAGCTTTCTTGGAGCCCCCTGCAGATCCTGGAAGGCCACCAGAATGTCTCCTGAGAGCCTTCTCCTCTCCAGATTGGAGAGCATCAAATGGACTTGGAGTTCCTCCCAAGAGAGGCTCAGCTAAAGATTTTTTAGCATGACTTCTCCACTGGCAATGCTCTTGGCCATCCTCAGCTGGAAATGCACACAAAGGGCATGAGGAGTGGTTGGACATCGGGAAATTGGGCATTAGGAAGAATGTCTGCACAGAAGGGTTCTCAGGCACTGGCCCACGGAGGTGGTGGAGGCAGCAGCCCTGGAGGTACTTAGAAGCTGTGTGGATGTGGTGCTGAGGGATCACAGTCTCACAGTATCACCCAGGTTGGAGGAGACAGGTTGGATGATCTTTGGATCATCGAGTCCAACCTGTCACCACAGACCTCATGACCAGACCATGGCACCAAGTGCCACATCCAATTCCCTCTTGAACACCTCCAGGGATGGGGACTCCACCACCTCCCTGGGATGTGGGTTAGTGATAGTAGCTTAGCAGCAGTGGTGGGATTGAGCTCTAGGCAAGTAGTTGGACTTGATGGTCTCAAAGGTCTCTTCCAAGCTCAACAGTTCAATGATTCACTCTGCTACCTACCGGCCAGGACAGTGGCTCGGTTGGTAACGCATCAGACCCTTAATGGAAGGTCATGAGTTCAAGCCTGCAGTGGGCAGTAGCGTCCTCCCTACTCTAGTCATGAGGTCTGTGGTGATGGGTTGGACTCCATGAGCTGTGAGGTCTCTTCCAACGTTAGTGATACTGAATACTGGCTGCTGCTGCAGGTGGTGGGATGGGGGTTGCATCCCAGGAGGCACCACAGGCAGGGAGAAGGGGCTGGGGCTGGGCTGCTGTTGGAACCCAGGCACTCACATAGCCTAGGTGCAGCATGGCTGACCCTTCCAAGATGTCTGAGATGCTTTCCTTGCTGCTCCTTGTGCTCAGGAGGCAGCTCTCCACTTAGCTGTTCAGCTGGGAATGAATGCCTCATGGTCTAGTCATGAGGTCTGTGGTGCCAGGTTGGACTCGATGATCCTCGAGGTCTCCTCCAGCCTTGGTGACACTGTGAGACTGTAATTCCCAGGAAAGAAGCAGCCAACTCTGGTTAAAAACATGTGGGTAGGGGGGGTGAGGGGTTGAACTAAGTGACAGAAAAAGCTCCTCTCATCTTGTAGCCTTTCCAGACTTGTAACTCCATCAGTAAGTTGTGCAGCTCCAGGCTTTGAGGGAGGTATTCAGCTCCTAAGTTTCCCAGAAACTTTCCTTCCTTTGACATTTCTGCTTTCCAATTCCTTTTCATAGCTCAGCCATTAGCAGAGGCAGCTCTTGTTTGGAAGGCAGCAAGTTCTGCACTTTCAGGTGGAAAGAGCCTTTTAGGAGGAGTTAGCATGGCTGCTAACAGGGCCATTTCTCTGATTGCCTAGAGTCTGCAGGGCTTTGAAACATCTCTGCCTTGTGCTGACATAAAGGGAATTGCCACATCAGGCCCAGCATGCAGAAACAGCGCTGCCTTTAAACAGTGATCTGTGCTGTAACCACATCAAGGTTGGTTTCTTTCCCTAATGAAAGGCTCTTTTTACTTTACACCCCCCCCCCCCTCAAATGTTGCTCCAAAACTGCTTGGAGAATCTATTCTGAGTTCATTGTTTTTCTCCTGCATGCCACTGTTTCCCTGATGAAGGAAGATGACCCATTTAGATGTAGAGATGTTTTCCACACACTAGAGCAGTACCTCACTGCCTCAGTAGCCTCAGTTTTCTACCTCTGAAGCACTTTGAGCAACCCAGGCTTTGTCATTTAAATTGCATTGAAGCTGGAATGCAAAATGAGCTTAAGTATTCATTATAAAGGCATTTAAACTGAAAACCCTTCTCAGTGGTCAGGGCTGGGCTGGCCTCACACACAGGTTGCCTCAGGTTAGAAAGGTCCCTCAAAGGTCATCTTGTCCAGCCCTCACTCTCCAGAGGACTCTTCCAACCCCTACAGTTCTGTGACTCCACTGGATACCTCCCTGGAAAAGTGTCAAGGGGCAGGGCAGGGCTGGGCACCAGAGGAGTGCCAGAGGCTCTCCAGGAGCCCCTCTGCCTCCCCAAAAGGAAGAGAAAGGGAAGAAGGGAGAGAGGCTGATGGGCTGGGGAAGAAACTAACCCAGCTGGGATGGGAAGAAGAACAATGCCATGGGATAGAGACACAGAGACACAAAGCAAGATAGAAGCCAAGCCCTGAGGGCAAGGATGGCACCACTGGCACCACTGCTGCTGGGGGCAGGCCCTGGGCAAGTCCCAGCCTGGGCTCAGCAGCAGATGGGAAGCAGCTTCAGGAGCTGGATTGTGGAGCTGGAGTGAGGAAGACAGGGCTGGGGATGGAAGGCAGAAGGGAGAGAGTCCTGCTGGGACAGCAGCCAGGGAAGAAGAGGCTTGAGCCTGGGCAGCCCTCAGCTTGCTGCTGAAGATGCCATCCAGGGGCTGCAATGCCTTGGGGGGCACTTGAGGCTCCCCTCTGCTGTCTGCTCCTGCCCACAGCTGCCCCCTCTGCCTTCCTGCCCCCCAAGGTGGGGCAGAGCTGTGGCAATGCCCTTGGGGTGCAGAGCAGCAAGCCTGAGGCAGAGGCTTTGTGCCCCCCAGGCCTTGGCAGGAGCTCTGCCCCTCAGCTTCTCCCTGCTAGCAGCAGCCCCTGGCTGTGCCAAGCTGCCCTGAGCTTCAGCAAGTGCCTGAGTGAGCAGAGCCTGAGCTGGGCACTCCCAGCCTGAGCAGAGCTGCTGCTGGTCTAGGTCAAACCAAGGCATCCCTTAACTCCCAGTAAGAGCAGAGCCAGCTCTGACACTTGAGGTGCTGGCTCATGTTGGACATGTAAGTACCCCAGTATTGCCAAAATATTGGCTATGAATCATCATGAGGTATTTGATGGGCAGCTCATGACCTTTCCCTTGAATCCTCTTGCATGGTGGTAATGTCAACAAAGTCATCCCCTCTGCTCCACTCTGCTGAGACCACAGCTGCAGCTCTGGGGCCAGGTCTGGAGCCTCTATGCCAGGAAGGATCTGGAGGGGCTGGAAGGTGTCAGAGCAGGGCCAGGAGGAGGAGCAGAGGGCTGGAGCTGCTCTGCTCTGGAGACAGCCTGAGAGAGTTGGGGTTGTGCAGGCTGCAGAGGAGAAGGCTCCCAGGAGACCTTCTGGTGGCCTTCCAGGATCTGTAGGGGGCTCCAAGAAAGCTGGGGAGGGATTTGTGAGGGTGTCAAGGAGGGATAGGACTGGGGGGGATGGAGCAAAAGTAGAAGTGGGGAGATTGAGATTGGCTGTGAGGAAGAAGTTGTTGGCCATGAGGGTGGTGAGAGCCTGGTACAGGTTGCCCAGGGAGGTGGTGGAAGCCTCCTGCCTGGAGGTGTTTGCAGCCAGGCTGGCTGTGGCTGTGAGCAACCTGCTGTGGTGTGAGGTGTCCCTGCCCATGGCAGGGGGTTGGGACTGGCTGAGCCTTGAGGTCCCTTCCAACCCTGACAGCTCTGTGGTCCTATGACTCATGAGGTCTTCATTAGCTACTGCATGCCAGAGACAAGGCAGCAGAGGTGGAGGAGCTGCAGAGATGTGTGGCCCATGCTGCCCAATTGCTTGTGTCCATGGCCTGGGGAGCTTCAGGAAGCTTTGCTTCCAGAGCATTGAGGTGCTCCTGGTCTGGGAGATGCTCACAGTTCCTCCCAGTCAAGCAAAGTTCAAAATTAAGTTACTTTAGGCTTAGTCTGGAATGTTTAGCAGAACAATAACCACAAGAAAGCCCCAAACCCCAACCAGCCCCAAATGCTGTTGCAGTGATGAATGGTTTTAATTAGAAGTAGGTGGCAAACACTTGCAAGAAGATAAAATTTCCAGCAGTTCTCTGTACATTTAATGCTCCTGGCAGGCAAAAAGCATTCATTCTTGAAGCAAGAACTGGAGAACTAATTTGGCTTAGCTTTAATTTAGTGATGATACAATTTGGCTATAATTAAAGTGGAGTGGAGGTAACAAACTGTAGTTAATCTAGGTACAAACTTCTCTTTTTTTTTTGGTGCCTCTGTAATTAATTTGCTCTTCAGATTGGGAAGCATCACCAAACCTAGGTGAGCAGAAGTGCAGGCAGCAGTCCAGGGCTTCTGCAGCGTTGGTTAAGAAGTTGGTGAATGAAAAGCTGGAAGGATCATCCTTATGCTGAGGCTGCTTGCTGGCAGCAAAGGACTTGAGGGTGCTGGTGAAGGAGGAGCTGGACAGGAACCAGCAGTAGGCACTTGCAACCCAGAAGGCCAATGGTAGCCTGGGCTGCATCCAAAGCAGTGTGGCCAGTAGGTCCAGAGAGGTGATTCTGCCACTGGACTGCAAGGCTGCTCTAAGGTCTCTCTTGAGCCTTCTCCAGGCTGAACAGCCCCAGCTCTCCCAACCTGTCCCCATAGGGGAGGTTCTGCAGCCCTCTGCTATTTTCATTACCTCCTCTGAACCTGCTCCAGCAGCTCCAGGTCCTTCTTGTGCTGGGGCCCCAGAACCAGAGGCAGTGCTGCAGGTGTCGCTGCTGCCTAGTTGAGTCTTGATTCTTGCATTGTTGACTTCCTTCTAGTTGAGAGGCCCTAAACAGGACAAAAATTGACCTGGTACAATTTGTATGATATGGGCTAGCAGATCCCCTCCCAGCCTGTGCTGCTGCAGTTGATTCTTCCTGCCCAGCTGCAGGACTCTGCTCTCATCCTCCTTGACCCTCCTTAGGTTCCTCTGTGCCCAGCTCTCAGCCTGCCCAAGTCTCTGCATGGCCTCACAGCCTTCAGGTGTCTCAGCCAAGCCTCCCAGTTTGGTGTCCTCAGCAAATCTGCTGACAGACTCTGCCTGTCTGTCTTTTTGTCCCCTCATCAATGTCATCTCCATTTATTAAGCTTTCCAACCTCCCCTGAGGAGCAGCAAAGCATGCTCTGCACACATCTGGCTCATTAGACTGCACCAACAGTGCTCCACGCTCAGGCCCTGGTTGCTAATCCCTCTGGAAGTTGAGTTCCTCCAGTCACAGTGCAGCAGATGTTGGTTGTTGATACTTCATGAGGGGTTTTTTGTTTGCAGTTTTATTCTGGGTACCTCCATATATTTATCCCCCCCCACCCCCAGAAGGAGGAACTTTCTTAATCCTGTGCAGAGATGGAAATACAAAGGACAGCTAGAGGTGTGCTGTGTTCTCTGTCCTTCCCCAGCTCTGGGGATGCAGAGGGAGCTGGGAAGGGAGGAGAAACAGGGACTGCTTGGGTCTCTTTGAAGTGTTTTATCAGTGCTCTGAACAAATATCAAACAGGAGGCTTCTGCCATGTAGAAATGGGGATGGTACATCCTCTTGGGCTGCATCTGACACAGTTCCCATGCAGTACATCTGTGAGGTGACTAACTCAAGAGTCAGGCAGAGAATAGCCATTTTCAGGGACAGGATCCTCTCTTGGGGTGCTGAGGTAGTTCTTGATTTCTGTGAGTGGGTTTAATATTCGTTATCATTTCAGTGCAAAATCCTGCAGCAGGGTCAGGCCAATCCCAGGCATCAATCCAGGCTGGGTGCAGAGTTGGCTGAGAGTAGCCCTGAAGAAAAATTCTTGGGGTATTGGTTGCTGAGCAGCTGCCCAGGAGCCAGCAGTGTCCTCCTGCAGCCCAGCAGGCAGCTGTGTGCTGGGCTGCAGCCAGAGCAGTGTGGGCAGCAGGGCAGGAGAGGGGATTCTGCCCCTGTACTCTACTCTGCTCAGACCTCACCTCCAATCCTGCCTCCACCTTTGGTGTCCCCAGCAGAAGGACACAGAGCTGATGGAGAGAGGCCAGAGGAGGTCACAGAGATGATCCAGGGGCTGGAGCAGCTCTGCTGGGAGCACAGGCTGAGGGAGCTGGGGCTGTGCAGCCTGCAGAGGAGAAGGCTCCAGGGGCACCTCAGAGCTGCCTGCCAGCACCTGAAGGCATCCTGCAGGAAGGCTGCAGAGAGACTTTTGCTGAGGGGGTCTGGAGCCAGGCCAAGGGGGAATGGTTTGAAGCTGAGGCAGAACAGGGTCAGAGTGGAGTTGAGGCAGAAGTTCTTGATAGGTTGGACTTGATGATCTTGAAAGTCTTTTCCAACCTGGCCTATTCTATTCTATTCTGTTCTGTTCTGTTCTGTTCTGTTCTATTCTATTCTTCAGTGTGAGGGTGGTGAGAGTGTGGCCCAGGCTGGCCAGGGAGGCTGTGGCTGCCTCCTTGCTGGGGGTGTTGGAGGCCAGGCTGGCTGAGGCCTTGAGCAGCTGAGTGTAGCTGAGAGGTGTCCCTGGGCATGGTGGGGAGCTTGGAGCAGATGAGCTCTGAGCTCCCTCCCACCCTGAGCCACTCTGGGGTTCATTTAAGGACTTGTAGATTTGTGCTTATATAGCTGTGCCACCATTTTCAGATCAAGCTTTCACAGAATCCTGGAATGGTTTGGGTTGGAAGGGACTGGAGCAGGCTGCCCAGGGGGCTTGTGGAGTCTCCCTCTCTGGAGGTATTCAAAACCTGCCTGGCTGTGTTCCTGTCTGATCTGCCCTGGGTGACCCAGCTCTGGCTGCCCAGGGAGGTGGTGGAGACCATGTCCCTGGAGGTGTTCAAGAAAGGCTTGGATGTGGCACTTGGAGCCATGGTTTAGTTGTCAGGAGGTGGTGGGTGTTAGCTACTAGGTTGGACTTGATGATCTCTGAGGTCTTTTCCAACCTGGTGGATTCTGTTATTCTGTGAATTTCCTCTTGTTTGCACCTGTTGTTTTTCCACTGGGCACCACTGAAGCCTGGCTCCATCCCCCATCCTCCCTCCCACCAGGTATTTATCCACATGGACAAGATCCCCCTGAGCTTCTTTATATCTAACCAGTCCCAGAAACAAAGCACAGAGGTAGGACTAAGACTTATTCCTCTCACCAAGAAGCTCCACTTAATTTTCCTTCTGGATTACAGATTAGCTGAACATATCTCTGCTGTCTTGGAGTAAAACTTGGTTTCAACAAGATCCCTGTGCCCCATGCATAACTAATCAGAGTGATTTAAGCACCACTGCTTTTGCAGCACGCCTCAATAAAGCCACAGAGCCCAGCTCTGCCAAGCCAGGCTTTGACTGTTTAGAGCTGAGCAATGGCTTTGTTCTCTCTTAGTAAGAGATGTCAGGGGCAGCACAACCTGGCTTGTACTTTTCATTGAAGGGGGGAGAGATCTGCACTTGCTCTGCAGCCATTTCTGAAGAGTTGTGAAGGGTGGGAGAATTGGAATGTAAATATACAAGCATTAACTTAAACCCAGGAGATAACAGAATCACAGAATCAACCAGGCAGGAAAAGACCTTCGAGATCATTGAAGCTAACCTATCTCCCAGCACCATCTTATCAACTAAACCATGGCACCAAGGGCCTCATCAAGCCTCATCCTAAACACCTCCAGGGATGGGGACTCCACCACCTCCATGGGCAGCACATTCCAATGGGCAATCACTCTCTCTGTGTAGAACTTTCTCCTCACCTCCAGCCTAAACTTCCCCTGGCACAGCTTGAGACTGTGTCCTCTTGTTCTGGTGCTGGCTGCCTGGCAGAAAAGACCAACCCCCACCTGGCCACAACCTCCCTTCAGGGAGTTGCAGAGAGCAAGAAGGTCTCCCCTGAGCCTCCTCTTCTCCAGGCAATCCAGCAATGAAGACAGACACAGAGGATGATTTCTTTGCAGAAGCTCTTAAGGACATCTTTCTGTGCTCACTGTAAGCTCACAGAAACAGTAAGGCTGGAAAAGGCCTCTAAGATCAAGCCCAACCAGCAACCCAACACCACCATGGCCACCAAACCATGTCTCACAGTGCCATGGCCACACAGTTCTTGAACACCTCCAGGGATGGGCCCTCTGCACTTTGGCCACAACAACCCCAGGCAGAGCTACAGGCTGGGGTCAGAGTGGCTGAGAGCAGCCAGGCAGAGAGGGACCTGGGGGTGCTGGTCGATGGTAGGCTGAACAGGAGCCTGCAGTGTGCCCAGGAGGCCAAGAGGGCCAAGGGCATCCTGGCCTGCATCAGGAAGAGTGTGGCCAGCAGGAGCAGGGAGGTCATTCTGCCCCTGTACACTGCACTGGTTAGGCCACACCTTGAGTCCTGTGTCCAGTTCTGGGCTCCTCAGGTTAGGAAAGATGTTGAGATGCTGGAAGGTGTCCAGAGAAGGGCAAGAAAGCTGGGGAGGGGTCTGGAGCACAGCCCTGTGAGGAGAGGCTGAGGGAGCTGGGGTTGCTTAGCCTGGAGAAGAGGAGGCTCAGGGGAGACCTTGCTCTCTCCAACTCCCTGAAGGGAGGTTGGAGCCAGGTGGGGGTTGGTCTCTTCTCCCAGTCAGCCAGCACCAGAACAAGAGGACACAGTCTCAAGCTGTGCCAGGGGAGGTCTAACCTGGGGGTAAGGAGAAAGTTCTTTCCAGAGAGAGTTGTTAGCCATTGCGATGTGCTACCCAGGGAGGTGGTGGGGTCCCCATCCCTGGAGGTGTTCAAGAGGGGATTGGATGTGGCACTTGGAGCCATGGTCTAGTATTCTGGAGGTCTGTGGTGACAGGTTGGACTCGATGATCTTTGTGGTTTTCCAACCTTGGTGATTCCGTGATTCCACCACCTCCCTGGGCACTTCCAGTGCCTGACCACTCTTGCAGCAAAGACATTTTTGCTCATCTCCAACCTCAGCCTTTCCTGGTGCAGCTTGAGAGCATTTCTTCTTGTGCCAGCCTGCTGCTGGGCTCAGCTTTGCTGCCCTGGGCTCAGGTGCAGCTGAGAGCAGGAGGAGCAGAGCCTTTCAGTGCTGCACATCCCTCCCAGTGCCTTGCTTTCAGTGTGGTGTCTTCTAGAAAGGACTCCAGTTCAGCACTCTGGTGCTCAGCTTTTCTCTGGCCAATGCAATCAAGGCTTCTGATGGGAAATGCAATTTATCCAGCAGTTCAATTTATCCCTTATTCTTATGGCTTTAGTCAAGGACATTCCTGTAATGATGAAACCCTTGGTGCTAGCAGTGTGCTGTGGGGCTCCATGGTCCTGTCAGGATCAGCAAGGCTTTTTGTGTCATAGAAATTGAATACAAATGGAAAACTTCTCTCTTTTACAGCAAAACAGCAAAGAATGTTTCAGCTCTGACAAACCTGGGAGGCACCAGGGCCTGGTTGGAAACTCTCCTGTCATGCCTACTCTGCACTTGGCACTTCTCCAGCAGCTACTCATCACAGAACTGGTTTTGTTGCCCTTTAAGCTCATCCAGTGCAAGCATTCTCCAACTCTGCCAAGGCTGGTGATAAGCCATGGCCCAATTTATGGGTTGGAAATGACCTTCAAGGTCATTAAGTCCTAAAACTACCAAGCCTGGTCCTAAACTATGTCTCTCAGCATCATGTCTCTGCCTCTTGGAAACCCCTCCAAGGATGGGGATTCAGCCACCTCCCTGGGCAGCCTGTGCCGCTGTTTGAGGAGCCTTCAGTAAAGCTTCCTCTGATGTCCAACCTAAACCTGTCCTGGTGCAAATTCAGGCCACTTCCTTAGGCTTGGGTCTGCTTCCTTGTGCAGTTTAGGGGAGACCTGATTGCTCTCTACAACTACCTGAAGGGAGGCTGTAGCCAGGTGGGGGTTGGTCTCTTCTCCCAGGCAGCCAGCACCAGAACAAGAGGACACAGTCTCAAGCTGTGCCAGGGGAGGTTTAGGCTGGAGGTTAGGAAGAGGTTTTTCACAGCCAGAGAGATTGGCTACTGAGATGTGCTGCCCAGGGAGGTGGTGGAGTCCCCACCCCTGGAGGTGTTTAGGAAGAGTCTAGATGAGGCCCTTGGTGCCATGGTTTAGTTGATTAGATGGTGCTGGGTGATAGGTTGGACTTGATGATCTCTGAGGTCTTTTCCAACCTGGTTGATTCTAAATCTAGCACCATGCTCCAGGAGAGTTTAACTTGTACTTGATCCAGGTCTCAGCTTCCTCGCACTCTGCCTAAATGTCCCCTGGGCTTCCAGCTTTGTTGTGTACATCAGGTCAAGATGATGTTCCAACCTCTAGTGCTGTCTTGACACAGAGGAATAGATGTGCAGCAGAGTTGTGTGGTCAGTGGTCACCAGTAGTCACCATCAGATTGGCTGTTAGGAAGAAGTTGTTGCCCATGAAGGTGGTGAGAGCCTGGCCCAGGTTGCCCAGGGAGGTGGTGGAAGCCTCCTGCCTGGAGGTGTTTGCAGCCAGGCTGGATGTGGCTCTGAGAGTGGTGCTTTGAGCCCTAACTGGAATTTAAGAACTCAGATGATAGCAAATTGATTATTCCTCCCTTGGTCCCCTTCCCTTTCCCTGATAAGGGAAGGGAAAGGAAAAACAGGGACAGGGAAAAGGGATGGAAGTGAATCTACAAACTGAAGTAATCTGGAGTCAGTCTCTCCAAAGAGACTTTCAGGTTTATGTTTTATTTGGCAGATCCAAATAGTCACTTAGAAAGGGAAATGGAGATGTTGGTGTCTGAATCTGAAAGGATAAGCTGGTAGCTAGGAGATGTCACAGTGGTTACCTTTCAGACATTGTATTGCACTGCATGAGCCCCAACCCTTTCAGCCTATCTCTCTAGGGGAGGTGCTCCAGCCCTCTGACCATGAACATGGAGCTGGAGCTGGTCTGTTCTGAGACAGCCTGAGAGAGTTGGGGTTGTGCAGGCTGGAGAAGAGAAGGCTCCCAGGAGACCTTCTTGAGGCCTTCCAGGATCTGCAAGGGACTCCAAGAAAGCTGGGGAGGGACTTCTGAGGGTGTCAGGGAGGGATAGGACTGGGGGGGATGGAGCAAAAGTAGAAGTGGGGAGATTGAGATTGGCTGTGAGGAAGAAGTTGTTGGCCATGAGGGTGGTGAGAGCCTGGCCCAGGTTGCCCAGGGAGGTGGTGGAAGCCTCCTGCCTGGAGGTGTTTGCAGCCAGGCTGGCTGTGGCTGTGAGCAACCTACTGTGGTGTGAGGTGTCCCTGTCCATGGCAGGGGGCTTGGAACTGGCTGAGCCTTGAGGTCCCTTCCAACCCTGACAAATCTGTGATTCTATGATTTATGTCTCATGCTTCTTGCTAGTGACAGTGTGTCCATATCCCAAATCAGAAGGTTTGCTGTGAACTTAAAAAGGGGGAAAGGGAATGTTGTGCCTCTTGGGAAGCCCAATTAGGTGGCTAAGTGACACAAATGACTTCACTAATTTATGTTCTCTGTGATGTCTGTGATGAAACACAACAGACATGCTGCTCACTCTGCTCCTCAGATCTTTGGGTAGTTTACTGTTTGTGGCTGGAAAAACACACCAGGGAATACCTCAGCGTATGCTGGGGCTGAACTGGGTGAGAAATGGCAGCAGCTAGTCTGTGAAGGATAAAATGAGTCTTCCTGAAGTGTTTGCCTAGAGAAGCAGGCTTTCTAACTTTGTGATTTTCCAGACCTGTTGGAACACACTTCATCAGAGGCACTGCCTCTTAAAGGCAATAAATTACCATTAAAAACCCCTCCTGGCTTCATTAAAGGAGCTGAGCACTTGATGGGTTCATCTGGAAGGGCTTGGTCCAGATTGCAATCAGGCTGTTACTCCACTGACCACAGGGTTCCTCCTTTATTGAGCATTTCTCTCAGTAGTAAAAAGAAATGAAAAAGAGGAGATAATTCTGCAGCTCTTGCAGTTCTCCTCTCACAAACTGTCAGCTGCCAAGACAGCTCAGTGGCCACTTACCTCCCCTTACCACTCAGGAATCACAGAAACCTGGAACAGCCAAATTGGAAGGGAGCTCAGAGCTCATCTGCTCCAAGCTCCCCACCATGCCCAGGGACACCTCTCAGCTACACTCAGCTGCTCAAGGCCTCAGCCAGCCTGGCCTCCAACACCCCCAGCAAGGAGGCAGCCACAGCCTCCCTGGCCAGCCTGGGCCACACTCTCCCCACCCTCACAAGCAACAACTTCTGGCTCAGCTCCACTCTAACCCTGCTCTGCCTCAGCTTCAAACCATTGCCCCTTGGCCTGGCTCCAGACCCCCTCAGCAAAAGTCTCTCTGCAGCCTTCCTGCAGGATGCCTTCAGGTGCTGGCAGGCAGCTCTGAGGTGCCCCTGGAGCCTTCTCCTCTGCAGGCTGCACACCCCCAGCTCCCTCAGCCTGTGCTCCCAGCAGAGCTGCTCCAGCCCTTGGAGCATCTTTGTGGCCTCCTCTGGACTCTCTCCAGCAGCTCTGTGTCCTTCCTATTCCTGGACATTTTAGCTCCCTTTGCTACACTGGCAGAATGCTGCTGCCCCTCTCCTCAGCCCCCTGCAAACCAAACATCTTCAGTCTTCCCAGACTTCTTTTGTTGCTTGTGTTTTCCAGGTTTTAATTATTTTTACCTCTCTTGAGGTTTCTCTTTCCTTGACTAACTTCTTGGCCCTCATCCCATGAGTCAGAGTTTCAGTCTAGCCCAGCAGTGAAGGCAAAGGCTTAGTGATGGGTTAAGGGCTGAACAGGATGATCATCCAGGCAAGACACACCAGAACAAGAGGACAGAGTCTCAAGCTGTGCCAGGGGAAGTTTAGATGTTGAGATGCTGGAAGGTGTCCAGAGAAGGGCAAGAAAGCTGGGGAGGGGTCTGGAGCACAGCCCTGTGAGGAGAGGCTGAGGGAGCTGGGGTTGCTTAGCCTGGAGAAGAGGAGGCTCAGGGGAGACCTTCTTGCTGTCTACAACTCCCTGAAGGGAGACAGCCAGAGAGGGACCTGGGGGTGCTGGTTGATGGTAAGATGAACATGAGCCTGCAGTGTGCCCAGGTGGCCAGGAGGGCCAATGGCATCCTGGCCTGCATTAAGAACAGTGTGGCCAGCAGGAGCAGGGAGGTCATTCTGCCCCTGTACACTGCACTGGTTAGGCCACACCTTGTGTCCTGTGTCCAGTTCTGGGCTCCTCAGTTTAGGAAAGATGTTGAGATGCTGGAAGGTGTCCAGAGAAGGGCAACGAAGTTAGTGAGGGGCTTGGAACACAAGCCCTATGAGGAGAGGCTGAGGGAGCTGGGGCTGCTTAGCCTGGAGAGGAGGAGACTCAGAGGTGACCTCATTACTCTCTACAACTACCTGAAGGGGGGTTGTAAACAGGCAGAGGTTGGTCTCTTCTCCCAGGCAGCCAGCACCAGAACAAGAGGACACAGTCTCAGGCTGCGCCAGGGGAGGTTTAGGCTGGAGGTCAGGAGGAAGTTTTACACGGAGAGAGTGATTGCCCATTGGAATGGGCTGCCTGGGGAGGTGGTGGAGTCGCCGTCACTGGAGGTGTTCAGGAGGAGACTTGACAGGGTGCTTGGTGCCATGGGTTAGTTGATTGGGTGGTGTTGGGTGATAGGTTGGACGCGATGATCTTGAAGGTCTCTTTCAACCTGGTCTATTCTATTCTATTCTATTCTATTCTATTCTATTCTATTCTATTCTATTCTATTCTATTCTATTCTATTCTATTCTATTCTATTCTATTCTATTCTAAAGTTCTTCCCAGCAAGAGAGATTGGCCACTGGGATGTGCTGGCCAGGGAGGTGGTGGAGTCCCCATCCCTGGAGGTGTTCAAGAGGGGATTGGATGTGGCACTTGGAGCCATGGTTTAGTTGTCAGGAGGTGTTAGGTGTTGGGTCATAGGTTGGACTTGATGATCTCTGGGTTCTTTTCCAACCTGGTTGAGTCTCTGATTCTGTGATCTCAAGTCTTTTCCAACCAAAGCAATTCTGTGGCTCTCTCTTGTGGCTTTGCTAAAGTCAGTGGGAAAACTCTTGCTCAGAAATGCTAAAGCCTCACAATTTTTGCCTTTCCTGTCATCTGTTTAAGTCCTCCACTGTTTTTCTGCCCTAATTACCTTTCTCTAGCTGTTACTCAACTTAAATGCTGGCAGATCCCATATGGAATAGGAAGGCACACAAATTATGCTTTGAAGGAAAGAGAACTAATTCCAGAGCTAATGATACATGCTGAGTGTCTCCAATCCATGCAGTTAATTTGAACAGGAGCAAAAGGAGCTCTGCATGGAGTTTTAACCACTCCTCAGGTACCCACATGGAAACAGTTTCCTCTGGAAGAGGTTACCGCCTCTCCCTGGGTAACCAGGGGCTCGTTTCACCCACAGCAGCTGCTCTGGCAGCAGAGTTCAGCACAGCTCAAGGATGAGTTCACAATGGGGGGAAAGAAGAGTTTGCTTTTTCTTTAGGCTGCATGGAATCCCAGCTTGGTGGGGTTTGGAAGGCACCTCTGGAGGTCACCCAGGCATAGAAGCATAGAATCATTCAGGGTTGGAAGGGACCACAAGGATCATCCAGTTCCAACCCCCCTGCCATGGGCAGGGACACCCCACACTACATCAGCCTGCCCAGAGCCTCAGCCAGCCTGGCCTTAAACACCTCCAGGGACAGGAGGTCGACCACCTCCCTGGACAACCCGTTCCAGGGCTTCACCACTCTCATGGGGAAGAACCTCCTCCTCACCTCCAACCTGAATCTCCCCACCTCCAGCTTCATTCCATTGCCCCTAGTCCTATCACTGCCTGAGATCCTGAGCAGTCCTTCCCCAGCCTTCCTGTAGCCCCCTTCAGATCCTGGAAGGCCACAATGAGGTGACCTGGGAGCCTTCTCTTCTGCAGCCTGAACAGCCCCAACTCCTTCAGTCTGTCCTCACAGGAGAGGTGCTCCAGCCCTCTGCTCCTCCTCCTGGCCCTTCTCCGGACACCTTTCAGCACCTCCAGATCCCTCTTGCAATAGGGGCTCCAGAACTGGAGGCAGTACTCCAGGTGGGGTCTCCCCAGAGCTGAGCAGAGGGGGAGAATCACCTCCCTTGCCCTGCTGGCCACACTTCTCCTGCTGCAGCCCAGGATCTGATTGGCTTTCTGGGCTGCAAGTGCACACTGAGAGCTCCTGCTGAGCTTCTCCTCCCCCAGCACCCCCAAGGCTCTCTCCTCAGGGCTGCTTTCCAGCCAGTCCCTGCCCAGCCTGCATTTGTGCCTGGCATTGCCTCCACCCAGCTGCAGGACCCTGCACTTGCTCTTGTTGAACTTCATGAGGTTGGCTTGTGCCCACCTCTCCAGCCTCTCCAGGTCCCTCTGGATGGATCCCTTCCCTCCAGCTGTCTGCTGCACCACACAGCTTGGTGTCATCAGCAAACCTGCTGAGGGTGCACTCAATGCCACTGTCCATGGCATCCACAGAGATGTTGAACAAGCCTGGTCCCAGGACTGACCCCTGAGGGACTCTGCTTGTCCCTCAGGGGTCTGCTTGGTGCAGGGTGGTGCAGGTTGGTGCAGATTGGTGCAGGGAGGTGCAGGGAGGTGCAGGGTGGTGCAGGGTGGTGCAGGGAGGTGCAGGGTGGTGCAGATTGGCGCAGGGTGGTGCAGATTGGTGCAGGGTGGTGCAGAGTGCTGCAGATTTGTGCAGGGTGGTGCAGGGAGGTGCAGATTGGTGCAGGGAGGTGCAGATTGGTGCAGGGAGGTGCAGGGTGGTGCAGGTTGGTGCAGATTGGTGCAGGGTGGTGCAGGGAGGTGCAGGGTGGTGCAGGGTGGTGCAGATTGGTGCAGGTTGGTGCAGGGAGGTGCAGGGTGGTGCAGGGTGGTGCAGATTGGTGCAGGGTGGTGCAGAGTGCTGCAGATTTGTGCAGGGTGGTGCAGGGTGGTGCAGATTGGTGCAGGGAGGTGCAGGTTGGTGGAGGGAGGTGCAGATTGGTGCAGGGTGGTGTAGATTGGTGCAGGGAGGTGCAGATTGGTGCAGGGTGGTGCAGATTAGTGCAGGGAGGTGCAGGGTGGTGCAGGGTGGTGCAGATTGGTGCAGGGAGGTGCAGGGTGGTGCAGGGTTTTTACAGGACCACATTTGTGGCAAATTGAGGACAAGATATTTTAGAAGGGAAAGAGCTTTTCTAGTTCTTGAAAGCTGAGCCTCCTGTGCAGGAACCTGGGCACAAAAGGCACATAACCAAGTCTTGTAGCCATGAGAACAACAGCAGAGCAAGGAGCTCCCTCTCCCAGTTTAATTTGGTGTGGTTACAGAAATGAGGCTCCCAGCTGCTTCAATTGCAGTGCAGGGTGACACAGCGGTGAGGAAGTTAATCTCTGTGAGTAGTCATCATCTTCTGCTTCTTCACTGCTGACTCCTTGCCCTGCTATTCCCATTTGCCTCAAAATCTGCATCCAAATGTAGGTAGCAATGTTCTCAGAACAGGTCAGGCAGAGCAGCAGGACCTGCTGGGAGCTGTAATGAATCACAGAATGGCTCAGGTGGGAAGGGAGCTCAGAGCTCCTCTGCTCCAAGCTCCCCACCATGCCCAGGGACACCTCTCAGCTACACTCAGCTGCTCAAGGCCTCAGCCAGCCTGGCCTCAAACACCCCCACCAAGGAGGCAGCCACAGCCTCCCTGGCCAGCCTGGGCCACACTCTCACCACCCTCACAAGCAACAACTTCTGGCTCAGCTCCACTCTAACCCTGCTCTGCCTCAGCTTCAAACCATTGCCCCTTGGCCTGGCTCCAGACCCCCTCAGCAAAAGTCTCTCTGCAGCCTTCCTGCAGGATGCCTTCAGGTGCTGGCAGGCAGCTCTGAGGTGCCCCTGGAGCCTTCTCCTCTGCAGGCTGCACACCCCCAGCTCCCTCAGCCTGTGCTCCCAGCAGAGCTGCTCCAGCCCTTAGAGCAGCTTTGTGGCCTCCTCTGGGCTCTCTCCAGCAGCTCTGTGTCCTCCTTCTGCTGGGGACCCCAGACCTGGAGGCAGGATTGGAGGTGAGGTCTGAGCAGAGCAGAGCTTAGGGACAGAATCCCCTCTCCTGCCCTGCTGCCCACACTGCTCTGGCTGCAGCCCAGCACCCAGCTGCCTGCTGGGCTGCAGGAGGACACTGCTGGCTCCTGGGGAGCTGCTCAGCAACCAATAAACTGAAGACTTAGAAGTCTTTTTCCCTTCTCAGCAGAGTAGAAATAAAACTTTGATTTCACTGCTGAGAATAAATGGCAGAAATCACCAACCCAAAACATCAAAACTTTGCCTTTTTTTGGTGGATTTTTGAGGAGGAAGGAGGTGCTTGAGGAATCCCTGTGGCTGGGGTTGATGGTAGAAGAGAATAGTGAAAGGATAGCTTCGGGTGAGGGGTAAAACAGAAGTGGGGATATGACAGTGATGCGAACCCACACTCAGATCACAGAATCACCAAGGTTAGAATAGACCTCGAAGATCATTGAGTCCAACCTGTCACCACAGACCTCATGACTAGACCATGGCACCAAGTGCCACATCCAATCCCCTCTTGAACACCTCCAGGGTAGTGAACGGTGCCACATCCAGCTGGAGGCCAGTCACCAGTGGCGTCCCCCAGGGATCAGTGCTGGGCCCTGTCCTCTTCAACATATTCATTGATGATCTGGATGAGGGGATTGAGTCAGTCATCAGCAAGTTTGCAGATGACACAAAGTTAGGGGCAGATGTTAGTCAGTTAGAGGGTAGAAAGGCTCTGCAGAGGGACCTCGACCGACTGGACAGATGGGCGGAGTCCAATGGGATGGCATTCAACAAGTCCAGGTGCCGAGTGCTGCACTTTGGCTACGGCAATCCCATGCAGAGCTATAGGCTGGGGTCGGAGTGGCTGGAGAGCTCCCAAACAGAGAGGGACCTGGGTGTGCTGATCGACAGCCACCTGAATATGAGCCAGCAGTGTGCCCAGGTGGCCAGGAGGGCCAGTGTCATCCTGGCCTGCATTGGGAGTGGTGTGGCCAGCAGGAGCAGGGAGGTCATAGTGCCCCTGTACTCTGCTTTGGTTAGGCCGCACCTTGAGTCCTGTGTCCAGTTCTGGGCCCCTCAGTTTAAGAAGGACATCGAAACACTTGAGCGTGTCCAGGGAAGGGCAACAAGGCTGGGGAGAGGCCTTGAACACAAGCCCTATGAGGAGAGGCTGAGGGAGCTGGGATTGTTTAGCCTGGAGAAGAGGAGGCTCAGGGGTGACCTCATTGCCCTCTACAACTACCTGAAGGGTGGTTGTAGCCAGGAGGGGGTTGGCCTCTTCTCCCAGGCAGCCAGCACCAGAACAAGGGGACACAGTCTCAAGCTGCGCCAGGGGAGGTTCAGACTCGAGGTGAGGAGGAAGTTCTTCACCGAGCGAGTCATTCGGCATTGGAACGGGTTGCCCAGGGAGGTGGTTGAGTCATCGACCCTGGAGGCGTTCAAGGGGAGATTGGACGTGGCACTTGGTGCCATGGTCTAGGTATGGGGTCTGTGTTGATAGGTTGGACTCGATGATCCCCGAGGTCCTTTCCAACCTAAGTGATACTGTGATACTGTGATACTGTGATACCTCCCTGGGCAGCACATTCCAATGTCTAACAACTCTCTCAGTGAAGAACTTTCTCCTCACCTCCAGCCTAAACCTCCCCTGGCACAGCTTGAGACTGTGTCCTCTTGTTCTGGTGTTGGGTGCCTGGGAGAAGAGACCAACCCCCACCTGGCTACAACCTCCCTTCAGGGAGTTGCAGAGAGCAAGAAGGTCTCCCCTGAGCCTCCTCTTCTCCAGGCTAAGCAACCCCAGCTCCCTCAGCCTCTCCTCACAGGGCTGTGCTCCAGACCCCTCCCCAGCTTTCTTGCCCTTCTCTGGATACCTTCCAGCAAGTCAACCTCCTTCCTAACCTGAGGAGCCCAGAACTGGACACAGGACTCAAGGTGTGGCCTCAGCAGTGCTGAGCACAGGACACAAGGACTTCCCTGCTCCTGCTGGCTACACTCTTCCTGATGCAGGCCAGGCTACCCTTGGCCTTCCTGGCTCCCTAGGCACACTGCAGGCTCATGTTCAGCCTACCATCGACCAGCACCCCCAGGTCCCTCTCTGCCTGGCTGCTCTCAGCCACTCTGACCCCAGCCTGTAGCACTACCTGGGGTTGCTGTGGCCAATGTGCAGCCCCTGGCACTTGGATGTGTTCAATCTCCTGCCCTTGGACTCTGCCCTTCTGTCCAGCCTGGCAAGGTCCCTCTGCAGAGTTCTCCTATCCTCTGACATATCAACTCCTGCCCCCAGCTTGGTGTCATCTGCAAATTTACTGATGATGGACTCAATGCCCTCCTCCAGTTCGTCAATAAGGATATTGAACAGGATGAGGCCCTGCATGACTTGCCAGTATCTGTTTAAAGTAAATGCTTCAGCCATGAAACTGCTACTTTCCCTGGGTGCAAAAGGCTCTCCTGCTCCTGCACTTCCTGAACAGCTGCCCAGTGGTGGAAATGGCCTCAGGGTATGGTGCAATGGAATAAGACAACTGTTGGCTGATCTCTGCTGTACAAAATACCTTCCTTTGGGTATCACAGTATCACAGTATCACTTAGGTTGGAAAGGACCTCGGGGATCATCGAGTCCAACCTATCAACACAGACCCCATGCCTAGACCATGGCACCAAGTGCCACGTCCAATCTCCCCTTGAATGCCTCCAGGGTCGATGACTCAACCACCTCCCTGGGCAACCCATTCCAATGCCGAATGACTCGCTCGGTGAAGAACTTCCTCCTCACCTCGAGTCTGAACCTCCCCTGGCGCAGCTTGAGACTGTGTCCCCTTGTTCTGGTGCTGGCTGCCTGGGAGAAGAGGCCAACCCCCTCCTGGCTACAACCACCCTTCAGGTAGTTGTAGAGGGCAATGAGGTCACCCCTGAGCCTCCTCTTCTCCAGGCTAAACAATCCCAGCTCCCTCAGCCTCTCCTCATAGGGCTTGTGCTCAAGGCCTCTCACCAGCCTTGTTGCCCTTCCCTGGACACGCTCAAGTGTTTCGATGTCCTTCTTAAACTGAGGGGCCCAGAACTGGTAGATCAGCTCCAGCCTTTCTTCCCTTTTGGGGAAGAACAACCCCCTGCACCAGGACAGGTGAGTAGGTGAGCTGCAGGAAAGCAGCTTCCAGAGAAGGATCTGGTGGTTTTGGTGGACAAGAAGTGGTCCATGAGCCAGGAATGTGCTCTTGGGGCCAAGAAGGCCAATGATGTCCTGGGGAGCGTTAAGAGCAGCATGACTGAGGGGCAAGGGAGGTTCTCTTGCCCCTTCTGCCACAGATGGAAAGGTCCAGTTCTGGGCTGCCCAGTTCAGGAGAGACAGGGAACTGCTGGGGAGAGTCCAGGGGAAGCTGCAAAGCTGCTGAGGGGCCTGGAGCAGCTCTGGGAGGAGCAAAGCCTGAGAGCCCTGAGAAGAGCCTGGAGAAGAGCAGCCCCAGAGGGGAAGCAAGAGACAAAGGAGCTGTGGGGGGCAAGAGGCTGGGAATGGAAAGGGAGTTATGGAAAAAAGAATGCAGTGTGGTTTAGATGCTCCTAGATTACACTGCAGGTGTTGGTCCAGCCTTTAGCTCCACATTCAGGGATTCTTTGGGCTAACCTACATCCCATCCATAGATTCTCTTTCGTGGGCTTGGCTCCTTCCTTGGGCTTCTTGTGTCCTTAGCCTCTTCATAGAGGATGTGGAAGGTGAGATCATTGTGTTTCTGTATTTGCAGACCCCTATCACATTCCCTCCTAGGATAAAGTCTTACTGGCTGTATTGTGGCTTTCCTACCAAACTGTGAAGGAGATTCCCTCATCCATGATTTATCCTAGGAAAGTGATGTGGTAAAGAGTGCTGGGGTATTTTTGTTGGCCTAAGCAGGCGAGGACGTGGGGAAGAGCAGAGGGCTGGTCCTGTCCACAGTCACCTACTGGTGGGTTAAGGTTCTGTGTTGCCTCTGTGCATTGTCTTCTATGACAAAGGGTAAGAACAGTATGGGTTTGGACCAAGAAAAGGAGCTTTTAATCAAGAAAGAGAGGTTTTTCTTATCAAGCAAGAGAGTGTTTTATCAGGAAATGTGCAGGTTTTCATGTGCAGGTTCAGGCCCTGAGCCTTCTGTTACTGACATGGATAGAACAGATCATCCCCAAGGTCTTCTCCAATCTGAGCTGTTCTAGGCTTCTTGGAGCAGGGTGGTGGAATCAGCAGGGCTGGCAGATGCTGTGTGTGGCTCCTGCAAGTTCTGATTCACTGGGTGAAAGCAGGGGTGCTCCAGCTGATGGTTATGACCTTACAGTGCCTATGAACACAACCATGAGCTGTTCTGCAGGTGCTGCCTGGGGCCCTCGGTCAGTCTCATCACCCAGGCAGAAACCAGAGGCATCTTTCAGCATCTGGACACTGACTTCCCTTAGTAAAACATTTCTGCAGTCCTTAGGATCAGAGAATGAATCCTAGAATAGTCCAGGCTGGAAGGGAGCTCCAAAGCTCATCCAGTCCAACCCCTGCACTCAGCAGGGACATCCCCAACTAGCTCAGGTTGCCCACAGCCCTGTCCAGCCTCACCTGGAAGACCTCCAGGGCTGGAGCCTCAACCACCTCCCTGGGCAACCTGTTGCAGTGTTCCAGCAGCCTCCTGGTGCAGAACTTGTTCCTCACATCCAATCTCAATCTGCTCTGCTCTGGTTTGAAGCCATTGTCCCTGCTCCTGTCCCTGCAGGCCTTTGCAAACAGTCTCTCTGCAGCCTTCCTGTAGCCCCCTTCAGGTCCTGGCAGCTGCTCTGAGGTCTCCCTGGAGCCTTCTCCTCTGCAGGCTGAACACCCCCAGCTCCCTCAGCCTGTGCTCACAGCAGAGCTGCTCCAACCCCTGAGTATTTTTGTGTCCCTCCTCTGGAGCCTCTCCATCAGGTCCAGGTCCTTCCTGTGCTGAGGGCTCCAGAGCTGCACACAGCACTGCAGGTGAGGTCTCAGCAGAGCCAAGTGTCAGAATCAGCTCTCTGGATCTCTGGCAGTGCTGCTTTGGATGCAGCCCAGGCTGCCCTTGGCCTTCTGTGCTGCAAGCTCCCACTGCCTGCTCCTGTCCAGCTTCTCCCACACCAGCACCCCCAAGTCCTTCTCCTCAGGGCTGCTCTCCATCCCCTTCTCCCCCAGCCTGTGCTGATAGTGAGGATTGTTCTGGCCCAGGTGCAGAGCCCTGCACTTGCTCTTGTTGAACCTCTCCTTAGGAGAGAGCTTGAGGCCATAAATGTGCAGAAGCCAGGAGCATGGAAGTCCCACAATGGAAAGCCTGCTGCTGTAGCTCTCGTTCAGGGCTATAGATATCAAGTCTAGAGGTGTTGGCTGTAGGAAGATAAACCTCTTGCTTTGTCAGGGCTCTATTAGCATTATAATAACCTTGAGAAGGAAAACCTGGGTGGATGCATTATGGATTTATGCAGATGCCTCACCTCCAACTTGCTCCTGTGATGGGGGAGGAGAGGAAAAGCCTTTCTATGCCTGCTGCAAGGGATCCTTTCCTGGGAAGCACAACTTCTGCTGCTGAATTAATTCAGGATAATCCTTGGCAAAGTTTGAAACTCTTACTTAGAAAATTGTTCTAAAACCTAGGAGGAGAGGCTGAGGGAGCTGGGGTTGCTTAGCCTGTAGAAGAGGAGGCTCAGGGGAGACCTTCTTGCTCTCTACAACTCCCTGCAGGGAGGTTGTAGCCAGGTGGGGGTTGGTCTCTTCTGCCAGTCAGCCAGCACCAGAACAAGAGGACACAGTCTCAAGCTGTGCCAGGGGAAGTTTAGGCTGGAGGTGAGGAGAACGTTCTTCCCAGAGAGAGATATTGGCCACTGGGATGTGCTGCCCAGGGAGGTGGTAGAGTCCCCATCCCTGGAGGTGTTCAGGAGAGGATTGGATGTGGCACTTGGAGCCATGGTTTAGTCATGAGGAGGTGTTAGGGATTAGGTACTAGGTTGGACTTGATGATCTCTGAGGTCTTTTCCAACCTTACTGATTCTCTGATTCTCTGGTGATTCTCTGGTGATTCCATGGCCAGCCCCTCTGGACATCTTAGAGGCCTTTTTTCCCCCCCAGGCTTTTTAAATCCTTTGGGTTCCCCTTCAGAATGTTTATTTTTCTTGTTCCATTATGCACTGACAGAGATGTAAAATACCTTGAGAAAGGCAAAACAACTCACTGGGAGCAGAAACAGGGAAGAGGGGAAAGGACTTGATCAAACTGAAAGGGAGAACACTTTTGGCTGCTCATCTCAGTGCTTCCTGCATTGCAAGATGCTGTGGCTGGGGTCATAGATCTAGCTCTAAGTTAATTAGTGGTGATGCTAAAGGATGGGTTTGAATTGCTTTCATCTGCTATTAAAATTATTTCTCCAGGCTCTCTGCTAGGTGATTTCTTTCTGGTGAAAACCTGAACCATGTTGTTTTTTTGCAGCTAGTTTTAAGTGTGCAACCAAGAGGAGCTGCCATTTAATGACAGTCATTAGAAGGCAGAACAGGAACTGAAAACAGAGCCTTGGATTAAGCTGTCTGCATCTGAAGTACCTTCATCTTCCTCCTCCAAACCATTTCTAATTTGGCTTTGAAATGACCTGTGTGAATGTATGCTGCTCTCAGATACCTGTGTGGAGAAGGGTGTCCAGGAAAGGCTGCTAAAGCAATCGAATCGAATTGAATTGAATTGAATTGAATTGAATTGAATTGAATTGAATTGAATTGAATTGAATTGACCGGGTTGGAAAAGACCTTTGAGATCACCAAGTCCAACCTATCACCCAGCACCTTCTAATCAACTAAACCATGGCTCCAAGCACCCCACCCAGGCTCTTCCTAAACACCTCCAGGGATGATGACTCCACCACCTCCCTGGGCAGCCCATTCCAGTGGCCAATCTCTCTTGCTGGGAAGAACTTCCTAACATCCATCTTGAACCTCCCCTGGCACAGATTGAGACTGTGTCCTCTTGTTCTGGTGCTGGCTGCCTGGGAGAAGAGACCAACCCCCACCTGGCCACAACCTCCCTTCAGGGAGTTGCAGAGAGCAATAAGGTCTCCCCTGAGCCTCCTCTTCTCCAGGCTAAGCAACCCCAGCTCCCTCAGCCTCTCCTCACAGGGCTGTGCTCCAGACCCCTCCCCAGCTTTCTTGCCCTTCTCTGGACACCTTCCAGCATCTCGACATCTTTCCTAACCTGAGGAGCCCAGAACTGGACACAGGACTCAAGGTGTGGCCTCAGCAGTGGTGAGCACAGGGCAGAATGACCTTCCTGCTGCTGCTGGCCCCACTCTTCCTGATGCAGGCCAGGCTGCTGTGTCTATACCACACTGGCATGGATTAGACTTATGCAAGCAAGTCCCACATGGGCACTGGGGTTAAACCCTGTGGGACACAGGTACAATGTCCATCATGCTGGTTGAGCTGCTGGAGAGAGTCCAGAGGAGGCCACAAAGATGCTCCAAGGGCTGAAGCAGCTCTGCTAGGAGCACAGGCTGAGGGAGCTGGGGGTGTGCAGCCTGCAGAGGAGAAGGCTCCAGGGGCACCTCAGAGCTGCCTGCCAGCACCTGAAGGCATCCTGCAGGAAGGCTGCAGAGAGACTTTGGCTGAGGGGGTCTGGAGCCAGGCCAAGGGGGAATGGTTTGAAGCTGAGGCAGAGCAGGGTCAGAGTGGAGCTGAGGCAGAAGTTGTTGCTTGTGAGGGTGGTGAGAGTGTGGCCCAGGCTGGCCAGGGAGGCTGTGGCTGTCTCCTTGGTGGGGGTGTTTGAGGCCAGGCTGGCTGAGGCCTTGAGCTCAAACTGCAACCCAGGAGGTTTCTTCTGAACAAGAGGACAAACTTTGTTGGTGTGAAGCTGCTGGAGGCCTGGAGCAGGCTGCCCAGAGAGGTTGTGGAGTCTCCTGCTCTGGAGAGATTCCAATCCCTCCTGGTCATTGTTGTGCTCCTGGGCAAGCTGCTGTGGGTGCCCTGCAGGTCTCTTCCTGTTCAGGTGGAACCTCCTGGGTTCCAGTTTGCCCATTGCCCCTTGGCCTATCACTGGGCTGATGTGGGAAGTGGCTGCTTGAGGTATTGAGATGTGTCTGTGCTTCACTGAGGGTGACACTGAGTAGAGAGCAGGTCCAGAGAAGGGCAACACAGCTGGTGAAGGGGCAAGAGCTGAGGTCTTAGGAGGAGAGGCTGAGAGACCTGGGGTTACTTAGGCTGGAGGAGAGGAGGCTGAGGGGAGACCTCATTGCTCTCTACAGCTCCCTGAAAGGAGGTTGGAGCCAGGTGGGGGGTGGTCTGGATGAGGCCCTGAGCTGCTGAGTCTAGTTGAGAGGCCTCCCTGCCCATCGTGAACTCTCTTCCAGACTCTCACCACCCTCACAAGCAACAACTTCTGCCTCAGCTCCACTTTGACCCTGCTCTGCCTCAGCTTCAAACCATTCCCCCTTGGCCTGGCTCCAGACCCCCTCAGCAAAAGTCTCTCTGCAGCCTTCCTGGAGGAAGGGGTCTGCCTCTTCCCCCCCACCCCAAAAGCCTGAGGAAGCAGCAAACTTTGCAGCAAGGAAAAGTTTACTCTCACTAAGTCAAAGGAAGAAAGGAGGCTGCTGCATCACATCTTGGCTTCCAGCAGCCTGCTTGGCCTTGCAGGCTACAACATAATAGGAATCCTTGTAAGTGTGTTGGTAAATAAACTGATTCAGGCTGACAGAGTGGTGATGGAAGAAGTGATATCCATAGACCATCAAGCTGTCATCTCTGCAAAATGAGCTCTGAGAAAAAACCCCAAACAAACCAAAAACAACAACAACTACTAGCAGCACTTTTTATTTCCTAAGTGCCTTAAACCAGAGCAATCTTTCAGGCAATTTTCTTCTGTTGGAACATCAAACCCAGGACGGGATGGAGGCTGCGTCCGAGTGGTAACGACATGGTGGGGGGAGGGAAAGAAAGGGTGTTTGGAACATCTCCACTGCTCTCATTGCCAGCACAACAGTGGCTGGCCAGATAGGGCTGCAAACAAGGAAATATGAAACTTATGCTAAGCTCCATGACTGTCAACTCAGTTTGAACAGCTCTATTTGACATACACAGCTCACTGCTACAGTTATATACAAGATGTTTTGTCCTGGTTTGAGGCTGGATCCTCTCTTGCCCCTGAAAGGGACCAAACAATGCCACTGACACAAATGGATTGTGAAGTGATGGAGAGTTCAAATGGAAGGCAGTTAAGTGTTGTATAGAAGCTACAAAGCACAGTGACAAAAGAATCCCAAAGCCTACAGAGTCCCCTGCAGCACCCCCAAAGGCCTCCCAACACTTCCCTTCTCCCCACCTGAGGGGATACCCAAACCCCCCAGGGCTCTTTCTCCCCCCCCCACTGCTAGGCTGGTCTCAGGCTGGCCAGGTCTGAGACTGCTTCCCCCTTCTCCTCCTGGCATTAGGCCCAGCCAGGCCAAGAGCCTTGAGATCCTCCCCCAGCATTACCTGATAGGGAGCATCTCCCACGGGAGCAGAGAGGGGAGGAAGAGGCAGAGAAAGACTTTGCAGAGGGATTTATAGGGGGCAGGATATTATGGGTATGGAAATAGAATAGAATAGAATAGAATAGAATAGAATAGAATAGAATAGAATAGAATAGAATAGAATAGAATAGAATAGACCAGGTTGGAAGAGACCTTCAAGATCACCAAGCCCAATCTGTCACCCAGCATCATCTAATCAACTAAACCATGGCAGCAAGCACACCATCCAGGTTCTTCCTAAACACCTCCAGGGATGGTGACTCCACCACTTCCCTGGGCAGCACATCTCAGTGGCCAATCTCTCTTTCTGGGAAGAATTTCTTCCTAACATCCAGCCTGAACCTCTCCTGGCACAGCTTGAGACTGTGTCCTCCTAGAATAGCACAGGCTGTTCCCTGTGCACACCTCCTGGGCTGGACACTCAGGACACCAGAGGTGTAACTCATGTGGTAGTAACAGGAGGCAGCCAGCCTGAACTGCCACAGGTACTCACTGGAAACAACCTCCAAACCAAAACAGGAATGAAAAGCATTGGCAAGAGCCTTGCAAGCAAGGAAACATTCCTCTGCAAACAGAGCCATCCCACGCTGCCATCAGAAACTCTGCAGCAGGCAGCTTGGTCATGCAAATGCAATCAGAGAATTGTTTGGGTTGGAAAAGGCCTCTAATATCATCCAGTCCAACCACCAACCCAGAACCACCATGGTCACCAAACCCTGTCCCCAAGTGCCAGGGCCACAGGTCTCTTGATCACCTCCAGAGATGGGGACTTCACCACCTCCCTGGGCAGCCTGTGCCAATCCCTGACCACTAATCTCCTAATCTCCAACCTAGCCTTCCCCTGGTGCAATTTCAGGCCATTTTCTCTCTTTCTGTTACTTGATACTAAGGAGAAGAGCCTAAATCCCACCTGGCTCCAGCCTCCTTTCAGGGAGCTGTAGAGAGCAAGGTCTCCCCTCAGCCTCCTCTCCTCCAGCCTAAGCAACCCCAGGTCTCTCAGCTGCTCCTCCTAAGACCTCAGCTCTTGCCCCTTCACCAGCTGTGTTGCCCTTCTCTGGACCTGCTCTCTACTCAGTGTCACCCTCAGTGAAGCACAGACACATCTCAATACCTCAAGCAGCCACTTCCCACATCAGCCCAGTGATAGGCCAAGGGGCAATGGGCAAACTGGAACCCAGGAGGTTCCACCTGAACAGGAAGAGACCTGCAGGGCACCCACAGCAGCTTGCCCAGGAGCACAACAATGACCAGGAGGGATTGGAATCTCTCCAGAACAGGAGACTCCACAACCTCTCTGGGTAGCCTGCTCCAGGCCTCCAGCAGCTTCACACCAACAAAGTTTGTCCTCTTGTTCAGAAGAAACCTCCTGGGTTGCAGTTTGAACTCAAGGCCTCAGCCGGCCTGGCCTCAAACACCCCCACCAAGGAGGCAGCCACAGCCTCCCTGGCCAGCCTGGGCCACACTCTCACCACCCTCACAAGCAACAACTTCTGCCTCAGCTCCACTCTGACCCTGCTCTGCCTCAGCTTCAAACCATTGCCCCTTGGCCTGGCTCCAGACCCCCTCAGCAAAAGTCTCTCTGCAGCCTTCCTGCAGGATGCCTTCAGGTGCTGGCAGGCAGCTCTGAGGTGTCCTGTGAGTTTACTTTGACTTTCAGGATTCTCTGAGACTTCTCTTTGGCCTGTGCAGGGCCCTAGAGAAGTGTAGCTGCCTCTGCTCTGATGAGATCAACCTGCAGCTCCCAGCCTACAGCAAGGAATTGTTTATCCTTTGGCAGCTTGGAAAAGAAATCTCCAGCCACTGGTGTTTTATTTCTCTCTGAAGGAGCTACATCTAAGTTTCTGAGAACTCTATGAACCAATCTCAGATCATTTAAGCCTTAATGCTGTTAGAGCAGCAGCTAAAGTCTAACCATTAATGACAAAGAAGCAAGAAGAGGCTGAAGTCAGTGCCCCCCATCCCAGTTCATTATTGCTGTATAATTCCCTGCTTAGCAAGCCAGCAGAAGTGAAGGCATGATTTGACTCATTAATGTAATGGAGATCAATGCAACACAAGGTGGTGAGAAGACCATCAGCATCCTTCATTTGTGGAGGCAAGGAGGGGGCTGATCTCGATGAGCCTGGTGAATTGGGAAGGAGCTGGAGAGAAGGCAGTAGCTCTCCATCCAGATGAACTTCACTTGGTGTGGCTCTTCTCCTTGCTCCTCATGTGAGATAACAGAAGGTACTTTAAGGAGTGACAGGGATGTGTCCTGGATTAATCACAGTACCCCAGTATATTAGAGGTTGGAAGGGACCTCCAGAGATCTTTGGGTCCAACACCCCTGCCAAAACAGGATCACCCAAGCCCTATGAGGAGAGACTGAGGGAGCTGGGGTTGCTTAGCCTGGAGAAGAGGAGGCTCAGGGGAGACCTTCTTGCTCTCTCCAACTCCCTGAAGAGAGGTTGTAGCCAGGTGGGGGTTGGTCTCTTCTCCCAGGCAGCCAGCACCAGAACAAGAGGACACAGTCTCAGGCTGTGCCCAGGGGAGGTTTAGGCTGGAGGTTAGGAGGAAGTTCTACACAGAGAGAGTGATTGCCCATTGGAATGTGCTACCCAGGGAGGTGGTGGAGTCACCATCCCTGGAGGTGTTCAGGAGGAGACTTGATAGGGTGCTTGGTGCCATGGGTTAGTTGATTAGGTGGTGTTGGATGATAGATTGGACTCAATGATCTTGAAGGTCTCTTCCAACCTGGTCTATTCTATTCTATTCTATTCTATTCTATTCTATTCTATTCTATTCTATTCTATTCTATTCTATTCTATTCTATCCACCCAGGGGAGGCTGGATCATGGGGTCCAACACTCCTACCACAGCAGGATTACCCAGGGGAGGCTGCAGTAAATTAGGGGCTGGAAGGGATTTACAGAGGTCATCCAGCCCAACCCTCTGCCAGAGCAGCATCACCCAGGGCAGGCTGCACAGGAAGGCATCCAGCTGGGGTTGGAAAGGCTCCAGAGCAGGAGACTCCACAACCTCCCTGGGCAGCCTGCTCCAGGCCTCTGTCACCCTCACACCAGAGAAGTTTCTCCTCATGCTGAGCTGAAACCTTCTCTGTTCAAGCTTGTATACATTGTTCTTTGTCTTATTCCTGTGCACCACCCAAAGGAGCTTGGCCCCCTCCACCTGACCCCCAGCCCTCACCTATTGATAGACATTGATCAGATCCCTCTCAGCCTTCTCCTCTCCAGGCTAAACAGCCCCAGGGCTCTCAGTCTCCCTTCACAGGGCAGATGCTCAAGTCCCCTAAGCATCCTCCTGGCTCTCCCTTGGACTCTCTCCAGCAGGTCTCTGTCTCTCTGGAACTGGGGAGCCCAGAGCTGGCCACAGGATTGCAGCTGTGGTCTGAACAGGGCAGAGCAGAGGGGGAGCAGAACCTGTTGGACTACTCTATCAGGAACTGATAGAAAAACCTGTAGGGCAGCAGATGGGAACACTTGGATCTCCCCAAACACACCAACATTATTTTTCCTATAACCCCTCAGAAGATTCAGGGATTTTTAGGTGGAAAAAAAAGCAGCAATGGTTTGGACTCAAGCTGAAGCTGCTGAAGAGCAACAGCTTCATAGCAGGTGCTGCAGGCCTTTCATTTACTCACTGTATGAAAATGCCAAGTGAGTAAAACACTAGCAGGGCAGTTTTAGATTGGATCTTAGGAAGAAGTTCTTTAACAATGCGAGTGGAGAAATACTGGAGCAGGCTGCCCAGAGGTGGGGAGGCCCCTTCCCTGGAGACATTCAAGATCAGACTTGGTGTTCAGGCCCTGGGCAGCCTGAACTAGGTGGAGGTGTCCCTGCTGACTGCAGAGGGGTTGGACAAGATGACCTTGGAGGGTCCCTTCCAACCCAATGCAATCTGTGAAGCTGTGAGTATTGCTGCACCAAGCTGGTGGGGCTCTGGGGCTGCCATGCTGCCAGTTACTCTCCTTCTTCTACTTCATAGAACACTCTGGATAGGAAGGGACATTTCAAGCTCATGCAGTCCACCCCCCTTGTAGTCAGCTGGGACAGCTGTGATTAGAGCAGGCTGCTCACAGCCCCCAACAACCTGACCTGGAATGCCTCCAGGCATGGGGAATCTCCCAGCGCTCAGGAAAGCCAGGGCCAGGGTCGCACCTAAAGGAGAGAACCTTTGGTAGAAAGCCAGAAAAGAATTTTTCATCCTTTCCTCTTAGTCTTTTATTTGACTGTTGCAGGGTCTGTTGATTACAATGAGCCCCTAGATTGCCCAGGGAGGCCCAGGCTGAGGTCCCTTCCCTGGAGATATCCAAGGCCGTTCTCCATCATTTTCCTCCAGTCCTGGCTCACCGGTGAGGTCCCAGGTGACTGAAACTGGCCAACGTGGTCCCCATCCATAAGAAAGGTTGGAAACTCCAGGCCTGGCAACCTGACCTCAGTGCCAGGGAAAGTGATGGAGCAGATTATCCTGGGGGCAATAACTGCACACCTGAAGGATGGCCAAGGGCTCAGGCCCAGCCAGCAGGGATTTAGGAGGGGCAGGTCCTGCCTCTCCAACCTGATCTCCTTCTATGCCCAGGTGACTGCCTGGTGGATGTGGGGCAGGCTGTGGATGTGGTCTACCTGGACTTCAGCAAGGCCTTTGACACCATCCTCCACAGCAAACTGCTGGCCAAGCTGTCAGCCCCTGGCTTGGACAGCAGTGCTCTGAGCTGGGTTAGGAAGTGGCTGGAGGCTGAGCCCAGAGAGTGGTGGTGAATGGTGCCACAGCCAGCTGGCAGCCAGGCACCAGTGGTGTGCCCCAGGGATCAGTGCTGGGCCCCAGCCTCGTTAACATCTTCATTGATGATCTGGAGGAGGGCATTGAGTCCCTCATCAGTAAATTTGCAGATGACACCAAGCTGGGGGCAGGAGTTGATCTGTTAGAGGGTTGGAGAGCTCTGCAGAGGGACCTTGCCAGGCTGGACAGATGGGCAGAGGCCAACAGGATGGCATTCAACAGGTCCAAGTGCCAGGGGCTGCACTTTGGCCACAGCAACCCCATGCAGAGCTACAGGCTGGGGTCAGAGTGGCTGAGAGCTGCCAAACAGAGAGGGACCTGGGGGTGCTGATTGACAGCTGGCTGAACATGAGCCAGCAGTGTGTACAGGTGGCCAAGAAGGCCAAGGGCATCCTGGCCTGCATCAGGAATAGGAGGCTCAGGGGTGACCTCATTGCCCTCTACAACTACCTGAAGGGTGTTTGTAGCCAGGTGGGGGTTGGTCTCTTCTCCCAGGCAGCCAGCACCAGAACAAGAGGACACAGTCTCAAGCTGCACCAGAGGAGGTTTAGGCTGGAGGTGAGGAGAAAGTTCTTCACTGAGAGAGTCATTGGTCATTGGAATGTGCTGCCCAGGGAGGTGGTGGAGTCCCCATCCCTGGAGGTGTTCAAGAGGAGATTGGATGTGGCACTTGGTGCCATGGTCTAGTCATGAGGTCTGTGGTGACAGGTTGGACTCGATGTTCCTCGAGGTCTCTTCCAACCTTGGTGATACTGTGAGACTGTGATCCTGTGAGAGGCTGGACAGGGTTCTGGGCAACCTGATCTAGTTGGGGATGTCCCTGCTGACTGCAGGGAGGTCAAACTGGATGACCTTTGGAAGTCCCTTCTGGATGGGATGTCTTCCCCAGCAATAGCTGCTACAGGGTGGAGTTCCCAACACGTCTGAGAGCCACATTCTGTGCTCACTTGCCCCTTGTGCCATGCTATGTTTGCTGAGTTAAAAGCCTTCTTGCAGAGGATGGGAGATCCATCCCTGAGCACTCAAGGTCTCTCTTTTTCCATTTCTGGGAGGCTGAGTGTACTGCCTCTGTCCCTGTGGTTTCTGTTATCAAGGAGACTGCATGGAAGGTGTTGGATTTTTTCCCTCCTTTTCCCTGCAGGAAGCAGAAAACTCCAAGTGAAAGCAGCTGAGTGAAAGGACAGCTCCAATTCATTCACTGAACTGATGGAGGGATGGTAGGAGACAACATCTACCTCAATATGGTTATTTGTCATCTGTTCTTCAACTCAGACTCTCCTGCTGATCAGCAAAACTGGACAAGGATGAGCAGAGGGCTGGAGCACCTCTCCTATGAGGACAGCCTGAGAGAGTTGGAGTTGTGCAGGCTGGAGATGAGAAGGCTCTCAGGAGACCTTCTGGTGGCCTTCCAGGATCTGCAGGGGGCTCCAAGAAAGCTGGGGAGGGACTTTTGAGGGTGTCAGGGAGGGATAGGACTGGGAGGGATGGAGCAAAACTAGAAGTGGGGAGATTGAGATTGGCTGTGAGGAAGAAGTTGTTGGCCATGAGGGTGGTGAGAGCCTGGCCCAGGTTGCCCAGGGAGGTGGTGGAAGCCTCCTGCCTGGAGGTGTTTGCAGCCAGGCTGGCTGTGGCTGTGAGCAACCTGCTGCAGTGTGAGGTGTCCCTGCCCATGGCAGGGGGGTTGGAGCTGGCTGAGCCTTGAGGTCCCTTCCAACCCTGACAAATCTGTGATTCTATGAGTCTTACAAGCTTTCAAAAGAAAGATGAAGACTTGGCAAGCCTTTGGCAATGAAAAAAAACACCAAAAGAGAGTTTAAGCTCAGCCAGGCTTTTGTATCCCAACACTCCCCAGCCTCTGAGTCTTGTTGGTGCTCTGCTAACTTTTTTGTGTCTATTTATTTGTTGTTTCATTTTTCCACTCAGGGAAAAGCAAACCACAGACTCATGCTCTGCTTTCCCTGGTGTTTCTCTTGAACAATTCACTGCTGTCTTTCCTGCTCCTTGCCTTTTGTTCCTTTCTTCTTGGTTTGCCAAGGCTGGGAAGGGAAGAGCCAACGCTGAGCTGACTGCTGCCCAGCCACTTCAAACCTGTCCCAGGCTGCATGAGCTGAAAGTGCCAACGTTAATGCTGCTAATTTTTAGAACCCACAGGTTGTTAATTGCCCTCATTATCTTGTCTTTCCCTGCTTAATTGGTTGTAACTGAAAGGCACGCTCCAGCCTCTCTGCAATCTTTTGCAACTCATCTTCAGTGGCTGCACAGGCAGGGGTTGGGGTTTGGGTGGATTTGGGGTTTCTTAGGCACAGGTTTTCACTGTGCAGTGGTCTAGAGTGCCTTGCTACTCCTGTGGGATCCTACAAGAAGCTCTTGTGTCTCTAGCACAGAATCCCAGCAGGTTGGGGGTGGGAAGGGACCTCTGGGGATCACCCAGTCCAAGCCCCTGCTCCAGCAGGGCACCCACAGCAGCTTGCCCAGCAGCACAGTGCCCAGGGGGAGTTGGAAGCTCTCCACACCAGGAGACTCCACAACCTCTCTGGGCAGCCTGCTCCAGGCCTCCAGCAGCCTCACACCAAACAACTTTCTCCTCCTCTTCACATGGAGCCTCCTGGGCTCCACTTTGTGCCCACTGACCCTTGGCCTGTCCCTGGGCACCACTGAGCAGAGCCTGGCCCCAGCCTCTTGCCCCCACAGCTCCTTTGTCTCTTGCTGAGCATTGCTCAGCTCCCCTCTGGGGCTGCTCTTCTGCAGGCTCTCAGCCCCAGGGCTCTCAGCCTTTGCTCCTCACAGAACTGCTCCAGGCCCCTAAGCATCTTTGCAGCCTCCCCTGGACTCTCTCCAGCAGTTCCCTGTCTCTCTTGAACTGGGCAGCCCAGACCTGAAAAAAAATACTCCAGATATGTCCTCATCAGGGCAGAGTAGAATGAGAGGACAACCTCCCTCACCTTGCTGGTCACTCTTTGCCTAATGCTCCCCAGTACATTCTTAAATGTGTCCATAATTAATATTTTAATGATATTTTTTGTTCCCCCCCACACTATTTTTTTCATTAAGGGTGCTCAAATCCAAGGCAGACTTGTGACAAGCCTTCTCGTGTGGCCACACCGCCTCCACAAGATGCAGGAGTGGTGTTCCAGAAGAGAATAGCATAGCATAGCATAGCATAGCATAGCATACACCAGGTTGGAAAATAGCTTTGAGATCATCAAATCCAACCTCTCACCCAGCATCATCTGATCAACTAAACCATGGCACCAAGCACCCCATCCAGGCTCTTCTTAAACACCTCCAGGGATGGGGACTCCACCACCGCCCTGGGCAGCACATCCCAATGACAAATGACTCTCTCTGGGAAGAACTTTCTCCTCACCTCCAGCCTAAACCTCCCCTGGCACAGCCTGAGACTGTGTCCTCTTGTTCTGGTGCTGGCTGCCTGGAAGAAGAGACCAACCCCCGCCTGGCTACAACCTCCCTTCAGGGAGTTGGAGAGAGCAAGAAGGTCTCCCCTGAGCCTCCTCTTCTCCAGGCTAAGCAGCCCCAGCTCCCTCAGCCTCTCCTCACAGGGCTGTGCTCCAGACCCCTCCCCAGCTTTGTTGCCCTTCTCTGGACACCTTCCAGTCTCTCAATGTCCTTCTGAAACTGAGGAGCCCAGAACTGGACACAGGACTCAAGGTGTGGCCTAACCAGTGCAGTGTACAGGGGCAGAATGACCTCCCTGTTCCTGCTGGCCACACTCTTTCTGATGTAGGCCAGGATGCCATTGGCCTTCTTGGCCACCTGGGCACATTGCTGGCTCCTGTTCAGCTGCTGCCCACCACTCCCCCCAGGTCCCTTTCTACCTGGCTGCTGCAGCCACTCTGTCCCCAGCCTGTAGCTCTGCATGGGGTTGTTGTGGCCCCCAGACTGCAGGTGGGGGTTTCTGCTGTGGGACACCACCATTCACCTTGCAAAAGCTCCCTGGGCCTCATTTTTCCGTAGCCTGCTCAAAACAGCTCCTTAATGCTTCCTTGGTCCATTAGCACCACCGTGACGGGGCTGCTCACAGTCACAGCAGCCAATTAGCAGCTCTTTAATCTCCTGCATTGTTTGTCAGGGAGGTGTGACAGGCTGCCAGGCTGCCATGCTAATTAGCAGCCTTCTGCAGAAGGGGAAAAAATTGCTCTTGTTTGACAAACATTTCAAGTTAAAGAAGCAAGGACCAGCAAGTGTGGAAACAAACTTCTTCCTGCCAGGGTGCACCGCAGGGGACTGAAGGGCTTGGGTAATTACTAATGGGAGGGAGGACCTTTCACCTGCTTGTAATCCATCAGAGAGCTTATGGAGTGGAAGGGAAGAAAGGACTTTTAAAAGCTTTACATTAATGTAGGGTTCAAAGTGCCGGTTGTGGAACCTCTGAGGTTGGGCTTCTAGAGCTTGCTGGTATTTACTCAGTTTGAAAAACAGCTAACCTGAATCTGGTCTCCCTTTACACCCTTTCATGGATCACTTCTCCCCTCAAAACTCTGTTTCCATGTAAGATCACAGTATCACAGTATAACTTAGGTTGGAAAGGACCTCGAGGATCATCGAGTCCAACCTAAGATCCCATGCTTGAAGTGAAGAAATGTTCAGGAGCATCAGGAAGACAGAGAGGAGTTGCAGAGCTGCCATCCAAACCTGCTCTTCATTGTTTCAGCTCAGCTTAAGTCAGCTCCTGTCCACTATGCCATGAGAATCACAGAACCACAGAGGACCCTCAGCACCACCAAGTCCAACCCAGAGCCCTACTCTGCAAGGCTCACCCCTAAACCAGAGCCCCAAGCACCACAGCCAAACCACCTTCAAACACAGCCAGGCTTGGGGACTCTACCACCTCCCTGGGCAGCACATTCCAGTCCCTGACCACTCTGGATGGGAACAGATTCTTCCTACTGTCCAGTCTAAACCTCTCCAGGGGGCAGCTTGAGGTCATTGCCTCTTGTTCTGTCACTAATTACTGTGAGAAGAGACCAGATCCATCCTCTTCACAGCCTCCTTTCAGATAGTGGTAGACAGCCAGGAGGTCTCCCCTCAGCCTCCTCTCTTTCACACCAACCAGCCCCAGCTCCTTCAGCTGCTCTCCATCAGATGTATTCTCCAGGCCCTTCCCAGCTTCCTTGCCCTGCTCTGCCCTGGCTCCAGCACCTCCACAGCTCTCTGCTATTGAGGTGCCCAACACTGGAGCCAGCACTCGAGGTGTGGCCTGCCCAGAGCTGAGTGCCAGGGGACAATCCCCTCCCTGCTGCTGCTGGACACAGCATTGCTGATCCCAGCCAGGAGGCCTTTGGCTTTCTTGGCCCCCTGGGCACACTGCTGGCTCCTGTTCAGCTGCTTGTCCACCAGCACCCCCAGGTCCCTTTGTGCCAGCAGCTTTCCAGCCACACTGCCCCAAGCCTGGAGCCTTGCTTGGGGTTGTTGTGACCAAGTGCAGGACCTGGCCCTTGGCCTTGTTGAAGCATGCTTTGCTCATGCTGTGGAGCTGGTCACAGCCTGCAGTCTCCAACATTGCCATAGAAGATCTTTGCACTATTCCTCCTGATGAAATAAAAGGTGACAGAAAAGACGTAAGGGAGTTCTGGCTGGTGACCTGGAAGGAGGCATTGCCAAGGGCTTTGGAGTCCAGCACCAGAAAAATCAAACTCTAGGTGCAAGGTGGTTTGTGCCCCCAAATGATACCTCTCCCTGAGCTCAGGGAAAGATTCTTACCTAGCATCTCACAGCTGGCTTTGGGGCAGCTGATGGTGCCCCTGCACTGAGCAGATCCCTTGAGATACAAAGGAGGATCAGATAAGACTGGTTTTGAGGTTGGACCCTTTAGTCTGTGGCCTGTCAGTAAATGACTTCCTATCTAATTCAGGTCTACCAAGGGTTTAATAGAGTTTGCCGAGGTGGTAGAAGAGGACATTTTGCATTGTTCTGCTGGGAATAGCCTCCACAAACTCTGTGTCATGTGAGCAGACTGCCAGCTTCTGGCATCATGGGAAGATGGTCATTTAATCTCTCTTCAAGAAGGCAATGACCAAAGATTTACTGGTTCACAGGCTCACAGGATGCTAGGGGTTGGAAGGGACCTCTGGAGATCTGCCAGTCCAAGCCCCCTGCCAGAGCAGGGGCAGAGAATCCAGCACAGGTCACACAGGAACACATCCAGACAGGGCTGCAAAGGCTCCAGAGAAGGAGACTCCACAACCTCTCTGGGCAGCCTGCTCCAGGCCTCTGGGAGCCTCACAGGGAAGAAGTTCCTCCTCATGTTGAGCTGGAACCTCCTGTGCTGCAGTTTATATCCATTGTCTCTTGTCCTATCCCAGGGTGCAGCTGAGCAGAGCCTGTCCCTGTCCCTTCCTTCCTGACCCCCAGCCCTCAGCTATTGATAGACATTGATCAGATCCTTCTCAGTCTTCTCCTCTGCAGACTGAACAGCCCCAGGGCTCTCAGCCTCTCCTCCCCAGGCAGTGCTGCAGTCCCTTCAGCATCCTTGGAGCCCTCCCTTGGACTCTCTCCAGCAGATCCCTGTCCCTCCTGAGCTGGGCAGCCCAGAGCTGGATGCAATATTGCAGGTGAGGTCTCAGCAGGGCAGAGCAGAGGGGGAGGAGAACCTCCCTGGCTCTGCTGGCCACAGTCCTCTGAGTGCAGCCCAGGACCCTCTTGGCCTTCTTGGCCCCAGGGACACATTGCTACCTCACTGATTTGAGCAAAAGGAGTTGGAAATCCAAGGGGGTCCAATGGTGTTTGCATGGAGATGGGATTATTTTTTGCCATCTTTTTGAGGTGAAATCAACCCCAGAGTTGTGTTGAGCTTCGGGGTTTGCAGCTGTTTCCCAACCTGAGCTTGACAACTTGCAGTCACATCTCAATTTTGACATGAAAGCTAGGCGTGAACTGAGAACAGAAGGACGACAGATAGCCCCCACCCCCTCTTGCAAAGCTAATCCAGTGAATTGCAGAATGGGTGTTTGGAAGAGGAAAAGCTTCCTCAAGTGGCTAATCAAATCCTGATGGGTTTGGATACCTGGCCAGAAAGGAAAAGATGATTTTTTATCTTTTGAGCTGCTGTGAGAGGGCAGGTGAAATGCTGCAGCCTCTGCTGGGCACTCACTCCAGACCTGGAAGGATGTGGGAAAGCCAGAAGCTCTTCAGAGAGCAACAAGAATTAGGAAGGATGTGGAGAGATTGGTGACTTGATGTGTGAGGAAATATAAAGGGCACTAAATATGTATTGCTTGCTCATGACACAGCTAACACTGAAGGAGCTCTCTTGACTCTGTGGTTGATGAGGTGAAATGAGTAAAGTGGATGCAAAGAATAGTTGCCTGCTGGGTGGAAGGCACAGTGCTTTTGAACTGGACCAACCTCTTCTCTTTGGCAGCTGGGGGTGGCTGATGAGGAGAGGAGAGGAGAGGAGAGGGAGAGGAGAGGAGAGGAGGAGGAGGAGAGAGAGGAGAGGAGAGGAGAGGAGAGGAGAGGAGAGGAGAGGAGAGGAGAGGAGAGGAGAGGAGAGGAGGAGAGGAGAGGAGAGGAGGGAGAGGGAGGAGAGGAGGGAGAGGAGAGGAGGGAGAGGAGAGGGAGGGAGAGGGAGGGAGAGGAGGGAGGGGAGGGGGAGAGGAGGGGGGAGGGAGGGAGGGAGGGAGGGGAGGGAGGGGAGGGAGGGGGGAGGGAGGGAGGGGAGGGAGAGGAGAGGAGAGAGAGAGAGGAGAGGAGAGGAAGAGAGAGAAGAGAAGAGAGAAGAGAAGAGAAGAGAGAAGAGAAGAGAAGAGAAGAGACCTTCAAGATCATTGTGTCCAACCTATCATTCAACACCACCTAATCAACTAACCCATGGCACCAAGCACCCTATCAAGACTCCTCCTGAATGCCTCCAGTGATGGTGACTCCACCACCTCCCTGGGCAGCACATTCCAATGGGCAATCACTCTCTCTGTGTAAAATTTCCTCCTAACCTCCAGCCTAAACCTCCCCTGGCACAGCCTGAGACTGTGTCCTCTTGTTCTGGTGCTGGGTGCCTGGGAGAAGAGACCAACCCCCACCTGGCTACAACCTCCCTTCAGAGAGCAAGAAGGTCTCCCCTGAGCCTCCTCTTCTCCAGGCTAAGCAACCCCAGCTCCCTCAGCCTCTCCTCACAGGGCTGTGCTCCAGACCCCTCCCCAGCTTTCTTGCCCTTCTCTGGACACATTCCAACATCTCAACATCTTTCCTAACCTCAGGGTCCCAGAAGTGTTGTAGAATGAAATTTGCTGCCCGTCCAAGGCCACAGAGAGGCCTCAAGCCCGTCCCAGAATACCAAACAAGTGCTCATGACCTGTGCTGGGAGCAGGGGAGAGGGAGAAAAGGTCAAGAACAGAGAGTGATGTCTGCTTATATAGGGGTGCAGGGTGATGGGAGTGAAACAATCACAGACTTGTTAGTGTTGGAGGGGAGCTCAAGGATCAACTAGTTCCAACCAATAACAAATACTGCCCTTTCCTGTATCCTTCCCCTTGTACTCTCTGGTACCTCTGGAGGACCTTTTTTTCTAGGGTTCTTAAACCCATAACACACAAAAAATTACCAAGTGCCATAGAAGGCCTTGAGTTGGAAGGGACCTTACAGATCATCCAGTCTCAACACCCCTGCCATGGGCAGGGACACACCACACCAGCCCAGGATGCTCAAAACCTCCTGGTTAATGCGCTCTGCCTGTGGGTTAAACAAAGGTAAGCTTCTCCCTCTTCAGAACCATGAGGGCTAACAGCACAATGCCTCTCCCCATGGAAAAAGAATGCAGCTTCTCCTTTGTTTATTAATTTGTAATGAAGGTGAGTAGCTAATTAATGTGCTCAGACTCTTGTGACCTGCCTGCACAGACAAGGGGTTTAAAGACTTATTTAGTAAGAACAAATAACTAGCAGTGAGTTTCTACTGGGAGCATCTGTCCAGAGGCTGGTCTGTCTCTCTGGCCACACCTGGAGTCCTGTGTCCAGTTCTGGGCTCCTCAGGTTAGGAAAGATGTTGAGCTGCTGGAAGGTGTCCAGAGAAGGGCAAGAAAGCTGGGGAGGGGTCTGGAGCACAGCCCTGTGAGGAGAGGCTGAGGGAGCTGGGATTGCTTAGCCTGATGAAGAGGAGACTCAGGGGTGATCTTATTGCTCTATACAACTACCTTGGGGGACGTTGTAGACAGGCAGAGGTTGGTCTCTTCTGCCAGGCAGCCAGCACCAGAACAAGAGGACACAGTCTCAGGCTGCACCAGGGGAGGTTTAGGCTGGAGGTTAGGAAGAAGTTCTACACACAGAGAGTGATTGCCTATTGGAATGTGCTGCCCAGGGAGGTGGTGGAGTCACCATGACTGGAGGTGTTCAGGAGGAGACTTGATGGGGTGCTTGGTGCCATGGGTTAGTTGTTTAGGTGGGTTGGATTGGTTGATGGGTTTGACTCGATGATCTTGAAGGTCTCTTCCAACCTGTTTTTTTCTATTCTATTCTCTTTGTTTTCTCCTGTCATCTCTGTGGGACAGAGAAATATGTGAGTGGCTCAGAGAGGTGTTTCAGCAGCTGAGTCTGGCTTGAGGACAGCTCTCTGTCACTGTGGTGCTCCTCCTGAGAGCTGTGAATCCAATTTCCCCCCTGCTTTGTGCAGTGAGTAGGACAAAAGCAGAAGTTCGGGAGCACAGTGCTCGACTTTCCCTTCCCTCCTCGCAAGAGGCAGACGAGCTGAAGGTGTTTGCTCCTGATAAGTATGGTGAGTTTTAGAAGTGTGTGCCCAGAAAGCTGCCTTTGGATCCCAAAAGGATGTAGCTTCTTTGTCCTGAGGAACAATGCACCTTTTGCAGCCCTGGGTGCTGGTTGGGAAGCTGTGAGGCTTCGGGAGGCGCTGCCTCCGCGCACGGCGCTGCAGCTGCAGCTCAGAGGAGAGCAGCTCCTGCTTTGGGCCGAGTTGGGAATGCATTACTTGGGCTGGTCTGCTTCTAGCACAACTTGTTAAATGATTCTCATTATTCTCCTCACCAGGATGCTTTAACAACACCCTGGAGCTGTTTTCCTCTTCTTGCTAGCTGTCCAATACCCTCCGCTGCCTGCTGGCTGCAGAAGGAAACTTTTCCCTTTTAATTAAATCATTGAGATGAGAACTGAGGGCTATGAGCTCAGGAAGAATTTGTTTTCCTGGGACTCTTGCTCATGCCAAGTGTGACAAAAGCCTAAGCAGATTATTAATGATTCAAGCCTTCTTTTTCAATTCTTCCTTCCCAGAAAGCTGAGAGGAGTTGTTCTTGGGGAGGTGCAAGCCTGCGGTGCCAAGTGGTGCAGGCTGATCATGGAATCATCACAGGATGTTAGAGGTTGGAAGGGACCTCCAGAGATCATCCAGTCCAAGCCCCTGCCAGAGCAGCATCACCCAGGGCAGGCTGCACAGGAAGGCATCCAGCTGGGGTTGGAAAGGCTCCAGAGCAGGAGGCTCCACAACCTCTCTGGGCAGCCTGCTCCAGGCCTCTGTCACCCTCACACCAGAGAAGTTTCTCCTCATGCTGAGCTGAAACCTTCTCTGTTCAAGCTTGTATACATTGTTCTTTGTCTTATTCCTGTGCACCACCCAAAGGAGCTTGGCCCCCTCCACCTGACCCCCAGCCCTCAGCTATTGATAGACATTGATCAGATCCCTCTCAGCCTTCTCCTCTCCAGGCTAAACAGCCCCAGGGCTCTCAGTCTCTCTTCACAGGGCAGATGCTCAAGTCCCCTAAGCATCCTCCTGGCTCTCCCTTGGACTCTCCCCAGCAGGTCTCTGTCTCTCTGGAACTGGGGAGCCCAGAGCTGGCCACAGGATTGCAGCTGTGGTCTGAGCAGGGCAGAGCAGAGGGGGAGCAGAACCTCCCCAGCCCTGCTGGCCACACTTTGCTTGCAGCCCCCCAGGATGCCATTGGCTCTCTTGGCCCCCAGGGCACATTGTTGTCCCATGCAGAACTTGCTGCCCCCCAGCACTCCAAGGTCTTTCTCCATGGAGCTGCTTTCCAGCAGGGCAGTCCCTAACCTGTCCTGGTGCTTGCTGCTATTCCTCCCCAGCTGCAGGACCCTGCACTTGTCCTTTGACCTTCCTGAGGCTTGCCTGCAGCCAGCTCTCAGCCTGTCCAGCTCTGGGTGGATGCCAGCACAGCCTGAGGGGTCTCACCCCCACCCCCAGGTTTGTATCACCCCCAGGAACTTGCTGAGGGTGCACTCATTGCCCTCAGCCTGGTCATTTATAAAGATATTGAACAGAACTGGACCCAGTACTGATTCCTGGGAACACCACTGTCTCCAGGCTGACTCTGTGCCACTGCTGACCACCCTCTGAACTCTGCTGTGGAGCCAGTTTGCAATCCAGCTCACTGACCAATCATCTGTGCCACATCTCCTGAGCTTTTCCCTGAGGATATTATGGGAGACAGTGTCAAAAGCTGTACTGAAGCCAAGGTTGATGGCATCCACTGCTCTTCCCTCATCTACCCATCTGGCCATAAGTTCATAGAAGGCTATCAGATTAGTCAGACAGGATCTCCCCATGGTTGGCTACTCCTGATACCCTTCTTGTCTCCCACGAGGAAGAGATGACCTCCAGGATGAGCTGCTCCATCATCTTCCCAGGGATGGGGGTGAGGCTGACTGCTCTGTAGTTACCTGGGTCCTCCTCCTTGCCTTCTTTGAAGATTGGTGTGACATTTGGTTTTCTCCAGTCCCCAGGCACCTCTCCTGTTCTCCAGGACTTTTCAAAGATGATGGAGAGAGGCTCTGCAGCAGTTAGCAGCAGCCCTCTCAGCACTCCTGGCTGTAGCCCATCGGGACCCATGGATTAGTGTATCTTCAGTTGGTACAAGAGATCTCTAGCCCAGTCCTGACTGACCAGTGGAGTCTTTGCATCTCTCCAGTTTTGCTCCCTTGCTTCCAGAGACTGAGGCTAGCCTTAGGAGTAAAGACTCAGGCAAGGAAGGCATTCAGCAGCTCTACCATCTTTGCATCCTCCTGGCCAAGCTGCCAGCAGCAATCTGAGCTGGGTTAGGAACTGGCTGGAGGCTGAGCCCAGAGAGTGGTGGTGAATGGTGCCACAGCCAGCTGGCAGCCAGGCACCAGTGGTGTGCCCCAGGGAGCAGTGCTGGGCCCCAGCCCCGTTAACATCTTCATTGATGATCTGGAGGAGGGCATTGAGTCAGGCATCAGCAAGTTTGCAGATGACACCAAGCTGGGGCAGGAGTTGATCTGTTAGAGGGTTGGAGAGCTCTGCAGAGGGACCTTGCCAGGCTGGACAAATGGGCAGAGGCCAAGGGCAGGAGATTGAACACATCCAAGTGCCAGATTCTACACATTGGGCACAGCAATCCCAGGCAGTGCTACAGGCTGGGGTCAGAGTGGCTGAGAGCAGCCAGGCAGAAATGGATCCAGGGGTAGTGGTGGACAGCAGCTGAACATGAGCCTGCAGTGTGCCCAGGTGGGCAAGAAGGCCAAGGGCATCCTGGCCTGCATCAGGAAGAGTGTGGCCAGCAGGAGCATGGAAGTCATTGTGCCCTGTGCTCAGCACTGCTGAGGCCACACCTTGAGTCCTGTGTCCAGTTCTGGGCTCCTCAGGTTAGGAAAGATGTTGAGCTGCTGGAAGGTGTCCAGAGAAGGGCAAGAAAGCTGGGGAGGGGTCTGGAGCACAGCCCTGTGAGGAGAGGCTGAGGGAGCTGGGGGGGTTTAGTTTTGTAGTGGTTTGAGCCTTACCTGGAGTTTAATTGCTCAGATGGTAGCAAACCAAGAATTCCCAAGCCCCCCCACCCCCTCCTTTTCCCTGATACATCCCTATACCTTTGGATGCAGCCCAGGGTAATTCCAGAGGGGTTTGGGCAGCTGATTCTTCCTTTCCCAAATTGATTTAGCTTTATCCTTATTAATTGCTGTGACTTTTTATCTCAGTGAAAGAAATATAGACACCCCCCAAAAAAAATAATCAACTGAACAGTCATTGAGGTGGTAGACTGTCCCTGCAGAGAGGCTGGGAGCATTGCATAGCAGAGCATGTTTCATCCAGCAGTTCCATTTGGTGTAGAACAAGCCTTTTCATTTCCTAATGTGATGGATGGCGTGGAGCAGGGTAATGTAATCGGCACATTTAATTCCAGGCAGCCTCCTCTCCTCCCCAATCAGCACCCAGGAGCATGGAGCTCCTTGTCTACCTGCTCAGAATTCATTCTAGCTGAATGGGGAGGTATGAACTCTAGAGAAGCTTCTCTGTTCTGAGGGGAACATGCTAAGAATTACAAGGGAAAAAAAGCAGAGAGGAGGTTTCCAGGTAAGCTTTGCCAGTTGGTTATTGGTTGGTTGGACAAGTGGAGTCCCTCAGGGATCAGTCCTGGCACCAGGCTTGTGCAACATCTCTGTTGGTGCCATGGGCAGTGGCATTAAGTGCACCCTCAGTAGGTTTGCTGATGACACCAAGCTGTGTGGTGCAGCAGACAGCTGGAGGGAAGGGATCCATCCAGAGGGACCTGGAGGGGCTGGAGAGGTGGGCACAAGCCAACCTCAGGAGGTTCAACAAGACCAAGGGCAGGGTCCTGCAGCTGGGGCAGGGCAATCCCAGGCACTGTAATAGGCTGGGCAGAGACTGGCTTGAGAGCAGCCCTGAAGAAAAGGCCTTGGGGGTGCTGGGGGAGGAGAAGCTCAACAGGAGCCAGCAGTCAGCACTTGCAGCCCAGAGAGCCAAGCAGAGCCTGGGCTGCAGCAAGAGAAGTGTGGCCAGCAGGGCCAGGGAGGGGATTCTGCCCCTCTGCTCCACTCTGCTGAGACCACAGCTGCAGCTCTGGGGCCATCTCTGGAGCCTCTGTGCCAGGAAGGTTCTGGAGGGGCTGGAAGGTGTCCAGAGAAGGGCCAGGAGGAGGAGCAGAGGGCTGGAGCTGCTCTGCTCTGGAGACAGCCTGAGAGAGTTGGGGTTGTGCAGGCTGCAGAGGAGACCTTCTGGTGGCCTTCCAGGATCTGCAGGGGGCTGCAAGAAAGCTGGGGAGGGACTTTTGAGGGTGTCAGGGAGGGATAGGACTGGGGGGGATGGAGCAAAGCTAGAAGTGGGGAGATTGAGATTAGATGTGAGGAAGAAGTTGTTGGCCATGAGGGTAGTGAGAGCCTGGCACAGGTTGCCCAGGGAGGTGGTGGAAGCCTCCTGCCTGGGGGTGTTTGCAGCCAGGCTGGCTGTGGCTGTGAGCAACCTGCTGCAGTGTGAGGTGTCCCTGCCCATGGCAGGGGGCTTGGAACTGCCTGCTCCTTGAGGTCCCTTCCAACCCTGGAGTTCTGTGATTCTAGGACTCTATGTATTGGGTGAGCAACCAGCCTTGTGCCTCTCTTCTTCTGTTGGAGAAACATGTTGGAAGACCCTTTGGATGAGATGCACACAGTAAGAAATAAGAGCTAAGAGAATCCATGCAGGTTACTAAGCAGTGTGATCAGTTTGAAGCTGAGTAGAGAAATGCTCTTTTTTATTGGACATCTCTTTTGGAAGCCTCTTTGAAAGCAGGAGCTCAGTGATGTGTGGTGCTCTGCTTTCCTTCCTCATTTTCCATGAGAGAATGCTAGCTCAGCTTCATGAGCAGCAGATAAAGAAGTATGAACTGCTACATGGAGAATTTTAATGGGATTGAGGGCAGCTGTAAAAGAAAAGGACGTGAAGAGCATCGATGCAGAAAGTGTGGACTGCAAGCCAAGGGAGGCAGGCGAGCAGGGGAGCAGGCAGCGTTTACTCAGCTGAAACAAAGGCTTGACTTAGCCATCTGCAAACAGAAGGTGGGGGGGGTCAGCAATCACTTGAGTAGGAGTTTAAGGACAGGCATTGTCTGAGATGAGCAGCTTGCTGTTTCTTGATGTAAATGAAGGATTTGAAGAGGGCTTCTGGCCAAAGGGAAGCTTTTTGGGGACTCCATGAAGCACAGAGCTGAGTTTTGCACTGCTTTATGAGCTCTGCACCTGATGAGCACAGGGAGCTCATGTCTGCAGTGTGTGTGGGTTCAGTACCAGGCACTCTGGTAAGCTGCTTGGTAGAAGTACTTCAGACATCCTCACTTTGAGGAATAGCAGATAAAGACCAGCCCAACTCTCTCAGCCTTTCATATAATGATAATAATGATAGCAACAACAATACCAACAGAAACAATAATATTAGAGTGTTAATCTAATATCAATAGCATTAGAACAACAACAACAACTTAAATATCCTGAGATATTCTGGGGGAGGAGAAGCTCAACAGGAGCCAGCAGGGAGCACTTGCAGCCCAGAGAGCCAAGCAGAGCCTGGGCTGCAGCAAGAGAAGTGTGGCCAGCAGGGCCAGGGAGGGGATTCTGCCCCTCTGCTCCACCCTGCTGAGACCACAGCTGCAGCTCTGGGGCCAGTTCTGGAGCCTCTGTGCCAGCAAGGATCTGGAGGGGCTGGAAGGTGTGCAGAGAAGGGCCAGGAGGAGGAGCAGAGGGCTGGAGCTGCTCTGCTCTGGAGACAGCCTGAGAGAGTTGGGGTTGTGCAGGCTGGAGAGGAGAAGGCTCCCAGGAGACCTTCTGGTGGCCTTCCAGGATCTGAAGGGGGCTGCAAGAAAGCTGGGGAGGGACTTTTGAGGGTGTCAGGGAGGGATAGGAGTGTGGGGGGGGGATGGAACAAAATTAGAAGTGGGGAGATTGAGATTGGCTGTGAGGAAGAAGTTGTTGGCCATGAGGGTGGTGAGAGCCTGGCCCAGGTTGCCCAGGGAGGTGGTGGAAGCCTCCTGCCTGGAGGTGTTTGCAGCCAGGCTGGCTGTGGCTGTGAGCAACCTGCTGTAGTGTGAGGTGTCCCTGCCCATGGCAGGGGGTTGGAACTGGCTGAGCCTTGAGGTCCCTTCCAGCCCTGCCAGTTCTGTGATTCTATATATAAATACCTTCAGATCAATGACTGTCATATAATGGTAATCGTGATGATGATGATGATAACATCACCAACAGAAACAGTAATATTGGAGTGTTAATCTAATACTAATAGCATTAGAATAACCACATCAACAACTTAAATATCCTCAGATATATAAATACCCTCAGGTCAATTACTTCCCTTATTAGGATGAGACACCCCTGCAAAGCTAAACTGCTCCTTGTTTGCAAGCTCCAGGCTGCTGGCCTTCACATTCAGGCTGAAGGAGCAAATTGCCAGACAGCAGTTGTGCAGGAAAAGGCTTGAGGTGGAATGGACAGGATCAGGGGCTAGAGGGAGTGAGTGAGTGACATCCTTGCATGCATTAATGAGGCCATGAGAGGGGCTGAGCAGTCCTTGTGCTCAGCTTGGTGCTGGGGGAGGTCAGAGATGGAGCAGTGTTGGACACTTTACCTGAGGTTTGAGCATCCTGTCATAAAGTAAGTCCAAATGAGAGGTAAAAGAATGATCAATGACCTCTGATTGAAAGTTTAAGTGGCTTGGACCTGGTGGAAATGAGGGGAGGTCAGGAAGAGAATATTGTAACAGTCTTGAAGCCCGAGGTAGGATGTCTTCCCTTATGAAGAAAGCCTTTTTTTCACCTAACAGCTTGAATAGAGAAGATGCTCAGTGTTGAGGAGATGACCTGGGCTATGATGACTCAGAAAGAAGTCAGATCCCAGTGGCTGTGAATGCTGTTGCACCCAGGTGGTGTCTGGTGCCCAGTGGTGTCCCTCAGGGATCACTGGGATGAGATTCAACAAGGCCAAGTGCAGGCTCCTGCTCTTGGGCCACAGTGACCCCATGCAGGCTACAGACTGGGGGTGAGTGGCTGGAGAGCAGCCTGGTAGAGAGGGGTCTGGCAGTGCTTGGTGACAGCAGCTGCACAGGAGCCAGCAGTGTGCCCAGGGGGCAGGGAAGGCCAATGGCATCCTGGCCTGGATCAGGAACAGTGTGGCCAGCATGAGAAGGGGTGGAATTCAGATGACACCAAGCTGGGGGCAGGTGTTGGTCTGTTAGAGGATTGGAGAGCTCTGCAGAGGGACCTTGCCAGGCTGGACAGATGGGCAGGGGCCAAGGGCAGGAGATTGAACACATCCAAGTGCCAGGTGCTGCACATTGGCCACAGCAACCCCAGGCAGTGCTACAGGCTGGGGTCAGAGTGGCTGAGAGCAGCCAGGCAGAGAGGGACCTGGGGGTAGTGGTGGACAGCAGCTGAACAGGAGCCAGCAGTGTGCCCAGGGGGCCAAGAAGGCCAAGGGTAGCCTGGCCTGCATCAGGAAGAGTGTGGCCAGCAGGAGCAGGGAGGTCATTCTGCCCCTGTACACTGCACTGGTTAGGCCACACCTTGAGTCCTGTGTCCAGTTCTGGGCTCCTCAGGTTAGGAAGGATATTGAGGTGCTGGAGCAGGTCCAGAGGAGAGCAACCAGAATGGGGGGGAGGCTGGGGGGAAAGTCTGATGAAGAGAGGCTGAGGGAGCTGGGGGTGTTCAGCCTGGAGAAGAGGAGACTTAGAGGAGACCTTGTCACTCTCTACAGCTACTTAAAAATTGTAGTCAGGTGGGGGTCAGGCTCTGCTCCCAGGCACCTTGTGACAGGATGAGAGGGCATGGCCTGAAGCTGTGCCAGGGGAGGGTTAGGTTGGATCTTAGGAAGCACTTCCTGATGGAAAGACTGATTAGGCACTGGGATGGACTGCCCAGGGAGCTGGTGGAGCTGCCATCCCTGGACGTCATAGTGTCATAGAATCAGTCAGGGTTGGAAGGGACCACAAGGATCATCCAGTTCCAACCCCCCTGCCATGGGCAGGGACACCCCACACTACATCAGCCTGGCCAGAGCCTCAGCCAGCCTGGCCTTAAACACCTCCAGGGACAGGGCCCCAACCACCTCCCTGGACAACCCATTCCAGGGCTTCACCACTCTCATGGGGAAGAACTTCCTCCTCACCTCCAGCCTCAATCTCCCCACCTCCAGCTTCATTCCATTCCCCCTAGTCCTACCACTACCTGACATCCTGAGCAGTCCCTCCCCAGCCTTTCTGTAGGCCCCCTTCAGATCCTGGAAGGCCACAATGAGATCACCTGGGAGCCTTCTCTTCTGCAGCCTGAACAGCCCCAACTCCTTCAGTCTGTCCTCACAGAAGAGGTGCTCCAGCCCCCTGCTCATCCTCCTGGCCCTTCTCTGGACACCTTCCAGCACCTCCACATGCCTCTTGCAATAGGGGCTCCAGAACTGGAGGCAGGTCTTTAAGAGTAGATTGGATGTGCCTTTTGGTGGCATGATTGAGCTGATGTGGTGGTGTCAGGTCGTAGGCTGGGGCTGACAGCCTCAATAATTCTGTGATTCTGGGAAATAGTGAAGTTTTGTAACGTGATGGCCCAGGTTCAAAAGCAAACCCATCCAAAAGGCCTGGGCTTTAGGCACTGACAGGCTGGTGGCCACACCAGTTTCCTGATCTTGCTTGACTATGCTTAAGGTTTGTTAAGTCTAAGCTGAAACCAGAGCCATGTTTGCTGTTACAAGTACAGCTCCTGCCACTTCCCCCATGTGCTGCTGAAGATGCCATCCAGGGGCTGCAATGCCTTGGGGGGCACTTGAGGCTCCCCTCTGCTGTCTGCTCCTGCCCACAGCTGCCCCCTCTGCCTTCCTGCCCCCCAAGGTGGGGCAGAGCTGTGACAGTGCCCTTGGGGTGCAGAGCAGCAAGCCTGAGGCAGAGGCTTTGTGCCCCCCAGGCCTTGGCAGGAGCTCTGCCCCTCAGCTTCTCCCTGCTAGCAGCAGCCCCTGGCTGTGCCCAGCTGCCCTGAGCTTCAGCAAGTGCCTGAGTGAGCAGAGCCTGAGCTGGGCACTCCCAGCCTGAGCAGAGCTGCTGCTGGGCCAGCTCAGAGCAGGGCAGCAGTGATAAGAACAATTCCCTCAGAAAGGTTAGCAGATAAACTGCTCGTGCCACCCGGGGTGGGGTGAGATATTGTGTTTGACATGCCCTGTTGGGAAGAGTTTCCTTGCTGAGCAGAACTTTGCCCTGGTTCCTTCCAGCCAGGTGCCAGCAGAAGGCATCACTTGGAAGCAGACCCAAGGCAGGGTGTGATTACAGCTAAGCAAGTCCTGCCAGGGCCGGGGGAGCCAAAACTCTTTGACGCTGAGCACAGCGAAACAGCAGCAACATTCATTTCACCCTTCACAGAGTTCATCATTGCTGCACAAAGCATTCCCTCAGCAGGAGACAACAGCAGCCAAAAGTAAAATAATTGTTTCTCCTTGTGGAGGAATGCTCCAGGAAAGGGCCCTGGGGACTACTCCCAGCAAGTCCAATTTTTTCAGCCATCTCTAGGCAGAGTTCTCCCATCTGCTTTGAGCACATCATTTACCCAGCGCTTAGCCAGAGACAGGGGATAATGGAGCCTGCTGCCCTGCTCCTGGGGAAGGCTGCCTCTTAAAGAGGATTGGTGACCCCAGCAGTCCAATTTGGGGCTGAAATTATTGCTCTGACATGGGAAATTCTCTGCCCAAGGAAGCGATGAGCCGTTGTGTCTGTAGCAGGAGTTACTTGGGGGGTTGTTCAGCTCTTGTTTTCCTGCTCTTACAGAAAGTGGGTTTGTTGGTTGAAGAGGTGGTGTGTAACACAGCCAACCAAGGAGCATGGAAGCAAAGGCAGCTCATGGTGTTTTGAGGGGTGGGATTGAGGTGGAAGATCTCTCTATAAAGGTTTTGTTATATGGGCCACGTCCAGAGGCAGTTTAGAAACAATAACTGACGGGGAGGAAGAACTGCCCATGGTAAGTGCAGATCAGGTTGGTGATCACCTGAAGAACCTGAAAGTGTTCAAGTCCATGGGACCCGACGGGATACACCACGGGAGAACTGGCAGAGGAGGTTGCTGAACCCCTCTCTATTATATTTCAAAAGTCATGGCAGTCTGGGGCAGTCCCCACAGACTGGAAAAGGGGAAACATTGCCCCCATCTTCAAAAAGGGTAAGAAGGAGGAACCAGGGAGCTCCAGGCCAGTCAGTCTCACCTCTGTGCCTGGAAAGATCATGGAGCAGATCCTCCTGGAGGCACTACTCGCTCAAAAGAATAGTGAAGAGGTGATTGGGAACAGTCAGCATGGCTTTGACAAGGGCAAATCCTGCCTGACCAACCTGGTGGCCTTCTATGAGCAGGTGACAAAATTAATAGATGAGGGGCGAGCAACTGATGTCATTTACCTGGAGCTGAGCAAAGCCTTCGACACTGTCCCGCACCACATCCTGGTCTCCAGGCTGGTGACACATGAGTGTGAGGGGTGGACCACTAGATGGATAAGGAACTGGCTTGGTGACTGCACCCAAAGAGTGGCTGTCCATGGGTCCATGTCCCAGTGGAGGCCAGGGACAAGCAGAGTCCCTCAGGGATCAGCCCTGGCACCAGGCTTGTTCAACATCTCTGTGGCTGCCATGGACAGTGGCACTGAGTGCACCCTCAGCAGGTTTGCTGATGACACCAAGCTGTGTGGTGCAGCAGACACGCTGGAGGGAAGGGATCCATCCAGAGGGACCTAGACAGGCTGGAGAGGTGGGCACAAGCCAGCCTCAGGAGGTTCAACAAGAGCAAGGGCAGGGTCCTGCAGCTGGGTGGAGGCAATGCCAGGCACAAATGCAGGCTGGGCAGGGACTGGCTGGAAATTAGCCCTGAGGAGAGAGACTTGGGGGTGCTGGGGGACAAAAAGCTCACCAGGAGCTCTCAATGTGCACTTGCAGCCCAGAAAGCCAATCAGATCCTGGGCTGCAGCAGGAGAAGTGTGGCCAGCAGGTCGAGGGAGGTGATCCTCCCCCTCTACTCAGCCCTGGTGAGACCCCACCTGGAGTACTGTGTCCAGTTCTGGAGCCCCTATTACAAGAGGGATGTGGAGGTGCTGGAAGGTGTCCAGAGAAGGGCCAGGAGGATGAGCAGGGGGCTGGAGCACCTCTTCTATGAGGACAGACTGAAGGAGTTGGGGCTGTTCAGGCTGCAGAAGAGAAGGCTCCCAGGTGACCTCATTGTGGCCTTCCAGGATCTGAAGGGGGCTCCAAGAAGGCTGGGGAGGGACTGCTCAGGATCTCAGGTAGTGATAGAACTAGGGGGAATGGAATGAAGCTGGAGGTGGGGAGATTGAGGCTGGAGGGGAGGAGGAGGTTCTTCCCTATGAGAGTGGTGAAGCCCTGGAATGGGTTGTCCAGGGAGGTGGTCGAGGCCCTGTCCCTGGGGGTGTTTAAGACCAGGCTGGCTGAGGCTCTGGCCAGGCTGATCTAGTGTGGGGTGTCCCTGCCCATGGCAGGGGGGTTGGAACTGGATGATCCTTGTGGTCCCTTCCAACCCTGAATGAAACTATGAAACTATTGTGAAGTGAGCACATCCTTCACTCACAGCACCATGGCATGTTTTGGGCTGGAAGGGACCTCTCAACTCAGCCAGTCCAGCCCCCTGCAGTCAGCGGAGACATCCCCAACCAGAGCAGGTTGCTTGCAGCCCCAACCAACCTGACCTGGAATGGTTGCAGGCATGGGGCAGCTGCCACCTCTCTGGGCAACCTGGGACAGGCTCTCAGCATCTTCAGTGTAAAAAATGTTTTACTTTTCTCCAGTCTATATCTCCAACTCTCTTAGTTTCAAGCTATCATTCCTTGTTCTGTCACAGCAGGCCCTGCTCAAATCTCTGTCCCCAGCTTTCTTATCAGCCTCTTGATGTCCTGAAAGGCCACCAGAAGGTTCCCCTGAAGCCTTCTCTTCTCCAGGCTGCACAACCCCAACTCTCTCAGCCTGGCCTCACAGCAGAGGGCTTCCAGCCCTGCCAGCACTGCTGTGGCCTCCCTGGGCAGCACATTCCAATGGCAAATTACTCTTGCTGGGAAGAATTTCTTCCTCGCCTCCAGCCTAAATCTCCCCTGGTGCAGCTTGAGACTGTGTCCTCTTGTTCTGCTGCTGGCTGCCTGGGAGAAGAGACCAACCCCCACCTGGCTACAACCTCCCTGCAGGGAGTTGGAGAGAGCAAGAAGGTCTCCCCTGAGCCTCCTCTTCTCCAGGCTAAGCAACCCCAGCTCCCTCAGCCTCTCCTCACAGGGCTGTGCTCCAGACCCCTCCCCAGCTTTCTTGCCCTTCTCTGGACACCTTCCAGCAGCTCAACATCTTTCCTAACCTGAGGAGCCCAGAACTGGACACAGGACTCAAGGTGTGGCCTCAGCAGTGCTGAGCACAGGGCACAAGAACTTCCCTGCTCCTGCTGGCCACACTGTTTCTGATGCAGGGTAGGATGCCCTTGGCCTTCTTGGCCACCTGGGCACACTGCAGGCTCATGTTCAGCTGCTGTCCACCACTCCCCCAGGTCCCTCTCTACCTGGCTGCTCTCAGCCACTCTGTCCCCAGCCTGTAGCAGTGCCTGGGGTTGGTGTGGGGGGGCATACATGTGGTGGGTTGAAATTACCCCCAAATAATTTGCAGAATGACCCCCCAAATAGTTTGGAGAACTACCCCCAACAGAAATTGCTCAGATGGGCTCAGTTTGGGATGGGAGCAAATGAAGCTCTGCCTACAAGCAAACTACCATCTAGAAAGATGCACTGCAATGGATGTGCACGAGATGCACAACAGCTGTGCAACAGATACACACCAAACGACACAGACACTCCTCAGGACACCTGGATGGATCCAGGGGAATGGTCACCTCCTCCCCCACTCCCTCCCTCCTTCCTGTTACCTCACACAGGAGTCAAAACAGAGATCCCCCTGGCAAGGCCATGGAAGGGAGAGAGAGGCAGAAAAGTTGCAAGCAGAAGTGGCAGAAGAAGAAAAGAGAGCAAGAAGTGTTTGTGCCTCTGCTCCCCATCCCCATGAGCAATCCAGTGAATTCCATAGGCCTCAGCATCATTTTCCTTTTACATCCAATGGCAATTTATTTTGCTTTCAGTCTTTGCAGCCAGAAACTAGGCTAAATTTGCCCCTTCAGACTCTAACAATGGATTTGCAGTTCAGAAGACAACACAAGGACCCCCTTGAATCATTCCAGACCATTCCCAGACTCCTCTGGACAGTCCAAGGGGCTGCTTGAGACACCCCCCCCACCCCACCCCTTTCTTTCTCTCCCCTGCTTCCCACACAAACACAAATCTAAGGCAGCAGAAGGTCAGCAAAGAGCAAAGGCAGCAATGAAAAAGCAGAGAACACAAAGAGAGGAAGCTAAAAGAAAGAGAATATCTTATGCAAGTAACTTTGATCCTTATTGGCAAACCAGTGGGATGATAGAGACCCAGCACAGACTTGTCAGGGCTGGAAGGGACCTCAAGGCTCAGCCAGTTCCAACCCCCTGCCATGGGCAGGGACACCTCACATCACAGCAGGTTGCTCACAGCCACAGCCAGCCTGGTTGCAAACACCTCCAGGCAGGAGGCTTCCACCACCTCCCTGGGCAACCTGGGCCAGGCTCTCACCACCCTCATGGCCAACAACTTCTTCCTCACAGCCAATCTCAATCTCCCCACTTCTAGCTTTGCTCCATCCCCCCCAGTCCTATCCCTCCCTGACACCCTCAAAAGTCCCTCCCCAGCTTTCTTGGAGCCCCCTTCAGATCCTGGAAGGCCACAGGAAGGTCTCCTGGGAGCCTTCTCCTCTGCAGCCTGCACAACCCCAACTCTCTCAGGCTGTCTCCAGAGCAGAGCAGCTCTAGCCCTCTGCTCCTCCTCCTGGCCCTGTTCTGGACACCTTCCAGCCCCTCCAGATCCTTGCTGCAATCACTGTTTTCCTTTTGTCCCCAGTAGCCAATATGATTTACTTTTCACTCAAACATCCCCAGAACATTCGCGCTGCTGTTCACAGCCAGGACACCAAGCTAAGCCGCTTAGCTTTAAACCACAACCCCAGGCAGTGCTGCTGCAGCCTCACCGGCAGGGCCTGAGCCACCGCCGGTCCTGAGGAGCTGCGCTCAAGGTGTCCGGTTCCAATCACTTAACCTTTCACAGGTTGTATTTTTATACCACTAAAGCTGGATCTATTTTATTTGGTGGAAAGCTCACCAATCAAAGCTTCAGTTCACAGTTTTGTCAGTCCTTTGTGGGGGGTTTCTGCAGCAGAAAGCCTTTGCTGTCCCAGGCAACCCAGGAGGGGAGAACCAAGACAGCAAGAGTACAGCAGGCGTTGCCAAACGACTCTTGAATGAGGAAGTTAAGTGTTGTGGGGTGGGGTTGTTGGGGTTCTTTTTGCTGTTCTTGTGGGGTTGGAGGTCCCTTCCAGCTCCTCTCACAGGATCACAGATCACAGGGTGTTAGGGGTTGGAAGGGACCTCTGGAGATCTGCCAGTCCAAGCCCCCTGCCAGAGCAGGAGCAGAGAATCCAGCACAGGTCACACAGGAACACATCCAGACAGGGCTGGGAAGGCTCCAGGGAAGGAGACTCCACAACCTCTCTGGGCAGCCTGCTCCAGGCCTCTGGGAGCCTCACAGCTCCTCCTCATGTTGAGCTGGAACCTCCTGTGCTGCAGTTTATATCCATTGTCTCTTGTCCTATCCCAGGGTGCAGCTGAGCAGAGCCTGTCCCTGTCCCTTCCTTCCTGACCCCCAGCCCTCAGCTATTGATAGACATTGATCAGATCCCTCTCAGCCTTCTCCTCTGCAGACTGAACAGCCCCAGGGCTCTCAGCCTCTCCTCCCCAGGCAGTGCTGCAGTCCCTTCAGCATCCTTGGAGCCCTCCCTTGGACTCTCTCCAGCAGATCCCTGTCCCTCCTGAGCTGGGCAGCCCAGAGCTGGATGCAATATTGCAGGTGAGGTCTCAGCAGGGCAGAGCAGAGGGGGAGGAGAACCTCCCTGGCTCTGCTGGCCACACTCCTCTGGATGCAGCCCCGGACCCCCTTGGCCTTCTTGGCCCCCAGGACACATTGCTGTGCCATGCAGAGCTTGCTGCCCCCCAGCACTCCCAGCTCCTTCTCCTTGGGGCTGCTCTCCAGCAGATCCCCTCCCAGCCTGTGCTGCTGCAGTTGATTCTTCCTGCCCAGCTGCAGGACTCTGCTCTCATCCTTCTTGACCCTCCTTAGGTTCCTCTGTGCCCAGCTCTCAGCCTGCCCAAGTCTCTGCATGGCCTCACAGCCTCCAGGTGTCTCAGCCAAGCCTCCCAGTTTGGTGTCCTCAGCAAACCTGCTGACAGACTCTGTCTGTCTGTCTGTCCCCTCATCAGTGTCATTGAGGAAGATGTTGGACAGGACTGGACCCAGCACTGATCCCTGGGGGACTCCACTGCTCACAGCTCTCCAGCTGGACCTGGCACCACTGCCCCCCACTCTTTGCACTCCATTGTGTCAGCAGTTCCTGATCCCTCTCACTGTCTGCTCTTCTGTCCCACACCTCCTGAGCTTGCCCACAAGGATGTTATGGGAGACAGTGTCAGAAGCCTTGCTAAGGTCAGGCAGACTACATCCACTGCTCTCCCTACAGCTCCCCACTCAGTTAGAGCATCACAGAAGGCTCTCAGATTACCCAAGCAGGGTTTCCCCTTGGTGAATCCATGCTGACTATTCAGAGCATGTTCTTTTCTTCCCTACTCCTGATCAGTTTTTCTTCTCAGTCTTCTTCAGACTAAACAGCCCCAGGTCATTGTCAGTCTGTGATTCTTCATTGTGCAGCCCCCAAAGCCATCAGAGACCCAAATGACAAGCTAGAGCTGGTGCTAGATGAAAAGATAACATCCCCAAAAGGCAGCAGGTTGGGTAACTCTGCTCTGAGGAACAGGAGAATTAATTAATGAGGCAGGATTAATTAGGAAAGGAGATGAGATTGTGCTTGTTTAGAGGAGAGTTTAAAGCCAGCTGTGTAAATGAGCTCTTTGTGGTGGGGATCAATCCTTATTCTGCTTGAGAAGTGGATCCCACCACTCAGTTCCCCTCCAAATACTTCTGTAATTGGCAGCAGAATATAGAAAGAGCTCTGCTAGGAATAATCAAATTCCATCAATTCAGTGAGGTTAGAAATCACTCCAGCAGGTCTGCAATTCCTCCTGCATGGCTCTCTACAACAAATGCAGGGAGCATAAAACAGGCAAAAGGCTTTTCCTCCTTCTGTGCTTTTTGGAGGTGTGCTTTGATGTCAGGGGTCGTGAGGGGCACTGCAGAGGAGAGGGCTTGATGCTGCTGGTGCTGGGCTAGCCATGCTGGCAGCAGGGCAGCAGCCTCGCAGGAGCCTCCCTATTATCTTTCCTGGTGATCCAAGTTTTGTTTTCATAGCATCCTAAAAAGGCTCAGGGTGGAAGGAGCCTGAGAAACTGTGCCAGACTCTCACCACCCTCACACTCAACAACTTCTGCCTCAGCTCCACTCTAACCCTGCTCTGCCTCAGCTTCAAACCATTCCCCTTGGCCTGGCTCCAGACCCCCTCAGCAAAAGTCTCTCTGCAGCCTTCCTGCAGGATGCCTTCAGGTGCTGGCAGGCAGCTCTGAGGTGCCCCTGGAGCCTTCTCCTCTGCAGGCTGCATACCCCCAGCTCCCTCAACCTGTGCTCCCAGCAGAGCTGCTCCAGCCCTTGGAGCATTTTTGTGGCCTCCTCTGGCCTCTCTCCAGCAGCTCTGTGTCCTTCTTCTGCTGGGGACCCCAGAACTGGAGGCAGGATTGGAGGTGAGGTTTGAGCAGAGCAGAGTGCAGGGGCAGAAACCCCTCTTCCTGCCCTGCTGCCCACACTGCTCTGGCTTCAGCTCAGCACACAGCTGCCTGCTGGGCTGCAGGAGGGCACTGCTGGCTCCTGGGGAGCTGCTCAGTAGCCAACACCTCTAAGACTCTTTCCTCAGAGCTATTTTCAAGCCCTTCTGCAAGTCTGGAAATATGTGTGGGATGGTCCCAACCCAGCTGCAGGACCTTGCACTGTGCCTTGTTGAACCTTGTGCAGCTGGCACCAGCCCACTTCCCAAGCCTGTCCAGATCCGTCTGGATGGATCCCTGCCCTCAAGTGAGTCCAGCACACCACACTGCTTGCTGTCATCAGCAGAATTGCTGAGGGTAGCAATCTACTTATTTGGTTTCCTTTTCCTTGTGTTTTATCCTAGCATCTTCCAAAAAGAAAACAAAACCAAACACCAAAAAAACAAACTTGTGTTTTCCAGGAGGATTCACCTGACAAATGTTTCATGGACCTCATTCTGATGAGGAATGAACCAGTTACACACAGCACAGGTGCTGATAGGCAGGGCAGACATGGCTGTGCCACAGTGCTGCAAGGCACATACATCAAAACAAGGCACAGCCCAGCAGTGACCCATGAGCCCCAAAGCAAGGCACAGCCCAGCAGTGACCCATGAGCCCCAAAGCAAGGCACAGCTCCAGGGAGTGACCCATGAGCCCCAAAGCAAGGCACAGCTCCAGGGAGTGACCCATGAGCCCCAAAGCAAGGCACAGCTCCAGGGAGTGACCCATGAGCCCCAAAGCAAGGCACAGCCCCAGGGAGTGACCCATGAGCCCCAAAGCAAGGCACAGCCCCAGGGAGTGACCCATGAGCCCCAAAGCAAGGCACAGCTCCAGGGAGTGACCCATGAGCCCCAAAGCAAGGCACAGCCCCAGGGAGTGACCCATGAGCCCCAAAGCAAGGCACAGCTCCAGGGAGTGACCCATGAGCCCCAAAGCAAGGCACAGCCCCAGGGAGTGACCCATGAGCCCCAAAGCAAGGCACAGCTCCAGGGAGTGACCCATGAGCCCCAAAGCAAGGCACAGCCCAGCAGTGACCCATGAGCCCCAAAGCAAGGCACAGCTCCAGGGAGTGACCCATGAGCCCCAAAGCAAGGCACAGCCCCAGGGAGTGACCCATGAGCCCCAAAGCAAGGCACAGCCCCAGGGAGTGACCCATGAGCCCCAAAGCAAGGCACAGCCCCAGGGAGTGACCCATGAGCCCCAAAGCAAGGCACAGCCCAGCAGTGACCCATGAGCCCCAAAGCAAGGCACAGCCCCAGGGAGTGACCCATGAGCCCCAAAGCAAGGCACAGCTCCAGGGAGTGACCCATGAGCCCCAAAGCAAGGCACAGCTCCAGGGAGTGACCCATGAGCCCCAAAGCAAGGCACAGCCCAGCAGTGACCCATGAGCCCCAAAGCAAGGCACAGCCCCAGGGAGTGACCCATGAGCCCCAAAGCAAGGCACAGCCCCAGGGAGTGACCCATGAGCCCCAAAGCAAGGCACAGCTCCAGAGAGTGACCCATGAGCCCCAAAGCAAGGCACAGCCCCAGGGAGTGACCCATGAGCCCCAAAGCAAGGCACAGCCCAGCAGTGACCCATGAGCCCCAAAGCAAGGCACAGCCCAGCAGTGACCCATGAGCCCCAAAGCAAGGCACAGCCGAGCAGTGACCCACCAGCCTCAAAGCAGAGCCTGGTGCCAAGTGTGGCATAACCATAGAATCCCAGAATCAACTAGGTTGGAAAAGACCTCAGAGATCATCAAGGCCAATCTATGACTTAATACCTAACACCTCCTGACAACTAAACCATGGCTCCAAGTGCCACATCCAAGTATTTCTTGAACACCTCCAGTGATGGTGACTCCACCACCTCCCTGGGCAGCACATCCCAATGGGCAATCTCTCTTTCTGGGAAGAACTTTCTCCTCACCTCCAGCCTAAACCTCCCCTGGCACAGCTTGAGACTGTGTCCTCTTGTTCTGCTGCTGGCTGCCTGGGAGAGGAGACCAACCCCCACCTGGCTAGAAGCTCTTCAGGTGGTTTAAGGCTCCTGTGTGCTGTGAAGCTGTGCCAGGGCACCACAGGTGGGTGGGTGTGGGGGGAGAGCCCCACCTGTGTTTCATAATCATGCTCTGTAACTCCTCACCCTACTGCTCATGCACACAGAGTGCTCAAGGGGTTGCACATTCCCTGCCCAGCAATAGCCTTCCTCATCTTCATCTCTCTCTGGTCTATTAGCAGTCAAGCAAGAGCTGGAAGGTTGTGGCAGTTCAGGCTGGGTGCCTCCTGTTCCTGCCACATACACCTCTGGTGTTCTGAGTGTCCAGCCCAGGAGGTGTGCGCAGGGAGCAGCCTGTGCTATTCTAGGAGGACACAGTCTCAAGCTGTGCCAGGAGAGGTTCAGGCTGGATGTTGGGAAGAAATTCTTCCCAGAAAGAGAGATTGTCCACTGGGATGTGCTGCCTAGGGAGGTGGTGGAGTCACCATCACTGGAGGTGTTTAGGAAGAACCTGGATGGGGTGCTTGGTGCCATGGTTTGGTTAATTAGATAGTGTTGGGTGATAGGTTGGGCTGGATGATCTCCAAGGTCTCTTCCAACCTGGTCTATTCTATTCTATTCTAGTCTAGTCTAGTCTAGTCTAGTCCAGCCTAATTCTATACCCATAATATCCTGCCTCCTATAAACCCATCTGCAAAGTCTTTCTCTGCCTCCTCCTCCCCTCTCTGCTCCCATGGGAGATGCTCCCTATCAGGTAATGCTGGGGGAGGATCTCAAGGCTCTTGGCCTGGCTGGGCCTAATGCCAGGAGGAGAAGGGGCAAGCAGTCTTAGACCTGGCCAGCCTGAGACCAGCCTGGCAGTGGGGGGGAAGAAGGAGCCCTGGGGGTTTGGGTATCCCCTCAGGTGGGGAGAAGGGAAGTGTTGGGAGGCCTTTGGGGGTGCTGCAGGGGACTCTGTAGGCTTTGGGATTCTTTTGTCACTGTGCTTTGTAGCTTCTGTACAACACTTAACTGCCTTCCATTTGAACTCTCCATCACTTCACAATCCATTTGTGTCAGTGGCATCCTTTTGTCCCTCTCAGGGGCAAGAGAGGATCTGCCTGGCCTCACACCAGGACAGATGATTGGTAGCAGAGGATGGTTAGGATCCATGGACCTGTGGTCATCCCAGGATGTCAACACACTCCTGTCCCCCCTCAGTTTCACAAACAGAGGGGCCTACAGACACAGGTTATCTGTTATCCTTACCAGGCACCTGGGAGCTTCTGGGCTCCCACTAAGCCTTCCCAGACACCCCAGGGCAGCTGGGCACAAGCACCAATGATTCCCAGGCGGCCCTTGGCAGCTGGCTATTGCTAATCAAACTTCAACCAATTCTCCCCTGCTACAACAAAACAAAGGCTATAGGCTGTCCCTTCTGTTTTAAAAACAATCAAGGGAAAAGCAGAGCTCTTTCATTTTTCCCCTCCCTTCCTGGCATGCTTTGCTGAGATGAGATCAAACAGCCCTGGTCCACGAGGGACAGCAGCAGCTCTCGCAGCAGCCCAGCTGTGGAGGCTCAATGGCTGCTTTCAGAGGCTATTTAATTCCATCAGCACTCAGCACATTTCCAAATGCTCCAGATGTGCTCTTTGCAATGGGACTGCTTGCAGTAGCAGCTTGAAATTAGAGTTCATTCTGGAAGCCAAATGCTTCCAGCGCTCTAACTCCACCTCATGACAATTATCTTCCTGAGCCAGGGAGAAAACAGAGAATTCTAAATGCCAGTTGTGATCTTCATCCAGTAGGATAGTCACAGAGTGCACCTGTGGACGTGGAATTACCAAGCAAAGTCCCTCTACTGCCTTCCTGGGGGATCCCTTCAGCTATTGGAATCATAGAGTCATAGAATCATAGAACTGGCAGGGCTGGAAGAGACCTCAAGGCTCAGCCAGCTCCAAGCCCCCTGCCATGGGCAGGGACACCTCACACCACAGCAGGTTGCTCACAGCCACAGCCAGCCTGGCTGCAAACACCTCCAGGCAGGAGGCTGCCACCACCTCCTGGGCAACCTGGGCCAGGCTCTCAACACCCTCATGGCCAACAACTTCTTCCTCACAACCAATCTCAATCTCCCCACTTCTAATTTTGTTTCCTTTCCCCCCAGTCCTATCCCTCCCTGACACCCTCAAAAGTCCCTCCCCAGCTTTCTTGCAGCCCCCTGCAGATCCTGGAAGGCCACCAGAAGGTCTCCTGGGAGCCTTCTCCTCTCCAGCCTGCACAACCCCAACTCTCTTAGGCTGTCTCCAGAGCAGAGCAGCTCCAGCCCTCTGCTCCTCCTCCTGGCCCTGTTCTGGACACCTTCCAGCACCTCCAGATCCTTCCTGGCACAGAGGCTCCAGAGATGGCCCCAGAGCTGCAGCTGTGGTCTCAGCAGAGTGGAGCAGAGGGGCAGAATCCCCTCCCTGGCCCTGCTGGCCACACTTCTCTTGCTGCAGCCCAGGCTCTGCTTGGCTCTCTGGGCTGCAAGTGCTGACTGCTGGCTCCTGTTGAGCTTCTCCTCCCCCAGCACCCCCAAGGCCTTTTCTTCAGGGCTGCTCTCAAGCCACTCCCTGATCAGCCTATATTGGTGCTTGGAAGGCAGCTCTGAGGTGCCCCTGGAGCCTTCTCCTCTGCAGGCTGCACACCCCCAGCTCCCTCAGCCTGTGCTCACAGCAGAGCTGCTCCAACCTTTGGATCATCTTTGTGGCCTCCTCTGGACTCTCTCCAGCAGCTCTGTGTCCTTTTGCTGCTGGGGACACCAGAACTGGAGGCAGGTTTGGAGGTGAGGTCTGAGCAGAGCATAGCCCAGGGGCAGAATCCCCTCTCTTGCCCTGCATCTCATCAAGCTGAGGCAAATATCCTGTCCCAGGTTGCCCAGAGAGGTGGGAGATTCCCCATGCCTGGAACCATTCCAAGTCAGGTTGCTGGAGGCTCTGAGCAATCTGCTCCAGTTGCTGCTGTACCTGCTCACTGCAAGGGCATGTACTGGATGAACTTTAGAGGTCCTTTCCAGCCCAGTCCCATCTGGGATTCTCTGATTTCTTTCATCAGCCTGTGCAGTGAGTTTATTAAAATGGATTTTTAGAATAGGATGAACTTTGACTTGTCAGTTCTCTGCCCTTTGTAGTGCCTTTCACTGATTTTGATGTATTTTGACCCAGGCCCTGTAGCTTTTGTCCCCTGGTTTTGTTGAAGGAAGATTGCTGCTCTCTGTCTCAGTGCAGTTGAGGATGTTCTCTGTTCTGAAGTTTCAGTCTGCTGATGGTAGACCTGAGCTCTTTGTCTGCTGCAAGAGCTTTGAGCAAGCTGACAAAGACAGTTTTGGGGCTGGAAAGGAAGGGTCATCATGGTCACCACTATCAGCATGTCCATTTTGGGGCCAGGGAGTAGTGAAAGCAGGACCTTGAACTGCCTGGGGTCAGACTGCCCACTGCTTGCTGTACTGAGATATACAATCCCAGCTCCACACAAGGGCTTCACGCTGGGGGATTAGAGAAAAGTGAGTTTTAGTTCAAATTATTGTCTGGAGGGGCCCAAAGAGCAAGTCTTGTGAGGGGTGACTGAGGGAACTTGGGTTGTCTAGTCTGGAGAAGAGGAGGCTGCAGGGAGGCCTCCATGCTCTCCACATCTCAATGTCCAAGGAGGTTTGGGACAGGCCAGGCTGATCTGCTTTCCACAGCTGCATAGTCACTACCTGCAGGCTGCAATGGGCTCCAGCCTTTTCTTCTGGTAGGTGTATTTGTGCTCTCAAGTGATTCTGCCCCATGGCTCTGCTCTGCTCAGACCCTACCTCTAACACTGCCAAAAGTTCTGCTGGAGACAGCAGAAGGACACAGAGATGTTGGACAGAGTCCAGAGGAGGCCACAAAGATGCTCCAAGGGCTGGAGCAGCTCTGCTGGGAGCACAGGCTGAGGGAGCTGGGGGTGTGCAGCCTGCAGAGGAGAAGGCTCCAGGGGCACCTCAGAGCTGCCTGCCAGCACCTGAAGGCATCCTGCAGGAAGGCTGCAGAGAGACTTTTGCTGAGGGGGTCTGGAGCCAGGCCAAGGGGCACTGGTTTGAAGCTGAGGCAGAGCAGGGTGAGAGTGGAGCTGAGGCAGAAGTTGTTGGTTGTGAGGGTGGTGAGAGTGTGGCCCAGGCTGGCCAGGGAGGCTGCCAGGGAGGCTCATTACGACTTTTTTTCCTGGCTTGTTCTTGCTGTTGGAATAATCTGGTTTGGTGGGGCCCAGCCTGCCTGAGGTGCACATGGAGCACCAGTGCCTTTCCTTCTGCACCGAGCCATGGTCATGGCTATTTCACATTGCTCTGCTGTCTGAAACACAGAACCACAGAAACATTCAGGTTGGAACAGAGCCTCAGCATCACCAAGTCCAACCCAGAGCCCTATTCTGCAAGGCTCAGCCCTGAACCAGAGCCCCAAGCACCACAGCCAAACCACCTTCAAACACAGCCAGGCTTGGGGACTCCACCACCTCCCTGGGCAGCACTTTCCAATCCCTCACCACTCTGGATGGGAACAGATTCTTCCTGCTGTCCAGTCTGAACCTCTCCAGGGGCAGCTTGAGGCCATTGCCTCTTGTTCTGTCACTAATTACTGTGAGCAGAGACCAGCAGCAGCCTCTCCACAACCTCCTTTCAGGGAGCTGTAGACAGCCAGGAGGTCTCCCCTCAGCCTCCTCTCTTTCACACTAACCATCCCCAGCTCCTTCAGTTGCTCTCCGTCAGACTTCTTCTCCAGGCCCTTCCCAGCTTCCTTGCCCTGCTCTGCACTCACTCCAATGGCACTGCTGAGGCTGCACCTTGAGTACTGCTGTCAGTTTTGTGCCCCTCACTACAAGAGAGGCATTGAGGTGCTGGAGCAGTTCCAGAGAAAGGCAACAAGCTACAGAAGGATTTGGAGAAGAGGGCTGGGGAGGAGCAGCTGAGGGAGCTGGGGTTGATTAGCCTGCAGAAGAGGAGGCTGAGGGGAGACCTCATTGCTCTCTACAACTCCCTGACAGGAGTTTAGAGGCAAGTGGGGATTATTCTAATTCTCCCTAATCTCAGGTGATAGGAGGAGAGGAAATGGCCTGAAATTGTGCCTGGGAAGGCTTAGGTTGGAGATTAGGAGAAATGTCTTTGCTGCAGGAGTGGTCAGGGGCTGGCACAGGCTGCCCAGGGAGGTGGTGGAGTCCCCAGCCTGGGAGGTGGTGGAGTCCCCAGCCCTGGAGGTGTTCAAGGAACCTGTGTGGCCACGGCACTTGGGGACAGGGTTTGGTGGCTATGGTGGGGTTGGGTTGACACTTAGACTCCAGGATCTTAGAGGTCTTTTCCAATGTGGTGGTTCAGGCTGGGTGCCTCCTGCTGCTGCCACACAAACTACACCTTGGTGTCCCAAGGGTCCAGCCAGGAGGTGGGCACAGGAAGCTGTGTAGTTCATCCCATAAAGTCCTGCTCACTATAAGACCATCAGCAAGGTTCTACACTTCCTCTTGCTGCCCTCACTGCTCCTATGGAGATGGTCCCTCTCTGGTGATGGAGGGGGAGCCATCTCGAGGCCTCTTGGGGCCTGGCCAGGAGGAGAAGGGGGAAGGGCAGTCTCAGATGTGGCCAGCTGAGATTAGCCTAACAGAGGAGGGGGAGAAGGGAAGAAAGAGCCCTGGGGGGTTTGGGTGTACTCTCAGGTGGGGAGAGGGAAGTGCTGGGATGCTTCTGGGTATGCTTTGGGATCTCTTTTGTCACTGTGCCTGTGGTTCTCTGTGACACACTCACTGCTTTTCCATTTAACCTTTCCACCACTCCTGCAACCCTTTGTCTGAGTCTCATTTGTTTTTCCTGCCCTGGTGGGAGGCAAGGAAGGACTGGCCTTCCACCCCCACATCCAACCAAAATATCTCTATGGTTCTAAATCTGATGGATGTAAACCCAAATTCCTGTGTGCCCTGGTGGCAGAAATGCACACTGAGGTTTGATGGCTGCACCCAAAGAGTGGCTGTCCATGGCTCCATGTGCCAAGGGAGGCCAGGGACAAGCAGAGTCCCTCAGGGATCAGTCCTGGCACCAGGCTTGTGCAACATCTCTGTGGCTGCCATGGACAGTGGCACTGAGTGCACCCTCAGCAGGTTTGCTGATGACACCAAGCTGTGTGGTGCAGCAGACAGCTGGAGGGAAGGGATCCATCCAGAGGGACCTGGACAGGCTGGAGAGGTGGGCCCAAGCCAACCTCAGGAGGTTCAACAAGAGCAAGGGCAGGGTCCTGCAGCTGGGTGGAGGTAATGCCAGGCACAAATGCAGGCTGGGCAGGGACTGGCTGGAAAGCAGCCCTGAGGAGAGAGCCTTGGGGGTGCTGGGGGAGGAGAAGCTCAACAGGAGCCAGCAGTGAGCACTTGCAGCCCAGAAAGCCAAGCAGAGCCTGGGCTGCAGCAGGAGAAGTGTGGCCAGCAGGGCAAGGGAGGTGATTCTCCCCCTCTGCTCAGCTCTGGGGAGACCCCACCTGGAGTACTGCCTCCAGTTCTGGAGCCCCTATTGCAAGAGGGGTCTGGAGGTGCTGGAAGGTGTCCAGAGAAGGGCCAGGAGGATGAGCAGAGGGCTGGAGCACCTCTCCTGTGAGGACAGACTGAAGGAGTCGGGGCTGTTCAGGCTGCAGAAGAGAAGGCTCCCAGGTGACCTCATTGTGGCCTTCCAGGATCTGAAGGGGGCTCCAAGAAGGCTGGGGAGGGACTCAGGTAGTGGTAGGACTAGGGGGAATGGAATGAAACGGGAGGTGGGGAGATTGAGGCTGGAGGGGAGGAGGAAGTTCTTCCCCATGAGAGTGGTGAAGGCCTGGAATGGGTTGTCCAGGGAGGTGGTTGGGGCCCTGTCCCTGGAGGTGTTTAAGGCCAGGCTGGCTGAGGCTCTGGCCAGGCTGATGTAGTGTGGGGTGTCCCTGCCCATGGCAGGGGGGTTGGAAGTGGATGATCCTTGTGGTCCCTTCCAACCCTGACTGATACTGTGATACTATGATACTGCCTTCAGAGGCTCCCAGCCTGCTCACTGCCTAGCAAGAAATCAGCTGTCCCCGTGGACAGGGAAAGTTTCTGTTAACATTACAAACACTCACCTGCTGGAGGCTGCTAAATCATATCCTGAAGGGACCTCCAGGACTGTGGCAAAAGGAAAGGAAATTAAACTTAGCTCCTCACATTGCAGTCTCTTATAACAAGGGCTTTTATGGCCCCCCAAAGCCACATTAAAACCCAGAAGAATGATGACACAGTGTTGGAGGCAAGGATTCCACAGGCCTTTTGGAATGCTGCAAAAGCTCTTCAGAGCCATCTCTAACTCCAAGGCTTGGTCCCTGACTCTGGAAGGTGAGCTGGCATCTCCTATGGGTTGCTGCCAGGCAAGATCATGGAACAGTCATCCTGAGTGCAATCACACAGCACTTAGAGGATGGCCAAGGGATCAGGCCAAGCCAGCAGGGATTTAGGAAGGGCAGGTCCTGCCTGACCAACCTGACCTCCTTCCATGCCCAGGTGACTGCCTGGTGGATGTGGGGCAGGCTGTGGATGTGGTCTGCCTGGACCTCAGCAAGGCCTTTGACACCATCCCCCACAGCAAACTGCTGGCCAAGCTGTCAGCCCCTGGCTTGGACAGCAGCACTCTGAGCTGGGTTAGGAAGTGGCTGGAGGCTGAGCCCAGAGAGTGGTGGTGAATGGTGCCACAGCCAGCTGGCAGCCAGGCACCAGTGGTGTGCCCCAGGGATCAGTGCTGGGCCCCAGCCTCTCTAACATCTTCATTGATGATCTGGAGGAGGGCATTGAGTCCATCATCAGTAAATTTGCAGATGACACCAAGCTGGGGGCAGGAGTTGATCTGCTGGAGGGTAGAGAGGCTCTGCAGAGGGACCTGGACAGGCTGGACAGATGGGCAGAGGCCAAGGGCAGGAGATTGAACACATCCAAGTGCCAGGTTCTGCACATTGGCCACAGCAACCCCAGGCAGTGCTACAGGCTGGGGTCAGAGTGGCTGAGAGCAGCCAGGCAGAGAGGGACCTGGGGGTAGTGGTGGACAGCAGCTGAACAGGAATCAGCAGTGTGCCCAGGCAGCCAGGAGGGCCAATGTCATCCTGGCCTGCATGAGGAAGAGTGTGGCCAGCAGGAGCAGGGAGCTCATTCTGCCCCTGTACACTGCACTGGTTAGGCCACACCTTGAGTCCTGTGTCCAGTTCTGGGCTCCTCAGGTTAGGAAGGAGGTTGACCTGCTGGAAGGTGTTCAGAGAAGGGCAAGAAAGCTGGGGAGGGGTCTGGAGCACAGCCCTGTGAGGAGAGGCTGAGGGAGCTGGGGTTGCTTAGCCTGGAGAAGAGGAGGCTCAGGGGAGACCTTCTTGCTCTCTGCAACTGCCTGAAGGGAGGTTGTAGCCAGGTGGGGGTTGGTCTCTTCTCCCAGGCAGCCAGCACCAGAACAAGAGGACACAGTCTCAGGCTGCACCAGGATAGGTTTAGGCTGGAGGTGAGGAGAAAGTTCTTCCCAGAGAGAGTGATTAGCCATTGGAATGTGCTGCCTGGGGAGGTGGTGGAGTCCCCATCCCTGGAGGTGTTCAAGAGGGGATTGGATGTGGCACTTGGTGCCATGGTCTAGTCATGAGGTCTGTGGTGACAGCTTGGACTTGATGATCTTTGAGGTCTCTTCCAATCTTGGTGATACTGTGATACTAGGATATTGAAGTCCATCAGGTGGAGAGTTAGCAGCATTGCTTTCAGTGTGGTACATAGTTCACAAGGTCAGAATCTTCCCAGCTGAAGCAGCTTTGCAGGAGAGCTTGATGAAAACAGGCACCTCAGGCTGCTCCTTAGTTCCCTGTGTCCCACTGGCAGCTGAACATGGTGAAGTTAGCTTAATAAAAGGAAAATTAAGACCCAGCAAAGAGATGAAGCAAAGCTGATGTTGATTACTGCAGCATTTTACCTCTACAGGCTGTGGCTGGCAGCTCCTGCAGCCGGAGCTCATGGGGGTGGGTGCACATCTGGCCCAGCACCCAAACCCAGGGCAGCAGTGGCCCTTGTGCCTCTATAGTGTTAGGATAAAAATGCTCCTTTCTGAGCTCAGTAGCAGTCAGCTTGCCTTCCACACAGGTGTGTCTTGGTCTGCACCATGAGAGTGCTGCAAGCCTGGAACAGGCCTGCCAAGGAGGTGGTTGGGGCTCCATCCCTGGAGATCAGAGGAACATCAGATGTTAGGGGTTGAAGGGACCTCTGGAGATCTGCCAGTCCAAGCCCCCTGCCAGAGCAGGAGCAGAGAATCCAGCACAGGTCACACAGGAACACATCCAGACAGGGCTGCAAAGGCTCCAGAGAAGGAGACTCCACAACCTCTCTGGGCAGCCTGCTCCAGGCCTCTGGGACCCTCACAGTGCAGAAGTTCCTCCTCATGTTGAGCTGGAACCTCCTGGGCTGCATTTTATATCCATTGCCTCTTGTCCTGTCCCAAGATGCAACTGATTAGAGCCTGTCCCTGTCCCCTCCCTCCTGACTCCCAGCCCTCAGCTATTGACAGACATTGATCAGATCCCTCTCAGCCTTCTCCTCTGCAGACTGAACAGCCCCAGGGCTCTCAGCCTCTCCTCCCCAGGCAGTGCTGCAGTCCCTTCAGCATCCTTGGAGCCCTCCCTTGGACTCTCTCCAGCAGATCCCTGTCCCTCCTGAGCTGGGCAGCCCAGAGCTGGATGCAATATTGCAGGTGAGGTCTCAGCAGGGCAGAGCAGAGGGGGAGGAGAACCTCCCTGTCTCTGCTGGCCACACTCCTCTGAATGCAGCCCAGGACCCCCTTGGCCTTCTTGGCCCTCAGGGCACATTGCTGTCCCATGCAGAACTTGTTGTCCACCAGCACTCCCAGGCCCTTCTCCTTGGGGCTGCTCTCCAAGGTGAGGCTGGACAGGGCTGATGTAGTGGAGGATGTCCTTGCTTGCTGCAGAGAGGGTTGGGCTAGATGACCTTTGGAGGTCCCTTCCAACCCAGAGCATTCAATGATTCTCTGCCTCTAGGTACACAAATCAGTGCCTGCAGCTCTTGATGAGCTGTCCAAGAGACTGAAAGAGGCAGGCAGTAGTCATACAGTCATACAGGCTCTGCTTGACCTGCTGTTCTCCAATAGGGAAGGGCTGGTGGGAGACGTGATCGTGGGAGGCTGCCTAGGGTGCAGTGACCATGAGATAGTGAAGTTTTCAATATGCAGGGAGATAGGGAGGAGCACCAGCAGAACCTTCACCTTGGACTTCCGAAGGGCGAACTTCAGCCTATTTAAGAAACTTGTTTGTAAAGTCCCCTGGGTACCAGCCCTCATGAACCAAGGGGTTCAGGAGGGTTGGACCAACTTCAAACAGGAGCTCTTGAAGGCACAGGAACTGGCGGTTCCCACGTGCCGGAAGGCAAGCTGGCGGGGGAAGGCGACCAGCCTGGATGAGCAAGCAGCTCCTGGAGGATTTAAGGGGGAAGAGGAGGCTGTATCACCTTTGGAAGGAGGGGAAGGCTTCTCGAGGTATGTTCAAGGAAGCTGTTAGATTATGTAGGAATAAAATTAGGGAGGCTAAGGCCCAGCTGGAACTGAAGCTGAACACCTCTGTCAAAGACAATAAAAAGCATTTTTATAAATATATTAACAATAAGAAGAGGGGCAGGAAGAACCTGCACTCCTTATTGGACCTGGAGGGGAACATGGTGACTGAGGATGAGGAGAAAGCTGAGGTCCTGAACACCTTCTTTGCCTCAATTTTTAACAGCAAGGCAGGAGTTCAGGACGAGTGGCCTCCGGAGCTGGGCGATGGGCTCGGGGAGCAGTGTAATGCCCCGGAAATCCATGAGGAGTTAGTTCGGGACCTGCTGAGCCACTTGGATATTCACAAGTCCATGGGACTGGATGGGATCCATCCTAGGGTGCTGAGAGAGCTGGCAGATGTGCTAGCTAGGCCACTCTCCATCATTTTCCTCCAGTCCTGGCTCACAGGTGAGGTCCCAGATGACTGGAAACTGGCCAACGTGGTCCCCATCCACAAGAAGGGTCGGATGGAGGAACCTGGAAACTACAGGCCGGTCAGCCTGACCTCAGTGCCAGGGAAAGTGATGGAGCAGATTATCCTGGCGGCAATAACTGCGCACCTGAAGGATGGCCAAGGGCTCAGGTCCAGCCAGCATGGATTCAGGAAGGGCAGGTCCTGCCTCTCCAACCTGATCTCTTTCTATGATCAGGTGACCCATCTGGTGGATGTGGGGAGGCCTGTGGATGTGGTCTGCCTGGACTTCAGCAAGGCCTTTGACACCGTCCCCCACAGCAAACTGCTGACTAAGCTGTCAGCCCGTGGATTGGACCATTGCACTCTGTGCTGGGTTAGGAACTGGCTGGAGGGCCGGGCCCAGAGAGTGGTAGTGAACGGTGCCACATCCAGCTGGAGGCCAGTCACCAGTGGTGTCCCCCAGGGATCAGTGCTGGGCCCTGTCCTCTTCAACATATTCGTTGATGATCTGGATGAAGGGGTAGAGTCAGTCATCAGCAAGTTTGCAGATGACACAAAGTTAGGGGCAGATGTTAGTCAGTTAGAGGGTAGAAAGGCTCTGCAGAGGGACCTCGACCGACTGGACAGATGGGCAGAGTCCAATGGGATGGCATTCAACAAGTCCAGGTGCCGAGTGCTGCACTTTGGCTACGGCAATCCCATGCAGAGCTATAGGCTGGGGTCGGAGTGGCTGGAGAGCTCCCAAACAGAGAGGGACCTGGGTGTGCTGATTGACAGCCACCTGAATATGAGCCAGCAGTGAGCCCAGGTGGCCAGGAGGGCCAATAGCATCCTGGCCTGCATTAGGAATAGTGTGGCCAGCAGGAGCAGGGAGGTCATAGTGCCCCTGTACTCTGCTTTGGTTAGGCTACACCTTGAGTACTGTGTCCAGTTCTGGGCCCCTCAGTTTAAGAAGGACATCGAAACACTTGAGCGTGTCCAGAGAAGGGCAACAAGGCTGGGGAGAGGCCTTGAACACAAGCCCTATGAGGAGAGGCTGAGGGAGCTGGGATTTTTAGCCTGGAGAAGAGGAGGCTCAGGGGTGACCTCATTGCCCTCTACAACTACCTGAAGGGTGGTTGTAGCCAGGAGGGGGTTGGCCTCTTCTCCCAGGCAGCCAGCACCAGAACAAGGGGACACAGTCTCAGGCTGCGCCAGGGGAGGTTCAGACTCGAGGTGAGGAGGAAGTTCTTCACCGAGCGAGTCATTCGGCATTGGAACGGGTTGCCCAGGGAAGTGGTTGAGTCATCGACCCTGGAGGCGTTCAAGAGGAGATTGGACATGGCACTTGGTGCCATGGTCTAGGCATGGGGTCTGTGTTGATAGGTTGGACTCGATGATCCCCAAGGTCCTTTCCAACCTAAGTGATACTGCGATACTGTGATACAGCACCTGGAAATGAGCACTGGTGGAACAGGCTAGGGGTGGAGTGGTGTGGCAGCTCTCATAGAATCATTGAGGTTGGAAACGATCTACAAGATTATCAAGTCATCTTTTGATCCTTCTGCCTCCTGCTGTGAGCTTGATGCCCTGAAAGGAAGACCAGAGATTATCCTCCACAGGTTGAAGGTGCTGCTGGAAGGGAGGGATTTTAAAGCCAGCCCCATGTGATGGAGCAGATTATGATGGAGCAGGTTATCCTGGTGACAATAACTGCACACCTGAAGGATGGCCAAGGGCTCAGGTCCAGCCAACATGGATTTAAGAGGGGCAGGTCCTGCCTCTCCAATCTGATCTCCTTCTATGCCCAGGTGATTGCCTGGTGGCTGTGGGGCAGGCTGTGGATGTAGTCTGCCTAGACTCCAGCAGGGCCTTTGACACCATCCCCCACAGCAAACTGCTTTCTAAGCTGTCAGCCCCTGGCTTGGACAGCAGCACTGAGCTGGGTTAGGAACTGGCTGGAGGCTGAGCCCAGAGAGTGGTGGTGAATGGTGCCACAGCCAGCTGGCAGCCAGGCACCAGTGATGTCCCCCAGGGATCAGTGCTGGGCCCCATCCTCTTTAACATCTTCATTGATCATCTGGAGGAGGGGATTGAGTCAGGCATCAGCACATTTGCAGATGACAGCAAGCTGGGAGCAGATGTTGGTCAGTTAGAGGACAGAAGGGCTCTGGAGAGGGAACCTGAACTGACTGGATAGATGGGCAGAGGCCAACAGGATGGCATTCAACAAGTCCAAGTGCCAGGGGCTGCACTTTGGCCACAGCAACCCCAGGCAGAACTACAGGCTGGGGTCAGAGTGGCTGAGAGCTGCCAAACAGAGAGGGACTTGGGGGTGCTGATTGACAGCTGGCTGAACATGAGCCAGCAGTGTGTCCAGGTGGCCAAGAAGGCCAAGGGCATACTAACCAGGAAGGGGTTGGTCTCTTCTCTCTAGCAACCAGCACCAGAACAAGAGGACACAGTCTCAAGCTGTGCCAGGGGAGGTTTAGGCTGGAGGGGAGGAGAAAGTTCTTCCCTGAGTCATTTGTCATTGGGATGTGCTGCCCAGGGAGGTGATGGAGTCCCCATCCCTGGAGGTGTTCAAGAGGGGATTGGATGTGGCACTTGGTGCCATGGTCTAGTCATGAGGTCTGTGGTGACAGGTTGGACTCGATGACCCTCGAGGTCTCTTCCAGCCTTGGCGATACTGTGAGACTGTGATCCCAGTGCTATTTTCTATCTAGGGTCTGTCAATCTGAATGGCCTTGCAGGGGAAGGGGAGAAGCCCTCCCTGCACAACAGCCAGAGGTTACTGAGGGCTGCTCTTGCCAGCCTGGATGCAGGAAGCTCCTAGATGAAATCGCCTCACAGAATGGTAGGGGTTGGAGGGGACCTCTGGGGGTCCTTGAGTCCAACCCCCAACAATGAAAATCAGCCTGGAAAGCCTCTGTAGAATTGTTCCAGCAGCTCCTAACAAGCAGTGCAAAGATTCAGCCAGCAAATGGCTGAACTGGGACATGGAAGAGGAAACTCTCAGGAGTGTTACCCCCATCTGAAGGACTTCAGCAACCTGCTGTAGTGTGAGGTGTCTCTGCCCATGGCAGGGGGGTTGGGACTGGCTGATCCTTGAGGTGCCTTCCAAGCCTGACAGTTCTGTGATTCTATAAATACACCAAAGCACAGCTGAGATGAGACCACTGCCTAATATCTCCAGAGCAGACCTGAAGGGAAGTCCAATGTCAGTGAAGATAAGAAAGCCAACCCTCTTTTCCAGCTTCAAAGACAGTGTAGCTAATGTTGCAAGGACATTAATTACATGATGGGGGTGGAATTCAAAGGCTAAAATTGCACTTGACAGAATCCCTTTAAACTAATACAGTGTTAGACTCCACTAATGGCTTCTGGCTCCAATAAGTTTCCACAATTTCCTCTTTATTTAAGTCTTAAACTCTCCAAATTAAATGCAATTGGAAAATCAGTTATCTTGTTTTGCTTTATGCTCTTGCAGACTCAGCATCATTACATGATCTTGTTTTCCAGTCTCAGAAGCTTTCCCTCTGTCATTGCCACAAAGTTTTCTTAGGGCAGAGCTGGGGAAATGAAAACAAAACAAAAAGGTCTTGGAGTGGGTATTAATTTCCCTCTTGCTCTGTTCTTTGGGCCAACCTCCCTTGATTTATCTGCTGCAGCAATGTTGGTACTGGAGTGAGCTGCTGGATGGCAGACATGTGATGATAGGAACCTCAGGAGGTTCAACAAGACCAAGGGCAAGGTCCTGCAGCTGGGCAGGGCAATCCCAGGCACTGATAGAGGCTGGGCAGGGACTGGCAGGAGAGCAGCCCACAAGAAAAGGCCTTGGGGGTGCTGGGGGAGGAGAAGCTCAACAGGAGCCAGCAGGGAGCACTTACAGCCCAGAGAGTCAAGCAGAGCCTGGGCTGCAGCAAGAGAAGTGTGGCCAGCAGGGCCAGGGAGGGGATTCTGCCCCTCTGCTCCACTCTGCTGAGACCACAGCTGCAGCTCTGGGGCCAGTTCTGGAGCCTCTGTGCCAGGAAGGCTCTGGAGGGGCTGGAAGGTGTCCAGAGAAGGGCCAGGAGGAGGAGCAGAGGGCTGTTCCAGGAAGGATCATCTGCTCCAAGCTCCCCACCATGCTCAGGGACACCTCTCAGCTACACTCAGCTGCTCAAGGCCTCAGCCAGCCTGGCCTCAAACACCCCCAGCAAGGAGGCAGCCACAGCCTCCCTGGCCAGCCTGGGCCACACTCTCCCACCCTCACAAGCAACAACTTCTGCCTCAGCTCCACTCTAACCCTGCTCTGCCTCAGCTTCAAACCATTGCCCCTTGGCCTGGCTCCAGACCCCCTCAGCAAAAGTCTCTCTGCAGCCTTCCTGCAGGATCCCCTCAGGTCCTGGATGGTTTCAAGGCTGTGTTCTGGGCTGCCTCTGCTGTTTTGGTGCTGAAGAGGAGTCAGGGCTGGATGCAGCCAGTGCAGGGGATAGTGCTGGAGAACACCACTGCATGCAATGTGCTGCCTTGGGCCAGGATCCTGAGCCCACAGAAGGAGGGAAGCTGTGCATCAGGCTTGTGGTGGCTTTCCCCCCCAGGCTGAACAGGACCCCAGGGAGGTCAGGTCACACCTTGTATGTTTTTTCCCAGCACTAACTGAATATTTGTGGAGCTCTATGAATGCTTTCAGCAGTGAGACAAAGTCTCTCTGGGATAGGGCCCCCAGGGGAGAGCATGCTCTTCTGAAGCCCCTCTCAGCCTGGCAGTGTTCTGTGCCTGCTACGTCTGCACAGCCCTTTGTCTCCTTGATGTTTCCTCTTGGGAGATCCATTAAGCAGATGTCTATATCTGTTAGTACTTAATAAGTAAAGAAGGGCAGACCTCAGCAGAGGGATGCTCCTCTGACCCTCAGTTAATCCCTTGTTAACTCAGGATAATGGTGCTTTCAACAGCTGGGGCTGGGTTGTACTTTCATGTGGGTCACAGCTCTGATTCCACGACCATGATATGAATCAAGGGAGAGAAAGATCTGAGTCATGCACTTGTATACAGATGGAGGGATGGAAACATCTCTTTGCTTAGAATCCCAGGCTGGTTTGACTTGGAAGGGACCTTGCAGGGTCATCCACTCCAGCCCTCTGCAGCCAGCAGGGAGATCCCCAACTAGAACAGGCTGCTCACAGCCCCAAACAACCTGAACTGGAATGAATACAGAACTAACCAGGTTGGGAAAGAGCTTTGAGATCATCAAGTCCAACCTATCACTCAGCACCACCCAGTCAACCAAGCCATGGCACCAAGGGCCTCATCCAGGCTCTTCGTAAACACCTCCAGGGATGGGGACTCCACCACCTCCCTGGGCAGCACATCCCACATCCAGACCCCTCCCCAGCTTTCTTGCCCTTCTCTGGACACCGTCCAGCATCTCAACCTCTTTCCTAACCTGAGGAGCCCGGAACTGGACACAGGACTCAAGGTGTGGCTTCAGCAGTGCTGAGCACAGGGCAGAATGACCTCCCTACTCCTGCTGGCCACACTCTTCCTGATGCAGGCCAGGATGCCCTTGGCCCTCCTGGCTGCCTGGGCACACTGCAGGCTCATGTTCAGCCTACCATCAACCAGCACCCCTAGGTCCCTCTCTGCCTGGCTGCTCTCAGCCACTCTGACCCCAGCCTGTAGCACTGCCTGGGGTTGCTGTGGCCAATGTGCAGCCCCTGGCACTTGGCTGTGTTCAATCTCCTGCCCTTGGACTCTGCCCATCTGTCCAGCCTGTCAAGGTCCCTCTGCGGAGCCTCTCTACCCTCCAGCAGATCAACTCCTGCCCCCAGCTTGGTGTCATCTGCAAATTTACTGATGAGGGACTCAATGCCCTCCTCCAGATCATCAATGAAGATGTTAAAGAGCACAGGGCCCAGCACTGCTCCCTGGGGCACACCACTGGTGCCTGGCTGCCAGCTGGCTGTGGCACCATTCACCACCACTCTCTGGGCTCAGCCTCCAGCCAGTTCCTAACCCAGCTCAGAGTGCTGCTGTCCAAGCCAGGGGCTGACAGCTTGGCCAGCAGTTTGCTGTGGGGGATGGTGTCAAAGGCCTTGCTGAGGTCCAGGCAGACCACATCCACAGCCTGCCCCACATCCACCAGGCAGTCACCTGGGCATGGAAGGAGATCAGGTTGGTCAGGCAGGACCTGCCCTTCCTAAATCCCTGCTGGCTGGGCCTGATCCCTTGGCCATCCTGTAAGTGCTGTGTGATTGCACTCAGGATGACTGTTCCATAACCTTTCCTGGCACTGAGGTCAGGCTGACAGGCCTGGCATTCCCTGGCTCATCCAACTGGTTCTTCTTATGGATGGACATCCCATTGGCAGCTTCCAGTCATCTGGGACTCTAGGCATAAGGCATCTCCCACTTCTCTGGGCATACTTGGGCCAAGTTTCACCACCCTCAACATCAAAACAATAACTAAATCACTCCTTCTCTCTGTGATCCCAGGTGTAATCAGCAGCTACAGGAGAAGGACAAGAGCATTCTGCTGCCATAAAATGGAGTTCTGGATGCAAATAGCAGTGAGGAACCTGCAAGGCTTTTCAGAGCCTCTCTTAGTGTTTGCTCAGCAAGCATCAAAGTTTATCCCTGCACAATGCAGCTCTTGTTTTGCAGTCTGAGGAGAAAGACTTGTGCTTAGCCTGGAAAGGTTATGTCCAAACAGAGCCACTAAAGAAGAACCACATTTAATTCTGCTGGCAACTCTCCCTCAGGCTGGAAGAGGCAACCTCTCTGCCTTTGCAGGGGAACACTTTTGTGGCAGCATTAGGAAGTGAGGACTGCATTGAGCCAGGGGAAGGATTCACTGCTGACACCAGAAAGGGTCACTGCTCCAGAACGTGGGAGAATCTCAGAGGAGATTCCTGGAGCACCCCTGTCTGGAGGATGTGTTGGAGTGTTGCTGAAAACAACCTGCTGGAAAAGCTTATTGAGTGCAGCCATAACCTAGCATCCTCCTGTACACAACCATTAAACCATGTCCCCAGACAGCTCATCCAAAGCCCTCCAGGGATGGTGCCTCCAGCACTGCCCTGAGCAACCTGTTCCAGTGCTTCAGCACCCTTTTGGTGAAGGGATTTTCCCAGGAATATCATCCAACCCCCCCAGGGGCAACTTGAGGCCATTTCCTCTTGGGAATGGAATGGGATGGAATGGAATGGAATGGAATGGAATGGAATAGAATAGAATAGAATAGAATAGAATAGAATAGAATAGAATAGAATAGAATAGAATAGGATGGAATGGAATGGAATGGAATGGAATAGAATAGAATAGAATAGAATAGAATAGAATAGAATAGAATAGAATAGAATAGAATAGAATAGAATAGAATGGAATGGAATGGAATGGAATGGAATAGAATAGACCAGGTTGGAACTCATCATCCAACACCACCTAATCAATTAAACCATGCAACCAAGCACCCTAAGAGATGTGCTTGGTACAATGAAGGCAGTTTGCTCCCTCCAGCTCGTGGGGTGAGGCATGGAGCAGCAGAAAAAGGGGCAGTGGTTTGAAACTAAAGCAGAGCAGATTTAGAGGGGACATTAGGAAGGAATTCTTGCTTATGAGAGTGTTGGAACACTGGAACAGGTTGCCCAGGAAGGTGGTGGGGGCCTGATTTCTGGAGACATTGAAGGTCAGGCTTGATGGGGTTCTGAGCAGCCTGATCTAATTGGGACTGTCCCTGTTGGCTGCAGGGGGATTGGACTAGATGACCTGACAAGGTCCCTGCCAACCCAAACCCTTCCATGACTGTCTGTAAGGTTCATCCAGCTGGTGCAGGGAGAAGCAGAGCTGCCTTGGTGGTGACTTTCTGAGCTGACCTTTTGCTTTCCTGGTGATTTTGCTGATTCTTTCCCTTTCTCCACAAGAAGCTGAGCAGCTTACCTCAGCAGACTGAGGACTTTCCAATTTCGTTTCGAAGGGTTTATTAGATGAAGGGCTCTGTGTGCCACCTCATAAAGCATTTCCCTAATTAGGAAGGTACCACACAGAATTACAGATTAGTTTTGGTTGGAAGAGACCTTTAAGCTCATCCACTCCAAGCCTTACCCCAGCACTGCCAGCTCCCCACCAAACCACGGCCCTCAGTACCACATCTCTATGGCTGTGAAACCCCTCCAGGGATGGGGACTCCACCACTGCCCTGGGCAGCCTGGGCCGGGTCTTGACAACCCTTTTGGAGAAGAAATTGTTCCTCATGTCCAACCTAAACCTCCCCTGGGGCAACTGGAGGTGATTTCTTCTTGTTCTGACATGTCTGCCTTGGAAGAAGAGACCAATCCCCACCTCACTCCAACCTCTTTTCAAGGAGTTACAGAGATCCAGAAGGTCTCCCCTCAGCCTCCTCTTCTCCAGGCTGAACATCCCCAGCTCCCTCAGCTGTTTCTCACCAGCACTGTTCTCCAGACCCTTCCCCAGCTTCATTGCCCTTCCCTGGACCTGCTCCAGCCTCTCAATGTCCTTCTTGGAGTGAAAGACCCAAAACTGAAGCCAGTACTCAAGGTGTGGCCTCACCAGTGCCCAGCCCATGGGGACAATCCCTGCCCTGCTCCTGCTGAGAACACTTTTTCTGATCCAGAGCAGGCTGGGCAGGGACTGGCAGGAGAGCAGCCCACAAGAAAAGGCCTTGGGGGTGCTGGGGGAGGAGAAGCTCAACAGGAGCCAGCAGTCAGCACTTGCAGCCCAGAGAGCCAAGCAGAGCCTGGGCTGCAGCAAGAGAAGTGTGGCCAGCAGGGCCAGGGAGGGGATTCTGCCCCTCTGCTCCACTCTGCTGAGACCACAGCTGCAGCTCTGGGGCCAGGTCTGGAGCTTCTGTGCCAGGAAGGTTCTGGAGGGGCTGGAAGGTGTCCAGAGAAGGGCCAGGAGGAGGAGCAGAGGGCTGGAGCTGCTCTGCTCTGGAGACAGCCTAAAAGAGTTGGAGTTGTGCAGGCTGGAGAGGAGAAGGCTCCCAGGAGACCTTCTGGTGGCCTTCCAGGATCTGCAGGGGGCTCCAAGAAAGCTGGGGAGGGACTTTTGAGTGTGTCAGGGAGTGATAGGACTGGGGGTATGGAGCAAAGCTAGAAGTGGGGAGATTGAGATTGGCTGTGAGGAAGAAGCTGTTGGCCATGAGGGTGTTGAGAGCCTGGCCCAGGTTGCCCAGGGAGGTGGTGGAAGCCTCCTGCCTGGAGGTGTTTGCAGCCAGGCTGGCTGTGGCTGTGAGCAACCTGCTGCAGTGTGAGATGTCCCTGCCCATGGCAGGGGGTTGGAACTGCATGATCCTTGAGGTTCCCTTCCAGGCCTGGCAATTCTGTGATTCTATACCGGTGGCCTCCTTGGCCACCTGGGCATAGTGGACACACATCTGACATTCATCTGGCCCAGCCAGGTGTTGCTGCCTGTCTGCAGGTGGCTGCCACCACCTCTCCCCAGTGCAGAGATGCCAAGGCTGCATTAAAATGCAGCTGTTGTGGGCAGTAGTTTCTGGAAGCTGAGCTCCACGAAGGAAGGAGCTGCTGCGATGAAGTGCTGCAGCATTGTGTGTGGCCAAGGAGAAGCTACAGCTCTTCCTAACAAGGGAAAAAGCAATTCCTTTAGGTTTGAACTTCTCCGTAATGAAATGTGAAACTCTGCACCAGCATCACTTCTGTAGCTGAGGGCCATCTGCTGCTGATGGATCAAAACGTCCTCAGTCTCCAAAGACGTTCGCAGAAAGGCCAGGAATAGTTCTGTAGTTTGAGAGGCTGTGGAGCATCGCTGAGTTTCTCATCAATTGCTGCAGTGCCTCAAGCCACAAAACAAGTTTGGGGGTGGCAGGTTTTTTTTTCCTTCCTTTATTTTCTTCATCCTTTATCTTTTTTTTTCTTCCTTTATTTTTTCTTTCTTCATTTTTTTTTATCCCTTATTTTTTTATTTCCTTTATTCTATTCTTCCTTTATTTTTTCTTCCTTTGTTGGTCATCTTCCTTTACTTTTTGCTTTCTTTGTTTTCTTCCTTTATTTTCCCCTTTATTTTTATTCTTCCTTTACTTTTTCTTCTTTTATTTTTCCTTCCTTTATTTTTTCTTCTTTTATTTTTCACTTCCTTCATTTTTATTCTTCCTTTATTTTTTCCTTCCTTTATTATTTCTCCCTTTATTTTTTCTTCCTTTATTTCTTCCTTTATTTTTTCCTTTCTCTATTTTTTCTTCCTTTATTATTTCCTTTATTTTTATTCCACCTTTATTTACTCCCTTCCTTTATTTCTTCCTTTATTTTTATTCTTCCTTTATTTTTTCTTCCTTTATTTTTCACTTCCTTCATTTTTATTCTTCCTTTATTTTTTCCTTCCTTTATTTTTTCCTTCCTTTATTTCTTCCTTTATTTTTATTCTTCCTTTATTATTTTCTTCCTTTATTTTTTCCTTCCTATATTTTTATTCTTCCTTTTTTCCCCTCTTCCTTTATTTTTATTCTTCCTTTATTTTTCCTTCCTTTACTTTTTCTTCCTTTATTTTCTCTTCCTTTATTTCTTCCTTTATTTTTTCCTTCCTTTATTTCTTCCTTCCTATATTTTTCTTCCTTTATTTTTCCCTTCCTTGATTTTTATTCTTCCTTTATTTTTTCTTCCTTTATTATTAATTCCTTTATTTTTTCTTCCTTTATTTTTTCCTTCATTTCTTCCTTTATTTTTATTCTTCCTTTATTTTTATTCTTCCTTTGTTATTTCTTCCTTTATTTTAATTCCTTTATTTTTTCTTCCTTTATTTCTTCATTTTTTCCTTCCCTTATTTTTATTCTTCCTTTATTATATCTTCCTTTATTTTTTCCTCCCTTTATTTTTTCCTTCCTATATTTTTTCTTCCTTTATTTTTCCCTTCCTTTATTTTCTTCCTTCCTTTATTTCCTCCTTTATTTTTATTCTTTCATTATTTTTTCTTCCTTTATTTCTTCCTTTATTTTTTCGTTTCTTTATTTTTCCCTCTTTTATTTCTTCCTTTATTTTTATTCTTCCTTTATTTTTTCTTCCTTTATTATTTTCTTCTTTTATTTTTTCTTCCCTTATTATTTTCTTTCTGATTTTTTTCTTCCTTTATTTTTCCCTTCCTTTATTTTCATTCTTCCTTTATTTTTCCCTTCCTTTATTTTCATTCTTCCTTTATTTTTTCTTCCTTTATTTTCTCTTCCTTTATTTTTTCCTTTCTTTATTTCTTCCTTTATTTTTACTCTTCCTTTATTTTTTCTTCCTTTATTATTTCTTCCTTTATTTTTTCTTCCTTTATTATTTCTTCCTTTATTTTTTACTTCCTTTACTTTTTCTTCCTTTATATTTTCTTCCTTTATTTCTTCCTTTATTTTTTCCTTCCTTTATTTTCTCCTTCCTTTACTTTTTCTTCCTTTATTTCTTCCTTCATTTTTTTCCTTTCTTGATTTTTTCCTTTATTCTTCCTTTATTTTTTCTTCCTTTATTTTTTCTTCCTCTCTTTTTTTCTTCCTTTATCATTTTCTTCCTTATTTTTTTTTCTTCCTTTATTTTGTCTCTTCCTTTATTTTTTTTTTTTTCTTTCAGGCAAAATAAAAAACCCAACAACAAAAACCTCCTCCCTAGAAAGAATCAAACTCAGAAAGCAGAAGCAGCAAAAAAAAACCCCAACAGAATAAAATAGCAGGTAAAGTTCAGTCTGCAGAAGAGAAGGCTCCCAGGTGACCTAATTGTGGCCTTCCAGTATCTGAAGGGGGCCTACAGGAAGGCTGGGGAGGGACTGCTCAGGATCTCAGGTAGTGATAGGACTAGGGGGAAGGGGATGAAGCTGGAGGTGGGGAGATTCAGGCTAGATGTGAGGAGGAGGTTCTTCACCATGAGAGTGATGAGACCCTGGAATGGGTTGTCCAGGGAGGTGGTCAAGGCCCTGTCCCTGGGGGTGTTTAAGAGCAGGCTGGATGAGGCTCTGTCCAGCCTGATCTAGTGTGGGGTTTCCCTGCCCATGGCAAGGGGGTTGGAACTAGATGATCCTTGTGGTCCTTTCCAACCCTGAATGAAACTATGAAACTATGAAACTATGAAAGTTGAATTAAGTTCTGTATTTGTGGCAACAACACCTGGAGATGTGTACAGCTCAGAGAACATCGTGTACAGAAGAGGGGGGAGAATGGATATTGCAGTTCCTGGTGCAAAACATGGATTCAATTCAGAGTATCACCAGCTCCAAATATGCCTTTTCCCCCCTTTATACAGCAGACTCAACAGTATTGAAGTATTTTATATCTTTTTTTGGGGGTGTGTGTGCATATCCACTCTAGTATGGCTGCTAAGGGGCATCTAGAAGAATAATTAGCGATATGAACCTCTTTTCATTTAACAGCTGCCTGCTGCTCCCCACTCTCAACATGAGGAGGAACTTCTTCCCTGTGAGGGTCCCAGAGGCCTGGAGCAGGCTGCCCAGAGAGGTTGTGGAGTCTCCTTCTCTGGAGCCTTTCCAGCCCTGTCTGGATGTGTTCCTGTGTGACCTGTGCTGGGTTCTCTGCTCCTGCTCGGGCAGGGGGTTGGACTGGCAGATCTCCAGAGGTCCCTTCCAACCCCTAACATCCTGTGAGCCTCTGATCCTGGACAGAAATTACTGGCAGAAACTAGAAACGGGTAGATTCAGCTTGGATGTTAGGAAGAAGTTGTTGTCCATGAGGGTGGTGAGAGCCTGGCCCAGGTTGCCCAGGGAGGTGGTGGAAGCCTCCTGCCTGGAGGTGTTTGCAGCCAGGCTGGAGGTGGCTGTGAGCAACCTGCTGTAGTGTGAGGTGTCCCTGCCCATAGCAGGGGGGTTGGGACTGGCTGAGCCTTGAGGTCCCTTCCAGCCCTGATAGTTCTGTGATTCTGTAAGCCAAAAACCCAAACCCTTGTAGCAGAGATTGGCTTCAGATGTCTGATGGGTGCTACTGGAGGATGAGATGAGAAGGCACAGGGGGGGAGATGAGGGAAAGTGGGAGCTTTGGAGAGCCTGGTCAAGTTCCTCCAGAGCAGTTCCAGTGAGTCTGAAGAGTGATGGCTTTTGGTAGGTATCAGTCTCTCCATCAAGGAAATGGAGGATGGAGTTGAATGCAAAAGGGAGAAACTCACTAACTAATTACCATGCATGAAGCCCCCTTCAGCCTGTCACAATGATGCAGTGACACCTGACTTGCTGGCATCTGTGTCAGCTCTAAGAGGGAAGTAAATAATCCCCTGGGTTTAATGGGCCAAGCTGCTGGCATTCCAGTGTTGGTGCAATGGAAGGGAGGTGGTGGAAGCCTCCTGCCTGGAGGTGTTTGCAGCCAGGCTGGCTGTGGCTGTGAGCAACCTGCTGTAGTGTGAGGTGTCCCTGCCCATGGCAGAGGCTTAGAACTGGCTGTGTCTTGAGGTACCTTCCAAGCCTGACAGTTCTGTGATCCTATGATTCTATTAATTGTAATTGAGAGCCTTTGGACATCATCTGCTTGACCTAAAGTTTTCATGCCATTTTAAAGCCCTGGTGAAATACAAATGCAGTGGGTTTTGTCTGGAGCAGTTCTTTCTGAGAGCTCCTTGAGCTGTACTTTTTTGTTCTTGTATTTAGCTGAGCATGGGAAATGTTTTCTGTGTTTTCTTGCTGGAGCTGCAGAAAGTGGCTTTCTAAACTTGGGCATGGCCTGCCTGGCACAACCCCTGAGAAGGTAGATTGGGGAATGGGATGGAAGGGAGAAAAAGACTGCCAGGACCTGCCCAAAGGAAATGATGGCTGAGTTTTGGGCACAAAACAACAATGCTTATTCATGGATCTGTGACTGAGCACAGCCCAAGACTTCACTTCTAATGCCTCAAGTTTTGAGCCCCTAATGATCCTGAAATGCAGGATGTACAGCTCTGGGGATGGGGACTCCACCAGCTCCCTGGGCAGCCTGTTCCAACCCCTTTCAACTCTCTCACTAGAGAAGTTTTTCTTGGTGTCCAACCTCACCCTCCCCTGGCACAGCTCAAACCCATTTCCTCTCACCCTGTCACTGGTTATTTGGGAGAAGAGCCCAACACCAGCCTCACTCCAACCTCCTTTCAGGTAGCTGTAGGGAGCAATGAGGTCTCCCCTCAGCCTTCTCTGCTCCAGACTAACCTACCCCAGCTCCCTCAGCCACTCCTTGTGGTCTTCAAACGCCTAATCCAAAATGTCTCTCTCCACAGTGCTTGACTGTGATGTCATCTTCAAAGATCTAATGAAAGTTGTGTCTCACCACTTCCATAATCTTTTGGTAAGCAGTGGAGAATCTCCATCACTGGAGGTTTGAAAGGTGTGGTTGGACATCATGCTGCTAAATCTCACTTAGGCTTCATTTCCCAGAGCAGGTTGGACTAGGTGATTGTCCAAGGTCCCTTCCAACGTGGGCTCCTCTGTGATTCTGAATGAGCAGACACAGGGAAAATGCTTCTTGTATAATCAGAATTAGTTAAATATCCTAAGAATTAGTTTCTAAGTCTTGGACATGAAAACAGCTTCAAGTTTTCAGCCTTTAGGTCTTGGATTTTCAGTCTTTTCATAGAATCATAGAATCAATAAGGTTGGAAGAGACCTCAAAGATCATCAAGTCCAACCTGTCACACAAGACCTCATGACAACTAAACCATGGCTCCAAGTGCCACGTCCAGTCCCCTCCTGAACACCTCCAGGGATGGTGATTCCACCACCTCCCTGGGCAGCACATCCCAATGGCAAATTACTTTTTCTGGGTAGAATTTCTTCCTAACATCAGTCTAAACCTCCCCTGGCACAGCTTGAGACTGTGTCCTCTTGTTCTGGTGCTGGGTGCCTGGGAGAAGAGACCAACCCCCACCTGGCTACAATCTCCCTTCAGGGAGTTGCAGAGAGCAAGAAGGTCTCCCCTGAGCCTCCTCTTCTCCAGGCTAAGCAACCCCAGCTCCCTCAGCCTCTCCTCACAGGGCTGTGCTCCAGACCCCTCCCCAGCTTTCTTGCCCTTCTCTGGACACCTTCCAGGCATCTCAACCTCTTTCCTAACCTGAGGAGCCCAGAACTGGACACAGGACTCAAGGTGTGGCCTCAGCAGTGCTGAGCACAGGGCAGAATGAGTTCCCTGCTCCTGCTGGCCACACTCTTCCTGATGCAGGGCAGGATGCCCTTGGCCCTCTTGGCCACCTGGGCACACTGCAGGCTCATGTTCAGCCTACTATCAGCCAGCACCCCCAGGTCCCTCTGTTTGGCAGCTCTCAGCCACTCTGACCCCAGCCTGTAGCACTGCCTGGGGCTGCTGTGGCCAATGTGCAGCACCTGGCACTTAGTCTTATTGAATGTCATTCTGTTGGACTCTGCTCATCTGTCCAGCCTGGCAAGGTCCCCCTGGAAAGCTCTTCTACCCTCTAACAGATCAACTGACTTTAACCACCTCATGATTGTTCAGGTTAGACTTTGGTTAAGCATGAAGTAGAGACTCTTCCACTGGAGATGAGGAAGAAATTCTTCCCAGTGAGGGTGGTGAGACACTGCAACAGGTTGCCCAGGGGGGCTGTGACTGCCCCCTCCCTGAAGGTGTTCAGGGCCAGGCTGGATGAGGCCCTAAGCAAGCTGGGCTGCTGTGAGGTGTCCCTGCCCATGGCAGGGGGTTGGAACTGGATGAGCTTTAAGGTCCCTTCCAACCCAACCCATTCTGTGAATCTTCCTCCAGAGGTTTGAGTGAAGCACAGGGGTTGGTCTGTGAACACATCACTGTTTGCAGATTGCCTCTAAATATACTGTGAAAATCACACACACAAACACACACACAAAAGGAACTTTGATGAAAACAAACCCCAGCTATGTCCTGGAAGAAGGAAATATGTTCCTTTCTTTGCACTGAAGATAGCACAGCACTGGGAGAGCTGCTTGATGGAGGGATGGAGTTCAAGCATAACAGTGAATGTTTCCACAGGGGGACAGATCAGGATCAGGGAGCACACTGAGCTGGGTTAGGAAGTGGCTGGAGGCTGAGCCCAGAGAGTGGTGGTGAATGGTGCCACAGCCAGCTGGCAGCCAGGCACCAGTGGTGTGCCCCAGGGAGCAGTGCTGGGCCCCATCCTCTTTAACATCTTCATTGATGATCTGGAGGAGGGCATTGAGTCCATCATCAGTAAATTTGCAGATGACACCAAGCTGGGGGCAGGAGTTGATCTGCTGGAGGGTAGAGAGGCTCTGCAGAGGGACCTGGACAGGCTGGGCAGATGGGCAGAGTCCAAGGGCAGGAGATTGAACACAGCCAAGTACCAGGTGCTGCACATTGGCCACAGCAACCCCAGGCAGTGCTACAGGCTGGGGTCAGAGTGGCTGAGAGCAGCCAGGCAGAGAGGGACCTGGGGGTACTGGTCGATGATAGACTGAACATGAGCCAGCAGTGTGCCCAGGCAGCCAGGAGGGCCAAGGGCATCCTGGCCTGCATCAGGAAGAGTGTGGCCAGCAGGAGTAGGGAGGTCATTCTGCCCTGTGCTCAGCACTGCTGAAGCCACACCTTGAGTCCTGTGTCCAGTTCTGGGCTCCTCAGGTTAGGAAAGAGGTTGAGATGCTGGAAGGTGTCCAGAGAAGGGCAAGAAAGCTGGGGAGGGGCCTGGAGCACAGCCCTGTGAGGAGAGGCTGAGGGAGCTGGGGTTGCTTAGCCTGGAGAAGAGGAGGCTCAGGGGAGACCTTCTTGCTCTCTCCAACTCCCTGAAGGGAGGTTTTAGCCAGGTGGGGGTTGGTCTCTTCTCCCAGGCAGCCAGCACAAGAACAAGAGGACACAGTCTCAAGCTGTGCCAGGGGAGGTTTAGGCTGGAGGTCAGGAGGAAGTTCTACACAGAGAGAGTGATTGCCCATTGGAATGTGCTGCCAGGGGAGGTGGTGGAGTCACCATCCCTGGAGCTGTTCAGGAGGAGACTTGATGGGGTGCTTGGTGCCATGGGTTAGTTGATTAGGTGGTGTTGGATTGGTTGATAGGTTGGACACAATGATCTTGAAGGTCTCTTCCAAATTGGTCTATTCTACTAAATTCTATTCAATTCTATTCTATTCTATTTGTCCAGCTGTCCCCAAACATCATCTCCTTCTGAGCTAGGTGGAAATGCTGGAGGGGAGATATATTATCTGCTCTTGGTCATACATGCTGCTCAGCTTTCTTCCCAACTGTTCCTTGACATTGAGCAGCTGAGTACAACAGCAATGGGAGAGGGAAATATTTTCTTTGTTTGGAAGAAAAGAAAAGCTAGAGAATAATTTCTAGGGGGTCACTTTTGACCTGAGGCTTTCAGCTTTAAGTTGTGATTAAAACCAGCTTGGCTGCTCTGCACAATTTCATTAGTCCCTAATTGAAAGGAAGAAATCAATCTCTCCTTTGAATTACAGGAATGAATGCTCTGAAAGCAAGCAAAGTTCTAGCTGAAAACATCCCCAAATTTCTTTAATATGCCTTCCAGGATGAGAAGCTGAGCTGTGGCTGAGCTGAAGGAACATCTGATGGCTGAGTTGTAACCCCCTCTCCCTGAAAACAGGAGGCCCATCAAGGGTGGGACTGCAAGAGGCAAAGAAGGAAATGACTCTAAGGAGAATTCATCAGAGCACAGGTGAAGAGAATGAAGGACCCTGGGAAAGCTCTGGAAGTCATCCTAAACAGAATCCCAGCAGAGTGAGGATTGGAAGGGATCATTTGAGATCATCCAGCACAATCTCCCTGCTCCAGCAGCGCACCCACAGCAGCTTGCCCAGCAGCACAGTGCTCAGGGGAGGTTAGAAGCTCTCCACACCAGGAGACTCCACAACCTCTCTGGGCAGCCTGCCCCAGGCCTCCAGCATCCTCACACCAAACAACTTTCTCCTCCTCTTCACATGCAACCTCCTGGGCTCCACTTTGTGTCCCCTGCTCCTTGTCCTGTCCCTGAGCACCACTGAGCAGAGTCTGGCCCCAGCCTCTTGCTCCCCACAGTTCCTTTGCCTCTTGCTGAGCATTGCTCAGCTCCCCTCTGGGGCTGCTCTTCTGCAGGCTCTCAGCCCCAGGGCTCTCAGCCCTTGTTCCTCACAGAGCTGCTCCAGGCCCCTCAGTGTCTTCCCAGCCTCTGCTGGACTCTCTCTACAGGGGCACACCCATGAAAGCAGCAGCATCCAAAGGGCTGATATCACACGGGGAGAGGAATCTCTGTCTATATTTTCTTTTCCTCCCTGCATGGATGTTTGAAGTTCAGTTCCAGCTAAGCTGCATACCCATGGAATTTGATGGTGAGTTAAAAATGAGACTGCTGCACAATCCTTCAGCAAGCAGCCAGGCTGTGCCTTTGCAAATGCTGACTTCAGACTCACTTTACATTGTAGCAGGCACCCAGAGGCTTTTTTTTGGATCCTTGCAAGCCTATCCAAAGGTAATGGTAGGAATGGGGGTGATGGAACAAAACTAGAAGTGGTTAGATTCAGCTTGGATGTGAGGAAGAAGTTGTTGGCCATGAGGGTGGTGAGAGCCTGGCCCAGGTTGCCCAGGGAGGTGGTGGAAGCCTCCTGCCTGGAGGTGTTTGCAGTCAGGCTGGCTGTGAGCAACCTGCTGTAGTGTGAGGTGTCCCTGCCCATGGCAGGGGGCTTGGATGTGGGTGAGTGGTTTTGGGAGGACCAGCCTGACAGCAGGATGGTTTTCCTCCTCCCCCCCAACACCCCACCCCAAAAGAGTGGTGTGAGCTCTTGTGCAGTGACTTGGCACTCCTGTGGTCACTCCTGTGCTGCTGTCCCCAGCTATGTCTCTGAGCAGGGGGGTCTCAGGCTGCAGCTGGATTCCTGCAGCTGCTGTTTCAGTGCAGACTGAGCTTATTTCATTGGTTAGGCCACACCTTGAGTCCTGTGTCCAGTTCTGGGCTCTTTAGGTTAAGAAGAACATTGAGAGACTTGAAGGTGCCCAGAGAAGAGCAACAAGGCTGGGGAGAAGTTTGGAGCACAGCCCTGTGAGGAGAGGCTGAGGGAGCTGGGGTTGCTTAGCCTGGAGAAGAGGAGGCTCAGGGGAGACCTCCTTGCTGTCTACAACTCCCTGAAGGGAGGTTTTAGCCAGGTGGGGGTTGGTCTCTTCTCCCAGGCACCCAGCACCAGAACAAGAGGACATAGTTTCAAGCTGCACCAGGGGAGGTTTAAGCTCAAGGTGAGGAGAAAGTTCTTCACTGGGAGAGTCATTTGTCATTGGAATGTGCTGCCCAGGGAGGTGGTGGAGTCCCCATCCCTGGAGGTGTTCAAGAGGGGATTGGATGTGGCACTTGGTGCCATGGTCTAGTCATGAGGTCTGTGGTGACAGGTTGGACTCGATGATCTTTGAGGTCTCTCCCAGCCTTGGTGATACTGTGATACTTTGATCCTTGAGGTCCCTGCTCAGTGCAGGGGTCTTGGACAGAAAGAGTAATTGGCCACTGGGATGTGCTGCCCAGGGAGGTGAGGGAGTCCCTGTCCCTGGAGGTGTTCAGGAAAGGATTGGATGTAGCACTTGAAGCCATGTTAATCATGAGTTGTTAGGTAATAGGTTGGACTTGGTGATCTCTGAGGTCTTTCCCAACCTTATTGATTCTATGCTTCTATGATTCTTATGACAGCCACCTCTCTCAGAAAAGCCAGACTGATTGAGCTTCCATCTCAATCCACAGCCAGGTCCTGACGTGGTGTTCCAGCTCATCATCTTTTGAGCTCAGCTAGAACCTGTAACTGCAAAGGGTGCATGAAGAAAGGAAAATAACCACTTCATCAGGCTGTTCTGGGCCTTAAAAGAAGGCCTTGGGTCAGGGTAAGCTTGAGGGCTTAGCACCCAGAGGCTCTGATTCTCCCATGCAAGTCATCCCAGCCACATTTTATGGGGGTGAAAGCTGTCTGTTTAAAGTGCACCATTTTCTGCTTGTGCTGCCAGAAACCACTTGTATGAGGATAGTAAAAAGCACAGAGAAACTGGCAGGGGTTTGGGGATGGTTAGTGTGAAAGAGAGGAGGCTGAGGGGAGACCTCCTGGCTGTCCACAGCTGCCTGAAAGGAGGTTGTGGAGAGGCTGCTGCTGGTCTCTTCTCACAGGTAATTAGTGACAGAACAAGAGGCAATGGCCTCAGGCTGCCACTGGGGAGGTTTAGACTGGACAGTAGGAACAATTTTTTTTCCCATCCAGAGTGGTGAGGGATTGGAATGTGCTGCCCAGGGAGGTGGTGGAGTCCCCAAGCCTGGCTGTGTTTGAAGGTGGTTTGGCTGTGGTGCTTGGGGCTCTGGTTTAGGGGTGAGCCTTGCAGAGTAGGGCTCTGGGTTGGGCTTGGTGATCCTGAGGCTCTTTTCCAACCTGAATGTTTCTGTGATTCTGTGACTCTGTGCTCCTGTGAGTATGGCTGCTTGACCCCAAGACTGGCAGCCATAAATTGGAGAGACTTGGGAGCAATTCTCTGATCACAAGGAAAGTTAAGAACATGAAGGCTTAGGGTCACTGGAAAGTGCTGCCCAGGGAGGTGGTGGAGTCCCCAAGCCTGGCTGTGTTTGAAGGTGGTTTGGCTGTGTTGCTTGGGGCTCTGGTTTGGGGGTGAGCCTTGCAGAATAGGGCTCTGGAGTGGACCTGGTGATCCTGAGGCACTTTTCCAAGCTGAATATTTCTGTGGTTCTTAACTGGTCAGTGGTGAAGAGAGATTTAAACAGAGGAATTGTTCCCTTTCTCCCCTTTGTTTTTATTCCTTTCATCTTTATTTATTTATTTAATTAATTTTCCCCCCAGCAGAATGAGGTCCTTGGGAAGCACCTTCTTGAACCTGTACAAACTTCCATTTCCAGTCCTGATGCAGAAAGGACTCCAAGTGATGAATCTCAGAGGAGGAAAAAAGTAAAGACATAGAATCATAGAATCACAGAATCACAGAATCATGAAGTCATGGAATGGTCTGGGCCAGAAGGGAGCTCCAAAGCTCATCCAGTCCAACCCCCTGCAGTCAGCAGGGACATCCCCAACCAGATCAGGTTGCCCACAGCCCTGTCCAGCCTCACCTGGAAGATCTCCAGGGCTGGAGCCTCAACCACCTCCCTGGGCAACCTGTTGCAGTGTTCCAGCAGCCTCCTGGTGCAGAACTTGTTCCTCACATCCAATCTCAATCTGCTCTGCTCTGGTTTGAAGCCATTGTCCCTGCTCCTGTCCCTGCAGGCCTTTGCAAACAGTCTCTCTGCAGCCTTTCTGTAGCCCCCTTCAGGTCTGCCTGGAGCCTTCTCCTCTGCAGGCTGAACACCCCCAGCTCCCTCAGCCTGCGCTCACAGCAGAGCTGCTCCAACCCCCTGAGCATTTTTGTGTCCCTCCTCTGGAGCCTCTCCATCAGGTCCAGGTCCTTCCTGTGCTGAGGGCTCCAGAGCTGCACACAGCACTGCAGGTGAGGTCTCAGCAGAGCAGAATCTGGCCCAAACTTTTTACCTTGCTTCTCTTCATTTTCTTCAAAGTTTTTTTTAATTGCTGAACTGATTTTTTCTTTTCTTTCCTTATCTTTTTTTTCCCCTTAAATTTTGCTTTTTATGTTTAGTTTTTTGCTGTGTAAGGTAAGACAGACCCCAGGCAGCTTCAAGTTGCACGAGCAGCATTTGCTGACCTTGGCAGGAGCACAGAGGTCACATTTATCTTTTCACACAGGTGAGCTGTGGAGCAAGGTTTGCTGGGTGCTAAGAATAATAAGGACTTCCTTTGCCATCTGTTGTGCAGATTTCTCCCTTTCATCCATTCTTTCCTCCAGAGAATACCCTGATTTCCCATGAAACACGTTACCTTCACAAGCCTGAATGGAGCCTCTGATTCCAGAGGTTCTCCTCCCCCTCTGCTCTGCCCTGCTGAGACCTCACCTGCAATATTGCATCCAGCTCTGGGCTGCCCAGCTCAGGAGGGACAGGGATCTGCTGGAGAGAGTCCAAGGGAGGGCTCCAAGGATGCTGAAGGGACTGCAGCACTGCCTGGGGAGGAGAGGCTGAGAGCCCTGGGGCTGTTCAGTCTGCAGAGGAGAAGACTGAGAAGGATCTGATCAATGTCTATCAATAGCTGAGGGCTGGGGGTCAGGAAGGAAGGGACAGGGACAGGCTCTGCTCACTTGCTCCCTGGGATAGGACAAGGGGCAATGGATATAAACTGCAGCACAGGAGGTTGCAGCTCAGCATGAGGAGGAACTTCTTGACTGTGAGGCTCCCAGAGGCCTGCAGTCTAAAATCCCTCATCTCCTTTCTCTTGTCCCTTTTGTACAGGGGGGTAAGGAGAAGGCAAGGATGGAGAAGCTGGTAGCTTCCCCTGGTCCTTGGCCAGGGGGTCCCTGTGCTGTTTATCACTTGTAAATCCCTGTAGCTGTTGTAACCCCTGGATGTTCTGCACACATCCATTGCATCCCACTGCAGAGTGCAGCTCTGCCTGCAAACACAGCTTGCATTTGCTTCCAGCTGAGCTGCTCTGGCAAATGGTTAATGTTGGGGGGGGAGAATTTCAACCCACCACAAAAGGTTTGGGTTGGAAGGGACCTGACAGGTCATCTATTTTCAACCCCCTGCCATGGGCAGGGACACCTCCCACCAGCCCAGGTTGCTCAAGGGCTCATCCAGCCTGGCCTACAACACTTCCAGGGAGGGGACATCCACATCCTCCCTGGGCAACCGGTGCCAGTGTCTCCCCACCCTCACCCTAAAGAATTTCTTCCTAATCTCCAGTCTAAATCTGTGCTGCTCAAGCTTCAGTGCTTTCCTTCTTGTCCATTTTAAGCACTTATCTGCCTGGCAGTGATGGCTGGCCTGCTGAAAGGACACTGACATTTGGACTTGACCCTGTCTGCCACCTCTGTGCACCTCACTGAAGGCATGGTGCACTCACTTGAATTTCTGTCCCTTCCTGCAGGTGGGAGCAAAACAGTGCAGGAATCCATCATGGATCCTGCTGCTCCTCATAAGGCCTGTCCAGAGAAGGGCACCAAGGCTGGGGAGGGGTCTGGAGCACAGCCCTGTGAGGAGAGGCTGAGGGAGCTGGGGTTGCTTAGCCTGGAGAAGAGGAGGCTCAGGGGAGACCTTCTTGCTCTCTCCAACTGCCTGAAGGGAGGTTGTAGCCAGGTGGGGGTTGGTCTCTTCTCCCAGGCACCCAGCACCAGAACAAGAGGACACAGTCTCAAGCTGTGCCGGGCTGGAGGTGAGGAAGAAATTCTTCGCAGACAGAGAGATTGGCCACTGAGATGTGCTGCCTGGGGAGGTGGTGGAGTCCCCATCCCTGGAGGTGTTTAAGAAGAGCCTGGCTGAGGCCCTTGGTGCCATGGTTTAGTTGGTTGGATGGTGCTGGGTGAGAGGGTGACTTGGTGGTCTCAGAGGGCTTTTCCAGCTAGGTTGATTCTGTGTCTCTGTGATCTGGACCACTCACCAGCCTTGTTGCCCTAACATCTGCAGCTAGAACCTCAAACAACCTGAGCTGGTGTGGTTCCAGGGATGAGGCCTCTCCCACCTCCCTGGTCAAGCTGGGGCAGTGTGAAAAGGGCCATGTTCAGCTAGGTCAGGTAGCTCAGAGCATGAACCACGAGGTGTGGGTTTGGCAGCGGTGGGGAGCAATCCGGGCTGTGACAAATTCCAAGGCAGGGGGGTTAGGCAATACTTTTTATTGCCTGATCAAAGTACTCAGGGGGATCACATCTTGCAAGGGCTGCCTTTGCCAAAGGCTTCCTGGAGCTGCCCTGGCTGCTGCTGTCTTGCTTTTTATGCCTTATTGAATTCCATTAAAAGACAAAGAGGCCTCGGCGGCGGCGGGCACCTGGCTGACAGCACCTGCCAGCCTGTCCCTCCCCACCACAGGCACAGAGCAGGGAGCTTCATTTGGGCAGAATTAGGAGGCAAATAGAAAGGAGCATATCCCAGGCACCTGCTCTCAGCAAAGGAGTGATGGGTTTATTACTGTTATTACTAGCAGAGAGGCACTCCAGCTGCTGCTTAGAGGCAGTGGGTGCCCAGCGCTGCTGCAGCCTGCGGTGCTGCTGCTCCCACACTGCAGGGCAGGCTCCTGCTCTTGGGCCACAAACACCCCATGCAGGCTACAGACTGGGGGTGAGTGGCTGGAGAGCAGCCTGGCAGAGAGGGATCTGGGGGTAGTGGTGGACAACAGCTGAACATGAGCCAGCAGTGTGCTCAGGTGGCCAAGAAGGCCAAGGGCATCCTGGCCTGCACCAGGAACAGCGTGGCCAGCAGGAGCAGGGGTGGAATTATACACTGTACTGGGCACTGGTGAGGGGCTTCACCTTGAGCACTCTGTGCAGTTCTGGGCCCTCACTGCAGGAAGGAGCATTTCCAGCCCTGTCTGGCTGTGTTCCTGTGTGACCTGTGCTGGATTCTCTGCTCCTGCTCTGGCAGGAGGGTTGGGCTGGCAGATCTCCAGAGGTCCCTTCCAACCCCTGACATCCTGTGAGCCTGTGAAAAGGAGAGAGGGCAGGGAGAAGCAGCAAAGAGCTTGCATCTGACTCGAGCTCAGCCCATCTGGCCTGTTGTCAGAGCTGAGTTTCAAATTCAACTTCCTTCTTTTGTTTCTGCTTTTAGATATATATACATATGTATATATTGCTTTTTTTGGTTCCAGACCTATTCCTACTACCCCAGAAGTGCAGTTTTCCAGAGCCATACCCTTCTGCATTATTTATTTCAGCATACCATGTGCATTTTTTAGAGGCAGAGCATTACAGTTTTCATTAGGAGTGAAGAAGTCAGGAAAGCATTAAGCTGGGGTTTTATTGCAGTCTAAAATGCTGTTAGCACACCTTCACTGAAGCCAAAGTTCTGCTGAGAGATGATTTCACCTCATGTCTCTGCACTAGCTGCCTGCCCAGGGGCTAGGCTGCATCCTGACTTGCACCTTCATGGAATCACAGAATGGGTTGGGTTGAGAGAGACCTTGAAGATCATCCAGTTCCAACCCCCTGCCATGGGACACCTTCTGCTAGCTCAGGCTGATCAAGGCCTCATCCAACCTGGCTGTGGTGGGTTAATGCCCATGCTGAAAACAGGGGGGAAGGCTTGCAGGTGCTTTGCCCTCCCCGCAGGGTGTTTTCCCCCCTGGGAAACTGAATCTGTCCCACTCCCCCCTCCCTGCCCAGCTAGGGTATAAAAGGGAAGGCATTGCAGTCATTAGGTCTCCTTTTGGCTCCTGCTTCTCCTGGATGAGAGCTACTGCATCTGCCCTCCTGCTCCTCTGCCACATGGCTGGGCCTGATCCTTCTCCCTGCTGCCTCTGTGCCTCTTCAGAGAGAGACTGGGTTTGTATTCTTCTTCTTTGTCCCGCTCCCATCCATCCTTGTTCCTTACCCTTGTGAACCTTACCTGCTATTGTTATATATATATTGTTTAAAGACAACTCTTTACCTCTCTCCTTCCAAGCCAACTCCAAATTATTGCTTGGTGGATTTGCTCCTTCCTTTTTTTTTCCCTCTCTGCTGGGAGGGAGGAGGGGGAAGTGGGGGAGAGATTCTCAGCCTTGCCCCCATCTGAACTCTTAACTCCCAGTTAAGGCTCAAACCACCACACTGGCCTTGAACACCTCCAGGGGGGAGACATCCACAAACTCCCTGGGCAATCTGTTCCAGCTCCTGTTCCAGTTCCAGCGCCAGACCCAGTTCCAGTTCTAGTTCCAGTTCCAGACCCAGTTCCAGTTCTAGTTCCAGTTCCAGTTCCAGTTCCAGTTCCAGTTCCAGTTCCAGATCCAGTTCCAGTTCTAGTTCCAGTTCCAGTTCCAACTCCAGACCCAGTCCCAGTTCTAGTTCCAGGTCCAGACCCAGTTCCAGTTCTAGTTCCTGTTCCACCACCTTACCTGTGAAGAATTTTTTCCTAATCTCCAGTCTAAATCTTCCCTCTTCCACCTTCAATCCATTCCCCCATTCCTGTCACTGCAAGACCTTGTAAAAAGTCACTTCCCAGCTTTCTAGCAGCCCCTTTCAGGTATGGGAAGGCTGCTCTAAGGTCTTCCTGGAGCCTTCTCTTCTCCAGGCTGAGCAGCCCCAACCCTCCCACAGGAGAGGTTCTCCATCCAGCTCTCTGATCATCTTCGCGACCTCCTCTGGCCCCACTCCAGCAGGCTTCCTGCAGCCTTCTCTCCTCCAGGTCCAGGGCTTGCTTGATCTGACTGAATCAGCAAAGGCTGAAAAAAAATACAAAGCAGAAGAGAAGTAGCTCTGGCACAGGAACAACCACGACTTCTGCAGGCAGCCTGAGCTCTGCAAGCAGTGCTGCAAACTTCATTATTTAATCTGCTCCATCCCCGTGTCAGTGCACAAACCATTGTAGCTGTTCCACTCCCTGCATCCAGACAATGGCAGCTCTTTGGGCTTTTTCCAGACTGTTTCATAGGGGTTTTGTTTCTCTCCTATTCAGCCTCAATGCCTTTTCTTCCACTGGTGGTTTTTTTTCACCTTCCCTTTCTGAGCCACTGCTGAGCCCAGACTCCTGCCTGTCGATGCCTGCGTGGCTCTCAGGCTCCTTCCGTGCCCCATGTGAGCCCAGGAAGGGTCACAGCACCTGTGTGTAGCAGCTTGGCTGATAAATGTGAGCTGAGTTCCTGAGAGGTGGGAAAATGACAGTCAAAGCTCTCCTCTTTCAGTAAGCAGCAGCCAGTCTGGTTGCCATCTCCCAGGCCCCAGCTCCCTCACCCTCCTGAGGCTTTGTGCTCTCTCCTAGGATAAGGGGAACAATTTTACAGGGATGTTGTTGCTGACATGAGATGAAGTTGGATGCAGATCTAAGTGCTGGAAGAGGCCTCCAAGCTCATCCAGTCCAATCATTGACTCAGTTTAGGGTCAATTCCAAACCATGTCCCTAAGTGCCAGCTCCTTACACTGCTTGAACACCCCCAGGGATGGGGACTGCAGCACTGCCCTGGGCAGAACATTCCCATGGCTGAGAGCCCTCTCTGGCAAGAAATATTTCCTAGCACCCAGCCTGAACCTACCCTGCTGCAGCCTGCAACCATTGCCTCTGCTCCTGTCCCTTGCCACCAAGGAGCAGAGGCTGTCCCCTCCTCACTCCAACTTCCCTGCAGGGAGCTGCAGAGAGCAAAGAGGTCTCCCTCATCCTCCTCTTCTCCTGCTTCAAACCCCCCCAGCTCCCTCAGCCCCTCCTCTAGCCCAGGGGCTCCAGGCCCTTCTCCAGCCTGGCTGCCCTCCTCTGCACAGGCTCCAGCCCCTCAGTGTCCTTCCTGCAGGGAGGGCCCAGAGCTGAGCACAGCACTCCAGGTGTGGCCTCCCCAGTGCTGAGCACAGGGGGATGGTCACCTCCTGGCCCTGCTGCCCACCCTGCTTCTGACCCAGGCCAGGAGGCCTTTGGCTTTCTTGGCCCCCTGGGCACTGCTGGCTCATATTTGATTGACTGAAAACCAACATCCCCAGGTCCCTCTGCAAGTCACAGCTCTCCAACAACACATCCCCAAGGAAAGGAGTCTTTGTGTCTGGAGAGATAGACTGAGGAGTCCTGGTGGACAAGAGGATGACTATGAGGCAGCAATGGGAGACCCAAGAGGCCAAAGGGATGCTGGTCCATGCATGGCTGCAGAGGGCATCTGAAATGACCTCTGCTCCTGTGGCACACAAGTGGATATTCATACTCAGTGGGAAGAGAGACATCAGGAAATGCATGAGTGCTGGAAGAATAAAGGTGGTTCAGGGTTGGTGTCCACACTGAAGGACATGAAATATCATTGCAGGATAGACACAGGCTGCTAACTATTCCAGGAAGGATCTGGAGGGGCTGGAAGGTGTGCAGAGCAGGGCCACGAGGAGGAGCAGAGGGCTGGAGCTGCTCTGCTCTGGAGACAGCCTGAGAGAGTTGGGGTTGTGCAGGCTGCAGAGGAGAAGGCTCCCAGGAGACCTTCTGGTGGCCTTCCAGGATCTGCAGGGGGCTCCAAGCAAGCTGGGGAGGGACTTTTGAGGGTGTCAGGGAGGGATAGGAGTGGGGGGGATGGAGCAGAACTAGAAGTGGGGAGATTGAGATTGGCTGTGAGGAAGAAGTTGTTGGCCATGAGGGTGGTGAGAGCCTGGCCCAGGTTGCCCAGGGAGGTGGTGGAAGCCTCCTGCCTGGAGGTGTTTGCAGCCAGGCTGGCTGTGGCTGTGAGCAACCTGCTGCAGTGTGAGGTGTCCCTGCCCATGGCAGGGGGCTTGGAACTGGCTGAGCCTTGAGGTCCCTTCCAGCCCTGACAGTTCTGTGGTTCTCTGATTTAGCAAAACTGAAAGCAAGTAATAGAATCATTTGGAGCTGGCTTTGATCCTCACTAAAGTACTGAACTCTGATTTAAGTTTTCCAGCTCTTTTCCATCTGAAACATGGCTCAGCTATCAACTGCAGAGGGGTTTCCCACACACCACTCTGAACCGTTCAAGGTGAACCCTTCCACTGTTCTGAGCTTTTCAATTATCCCAGCTGTTCCCTTCCGGGAAATCTGCCTGCAGGTTCATTGTTAGAAGCCCTTCATTCCCCTGCAAACCTGCAATTTCCAGCTCCTCCTGCCTGCCCTTGAGTCCCACCTGCACCATAAAAATTCCACACAGCTCTGAGGACACCCAGAGTCATCCTCTTGTCTGGTGGGCAGAGGATCGATGACGTTGGTGATCAGCACAGACATGCACAGAGCAGCTCTGCTGGGAGCACAGGCTGAGGGAGCTGGGGGTGTGCAGCCTGCAGAGGAGAAGGCTCCAGGGGCACCTCAGAGCTGCCTGCCAGCACCTGAAGGCATCCTGCAGGAAGGCTGCAGAGAGACTTTTGCTGAGGGGGTCTGGAGCCAGGCCAAGGGGCAATGGTTTGAAGCTGAGGCAGAGCAGGGTTAGAGTGGAGCTGAGGCAGAAGTTGTTGCTTGTGAGGGTGGTGAGAGTGTGGCCCAGGCTGGCCAGGGAGGCTGTGGCTGCCTCCTTGGTGGGGGTGTTTGAGGCCAGGCTGGCTGAGGCCTTGAGCAGCTGAGTGTAGCTGAGAGGTGTCCCTGGGCATGGTGGGGAGCTTGGAGCAGATGAGCTCTGAGCTCCCTTCCAACCTGAGCCACTCTATGGTTCTATGTTTCTCTGACGCCTGCATCCATCAGGAGGGGTTGGGATGAACAAAGATTTTAGCTGATTGTGCAAGGCAGGCACCAAGAATTCATTGTGTAAGCAGTTCACATTTGTGCAACCTGCATTGGTTATGAAATGGAGTCATGGAGTGCTTGGGGTCAGAAGGGACCTTTCAAGGTCATCCAGTCCAAACCCCCTGCAGTCAGCAGGGACATCCCCAACTGGAGCAGGTTGTTCAGAGCTCCAAACAACCTTATCTGGAATGCTTCCAACCATGAGGCATCTCCCACCTCTCTGGGCACCCTGAGACAGGGTTTCAGCATCCTCACTGTAAAACAGTCATCCTTCTCTCCAGTGTAAATCTCCCTCTTTTAGTCCAAGCCATCCCCCCTTGTCCTGCCACGACAGGTCCTGCTAAATAATCTCTCCCCATCTTTCTTATCGACCGCTTTAAGTCCTGGAAGGTGACCACAAGGTCTCCCCCGATGGCTCTGCAGCCGGGTGCCGTGCATCCAGCGTTGCAAGAGCCAAGCCCCTCTAGAAGCACGTCCTTAGCAGGCAGGAGCTGGCCTTCTGAGGACTCTGGCAGGAAGTGCAGGCTGTGAACACAAGGTGGCACTTGGAGCCCACGGACGGAGCAGAGCCCAGCTGGGGACCTTGCCTGCACCAGAGGAGGAATTGCAGTTGCTATTTCGTGGTGGAAAGCAGGAGCAAGCCGAAGGTAAGGGGGGGCCTACAGGCAAGCTTTGGGCACAATGTGTGGACTCTCTCTGATTATTAATTCATGCTGTGGCTGCTTTTTTTTTGGGGGGGTGCTTTTGGCTGAGTGTTAACTTTATGCTGTCTCTCACAGTGGGGATGTCTGTGCCCATCACTGGGAACGTGGGATAGAGCTGCTGTGATCCAGGTCACCTCTGCTCTACAAGGAGGATGGAGACAGACTGTTTGCAAAGGCCTGCAGGGACAGGAGCAGGGACAATGGCTTCAAAGTAGAACAGAGCAGATTGAGGTTGGATGTGAGGAACAAGTTCTGCACCAGGAGGCTGCTGGAACACTGCAACAGGTTGCCCAGGGAGGTGGTTGAGGCTCCATCCCTGGAGATCTTCCAGGGGAGGCTGGACAGGGCTGTGGGCAACTTGATCTAGTTGGGGATGTCCCTGCTGGCTGCTGGGTTGGACTGGATGAGCTTTGGAGGTGCCTTCCTACCCACACCTTTGTGTGATTCCATGATTCTGTGTTCCCTGGCCCTGGTAAGACATTCCAGATGTAAGGAACTCTTTGGAATGTTCATGCTGTTGATCACAGTTGAGCTGTGACCTGCTTCCCCCTTGCACAGGTGTCCCAGCAGGTCACCTCTTCCATGCTCTCTGTGTGATCAAACTCACCAAAGCCTTTGCCACCCCAAGAGCTCTGAAGTAACTTCATGCTTAGTGCTGTCTGAGGGCTGTCATGAAAATCTTAAACTGCCTCAAATCTGGTTGCAGTGGGCTTTGGTCTGTGTGACAGTGCTGAGTTCACCTCTGGAGGGAGCAGGAGCTTGTTTACCCACCCAAACTGCACCTGCATGTGCTGCAAAGGAGACACAATACAGAACACAGAATCAAACAGGTTGGAAAAGCCCTTTGAGATCATCAAGGCCAACCTCTCACCCAGCACCATCCTACCAACTAAACCCTGGCACTAACAAGCAGATCCTCATTAGAAGCATAAACTGCTACAGGAAGAACAGACTCAAACTCCAGGCAAACAACTGCAAAGAGAAGGAGAGAATGTTTTAGTGACTGCTCCAGATTTGTGAGTTTTGATACAGAGAAGAAGCTGAAAACATGGAGCAAAACTAGAAGTGGGGAGACTGAGATTGGCTGTGAGGAAGAAGTTGTTGTCCATGAGGGTGGTGAGAGCCTGGCCCAGGTTGCCCAGGGAGGTGGTGGAAGCCTCCTGCCTGGAGGTGTTTGCAGCCAGGCTGGAGGTGGCTGTGAGCAACCTGCTGTAGTGTGAGGTGTCCCTGCCCATGGCAGGGGGTTGGAACTGGCTGATCCTTGAGGTCCCTTCCAGCCCTGATAGTTCTGTGATTCTGTAAGCCAAAAACCCAAACCCTTGTAGCAGAGATTGGCTTCAGATGTCTGATGGGTGCTACTGGAGGATGAGATGAGAAGGCACAGGGGGGGAGATGAGGGAAAGTGGGAGCTTTGGAGAGCCTGGTCAAGTTCCTCCAGAGCAGTTCCAGTGAGTCTGAAGAGTGATGGCTTTTGGTAGGTATCAGTCTCTCCATCAAGGAAATGGAGGATGGAGTTGAATGCAAAAGGGAGAAACTCACTAACTAATTACCATGCATGAAGCCCCCTTCAGCCTGTCACAATGATGCAGTGACACCTGACTTGCTGGCATCTGTGTCAGCTCTAAGAGGGAAGTAAATAATCCCCTGGGTTTAATGGGCCAAGCTGCTGGCATTCCAGTGTTGATGCAATGGAATATGTGAGCTGTCAGGAGAGCCCAAACACTGCCATTACCCTGCAGGCACATGCCAGGGAGGGCTGAGTGTGCTTCACCCACACACCTCCTCCCTTATCCACATCTCAGACTTCCTACCAGAGGGGTTTCAGCTCTCGTTTTCCCCATGGCAAAGCCGGATTGCCCCTGAATGGCTTGGGAATTGATGGCTCAGAATGGAAAGAAGGAAGTGTACAGAAGTGCCCAGCTCTTGCCCCAGACTTAGGCAGCAGTTTTGAAGCTTGCTTCTTGGGCTGTTGTAGATATTATGTGTCCATGGCTGAAGATGTTCTTCATAGGAAGAGTGATTGGCCCCTGGGATGTGCTGCCCAGGGAGGTGGTGGAGTCCCCATCCCTGGAGGTGTTTAGGAAGAGCCTGGATGAGGCCCTTGGTGCCATGGTTTAGTTGATTAGATGGTGCTGGGTGATAGGTTGGCCTCGATCTCAAGGGTCTCTTCCAACCTGGTCTGGTCTATTCTATTCTATTCATTCCATTCCATTCCATTCCATTCCATTCCATTCCATTCCATTCCATTCCATTCCATTCCATTCCATTCTCCTATCCTATCCTATCCTATCTTATCCTATCTTATAATTCCTGATGGATGGATCCCAAAACATAACTGGTAAGCAAAGGTTGGTTTCCTGAAAGAGATTAGGGAATATCAGCTAAAGTTATCAGTGTGGGATTGTCCAGCTGGCAATCACAGCATCCCACCATGGTGGGGTTGGAATGGAGATCACCCAGTCCAACCCCCTGCTCCAGCAGGGCACCCACAGCAGCTTGCCCAGCAGCACAATGCCCGGGGGGGTTGGAAGCTCTCCAGGCAAGGAGACTCCACAACCTCTCTGGGCAGCCTGCTCCAGGCCTCCAGCACCCTCACACCAAACAACTTTCTCCTCCTCTTCACATGGAGCCTCCTGGGCTCCACTTTGTGCCCACTGACCCTTGGCCTGTCCCTGGGCACCACTGAGCAGAGCCTGGCCCTAGCCTCTTGCCCCCCTCAGCTCCTTTGTCTCTTGCTGAGCATTGCTCAGCTCCCCTCTGGGGCTGCTCTTCTGCAGGCTCTCAGCCCCAGGGCTCTCAGCCTTTGCTCCTCCCAGAGCTGCTCCAGGCCCCTCAGTGTCTTCCCAGCCTCTGCTGGAGTCTCTCCAGCAGTTCTCTGCCTCTCTTGAGCTGGGGAGCCTAGCACTGGCCTCACCAAAGCAGAGGAGGGAGAGAGAGGAGAATCTCCCTAAAATCTTTGTACTACACCCCAGGCCCTCAGACCTTCTTAGGCAAGTCAGGATTGGTTTTCTCACTGTTCCAGAAAGAAGCAAGAAAGATCACATTGTAGAAATAAAGATCTGAAAATGTTAACAGCTTTGTCTCTCCAACAAGTTTGATTTTATACTGCCTCACAGAGAATCTTGGAACTGCTTGGCTTGGAAAAGCCCTCCAAGACCATCCAGTCCAACCAGCAATCCAACACCACCATGGCCACTAAACCCTGTCCCCATGTGCCATGGCCACAGGGTTCTTGATCATCCCCAGGGAGGGGGACTCCACAGATAAATCTGATTCTCATATATATTTGATTCTTCCAGAGCAGTGTCAGGAGGAGGCAGCTCCATGAGAACTGCTGAGACAGAATAGAATAGAATAGAATAGAATAGAATAGAATAGAATAGAATAGAATAGAATAGAATAGAATAGAATAGAATAGACCAGGTTGGAAGAGACCTTCAAGATCATTGTGTCCAACCTATCACCCAACACCACCTAATCAACTAACCCATGGCACCAAGCACCCTATCAAGTCTCCTCCTGAACACCTCCAATGATGGTGACTCCACCACCTCCCTGGGCAGCCCATTCCAATGGGCAATCACTCTCTCTGTGTAGAACTTCTTAACATCCAACCTAAACCTCCCCTGGCACAGCTTGATACTCTGTCCTCTTGTTCTGGTTTTGGCTACCTGGGAGAAGAGACCAACGCCCTCCTGGCTACAACCTCCCCCAAGGTAGTTGTAGGGAGCAAGAAGGTCTACCCTGAGCCTCCTCTTCTCCAGGCTAAGCAACCCCAGCTCCTTCAGCCTCTCCTCACAGGGCTGTGTTCCAAGCCCCTCACCAACTTTGTTGCCCTTCTCTGAACACCTTCCAGCAAGACAACCTCCTTCCTAAAGTGAGGGGCCCAGAACTGGACACAGGACTCAAGGCGTGGCCTAAGCAGTGCAGTGTACAGGGGCAGAATGAGCTCCCTGCTCCTGCTGGCCACACTCTTCCTCATGCAGGCCAGGATGCCATTGGCCTTCTCGGCTGCCTGGGCACACTGCAGGCTCATGTTCAGCCTACCATCAACCAGCACCCCCAGGTCCCTCTCTGCCTGGCTGCTCTCAGCCACTCTGACCCCAGCCTGTAGCACTGCCTGGGGTTGCTGTGGCCAATGTGCAGAACCTGGCCCTTGGATGTGTTCAATCTCCTGCCCTTGGACTCTGCCCATCTGTCCAGCCTGTCCAGGTCCCTCTGCAGAGCCTCTCTACCCTCCAGCAGATCAACTCCTGCCCCCAGCTTGGTGTCATCTGCAAATTTACTGCTGATGGACTCAATGCCCTCCTCCAGATCATCAATGAAGATGTTAAAGAGGCTGGGGCCCAGCACTGATCCCTGGGGCACACCACTGGTGCCTGGCTGCCAGCTGGCTGTGGCACCATTCACCACCACTCTCTGGGCTCAGCCAGTTCCTAACCCAGCTCAGATTGCTGCTGTCCAAGCCAGGGGCTGACAGCTTGGCCAGCAGTTTGCTGTGGGGGATGGTGTCAAAGGCCTTGCTGATCATGCAGGTTTTTGCTCAGTGCCCTTCCTGACAGAATAAGAACACTGGAGCTCACAAACACATGGAGGCAGCCTCCTTCTCCATCAGACCTGCAGGGAATGGTGGGACAAAACCAGGTTGTGTCTGTGATACACCAGCACAGGAAAATCCACCCCTCTCTCTCCTTTGGGGAAAATGGATTTGCCAAAGGAAATGTCACAGAGTCACAGAATCAGAGAATCTTAGGGGCTGGAAGGGGCCTCCAGAAGCCCCTTGCCCAAAGCCTTGTTCTAAACTCTTGCATCAGCCCGTTCATCACTCCAGTCATGAGCTCATCCATCTCTCATTCCAGAATGAGTTTAGAGCCAAGGAATGGGAATTACCCCTTCAGTTACTCCACTTGCCATCTGCACAGCACCAGAAGTCCACAGGCTCTGCATCAAACCATAGCTGAAGCTTAAAGCAGAAGTACTGATCATAGAACCAGAGAACTGGCAGGGCTGGAAGGGACCTCAAGGACCAGCCAGTTCCAACCCCCTGCCATGGGCAGGGACACCTCACACTACAGCAGGTTGCTCACAGCCACAGCCAGCCTGGCTACAAACACCTCCAGGCAGGAGGCTTCCACCACCTCCCTGGGCAACCTGGGCCAGGCTCTCACCATCCTCATGGCCAACAACTTCTTCCTCACAGTCAATCTCAATCTCCCCACTTCTAGCTTTGCTTCATACCCCCACTCCTATCCCTCCCTGACACCCTCAAAAGTCCCTCCCCAGCTTTCTTGGAGCCCCCTGCAGATCCTGGAAGGCCACCAGAAGGTCTCCTGGGAGCCTTCTCCTCTGCAGCCTGCACAACCCCAACTCTCTCAGGCTGTCTCCAGAACAGAGCAGCTCCAGCCCTCTGCTCCTCCTCCTGGCCCTTCTCTGGACACCTTCCAGCCCCTCCAGCACAGCACAGCCACGTGATGGGCAAGCAGGGAGAGGCAGACAGAAAACCCTCCCTTTGCTGCCATGTTCTGGGAGGATCCAGCTGGAAGGTTCATGTGGTGTTGCTCGCTGGTGAAGCTGGTCACTCCCAGCAGAGCTAGAGCCAAGCACAGCTCAGCAGAGCTGGCAATGGGCACCCTGCAGAAGAGGTGCTAGGGGGCAGAGGGAGGCACTGGGTTTGGGTGCTCAGGCAGCAGGCCACAGGGATTGCTTGTCCCTGGTGGTGGTGGTGGTCAGAGGGCCTTTGGAAATATAATCAAACTGTGTCTTGTGCAAAATTCCCTATGGATCTGCAAGTCTTGCATGGAAGGTCATGGTCTGGGGGTGGGGTAAATAGGGATGCTGCAGAGTAGTGTGCCTGGGGATTTAACCAGAGCTCCTGAGGGGAAACCACCTCCTGCACCAGCACAAGGGAGGGGGGAGCTGCTGGGAAGCAGCTCTAGGGAGAAGGAGCTGGGGCATGCAAGAGCAGGTATGAGCCATGAGCCAGCAATGTGCCCTCAGCATCAAGAAGGCCAATGGCCTCCTGGGTTGCATGAAGAAGAGTGTGGGCAGCAGGTTAAGGGAGATTCTCCTTCCACTCCTCTCTGCCCTAGTGAGGCCACAGCTGGAGCACTGGGTCTGGTTCTGGGCTGCCCAGTTCAAGAGAGACAGGGAACTGCTGGAGAGAGTTCAGGGGAGGCTGAAAAGCTGCTGAGGGGCCTGGAGCAGCTCTGAGAGGAGCAAAGGCTGAGAGCCCTGGGGCTGAGAGCCTGCAGAAGAGCAGCCCCAGAGGGCAGCTGAGCAATGCTCAGCAAGAGACAAAGGAGCTGTGGGGGGCAAGGGGCTGGGGCCAGGCTCTGCTCAGTGGTGCCCAGGGACAGGCCAAGGGTCAGTGGGCACAAAGTGGAGCCCAGGAGGTTGCATGTGAAGAGGAGGAGAAAGTTGTTTGGTGTGAGGGTGCTGGAGGCCTGGAGCAGGCTGCCCAGAGAGGTTGTGGAGTCTCCTTGCCTGGAGGGCTTCCAAACCCCTCTGGCCAAGCTGCCATGGGTGCCCTGCTTTAGCAGGGGGTTGGACTGGCTGACCTCCAGAGATCCCTTCCAATCCCCACTGTGCTGGGAGCCTGTGAAAGGAGTTGGGAAGGTTTCTGTGATCCTGAGCCAATTAACTTTGACTAAGGCTCATCATTAAATTAAAGTGAGGTGCTTACAATCAGTGTGTGCTTCCCCAGCTGGCAAGAAGTACCTGGGCCTGGGGCAGGGCATCAGCACAGAGCAGATGAGAGAGTGCTGAGGGGTGCTCTCTGGCATGTGGTGGAGGCAGCACCATTCAGTTCCATGGGAGGACAGCAGGGGAGTGGGGTCAGCAGTGGGAGAGAGGGAAATGAAGAGCTGCAGCTGAGCTGAATTGGTATTGACCACCAATCCTTGCCTGTAATGCAGCCATCATTCAGAGGCCATGCTGTGATCTGACTGTAGGTGAGGGCAGGTGAGCAGTGAAACAGCTTCCTGGGTGAGAATGAACACCAGTGGGGAGCTCTGGAGGACCAAAGCTGGGGAGGTCTTTCAGTGATTTACCTTTGTCCCTGTGTGAATCCTACTGTGGTCGCCACCTGTGGTAATACTCAAAAGCCACCTGCACAAGGTCCTGGGCAGGCTGACCTGGGTGGCTCTGTGTGAGCAGGACGTGGGCAAGTGGCCCTTCAGAGCTTCCTTCCAGCCTCAGCCACAGGGTCACAGGATGGTTGGGAGTGGAAAAGACCTTTCAAGCTCATCCAGTCCAACCCCACTGCAGTGAACCTGAGCAGGTTGCTCAGAGCCCCAGACAGCCTGACCTGGGCTGGTGCCAGGCGTGGGGCATCTCCCACCTCTGTGGGCACCCTGGGACAGGCTCTCAGCATGCTCACTGTACAATGATTCTTCCTTATATCTAATACCCTTCTTTTCCTTTCAAACCACCACCCCTTGTCCTGTCACAGCAGGCCCTGCTCAGAAATCTGTCCCCAGATCAGCACTGCAAGGCCACCAGAAGTACTCCTTGGAGCCTTCTCCTCTGCAGGCTGCACAACCCCAACTCTCTCAGCCTGGCCTCACAGCAGAGGGCTTCCAGCCCTCCCAGCACTGCTGTGGTCTCCTCTGGCCCTGCTCCACCAGGTCCCTGTCTGGGGTTTTGCTGTGCCCTTCAGTGAGTCTGACACAAGGCAAAGCCTTTAAGGTTTCCCCTTCTGGCCTTGCCTGCCCCTGTCTGCCGAAGTGGCACGCCCTGGCTGCAGCCTTTGGGATCTTCCTCGGGTTTGTTCCCCTTCAAATTCTTTAGGTCACTCTGTGTGAGTTATTGGAATGTGTGCTGGAATGTGCAAAGCCCTGGCTAATTATGATGTGCTGATTAATTTCAGCAGACAAGTGGATCAGTTCTGATGAATATTAATGCTTTTTTGAGGCTGGGAGCTGCTAGCAGGAGGAAGAAGCTGTCTGCAGGGGGACTGAGCATGGCAGAGCACTACAGGCCCCAGCGGCATCTCCTTGACTTTGCCTGGTGCTGATTCCAAGCCTTGTCTGTGGCATCATCTCCTCCCTTGCAAAACACAAACTCTGAGCAGCCATAAATGAGCTATGGATGAACCTTGTTAATTAAAATCACCCTAAAATCACTGCCACCACCTGGGGTGTATTGGAAGGGGTGTGGGCAGTAGGTCAAGAGAGGTTCTCCTGCCCCTCTACACTGCCCTGCTGAGGCCACAGCTGGAATATTGTGTCCGGTTCTGGGACCTTCAAATCAAAAAGGACCTCAGGGAACTGCTTGAGAGAGGCCAGCACAGAGCCACCAAGCTGCTGCAGGCAGTGGAACATCTCCCTGTGAGGCCAGGCTGAGGCAGCTGGGGCTTGGAGCTGGGAGCAGAGCAGCCTGAGGGCTGCCCTCATGGCTGGGGATCAAGCTGTGCAGGGCTGGAGCCAGGCTCTGCTCAGGGATGGCCAAGGACAGCACAAGGGGCACTGGGGGCAAGCTGGAGCAGAGGAGGTGCCAGGGGAAGAGAAGGGAAACCTTTGTCCCTGTGAGGGTGCTGGAGCCTGGAGCAGGCTGCCCAGAGAGGTTGTGGAGTCTCCTGCTCTGGAGACTTTCCAGCCCCAGCTGGATCCAGGTAAGGAGTCAGACTGGGAGAAAGCAGCATAAAGACAAGTGCAGTGCAAAACAAGATAGCATTTTGCTTTGTGGGATCACAGAATCCCAGAATGGCTCAGGATGGAAGGGAGCTCAGAGCTCATCTGCTGCAAGCTCCCCACCATGCCCAGGGACACCTCTCAGCTCCACTCAGCTGCTCAAGGCCTCAGCCAGCCTGGCCTCAAACACCCCCACCAAGGAGGCAGCCACAGCCTCCCTGGCCAGCCTGGGCCACACTCTCACCACCCTCACAAGCAACAACTTCTGCCTCACAGTCTCACAGTACCGCCAAGGTTGGAAGAGACCTCAAAGATCATCAAGTCCAAGCTGTCACCACAGACCTCATGACTAGACCATGGCACCAAGGGCCACATCCAATCCCCTCTTGAACACCTCCAGGGATGGGGACTCCACCACCTCCCTGGGCAGCACATTCCAGCGGTGAATGACTCTCTCAGTGAAGAACTTTCTCCTCACCTCCAGCCTAAACTTCCCCTGGCACAGCTTGAGACTGTGTCCTCTTGTTCTGGTGCTGGGTGCCTGGGAGAAGAGACCCACCTGGCTACAACCTCCTTTCAGGTAGTTGTAGAGGGCAATGAGGTCTCCCCTGAGCCTCCTCTTCTCCAGGCTGAACAATCCCAGCTCCCTCAGCCTCTCCTCATAGGGCTCCTCAGCTCCACTCTAACCCTGCTCTGCCTCAGCTCCAAACCATTCCCCCTTGGCCTGGCTCCAGACCCCCTCAGCAAAAGTCTCTCTGCAGCCTTCCTGCAGGATGCCTTCAGGTGCTGGCAGGCAGCTCTGAGGTGCCCCTGGAGCCTTCTCTGGATGGATCCCTTGCCTCCAGCTGCCAGCAGCACCACACAGCTTGGTGTGGTTGGTGAACTTGCTGTAGGTGCACTCCTGGAAGTCTGGCAGCCCAAGCACAGGAGAGATGATTAACAGTGCTGTTCCACCTGGGTTTTCTTGACAAAGTGCTCTCCACAACTAATCAGGAGTCAGTGTGGATTAGATTATGTCTGAAGAGCACTGAAAAACCTCTTGCAGTTTGCTGAAGGTCTTTTGAACCTCAGGATGGTGTTAAAGGAGACAGGGCTTGTGGCTGTGACTAATCCTGGCTTTTTGATCTCCAGGAGGTTTTACCCATGGCAAAATTAGTCCTGGACATTTTAATACTGTCAGGTGTACACCAGCTGAGGCCTCCTTGCATGAGTTTGGGGCAGGAAGTCATCTTTAAGACAATATTTCTGTCACCTGTGCAATGCAGCAGAAAGTTGCATGATAGAAAAAGACAGAAATGGCCTTACCTGAACCCTCAGCCTACCTACTCAGATCCCCTTAATTACATCAAAGCAGCAGGAGTGAGGCTTGGTCAGATGGAATTAGCTGTTCTTAGCTCAACATGTTGGGGGACAGGTCTTAGGAGGAGCAGCTGAGGGAACTGGGGTTGGTCAGCCTGCTCACAGCCTGTCACCCACATTAGCTTTTACAGCAGCAGGAGAGATGGAGTGTGGGGATGCAGCCTCATGGGCACAAAGCTGCTGAGGGGCCTGGAGCAGCTCTGGGAGGAGCAAAGGCTGAGAGCCCTGGGGCTGAGAGCCTGGAGAAGAGGAGCCCCAGAGAGCAGCTGAGCAATGCTCAGCAAGAGACAAAGGAGCTGTGGGGGGCAAGAGGGTCACAGGATCACAGGATCACAGTGTAACCAAGCTTGGAAGAGACCTCAAAGATCATTGAGTCTAACCTGTCACCACAGACCTCATGACTAGACCATGGCACCAAGTGCCACATCCAATCCCCTCTTGAACACCTCCAGGGATGGGGACTCCACCACCTCCCTGGGCAGCACATCCCAATGATGAACAAAAGTCAGTGGTGCCCTGGGACAGGAAAATGGGCAGTGGGCACAATGTGGACCCCAGGAAGTTCCACCTGAAGAGGAGGAGAAAGTTGTTTGGTGTGAGGGTGCTGGAGGCCTGCAGCAGGCTGCCCAGAGAGGTTGTGGAGTCTCCTGGTGTGGAGAGCTTCCAACCCCCCCTGGGCACTGTGCTGCTGGGCAAGCTGCTGTGGGTGCCCTGCTGGAACAGGGGGTTGGACTGGGTGATCTGCAGAGGTCCCTTCCCACCCCCACCATGCTGAGACTCTGGGATTCTGTTCCAGAACACAATTTCTTGTGTGTGGAAACCCCTGCTGCTGCTGTAGTGACATGAGTGGAAGTGGGTGTGTTCTGCTGGGTTTAAGCTGAGACAGAATCAGAGGACTGAGCTAAGCAATGCTTAGTCAGAAGGTAGCTTTCTCCAGCATGCTCTTTCTGTGGGTGTTTTCTAGGCTGCCAAACAATGTCTTAGATCCACACAATCTGCTGCTATACCTCATTGCAGCAAGACTCAGCACAAAAGAACATTTGGGCTGAAGATCTTCTCTGCCCTGAGCTTTGCGCCTTGTATTTGGTGAGAGAAGCTACAAGCCTGGGAGCTTTATGGCACAAAAACCTCCCTGGATGAAAAAGCTGAGGCCATATGATCTTGTACCCAAAAAGCCAGCAGAAGTTTCTGTGTGCAAGTGGAAACCAGGGACAAGTGGAGTCCCTCAGGGATCAGTCCTGGCACCAGGCTTGTTCAACATCTCTGTGGGTGCCATGGACAGTGGCATTGAGTGCAGCCTCAGCAGGTTTGCTGATGACACCAAGCTGTGTGGTGCAGCAGACAGCTGGAGGGAAGGGATCCATCCAGAGGGACCTGGACAGGCTGGAGAGGTGGGCACAAGCCAACCTCAGGAGGTTCAACAAGACCAAGGGCAAGGTCCTGCAGTTGGGGCAGGGCAACCCAGGCACTGCTATAGGCTGGGAAGGGACTGGCTTGAGAGCAGCCCTGAAGAAAAGGCCTTGGGGGTGCTGGGAGAGGAGAAGCTCAACAGGAGCCAGCAGTGAGCACTTGCAGCCCAGAGAGCCAAGCAGAGCCTGGGCTGCAGCAAGAGAAGTGTGGCCAGCAGGGCCAGGGAGGGGATTCTGCCCCTCTGCTCCACTCTGCTGAGACCCCAGCTGCAGCTCTGGGTCCAGCCCTGGAGCCTCTGTGCCAGGAAGGCTCTGGAGGGGCTGGAAGGTGTCCAGAGAAGGGCCAGGAGGAGGAGCAGAGGGCTGGAGCTGCTCTGCTCTGGAGACAGCCTGAGAGAGTTGGGGTTGTGCAGGCTGGAGAGGAGAAGACTCCCAGGAGACCTTCTGGTGGCCTTCCAGGATCTGCAGGGGGCTCCAAGAAAGCTGGGGAGGGACTTTTGAGGGTGTCAGGGAGGGATAGGACTGGGGGGGATGGAGCAAAACTAGAAGTGGGGAGATTGAGATTGGCTGTGAGGAAGAAGCTGTTGGCCATGAGGGTGGTGAGAGCCTGGCCCAGGTTGCCCAGGGAGGTGGTGGAAGCCTCCTGCCTGGAGGTGTTTGCAGCCAGGCTGGCTGTGGCTGTGAACAAGCTGCTGCAGTGTGAGGTGTCCCTGGCCGTGGCAGGGGGGTTGGAACTGGCTGGTCCTTGAGGTCCCTTCCAGCCCTGACAGTTCTGTGGTTCTGTGATCCCAGTGCTATTTTCTATCTAGGGTCTGTCAATCTGAATGACCTTGCAGGGGAAGGGGAGAAGCCCTCCCTGCACAACAGCCAGAGGTTACTGAGGGCTGCTCTTGCCAGCCTGGACGCAGGAAGCTCCTAGATGAAATCGCCTCACAGAATGGTAGGGGTTGGAGGGGACCTCTGGGGGTCCTTGAGTCCAACCCCCAACAATGAAAATCAGCCTGGAAAGCCTCTGTAGAATTGTTCCAGCAGCTCCTAACAAGCAGTGCAAAGATTCATCCAGTAAATGGCTGAACTGGGACATGGAAGAGGAAACTCTCAGGAGTGTTACCCCCATCTGAAGGACTTCTGCCATCCCCTGCTCTAGAGCCTAAGCATTAGTTCATCCCTCCCTGGAATCAGGGCTTTGCTGCCCCTCTCTTGGCCACTCAGGATGTGATTGTCAATCACCTGTGGGTTTCTGCTGAAGGCAAATAATCCTTTTGGGGTTGTTTTTTTTTTGCTCTTGACAGTTTGATATTGGAAAGGCTTTCCTGGGTTAGGCACCATGAGGCTGGTGGCTGCTCCAGCTGCCTTTCAGTACCCAGAACTGCACAGTGCAATTAAGCTTTTCTGTGGAGCCAGATGGATGGAACAGTCAGTAGCTCCCATCCAAAAAACCTTGGCACATGCCAAGGGTGTAAAGAAATAGATGAGAAGCACCAGTGCTGGGGGAGGGTTGACTTGCTGCAAGCTTTTGGCTGCTTCCAAAGGAGGAGGGAAGGGCTTTGAGAGACCAAGTGGTGGGGGCTCAGTGGAGCATGAGGCTCAGGGGTGGTCCTGGCTCCAGATTGTAGGCATCTGGGAGGTGAGGGAGGGCTGTGGTTTCCACTGGGGTGCTTGCAGAGGCTTGCAGTGAGGAGACATCCACCTCCCACATCAGTTCCCTGGGAGGGACTGAAGCCAATTGCTCAGCTTCACCGAAAGCTGGAGGTCAGGAGGGGATGGCAAGAGGCTGACTTGGTAACATGCACAATCTCCAGTTTTAATTGAAAGAGAAACCGTTTCCATTGAATTTAATAGGCAGGATAAGAGGGAGCCTCTTACCAGCCTAATCCATTTACATTGCATTAAAACATAAAAGCCAAACAACCTGAGGAGCTGCTGACTCTCCAGCAACCCCTGTGATTCCCTCTCCCCTTTCCTTCCTTCCTTCCTCCCCCTTTCCTTCCTTCCTTCCTTCCTTCCTTCCTTCCTTCCTTCCTTCCTTCCTTCCTTCCTTCCTTCCTTCCTTCCTTCCTTCCTTCCTTCCTTCCTTCCTTCCTTCCTTCCTTCCTTCCTTCCTTCCTTCCTTCCTTCCTTCCTTCCTTCCTTCCTTCCTTCCTTCCTTCCTTCCTTCCTTCCTTCCTCCCTTCCTCCCTCCCTCCCTCCCTCCCTTCCCTCCTCCCTCCCCCTTCCCTCCCTTCCCTCCCTTCCCTCCCTCCCACAGAGCCTTTTCAGGGCTTTGCATTGAAACCTGAGTGCTTGGAGGCAGTGAAAAGAGTGATGTTTGAAACAGAGTGACTTCAAAGAAAGAAATAATCCTGGGCAAAGCAGGAGGATATTTGTCTTCTTGTTTCCTCTCAGGACACAGGAGCAGGGTTGGAGTGCGAGGTGCTTCCATCCATCCATCTCTCTCTGACAGGCTGCATCCATCACCCATCCTTTGCACCCCCAGCAGAGAGATCAGGAAGGGGACCTTGCCACATCCATCACATTAAGCTGTGACTCTTGTTGAATCACAGAAGTGTTTTGGTTGGAAAAGAACTCTGAGATCACCCAGCCCAACCTTCAACCCAACACCACCATGGCCACCAAACCATGGCCCTAGGTGCCACAGGTTTCTTGAGCACCTCCAGGGATGGGGACTCCACCATCCCCCTGAGCAGCCTGTGCAGTCCCTGACCACTCTTGCAGCAAAGCAATTGTTCCTAATCTCCAACCTAAGCCTCCCCTGGCACAATTTCAGGCTACTTCCCCTCCTTCTATCACCTGAGACTAAAGAGGTCATTTCCTTTCATTCCATCACTTGTTCCTTGGGAGAAGAGACCAACCCCACCTGGTTCCACTCTCTTTTCAGGGAGATGTTGAGAATAAAGAGGTCTCCCCTCAGCCTCCTTTCCTCCAGACTAAACAACACTAGGTCCCCTCTGCAGTCTTCCTGCAGGTTCCCTTCAGCTACTAAGCTTCCCCTGGTGCAATGTGAGGTCATTTCCTTTCCTTCTATCACTTGTTCCATAGGAGCAGAGACCAACCCCCACCTGGCTGCAACCTCCTCTCACGGAGTTATGAAGAGCCAGAAAGTTTCTCCTCAGCCTCCTTTTCTCCAGGCTGAACACCCCCAGCTCTCTGAGCTGCTCCTCACCAGCCCTGTTCTCCAGAGCTTTCACCATCCTCCTTGTCACTCTCTGAACAGACTCCAGCATCTCAATGTCCTCCTTGGAGTGAGGCTCCCAAAGCAGTGTCTACCCCAGCCACCAGAAAGTACACACTGAACTTCTCATGGGGGTGCTGATTCATTGATTCCTGGGGAAGACAACAGAATCCTGGCCTCTTCTGCACCCCCTGAAGGGAAAGCAGGAGCAAGCAGTGAGCATGCAGCTCTGCTGCTGTGGCACTGGGTAAGTGTGGTGGGTTGAATATCCCCCCCAACATTAACCATTTGCCAGAGCAGCTCAGGTGGAAGCAAATGCAAGCTGTGTTTGCAGGCAGAGCTGCACTCTGCAGTGGGATGCAATGGATGTGTGCAGAATATCCAGGGGTTACAACAGCTACAGGGATTTACAAGTGATAAGCAGCACAGGGACCCCCTGGCCAAGGAGCAGGGGAAGCTACCAGCTTCTCCCTCCCTGCCTCCCCCTGACCCCTCTGTACCAAAGAAGGGAGAAAGGAGCAGAGGGATGTTGATACCAAAGCATTGTAGCCAAGGTCAAGCAGAAGCAAGTTAGTATCTCTCCAGAGTGAAGAGGGGAGGGAGAGGGAGAGGAGAGGGAGAGGGAGAGGTTTGGAGAGGAGAGGTTTGGAGAGGAGAGGAGAGGTTTGGAGAGGTTTGGAGAGGAGAGGTTTGGAGAGAAGAGGTTTGGAGAGGAGAGGAGAGGTTTGGAGAGGAGAGGTTTGGAGAGAAGAGGTTTGGAGAGGAGAGGAGAGGTTTGGAGAGGAGAGGTTTGGAGAGGAGAGGAGAGGAGAGGAGAGGTTTGGAGAGGAAAGGTTTGGAGAGGAGAGGAGAGGTTTGGAGAGGAGAGGTTTGGAGAGGAGAGGTTTGGACAGGAGAGGAGAGGAGAGGTTTGGAGAGGAGAGGTTTGGAGAGGAGAGGAGAGGTTTGGAGAGGAGAGGTTTGGAGAGGAGAGGTTTGGAGAGGTTTGGAGAGGAGAGGTTTGGAGAGGAGAGGTTTGGAGAGGAGAGGTTTGGAGAGGAGAGGTTTGGAGAGGAGAGGAGAGGAGAGGAGAGGAGAGGAGAGGAGAGGAGAGGAGAGGAGAGGAGAGGAGAGGAGAGGAGAGGAGAGGAGAGGTTTGGAGAGGAGAGAAGAGGAGAGGTTTGGAGAGGAGAGGTTTGGAGAGGAGAGGAGAGGTTTGGAGAGGAGAGGTTTGGAGAGGAGAGGTTTGGAGAGGAGAGGAGAGGTTTGGAGAGGAGAGAAGAGGAGAGGTTTGGAGAGGAGAGGTTTGGAGAGGAGAGGAGAGGTTTGGAGAGGAGAGGTTTGGAGAGGAGAGGTTTGGAGAGGAGAGGTTTGGAGAGGAGAGGAGAGGAGAGGAGAGGTTTGGAGAGGAGAGGTTTGGAGAGGAGAGGAGAGGAGAGGTTTGGAGAGGAGAGGAGAGGAGAGGTTTGGAGAGGAGAGGAGAGGTTTGGAGAGGAGAGGTTTGGAGAGGAGAGGTTTGGAGAGGAGAGGTTTGGAGAGGAGAGGAGAGGTTTGGAGAGGAGAGGTTTGGAGAGGAGAGGTTTGGAGAGGAGAGGAGAGGTTTGGAGAGGAGAGGAGAGGAGAGGAGAGGAGAGAGAGAGGAGAGGAGAGGAGAGGAGAGGAGAGGAGAGGAGAGGAGAGGAGAGAGGGAGAGGAGAGGAGAGGAGAGGAGAGGAGAGGAGGGGAGAGAAGGGGAAAAGAGAGGAGGATCACCATAAGGAGAGGGGACTCTGCCTGCTTGATTAAGTACAGTGTTTGTATAGCTCAGCTATGAGATGTTTTCAGATGCTGATCTGCTTCTTTCTGTTGATTTCCTTTTGTTGTGGTTGGGATCTCTACCCAACACCAAGTCAAGCCCAGGCACTGCCACACTGTCAGAGAACAGTGAGAGTGAGGGACTTTTGAGGGTGTCATGGAGTGATAGGACTGGGGGGGATGGAACAAAACTAGAAGTGGGGAGACTGAGATTGGCTGTGAGGAAGAAGTTGTTGGCCATGAGGGTGGTGAGAGCCTGGCCCAGGTTGCCCAGGGAGGTGGTGGAAGCCTCCTGCCTGGAGGTGTTTGCAGCCAGGCTGGCTGTGGCTGTGAGCAACCTGCTGTAGTGTGAGGTGTCCCTGATTGAATGTGGCACTTGGTGCCATGGTCTAGTCGTGAGGTCTGTGGTGCCAGGTTGGACTCGATGATCTTTGAGGTCTCTTCCAACCTTGGTGATACTCTGATACTGTGATACAATGGCCAGGGGGGTTTGGAAGCTCTCCAGAGAAGCAGACTCCACAACCTCTCTGGACAGCCTGCTCCAGGGTTCTGCCACCCTCAAGAGGAAGAATTTTTTCCCTTATGTTTAGGTGGAAGCTCCTGTGTCCTCTGTGGCTTTTTATTCCCTCCTCCTCCCCAGCCCTACCCTCATTGCTGTAGGTCTTTTCCACCAAATGACGACAGCAGTGATCACCAGGCAGCCAGCTGGACATTTGCTGCCCAAGCTGAGCTCTGGTGGGTGTCCCCAGGGAGCTGCAGGTGATGCCAGCTGGGATGCTCTGGACATGAACTGAGTGTCTGGAGGAGGAATACTGGGCCAGCAGGCAGCATGTGCCCACAGCTCAGGGCTCAGGGCAAGGCTGGGGGGGTGAGAGGGGAGGGTTGTGCTGGGTTATTTCTGTCCCTGTTGAGAATGGCTTTTGTTTCAGCCAGGCAGAGCTGCTGCTGCAGACAATAGGAGTGCTCTGGCAGCAGGGAATGCTAACGAGGGCCCCCTCCCAGCAAACTGCAGCGAGCTTTTGATTCCAATGCATAGCTGGATGCAACTCACATTACCAGCAGGAGGCAAAGGCTGCTCTGCCAGCTCCATGCTTCACTTAACAACACAAACCCAAAACAACAAGAAACAACACAGAAAAAAAACCCCAAACCACTGCCCAAACCAACCCCATGGGGTGGGTTGAAATCTCCTCCCCACCATCAGCTTTGCCAGACCAGCTCAGGTGGAAGCAAATGCAAGGAGGAGAGGAGAGGTTCAAAGAGGTTTGGAGAGGAGGGGAGGGAGAGGTTTGGAGAGGAGAGGTTTGGAGAGGTTTGGAGAGGAGAGGAGGAGTTTGGAGGTTTGAGAGGAGAGAGGAGAGGAGAGGAGGAGAGGAGAGGAGAGGAGAGGAGAGGAGAGGAGAGGAGAGGAGAGGAGAGGAGAGGAGAGGAGAGGAGAGGAGAGGAGAGGAGAGGAGAGGAGAGGAGAGGAGAGGAGAGGAGAGGAGAGGAGAGGAGAGGAGAGGAGAGGAGAGGATTATTTTGGTCCAACCAGTCTCATGGCAGCTCTCTCTCCAAAGGGATTGCTTAGAATGATCTTTCTTTTCCTCTTCACACCCAAGGGTGATTTGTTTACATTTTGCTACTTTTCTGTTTAAGATCTGGGAAAGAATTTTAGAGGTATAGCCTAGAAGTACCACAGCCCATGCCCCAAAAACTGCCACAAGAAAAAGACCAGCTTAAATATTAGCAGTGCTCTGTATCTCCTGCAGCAGGTAGCTGTGGCATATTGTGTGCAGCAGGGGGGCTTGCAGTGGCCATCAGCTCACCCCAGGCCTGCTGCAGCCGCTGCCAGGCAGGCTGCTAGGAGCAGCCTTGCAGAGATTTGCTGACAAACCTTTTCAGGATAATCCTTTATTATCTAACCACAGTCAAGAGCCTACTTCACATGAAATATTTGCTGCTACAGATGGCAGAGCCTGAGAGTGGAGCCAAGAGCGGTGCAAAAATACCTTTGTATCAGTGCAGAGGCCCCCAGCCAGCCAGCCAGCTCCATTTGTCATCCACGAGAGGTGCCCTCCACCAGCTTTCACAGGCATTAAAGGACCACATGGCCAAAGTGCTGCTGATTTGATAGCACAGCAACCCTACAGAACATATTAAACAGGTTTGTGTGCACAGAATAGAGAGAGTGGCCTGCAGGCTGCTGGGTTGGGTTATAGAATAGAATCAATAAGGTTGGAAAAGACCTCAAAGATCATCAAGTCCAACCTGTCACCACAGACCTCATGACTACTAAACCATGGCTCAAAGTGCCACATCCAATCCCCTCTTGAAGAACCCCAGGGATGGTGACTCCACCACCTCCCTGGGCAGCACATCCCAATGACCAATGACTCTCTCTGTGAAGAACTTCCTCCTCACCTTGAGCCTAAACTTCCCCTGGTGCAGCTTGAGACTGTGTCCTCTTGTTCTGGTGCTGGCTGCCTGGGAGAAGAGACCAACCCCCACCTGGCTCAACCTCCCTTCAGGGAGTTGTAGACAGCAAGAAGGTCTCCCCTGAGCCTCCTCTTCTCCAGGCTAAGCAACCCCAGCTCCCTCTGCCTCTCCTCGTAGGGCTTGTGCTTGAGGCCTCTCCCCAGCCTTGTTGCCCTTCTCTGGACATGCTCAAGAGTCTCAATGTCCTTCTTAAACTGAGGGGCCCAGAACTGGACACAGGACTCAAGGTGTGGCCTAATCAGTGCTGAGTCCAGGGGCACAATGACTTCCCTGCTCCTGCTGGCCACACTATTCTTATCTGCTGCCCTCCATCATCATCAGTTCTTTTGGCTTCGTGGTGGTTTAGAACTTTAGTGGGGGTAAAGGTTTAAAGCTTTCCTTTCCCCTCACCCCAGATAAAAAGCTCTGGGACCACAGGTTTGGAATAGTTCATCCTTCCTGCCAAGGCTGACTGATTGAGAGAATCACAGATTCCTAGAGTCATTTGGCTTGGAGAAGCCCTTTAGGTTCATCCAGTCCAACTCTTCCATAACTCTACCAAACCTGGGGTAACCCATGGCCCTCAGCACCACATGTCTGCCTCTCTGAAACACCTCCAGGGATGGGGATTCAAGCACCTCCCTGGGCAGCCTGTGCCAGGCTCTGAGAACCCTTTGAGGGAAGAAGTTTCTTCTAATGTCCAACAACAACTTCCTCTGAAAAATCAGAGAATCAGAGAATCAATAAGGTTGGGAAAGACCTCAGAGATCATCAAGACCAACCTGTCAACCAACACCTCCTGACAACTAAACTGTGGCTCCAACTGCCACATCCAATCCCCTCTTGAACACCTTTAAGGATGGTGACTCCACCACCTCCCTGGGCAGCACATTCCAATGGCCAATTACTCTGTCTGGGAAGAACTTTCTCTTCACCTACAGCCTAAACCTCCCCTGGCACAGCTTGAGACTGTGTCCTCTTGTTCTGCTGCTGGGTGCCTGGGAGAAGAGACCAAGCCCCACCTGGCTCCCCTGAGCCTCCTCTTGTTCCTTTCTGCCCAGGTTCTTCCCAGGAAAATAAATGAGCATGGATGTGGGCAGTGAGTGGCTGGAAAGCAGCCCTGAGGAGAGAGACTTGGGGGTGCTGAGGGAGGAGAAGCTCAACAGGAGCTCTCAGTGTGCACTTGCAGCCCAGAAAGCCAATCAGATCCTGGGCTGCAGCAGGAGAAGTGTGGCCAGCAGGGCAAGGGAGGTGATTCTCCCCCTCTGCTCAGCTCTGCTGAGACCCCACCTGGAGTACTGCCTCCAGTTCTGGAGCCCCTATTGCAAGAGGGATCTGGAGGTGCTGGAAGGTGTCCAGAGAAGGGCCAGGAGGATGAGCAGGGGGCTGGAGCACCTCTCCTGTGAGGACAGACTGAAGGAGTTGGGGCTGTTCAGTCTGCAGAAGAGAAGGCTCCCAGGTGACCTCATTGTGGCCTTCCAGGATCTGAAGGGGCCTGCAGGAAGGCTGGGGAGGGACTGCTCAGGATCTCAGGGAGTGATAGGACTAGGGGGAATGGAATGAAGCTGGAGGTGGGGAGATTGAGGCTGGAGGGGAGGAGGAGGTTCTTCCCTATGAGAGTGGTGAAGCCCTGGAATGAGTTGTCCAGGGAGGTGGTTGGGGCTCTGTCCCTGGAGGTGTTTAAGCCCAGGCTGGCTGAGGCTCTGGCCAGGTTGATCTAGTGTGGGGTGTCCCTGCCCATGGCAGGGGGTTGGAAGTGGATGATCCTTGTGGTCCCTTCCAACCCTGACTGGTACTATGATACTATGATACTATGATACCAAGGGCTACAGCTCCTGCCCACTGTCACCTTCTGTCTGCCTGCAAACCCAGGGTGGGCTTTCCCCTGCAGAGACACCAGGGTCAGCGTGGCAATGGCACAGAGGGATTGCTGAGCAGCCAGCTTCACAGCATCCACCTCTGTGGGTAGCCCAAAGGGACAATTAGAGGTGGGAACTCCAGGTGGGAGGGAGGCAAGCAGAGTGGTGAGGAAGCAGTTTTGCATAACTAGGAGAAAAGCATCAATCTTTTCTTCCTACCATGACATTTTCCATTCCTGTCCTGGGCCTGATGAAAAAGGCAGCAGAGGAACATCCTGCAGGCAGAGCTAAAATACCATCCTGCTTATGGGGACAGGGAGCATGGTGATTGCTGAGCTTGGAAGTACTACAGGACAGGAAAAAGTGGACAGCAAAAAGTCACAAAAGGGATTTGGTTGCAAGAGACCTCTAAGATCATCAAATCCAGCCCTGAACTGCCAGGCCCCCACTAAACCACTGCCCTCAGCACCACACCTGCATGGGTTTTGAAGTCCAGGGATGGGGACTCCACCACTGCCCTGGGCAGCCTGGGCCAGGCCTTTTGGGTTGCTCTTGTCCAATCTATACAGCTCCCCTGGTAAGGGTTGAGGCCATATGTTCTTGTTCTCTCACTTGTTCCTTGGGAGAAGAGACCAGCCCATACCTGGCTCCTTTCAGGGAATGGAATGGAATGGAATGGAATGGAATAGAATTAACCAGGTTGAAAGAGACCCTTGAGATCGAGTCCAAGCTATCACCCAGCACCATCTGATCAACTGAACCATGCTACCAAGCACCCCATGCAGTCTCTTCCTAAACACCTCCAGTGATGGTGACTCCACCACCTCCCTGGGCAGCACATCCCCATGGCCAATCTCTCTTTTTATGAAGAACTTCTTCCTAACATCCAGCCTAGACCTCCCCTGGTGCAGTTTGAGAGGGAGTTGTAGAGAGCCAGAAGGTCTCCCCTCAGCCTCCTCTTCTCCAGGCTGAACGCCCCCAGCTCCCTCAGCTGCTCCTCCCCAGCCCTGTCCTCCAGACCCTTCCCCAGCTTTGCTCAAATGACCAAATGCAGCTGCTCAGGGTTTAGGCACCAGCTTGGTGCATCTGTGCCCCTGACAGCAGTAAACCTTGTGTGCAGTACAATCTGTGCAAGGCACTCCAGCAGTGCTTTTACTCAAGACAAAGCAGTTTATTGAACAAAGCTCACCAAGGTAGGAAGAAATAAAACTAATGATTTAACAGGTCCCAGAGAATCCCAAGATGTTCCCCTGAGCAGCCTGCTCTGGCTGCAGCTGCCCCTGCTGGCTGCAGGGGGGTTGGACGATGTGACCTTGGAAGGTCCTTCCCTTTCTGCAGTTCCATGGATTGGCAGGGAAGAAATCCTCACAGAGGCAGGCCCAAAAAACCCTCAGGGGAAGCCTCTGCAGTGTGAGCACTCCCTAAAAATGCTGTGCCCTGTGAATGCAGAGTGCATCCCTGGGAGCTCAGGGAGGGGGTAGGAGGAGAAGCTCTGCACTAACACGGGCTGGGGTTGCTTAGCCTGGAGAAGAGGAGGCTCAGGGGAGACCTTATTGCTCTCTCCAACTCCCTGAAGGGAGGTTGTAGCCAGGTGGGGGTTGGTCTCTTCTCCCAGGCACCCAGCACCAGAACAAGAGGACACAGTCTCAAGCTGTGCCAGGGGAAGTTTAGGCTGGAGGTGAGGAGAAAGTTCTTCACTGAGAGAGTTGTTAGCCATTGGAATGTGCTGCCCAGGGAGGTGGTGGAGTCCCTGTCCCTGGAGGTGTTCAAGAGGGGATTGGATGTGGCACTTGGAGCCATGGTGTAGTCAGTCATGAGGTGCTGGGTGATAGCTTGGACTTGATGGTCTCTGAGGTCTTTTCCAACCTTATTGATTCTGTGATTCTAGCACCTTGCTCTGCAGGGCGTGGCAAAGGTTGCTCAAGCTCTCACTGCTGGGACCTAAGAGTGGAGTTTTGCACCAGCTCCAGATAAATGTTCCATAAGAGATGAGTTAGTTTAATGTCGTAATGCATTGAAAAATGGTCCAGGTTTCATGCTGCCCTGCTCTGAGCCAGGCCTGCCCCAATTCTGCTCAGGCTGGGAGTGCCCAGCTCAGGCTCTGCTCACTCAGGCACTTGCTGAAGCTCAGGGCAGCTGGGCACAGCCAGGGGCTGCTGCTAGCAGGGAGAAGCTGAGGGGCAGAGCTCCTGCCAAGGCCTGGGGGGCACAAAGCCTCTGCCTCAGGCTTGCTGCTCTGCACCCAAGGGCACTGCCACAGCTCTGCCCCACCTTGGGGGGCAGGAAGGCAGAGGGGGCAGCTGTGGGCAGGAGCAGACAGCAGAGGGGAGCCTCAAGTGCCCCCCAAGGCATTGCAGCCCCTGGATGGCATCTTCAGCAGCAAGCTGAGGGCTGCCCAGGCTCCAGCCTCTTCTTCCCTGGCTGCTGTCCCAGCAGGACTCTCTCCCTTCTGCCTTCCATCCCCAGCCCTGTCTTCCTCACTCCAGCTCCACAATCCAGCTCCTGAAGCTGCTTCCCATCTGCTGCTGAGCCCAGGCTGGGACTTGCCCAGGGCCTGCCCCCAGCAGCAGTGGTGCCAGTGGTGCCATCCTTGCCCTCAGGGCTTGGCTTCCATCTTGCTTTGTATCTCTGTGTCTCTATCCCATGGCATTGTTCTTCTTCCCATCCCAGCTGGGTTAGTTTCTTCCCCAGCCCATCAGCCTCTCTCTCTCCTTCCCTTCCTCTTCCCTTAGGGAAGGCAGAAGGGTTCACAGAGAGCTTTTGGCCCTTGTCTGGTAGCCAGGCCTGCCCTGCTCCTTGCCCCCTGGACCTCCAGTGCTTTGAAAGCTGTCTTTAGGAGCCAGTTTGTTGCTTTTCCAATAGAATTATTATATATTTTAACATGCAATCTACTTTTCTGAAGAGGTTTCTCTGACAAACTGAAGGGTGGACTGGACTGGAGCACTCTGCCAGCAGATCTCTGCAGGCATTGAGAACTGGCAGAGGAGGTTGCTAAACCCCTCTCTATTATATTTCAAAAGTCCTGGCAGTCTGGGGCAGTCCCCACAGACTGGAACAGGGGAAACATTGCCCCCATCTTCAAAAAGGGTAAGAAGGAGGAACCAGGGAGCTCCAGGCCAGTCAGTCTCACCTCTGTGCCTGGAAAGACCATGGAGCAGATCCTCCTGGAGGCACTACTCGCTCAAAAGAATAGTGAAGAGGTGATTGGGAACAGTCAGCATGGCTTTGCCAAGGGCAAATCCTGCCTGACCAACCTGGTGGCCTTCTATGAGCAGGTGACAAAATTAATAGATGAGGGGCGAGCAACTGATGTCATTTACCTGGAGCTGAGCAAAGCCTTCGACACTGTCCCGCACCACATCCTGTGCTCCAGGCTGGTGACACATGGGTGTGAGGGGTGACCACTAGATGGATAAGGAACTGGCTTGATGGCTGTACCCAAAGAGTGGCTGTCCATGGGTCCATGTCCCAGGGGAGGCCAGGGACAAGCGGAGTCCCTCAGGGGTCAGTCCTGGGACCAGGCTTGTTCAACATCTCTGTGGGTGCCATGGACAGTGGCATTGAGTGCACCCTCAGCAAGTTTGCTGATGACACCAAGCTGTGTGGTGCAGCAGACACGCTGGAGGGAAGGGATCCATCCAGAGGGAGCTGGACAGGCTGGAGAGGTGGGCACAAGCCAACCTCATGAAGTTCAATAAGAGCAAGTGCAGGGTCCTGCATCTGGGTGGAGGCAATCCCAGGCACAAATGCAGGCTGGGCAGGGACTGGCTGGAAAGTAGCCCTGAGGAGAGAGACTTGGGGGTGCTGGGGGACAAAAAGCTCACCAGGAGCTCTCAGTGTGCACTTGCAGCCCGCAAAGCCAATCAGATCCTGGGCTGCATCAGGAGAAGTGTGGCCAGCAGGTCGAGGGAGGTGATCCTCCCCCTCTGCTCAGCTCTGCTGAGACCCCACCTGGAGTACTGTGTCCAGTTCTGGAGCCCCTATTACAAGAGGGATGTGGAGGTGCTGGAAGGTGTCCAGAGAAGGGCCAGGAGGACGAGCAGGGGGCTGGAGCACCTCTCCTGTGAGGACAGACTGAAGGAGTTGGGGCTGTTCAGGCTGCAGAAGAGAAGGCTCCCAGGTGACCTCATTGTGGCCTTCCAGGATCTGAAGGGGGCCTACAGGAAGGCTGGGGAGGGACTGCTCCCTTCGAGCCCCCTTCGAGGGGCTGGGGAACATCCCTCTGGGTTCAGCCCAGCTCTCCTGGCTGGCTTTGGCAGGGGGAGGGTCATGACAGAGCTGTGACTGCCATGCCCCAGCCTTTTATTTGGTCCCCTGGTGAGCCATGAGGCTGTGGCACAGCATGAGCCAGGTTCTTAAGTACTTAGAACTGAACATTAAGAGGCCTGGGCATGGGAGATATCAGTGTTTAAATATTTCATTTTGATTTGGGATTGAAAGGTTCAGTATTGGATCATGTTCCAGGGCAGAAACCTGAGGGATTTTTCTGTTCAATTTGATTCTATAAGAATTTAAAAACATCATTTTAGGCCCTGGAAGAGATAGCTCAAACTCCTTAATGTGTGCCTTCAGTGCTCCAAGACTGGAATGAAAAGGAATGGCCAAAACTCCTTATGCTCTCAGTCATGGAAAGGAAGTTTCCAGGTGAAAATAGCTCTGGGCTCAGTTCAGGTTTTAGGTCTCAGTTCATGCAGTGCTCTCCAGCAGCCCAGCAGGCAGCTGTGTGCTGGGCTGCAGGCAGAGCAGTGTGGGCAGCAGGGCAGGAGAGGGGATTATCACAGTCTCACAGCCTCACAGTATCACTAAGGTTGGAAGAGACCTCGAGGATCATCAAGTCCAACCTGTCACCACAGACCTCATGACTAGACCATGGCACCAAGTGCCACATCCAATCCCCTCTTGAACACCTCCAGGGATGGGGACTCCACCACCTCCCTGGGCAGCACATTCCAGCGGTGAATGACTCTCTCAGTGAAGAACTTTCTCCTCACCTCCAGCCTAAACTTCCCCTGGCACAGCTTGAGACTGTGTCCTCTTGTTCTGGTGCTGGCTGCCTGGGAGAAGAGACCAACCCCCACCTGGCTACAACCTCCCTTCAGGGAGTTGGAGAGAGCAATAAGGTCTCCCCTGAGCCTCCTCTTCTCCAGGCTAAGCAACCCCAGCTCCCTCAGCCTCTCCTCACAGGGCTGTGCTCAAGGCCTCTCCCCAGCCTTGTTGCCCTTCTCTGGACACCTTCCAGCAGCTCAACCTCCTTCCTAACCTGAGGAGCCCAGAACTGGACACAGGACTCAGGTGTGGCCTCAGCAGTGCAGTGTACAGGGGCAGAATGACCTCCCTGCTCCTGCTGGCCACACTCTTCCTGATGCAGGCCAGGATGCCCTTGGCCTTCTTGGCCCCCTGGGCACTCTGCTGGCTCATGTTTAGGCAGCTGTCAATCAGCACCCCCAGGTCCCTCTCTACCTGGCTGCTCTCAGCCACTCTGACCCCAGCCTGCAGCTCTGCCTGGGGGTGTTGTGGCCAATGTGCCCCTTGGCTCTGCTCTGCTCAGACCTCACCTCCAATCCTACCTCCAGTTCTGGTGTCCCCAGCAGAAGAAGGACACAGATCTGCTGGAGAGAGTGCAGAGGAGGCCACAAAGATGATCCAAGGGCTGGAGCAGCTCTGCTGTGAGCACAGGCTAAGGGTTGTGCAGCCATCAGGGTTAGAAGAGAAGACTGCAGGAGGACCTTAGATGTGCCTTCCAGTAGTTTCATAGTTTCATTCAGGGTTGGAAGGGACCACAAGGATCATCCAGTTCCAACCCCCCTGCCATGGGCAGGGACACCCCACACTAGATCAGCCTGCCCAGAGCCTCAGCCAGCCTGCTCTTAAACACCTCCAGGGACAGGGCCTCGACCACCTCCCTGGACAACCCATTCCAGGGCTTCACCACTCTCATGGGGAAGAACCTCCTCCTCACATCTAGCCTGAATCTCCCCACCTCCAGCTTCATTCCATTCCCCCTAGTCCTATCACTACCTGAGATCCTGAGCAGTCCCTCCCCAGCCTTCCTGTAGGCCCCCTTCAGATACTGGAAGGCCACAATGAGGTCACCTGGGAGCCTTCTCTTCTGCAGCCTGAACAGCCCCAACTCCTTCAGTCTGTCCTCACAGGAGAGGTGCTCCAGCCCCCTGCTCATCCTCCTGGCCCTTCTCTGGACACCTTCCAGCACCTCCAGATCCCTCTTGTAATAGGGGCTCCAGAACTGGACACAGTACTCCAGGTGGGGTCTCACCAGGGCTGAGCAGAGGGGGAGAATCACCTCCCTCGACCTGCTGGCCACACTTCTTCTGCTGCAGCCCAGGATCTGATTGGCCTTGCGGGCTGCAAGTGCACATTGAGAGCTCATGTTGAGCTTCTTGTCCACCAGCACCCCCAAGTCTCTCTCCTCAGGGCTACTTTCCAGCCAGTCCCTGCCCAGCCTGCATTTGTGCCTGGGATTGCCTCCACCCAGCTGCAGGACCCTGCACTTGCTCTTATTGAACTTCATGAGGTTGGCTTGTGCCCACCTCTCCAGCCTGTCCAGCTCCCTCTGGATGGATCCCTTCCCTCCAGCGTGTCTGCTGCACCACACAGCTTGGTGTCATCAGCAAACCTGCTGAGGGTGCACTCAATGCCACTGTCCATGGCACCCACAGAGATGTTGAACAAGCCTGGTCCCAGGACTGACCCCTGAGGGACTCCGCTTGTCCCTGGCCTCCCCTGGGACATGGACCCATGGACAGCCACTCTTTGGGTGCGGCCATCAAGCCAGTTCCTTATCCATCTAGTGGTCCACCCCTCACACCCATGTGTCACCAGCCTGGAGCACAGGATGTGGTGCGGGACAGTGTCGAAGGCTTTGCTCAGCTCCGGGTAAATGACATCAGTTGCTCGCCCCTCATCTATTAATCTTGTCACCTGCTAACAGAAGGCCACCAGGTTGGTCAGGCAGGATTTGCCCTTGGCAAAGCCATGCTGACTGTTCCCAATCACCTCTTCACTATTCTTTTGAGCGAGTAGTGCCTCCAGGAGGATCTGCTCCATGATCTTTCCAGGCACAGAGGTGAGACTGACTGGCCTGGAGTTCCCTGGTTCCTCCTTCTTACCCTTTTTGAAGATGGGGGCAATGTTTCCCCTGTTCCAGTCTGTGGGGACTGCCCCAGACTGCCATGACTTTTGAAATATAATAGAGAGGGGTTTAGCAACCTCCTCTGCCAGTTCTCTCCGCACCCGTGGGTGTATCCCGTCGGGTCCCATGGACTTGAACACTTTCAGGTTCTTCAGGTGATCACCAACCTGATCTTCACTTACCATGGGCAGTTCTTCCTCCCCATCCCTGGCATTGTCTTCCATAACATCAGGAGTGTGGCTAGAGGCCCTTGCAGTGAAGACTGAGGTAAAGAAGTCATTAAGTACCTCAGCCTTTTCCTCATCACTTGTGACCATGTCACCAGTTTCCTTTCTGAGGGGGCCCACACCTTCCCTAGTTGTCTTCTTCCCATTCATATACCTGTAGAAGTTCTTAGTGTTCCCTCTAATCTCCCTGGCTAGATTCAATTCAAACTCTGCTTTGGCTTTCCTAACCAGGACTCCTGCTGCTCGGGCAGCTTCCTTATCTCCCCCCTGTTCTAGCTGTCCTTCTCTCCACTGCCTGTAGAGTTCCCTTTTAAGTAATAGTGTGTCCAGTAGCTCCTTGCCCATCCAGGCAGGCCTCCTAGCATTCTTACCTGCTTTTCTCTTTGTTGGTACACAGAGCTCCTGGACACAGAGGAGGTGGTCCTTGAATACTGACCAGCTGTCCTGGGTCCCTCTTCCCTCCAGGGCTTTGTCCCACGACACTTTGGCTAGCAGATCCCTGAAGCGATCAAAGTCTGCACACCTAAAGTCTAGGGTCATGAGCTTGGAATACTTCCTCCTGATTGCCCTGAGGATGTTAAATTCAACTGCTTCATGGTCACTGCAGCCAAGGCTGTCTCTGAGCCTCACATTGCTTACCAGCCCTTCCCTGTTGGTGAGAACAAGGTCCAGCATAGCACCATTTCTTGTTGGTTCCTCTACCATTTGGAGGAGGAAGTTGTCTTCTATGCAGTCCAGGAACATCCTGGATTGCTGGTGTCTTGCTGTGTTGTCCCTGCAGCAGATGTCCGGGTGGTTGAAATCCCCCATGAGGACCAGGGCTTGTGACCTGGAAGCCGCTTCTATTTGCCTGTGGAGGGCCTCATCTGCTTGGATCTGCTGGTCAGGTGGCCTGTAGGAGACCCCCACAGTAATATCTCCCTCCCCTGTCCTGCCTTTAATTTTAACCCATACACTCTCAACTAGCTCATCATCCCTCCCCAGTTGGAGCTCCACTGATTCCGACTGGCTATTGACATAGAGGGCAACACCTCCTCCTCTCCTTCCCTGCCTATCCTTCCTAAAGAGTTTATACCCATCTATCTATCTATCTATCCATCTATCTATCCATCTATCTATCAGTAGCTGAAGGGAACCTGCAGGAAGACTGCAGAGGAGACCTGGCGTTGTTTAGTCTGGAGGAAAGGAGGCTGAGGGGAGACCTCTTTATTCTCAACATCTCCCTGAAAAGGGAGTGGAACCAGGTGGGGTTGGTCTCTTCTCCCAAGGAACAAGTGATGGAATGAAAGGAAAAGACCTCTTTAGTCTCAGGTGATAGAAGGAGGGGAAGTAGCCTGAAATTGTGCCAGGGGAGGCTTAGGTTGGAGATTAGGAACAATTTCTTTACTTCAAGAAGGCTCAGGGATTGGCACAGACTGCCCAGGGAGGTGGTGGTTCCCCCATCCCATCAGGTGCTCAAGAAACCTGTGGCCATGGCACTTTGGCCATGGTTTGGTGGCTGTGGTGGCGTTGGGTTGAAGGTTGGGCTGGATGATCTCAGAGGCCTTCTCCATCCCTAATGACCCCCTGGTGATGTGATTGTAGTCAGTAATGGATCCCAACAAACACCAGCAATCCAGGTAACATCCAGGGTGAGTGCCATTGCCATCCCCAACACCACCTGTAGCAGCTTTGCATCCCACACCACTGCCACTGACATGCATCCTCAAGGAATAAGGTGCTGCAGGTGGCTGCCTGGGGATACCACAGCCCAGTGATGTTACATATGTATGTGCATGGATTCCTGTAGCCCAACCACTGCTGCTTTGATCAGAGATTGAAATATGGATAGGGCCTCTTGTCTCTCATCACCAATGTCCTAGTAGCTGAGCTCCATCAGAGTCCCTCTGCCTGCCTGGGAACATCACAGAGTAACCCTCTGCCAACCCTGTAGTATTGTCTGCTCAACAGGGTGCTCACAATATCTCCCTGCTGAAATCTCCTACATGGCTAATCAATGTTACATGAGCAATGGTCTGGTTGGTGACAAGGTATTCATAACTCCAGAGAGGCTCAGTTGGACTTCAGCTGCTGCTGAGAATGGGGGTTTGGTTTAGTTGATGGCCAGGGAGGTAATTTTTGGTTCTGATGCATATTTATGTGTAGCAGATAGTGGTAGGCTGTGGGAAAACAACATTGAAATTCATGTGAATCAGCTGTAGGGCTTGAGAAGATGAACTCATTCGAGGGTCTTTGCATCTATCTGCTGCTTGAGCCTAAACTTCATCATCAGTGTGGGCAGCAGGGCAGGAGAGGGGATTCTGCCCCTGGGCTCTGCTCTGCTCAGACCTCACCTCCAACCCTGCCTCCAGGTCTGGGGTCCCCAGCAGAAGGAGGACACAGAGCTGCTGGAGAGAGCCCAGAGGAGGCCACAAAGCTGCTCTAAGGGCTGGAGCAGCTCTGCTGGGAGCACAGGCTGAGGGAGCTGGGGCTGTGCAGCCTGCAGAGGAGAAGGCTCCAGGGGCACCTCAGAGCTGCCTGCCAGCACCTGAAGGCATCCTGCAGGAAGGCTGCAGAGGGACTTTTGCTGAGGGGGTCTGGAGCCAGGCCAAGGGGCAATGGTTTGAAGCTGAGGCAGAGCAGGGTTAGAGTGGAGCTGAGGCAGAAGTTGTTGCTTGTGAGGGTGGGGAGAGTGTGGCCCAGGCTGGCCAGGGAGGCTGTGGCTGCCTCCTTGCTGGGGGTGTTTGAGGCCAGGCTGGCTGAGGCCTTGAGCAGCTGAGTGGAGCTGAGAGGTGTCCCTGGGCATGGTGGGGAGCTTGGAGCAGATGAGCTCTGAGCTCCCTTCCAGCCTGAGCCATGCTGTGATTCTGTGATCCCACAAAGCAAAATGCTATCTTGTTTTGCACTGCACTTGTCTTTATGCTGCTTTCTCCCAGTCTGACTCCTTACCTGGATCCAGCTGGGTCTGGAAAGGTCTCTTCCAACCTGAGCCATTCTGTGATTCTATGATTTTCCTGCAAGAAGTTTTCTTTCATTATTTCCCCTGTCCTGGTACTTCCTCCCTAAGCAAAATCAAAACCCTAATCCCTCCCTTCCCCTCCCCCTTCTCTTCTTGCTTCTTCGCTCTGGAGGGATACTAACTTGCTTCTGCTTGACCTTGGCTGCATTGTTTTGGTATCAACATCCCTCTGCTCCTTTCTCCCTTCTTTTTGTACAGAGGGGTCAGGGGGAGGGAGAAAAGGAGAAGCCAGTAGCTACCCCTGGTCTTTGACCAGGAGGATCCTTGTGGTGTTTATCACTTGTAAATCCCTGTAGCTGTTGTAACCCCTGGATATTCTGCACACATCCATTGCATCCCACTGCAGAGTGCAGCTCTGCCTGCAAACACAGCTTGCATCTGCTTCCACCTGAGCTGCTCTGGCAAAGTTAATGTTGGGGGGGTGGGGGTGTGTGGAAATTTCAACCCACCACAGGAAGAGGAAGGCAGTGACAAGAAGCTTGTGTGCCCCTGCTCACAGGGGTGATGAAGCAGCCTGGCTCAGATTGTTTTGACCGAGAAATGAGGTGGAATGAGCAACTGCCAGATCAGTTTGCAGTGCACATCTTCCCTGGGAAGAGCAGCAGCAGCACTCCTTTGCTAGCTCAGCTCAGAGAGGAGGTTTTCAGGGACTGCATTGCTGCCTGTCAATTATAAGGCAGGCAGGAGCTGATCACACTATTTTTGTCACTGTGCCTGCTCTGTGGCAAGAGCAGCTCCACAGGGCTGCTTTGTTTGCTTCCTGAGGAGCACCCAAAGGAGGGATTCATTTATTTAACTAATTAATTAATCACAGGTGCAACACAGTCCTGTGTCAAGTGGATTAACCCCAGTGTGTTGGGTTGAAATTACACCACCACCCCCTCCTCCCCCAAAATACATTACGACAGTATCACAGTATCACTAAGGTTGGAAGAGACCTCAAGGATCATCAAGTCCAACCTATCACCACAGACCTCATGACTAGACCATGGCACCAAGTGCCACATCCAATCCCCTCTTGAACACCTCCAGGGATGGGGACTCCACCACCTCCCTGGGCAGCACATCCCAATGACCAATGACTCTCTCGGGGAAGAACTTTCTCCTCACCTCCAGCCTCAACCTCTCCTGGCACAGCTTGAGACTGTGTTCTCTTGTTCTGGTGCTGGCTGCCTGGGAGAAGAGACCAACCCCCACCTGGCTACAACCTCCCTTCAGGGAGTTGGAGAGAGCAATAAGGTCTCCCCTGAGCCTCCTCTTCTCCAGGCTAAGTAACCCCAGCTCTCTCAGCCTCTCCTCACAGGGCTGTGCTCCAGACCCCTCCCCAACTTTGTTGCCCTTCTCTGGACACCTTCCAGCATCTGAACATCCTTCCTAACCTGAGGAGCCCAGAACTGGACACAGGCCTCAAGGTGTAGTCTCAGTATTGAACCCTGAGTTTAGATGCTTGATTTTCCATCCCTGCCCCCCTGTTCTTCACTAGAATAGTAGAAGTACAGAATTGTTCTGGTTGGAAGAGACCTGCAAGCCATTCCAGTCCAACTGGACGTTAACCAAGTGCTGCCAAGTCACTGCTAAACCTCAGCACCACATCTACACAGCTCTGAAACCCTCCCAGAGGTGATGACTCCATCACTGCCCTGTGCAGCCTGTTCCAGGGCTTCACAATTGGTTTAGGAAAGACATTGTTCCTAATGCCCAACCTAAACCTCCCCTGGGACACTCCCTGCCAAAAAATCTCACCTCAGACCATGAGAAAACTCTTGTTCTGGGTAAGCTCACAACTTGTGAGATGTGCTTTGGTGAATCCTGGATCCTCCTGAGGTCCTGGGCTTGCATGAAGTCTGGATTTGGTTTTGCAGAAGGCTTTGTAGAGCCAGAGCAACTTGCCAAGGCCAGGAGAGCCCTCACACACCCAGGCTGTCCCATTGCACCTCATGTAGCTCTGTCCTTCAGCCTTGGTGCTGTGCCCTTCCTCTTTGGTTACTGCTCTAATCTCCCATTATTCTGAGGTGATGTCCTCTGAATCACCATCTTTTAATGTAGCCTCAATCCTCTTTCTTGACAGGCAGGATTGTTTCTTCACTAAGAGTAGTTAAACCATGGCCTGGGCTGCCCAGGGCAGTGGTGGAGTCCCCATGACTGGAGGGGTTTCAAACCTGTGTAGCTGTGGTGCTGAGGGCCATGGTTTAGTGGTGACCTGGCAGTGCTGGGTTGAGGCTGGGACTGGATGATCTTAAAGGTCTCTTCCAACCAAAACCATTCTGTTCACTGATTGTCTTCTCTCAGCATTCCTGTGGGCTTCAGTATCTCAAGTGTTCATCAGTTCCCATTGGAAATGGCCTGACCTGCACAAGCCCAGCCTAGGGCTGAGAGAGCAGCACATTCAGGGGCTTTGAGCAAGCTTCATCAGACCTTTTCACTCCCCAGACAAAAGGAGAGCCTCAGCATTCACTCCTGTGCCGACTGCTGCAAGGAGCCTACGGAGCCTGGAGAAAGGCAAAGTGAAAATGCAAATCACTGCCAGGCTCTGAGGCACAGCAGCAGGAACTGCAAATATTACTGGAAACTTCAGAGAGGCTAAATGGCTTCCTGGCAATGAGAGGGGACCCTGGCTTCAGTGGCCTTCTAGTGCTCCATCTCAGATGGCTTAGCAACCAGAACTGCTCTTAACCCTTTTGTAGGAGGCTAGTTCCTAATGCTGGAGATGAGGAACCATTTTTTTGACTGACAAGAGTGCTCAGGCTGCCCAGGGAGGTGGTGGAGTCACCACCTTTGGAGGGCTTTAAATATTGCTACAGAATATTTAAAGCCCTCAGCAAGTTCAGCAACCACACCAAGCTGCGTGGTGCTGCTGACAGCTGGAGGGAAGGATCCATTCAGAGGGACCTGCACAGGCTGCAGAGCTGGGCCCAAGCCAACCTCATGAGGATCAACAAGACCAAGGGCAAGGTCCTGCAGTTGGGGCAGGGCAATCCCAGGCACTGCTATAGGCTGGGCAGGGACTGACTTGAGAGAATCTCTGAAGAAAAGGCCTTGGAGGTGCTGGGGGAGGAGAAGCTCAACAGGAGCCAGCAGGGAGCACTTGCAGCCCAGAGAGCCAAGCAGAGCCTGGGCTGCAGCAAGAGAAGTGTGGCCAGCAGGGCCAGGGAGGGGATTCTGCCCCTCTGCTCCACTCTGCTGAGACCACAGCTGCAGCTCTGGGGCCAGCTCTGGAGCCTCTGTGCTAGGAAGGCTCTGGAGGGGCTGGAAGGTGTGCAGAGAAGGGCCAGGAGGAGGAGCAGAGGGCTGGAGCTGCTCTGCTCTGGAGACAGCCTGAGAGAGTTGGAGTTGTGCAGGCTGGAGAGGAGAAGGCTCCCAGGAGACCTTCTGGTGGCCTTCCAGGATCTGCAGGAGGCTGTAAGAAAGCTGGGGAGGGACTTTTGAGGGTGTCAGGGAGGGATAGGACTGGGGGGGGGATGGAGCAAAACTAGAAGTGGGGAGATTGAGTTTGGGTGTGAGGAAGAAGTTGTTGGCCATGAGGGTGTTGAGAGCCTGGCCCAGGTTGCCCAGGGAGGTGGATGATCCTCGAGGTCCATTCCAACACAGACAATTCTACAATTCTGTGATCTTTTGAGGTCCTTTCCAACCCCTAACATCCTGTGATTTTTTTCTCTGTCCCCATTGATGAGAACCTCCAGACTTGTTGATCTAGCTCCACTTGCCTGCAGCTTGGCCATGAGCTCAGCAGATGCCCTGTTAGCATCACGTAGTATCCTTCTCAGGGAGTGTGGCAGAAAAGTCCTGGTTTGAGGCTGGACAGATCCTCTCTTGCCCCTGAGAGGGGCAAAAGGATGCCACTGACACAAATGGATTGTGAAGTGATGGAGAGTTCAAATGGAAGGCAGTTAAGTGTTGTACAGAAGCTACAAAGCACAGTGACAAAAGAATCCCAAAGCCTACAGAGTCCCCTGCAGCACCCCCAAAGGCCTCCCAGTACTTCCCTTCTCCCCACGTGAGGGGATACCCAAACCCCCCAGGGCTCTTCCTTCCCCCCCACTGCCAGGCTGGTCTCAGGCTGGCCAGGTCTGAGACTGCTTGCCCCTTCTCCTCCTGGCATTAGGCCCAGCCAGGCCAAGAGCCTTGAGATCCTCCCCCAGCATTACCTGATAGGGAGCATCTCCCACGGGAGCAGAGAGGGGAGGAGGAGGCAGAGAAAGACTTTGCAGAGGGATTTATAGGGGGCAGGATATTATGGGTATGGAATAGGCTGTTCCCTGTGCACAGCTCCTGGGCTGGACACTCAGGACACAGGAGGTGTAACTCATGTGGCAGGAACAGGAGGCACCCAGCCCCAGGAGAAAGGCATCTGTAGACATGCAGGAAAAGGAAGGGATTTGGGGAAGCTTCTCTCTTGTGAAGGGAGAACTGGGAAAGGTTTGTGGGTGCTGAGCACTCTGTGCAAAGAAGCTTTAAAAGCTGCCTGAATCCCCATGGTGCTGGTTTTGACAGTCTCACACTGGGCAGATTTCTCTTCCTTGAGGGAGTAATAGTTCTCTTTGGCAGCATAATTGCAGCCAGCTAAACAAATACATAAATAAAGGGTGAAATAAAGAAATAGTTAACTAACTGTCTAAGCTGTCAGCCCCTGGCTTGGACAGCAGCACTCTGAGCTGGGTTAGGAACTGGCTGGAGGCTGAGCCCAGAGAGTGGTGGTGAATGATGCCACAGCCAGCTGGCAGCCAGGCACCAGTGGTGTGCCCCAGGGATCAGTGCTGGGCCCTGTGCTCTTTAACATCTTCATTGATGATCTGGAGGAGGGCATTGAGTCCATCATCAGCACATTTGCAGATGACAGCAAGCTGGGAGCAGATGTTGGTCAGTTAGAGGACAGAAGGGCTCTGCAGAGGGACCTCGACTGACTGGGCAGATGGGCAGAGGCCAACAGGATGGCATTCAACATATCCAAGTGCCAGGGGCTGCACTTTGGCCACAGCAACCCCATGCAGAGCTACAGGCTGGGGTAAGAGTGGCTGAGAGCTGCCAAACAGAGAGGGACCTGGGGGTGCTGATTGACAGCTGCCTAAACATGAGCCTGCAGTGTGCCCAGGGGGCCAAGAAGGCCAAGGGCATCCTGGCCTGCATCAGGAAGAGTGTGGCCAGCAGGAGCAGGGAAGTCATTGTGCCCTTTGCTCAGCACAGGTCAGGTCACACCTTGAGTCCTGTGTCCAGTTCTGGGCTCCTCAGGTTAGGAAAGATGTTGACGTGCTGGAAGGTGTCCAGAGAAGGGCAAGAAAGCTGGGGAGGGGTCTGGAGCACAGCCCTGTGAGGAGAGGCTGAGGGAGCTGCGGCTGCTTAGCCTGGAGAAGAGGAGGCTCAGGGGTGACCTCATTGCTCTCTCCAACTCCCTGAGGGGAGGTTGGAGCCAGGAAGGGGTTGGTCTCTTCTCCCAGGCAACCAGCACCAGAACAAGAGGACACAGTCTCAAGCTGTGCCAGGGGAGGTTTAGGTTGGAGGTGAGGAGAAAGTTCTTCCCAGAGAGAGTCATTCATCTTTGGGATGTGCTGCCCAGGGAGGTGGTGGAGTCCCCATCCCTGGAGGTGTTCAAGAGGGGATTGGATGTGGCACTTGGTGCCATGGTCTAGTCATGAGGTCTGTGGTGACAGGTTGGACTCGATGATCTTTGAGGTCTTTCCCAAGCTTAGTGATACTGTGATAACTAACTGCAGCATTTGGAAATCAACAGAACAATTGCCCTGATTAACCTAACCATGCTTGCCACCTCCCCCACCCTCCTGCCCCCATATTTAATTAATGATTTTTTTTCTCTCAGCTGGTGATTATTGTGTCCAAATTCCTGATCAGAAATGTGAATATTTTCCTGAAACAAAAGGGAAAAAAACAAAACCAACCCCCTCCAGCAAATCAGACAGCTCTGAGAAATCCCCCCCAGGCAGGAGCGGGGGAATGGAATTGCTGATAGATTTGTTTTCATCAGGTACCTGAATGCATCACAATCATTAGGGCAGTTTGGAGCATTTCCCATCTGCAACCCGAGCCTATAGCAAGCTGATTAGAAAACAAAGCAAATTAAATCAGAAAAAAGGCTTCAAATCCTGAAGGGAAGGGGCCGGCAGTATGGGCTGCAGAAGAGCCACAAAGCCATGAGGCAGGTTCCTCAGTACTCAGCGATGGGGTTAATTCAGAGGGCTTTCAAGGGAACAAAAGCAGGCACTTGACAATGATTTGTAGGATTTCTGCACCACCATCTTCTGGGCAAGGAACCAACTCCTGCTAAAAATGCCTCTTTAAGTGGTGCTGACTGGAAACGTTCAGATAATGCAAACACTAAGAGCTGCATGACTTCCCCTCCACCCACACCCTTCCCTCACTTAGGGCCAGAGGTACCTTTAAAATAAAAGGGTGGTGATGCTTTGAGTCTCAAGCAGCAGGTCGAGGGAGGTGATTCTCCCCCTCTACTCAGCTCTGGGGAGACCCCACCTGGAGTACTGCCTCCAGTTCTGGAGCCCCTATTGCAAGAGGGATCTGGAGGTGCTGGAAGGTGTCCAGAGAAGGGCCAGGAGGATGAGCAGAGGGCTGGAGCACCTCTCCTGTGAGGACAGACTGAAGGAGTTGGGGCTGTTTAGTCTGCAGAAGAGAAGGCTCCCAGGTGACCTCATTGTGGCCTTCCAGTATCTGAAGGGGCCTACAGGAAGGCTGGGGAGGGACTGCTCAGGATCTCAGGGAGTGATAGGACTAGGGGGAATGGAATGAAGCTGGAGGTGGGGAGATTGAGGCTGGAGGGGAGGAGGAAGTTCTTCCCCATGAGAGTGGTGAAGCCCTGGAATGGGTTGTCCAGGGAGGTGGTTGGGGCCCTGTCCCTGGAGGTGTTTAAGGCCAGGCTGGCTGAGGCTCTGGCCAGGCTGATGTAGTGTGGGGTGTCCCTGCCCATGGCAGGGGGGTTGGAACTGGATGATCCTTGTGGTCTCTTCCAACCCTGACTGATACTATGATCCTCAGTGCAGTTACGGTTGTACCCAGTGACTGCCAGGAAACTGCAGCTGCTGCTCTGGGGAGAGCCTTGGAGGGGGAAGGACAGCCCCCTGCACCACCACAGGGGAGGGGTGACCTGCTGGAAAGCAGCACTGCAGAGAGGGACCTGGGAGTGCTGGTGGATAACAAGCTCTCCATCAGCCAGCAGTGTGCCCTTGTGGCCAAGAAGGCCAGGGGTAAGTTGGTAATTAAAAGGAGTGTGAGCAGGTGGAGGAAAGCTCTTCTCTTTCTCCCTATTCTGCCCAAGTGTAGCCCGGTGTGGAGTGCTGCATCCTGTTCTGGGCTCCCCAGTTCAAGGGAGACGGAATGGCTGGAGAAAGGCCAGAGGAGGCCTCAGAGATACTGAGGGGCCCCTAACACCCTGTGATCCTGTGAGAGGAGCTGGAAGGGACCTCTGGAGATCATCCAGTCCAACCCCACTGCCAGAGCTCGTTCACCCACCCCAATGTCCAGGTGGGTTTGGAACCTCTCCAGAGAAGGACTCCACAACCTTCCTGGGCAGCCTGCTCCAGGGCTGCAGCACTCCCACAGGGGACTGTATGTAACACCTTTGGCAAGCAAAGACAGAGTCCCACCTGCCTCTAAGGAGGAGTTTGCTGCCATGCATTTTAATTCCTTCTCTGACTATCCCAATGCAGCTACCTGCTGCTAAGCTATGGTACTCCAGGCACCGACAAGACATTTGCTTACAACCAACCTGCAGTCTGTTATCTTGCAATTAAGTAGACTCTGCCCAGCAGGTTGAGAGAGGTTCTCTTCTTGCCTCTTCTCTGCTCTGGTGAGGTCACATCAGGAGCACTGGCTCCAGTGCTGGCCTCCCCAGTTCAAGAGAGACAGGGAACTGCTGCAGAGAGGCCAGGGGAGGCTACAGAGATGCTGAGGGGCCTGGAGCAGCTCTGTGAGGAGCAAAGGCTGAGAGCCTGGGGAAGAGCAGCCCCAGAAGGGAGCTGAGCAATGCTCAGCAACAGCTGAAGAAACTGTGGAGGGGAAGAGGCTGGGGCCAGGCTCTTGTTAGGCGTGCCCTGGGACAGCGCAAGGGGCACAAAGTGGAAGCCAGGAGGTTCCATGTGAAGAGGAGGAGAAAGTTGTTTGGTGTGAGGGTGCTGGAGACCTGGAGCAGGCTGCCCAGAGAGGTTGTAGAGTCTCCTCTGGAGAGCTTCCAAACCCCCCTGGGCACTGTGCTGCTGGGCAAGCTGCTGTGGGTGCCCTGCTTTAGCAGAGGGGTTGGACTGGGTGAGCTCCAGAGGTCCCTTCCAAGTTTACCATTGTATGATTTATGATCATTTGTCTGCAGAGCTGCCTTTAATTTCCTCTGTGTTTCCCAGCTGCTGAACAAGCACCCAGGTGGTGCCACTTCAGAGCCTGGCAATAAGAGCAGGATCCCCATCTCCAGGCTGCCAAGACACATTCAAGGTAACTTCTGTGGTGTTTCTTCAATTTCTCACCATGAAATGGGAAGCAGAATTTGGCCCCAAATTAGCTCATATTAATCTGATGCTAATGTCACTGATTCCAGCTGGCTGGGATGATTTAGACAGTAAAATGCAGCTCATTGGCAATCAGTTCACACTAATGCAGGAAAACCTGGGAATTAATGGGGGTAAAGAAACTCTCTGCATTTTCAGCTGCTTTAAATGTTGCCTTAATTAAATTGCTTTAAATGCAGCCAGAAATGGAAGGGATCCTAATGATGAGCCCTTGAAGAGAGGGGAAGTGTGGTGTAAAGGCACAGAAGGTTTGTGTTGGGCTCTGTGTTTCCAGCTTTAGCCAGGAGTTGGTGTTTCATGGGTTGACAAACAGCAGTGATTTGAGGAGTTTAGGGTTTGCTTCACTCTGTACCCAGCTTGGGGCCTGGGACAGGAAAGGTAAGCTGGAATCATTTTCCAGCACTTCTGGGGTAAGAGAAGATGAATTTGGTTCATGTACTTCATTCCACAAGCATTTCTCAAGCTGGCACTGTGTTGCTGGAGTAGACAAAGAAGCACTGGCTGAAATAAAATGTGCATGGATTTGGCTATCAATTTAAATTTGCCATGATTAGATGGTGGAATTCAGCTTCAGTTCAGGCCAGCCAGTGCCAGCTCTGTAACGATGGGAAGTGCAGCACCCCAGTGCTTGCATCCTAAACACAAGTGCTGCTGTCCCCAGCAGGAGAGGGACACAGAGCTGCTGGAGAGAGCCCAGAGGAGGCCACAAAGATGCTCCAAGGGCTGGAGCAGCTCTGTTGGGAGCACAGGCTGAGGGAGCTGGGGCTGTGCAGCCTGCAGAGGAGAAGGCTCCAGGGGCACCTCAGAGCTGCCTGCCAGCACCTGAAGGCATCCTGCAGGAAGGCTGCAGAGAGACTTTGCTGAGGGGGTCTGGAGCCAGGCCAAGGGGCAATGGTTTGAAGCTGAGGCAGAGCAGGGTTAGAGTGGAGCTGAGGCAGAAGTTGTTGCTTGTGAGGGTGGGGAGAGTGTGGCCCAGGCTGGCCAGGGAGGCTGTGGCTGCCTCCTTGCTGGGGGTGTTTGAGGCCAGGCTGGCTGAGGCCTTGAGCAGCTGAGTGTAGCTGAGAGGTGTCCCTGGGCATGGTGGGGAGCTTGGAGCAGATGAGCTCTCAGCTCCCTTCCAGCCTGAGCCATGCTGTGATATGGAATGGAATGGAATAGACTAGACCAGGTTGGAAGAAACCTTCAAGATCATTGTGTCCAACCTATCATCCAACACCACCCAACCAACTAAACCATGCAACCAAGCACCCTATCAAGTCTTCTCCTGAACACCTCCAGTGGAGACTCACTCCTACAAGCCCATCAGTGAAACCCATCACAGAATGTGAGATGAAAAGCAACACATCACAGGTAGATGAAAGGAAGGCCATGGGTGACAAAGATGTCATGAGCAGGTTTTATCCAAGCAAATGTTGGAGCAGCACTGGAGGAACTTTGTTTTTCCCCTTGCTAGTTGAGAGGTGTGTGGTGGGTTTAGGCCATGCCTTTAAAATTTAGTTGCAGAATTTGAGCAGAAAAGTAGAAACAAATCAATCACTACTGGGTGTAAGAAGGAAAACTGCAGAGTATTCTGAATAAATTAATTGGAGGAATATCTGCTACAAAGTTGGCTGTACCAAAACAATTCTCTCTCCTTTCTGGTCTCTTCTCTGCTTGCTTTGCTCAGGAGAGATTAACCTGCTTCTGGCTGATCTTGGCTTAGCTGTGTTGTTTAGTTGAGTCTAACCCACTGCTTTCTCTCTGCTCCTCTTCTCTCTTGGGACAGGGGCTGGGGGTGGGAGTGGGAGGGCAGTGGAATGGCTTCCCTGGTCTCTTTGACATGGAGGGGGGGGTGGTGTTTCCATGCTTTTTGCTAACAGGTGGGGGTTGGTCTCTTCTCCCAGGCAGTCAGCACCAGAAGAAGAGGACACAGTCTCAAGCTGTGCCAGGGGAAGTTTAGGTTGGAGGTGAGGAGAAAGTTCTTCCCAGAGAGAGTAATTGGCCGCTGGAATGTGCTTCCCAGGGAGGTGGTGGAGTCACCATCCCTGGAGGTGTTCAAGAGGGGATTGGATGTGGCAGTTGGTGCCATGGTTTTGTCAGGAGGTGTTGGGTGTCAGGTTGGACTTGATGACCTCTGAGGTCTTTTCCATCCTTACTGATTCTATGATTCTCATGGTAAATATCTGTACAATGTTGTAACTCCTGGATGTTTGGTACACAACCATTGCATTCCAGTGTCAAGTGTAGATTTTGCTTGTAAGTACAGCTTGCATTGGCTTCCAGCTGAGCTGCTCTGGCAAAGGGAATGGTGGGGGGGAGGGTAAATTTCAACCCACCACAACGTGTCCCTGGGCATGGTGGGGTGCATGGAGCAGATGATCTCTGAGGTCCCTTCCAAGCTGAGCCATTGTAGGACAGCTGAGGGTTTGTGGTGTGTGTGTAGCTTTTGATGTGTGTGTATGACAGACAGACAAATAAAACTTTAAGTCTATGTCCCCAGCCAGCAAGATGCTTTCCAGGTAGAGATGTAATGAGATCTCTGAATCTTTGGAATTAAGAAATGCTCTTGAAGCATCCTTTATGTAATGCCAGAGATGGCTCTCAAGATATCGGAGAAGGAAGATTGATGGCCTATGCAGATGCTGATGCCATTTAAAAGACCTTCAGGAAGAAGCAGGTAGGACTGCTCCAAGTGTTGCTTTAAATTGATGCCTGACTTTGAAAACAACTGGATGTCCCCCAAGATAATTGAAAAAGTTAGAAAACAATTGAGGAAGAACAAATGGAGGCTTTGGGAGGGACAAACCATCCAGATAAAAGAAGGATTTGAAATCTGTTCCCAGAGTACTGAGATTTTTCTCCCATCTGACCCTGGTTTCCCCCATTCCCTTCAGGCAGTGCAGGTCTTGCCTTTGAGATGGGTGGGACTCAAATGAATCTCCCCAGATGAGCATTGTGTAGTATCATAGAATCAGTCAGGGTTGGAAAGGACCACAAGGATCATCCAGTTCCAACCCCCCTGCCATGGGCAGGGACACCCCACACTAGATCAGCCTGGCCACAGCCTCAGCCAGCCTGGTCTTAAACACCCCCAGGGACAGGGCCCCAACCACCTCCCTGGACAACCCATTCCAGGGCTTCACCACTCTCATGGGGAAGAACTTCCTCCTCCCCTCCAGCCTCAATCTCCCCACCTCCAGCTTCATTCCATTCCCCCTAGTCCTAGCACTCCCTGAGATCCTGAGCAGTCCCTCCCCAGCCTTCTTGGAGCCCCCTTCAGATCCTGGAAGGCCACAATGAGGTCACCTGGGAGCCTTCTCTTCTGCAGCCTGAACAGCCCCAACTCCTTCAGTCTGTCCTCACAGGAGAGGTGCTCCAGCCCCCTGCTCATCCTCCTGGCCCTTCTCTGGACACCTTCCAGCACCTCCAGATCCCTCTTGCAATAGGGGCTCCAGAACTGGAGGCAGTACTCCAGGTGGGGTCTCACCAGGGCTGAGCAGAGGGGGAGGATCACCTCCCTCGACCTGCTGGCCACACTTCTCCTGATGCAGCCCAGGATCTGATTGGCTTTCTGGGCTGCACACTGAGAGCTCATGTTGAGCTTCTTGTCCACCAGCACCCCCAAGTCTCTCTCCTCAGGGCTACTTTCCAGCCAGTCCCTGCCCAGCCTGCATTTGTGCCTGGCATTGCCTCCACCCAGATGCAGAACCCTGCCCTTGGTCTTGTTGAACCTCCTGAGGCTGGCTTGTGCCCACCTCTCCAGCCTGTCCAGCTCCCTCTGGATGGATCCCTTCCCTCCAGCGTGTCTGCTGCACCACACAGCTTGGTGTCATCAGCAAACCTGCTGAGGGTGCACTCAATGCCACTGTCCATGGCACCCACAGAGATGTTGAACAAGCCTGGTCCCAGGACTGATCCCTGAGGGACTCCGCTTGTCCCTGGCCTCCACTGGGACATGGACCCATGGACAGCCACTCTTTGGGTGAGGCCATCAAGCCAGTTCCTTATCCATCTAGTGGTCACCCCTCACACCCATGTGTCACCAGCCTGGAGCACAGGATGTGGTGCGGGACAGTGTCGAAGGCTTTGCTCAGCTCCAGGTAAATGACATCAGTTGCTCGCCCCTCATCTATTAATTTTGTCACCTGCTCATAGAAGGCCACCAGGTTGGTCAGGCAGGATTTGCCCTTGGCAAAGCCCTGCTGACTGTTCCAAATCACCTCTTCACTATTCTTTTGAGCGAGTAGTAGTGCCTCCAGGAGGATCTGCTCCATGATCTTTCCAGGCACAGAGGTGAGACTGACTGGCCTGGAGTTCCCTGGTTCCTCCTTCTTACCCTTTTTGAAGATGGGGGCAATGTTTCCCCTGTTCCAGTCTGTGGGGACTGCCCCAGACTGCCATGACTTTTGAAATATAATAGAGAGGGGTTTAGCAACCTCCTCTGCCAGTTCTCTCCGCACCCGTGGGTGTATCCCGTCGGGTCCCATGGACTTGAACACTTTCAGGTTCTTCAGGTGATCACCAACCTGATCTTCACTTACCATGGGCAGTTCTTCCTCCCCATCCCTGGCATTGTCTTCCATAACATCAGGAGGAAAGTGGGGTGCAAGATGCCTGCACATTGTGTAGAGTAACATGTAGAATCATAGAAAGGACTTTAAAGGTTATCTAGAACCAACCAGGGACACTTCCAGCTAAACCAGGTTGCTCCACACCTCATCCAACCTGGATGTGAATCCTTCCAGGCTTGCAGCCTGCACAGTGTCTCTGGGCAACCTGTTCTATGGGGAAGAATTTTTCCTAATGTCTCATCTCTGTCCAGCTTCTCCCATTTGGAAGCCATCAGCCCTCACCCTGTCACTCCCAGCCTTTGTCAAATAGTCCACAAACCAGTCCTCAGCTCTCCTGTGGCCCCCTTCAAGCACTACAAGGCTGCTCTAAGGTCTCCCTGGAGCCTTCTCCTCTCCAGACATCCAGCAGTACAATGGCACGAGAGGGCTGGCAGCGAAGGAAGCTGTGGCTGATGTTTGAATAGAATAGAATTAACCTGGTTGGAAGAGACCTTTAAGATCATCGAGTCCAACCTATCATCCAACACCACCTAATCAACTAACCCATGGCACCAAGCACCCCATCGAGTCTCCTCCTGAACACCTCCAGTGATGGTGACTCCACCACCTCCCTTGGCAGCCCATTCCACTGGGCAATCACTCTCTCTGTGTTGATCTGCCCTCCTGGTCCAGCTGCCTTGGTGAGGTGCCCACCTCCCACCCCACCACGACTCCATTCAACCCTACTGGCAGTCAGAGCTGCTCTCAGCCAAGCCACAGCCACTGTTTTCCCTGCTTTGTTTCCAGCTAGAATGTCAGTTCTAATGGAGGTGCTGTGGTGGGAACAGATTAAACCATCCCATCAAGCAAGCTCTTCAGGAATTAGGTCCACTTAATTGCTTACACCATGGCTTTGTGGCTCTTCTCACAGTGTAATGACAATCTGATGGTATTGGCTCTTCAGTTTAGTTTCATAATTGATGGCTGATGTCCTTGTGCTCATGAAGCTGAATCTCTCCACTGAATGCAGCTCTGAAGTGCTGCTACTGAACATCACTGCTGAGGCAGATGAGGCAGAAGCCTAATTAAAAAATGATGTGGAAAATAAAACCCCAGCCTGGCTCCATGGCCTTGAAATTGGGCTAAGGCTCAATAAAGCTCCCTAGACAGCCCTGGGAGCTGTGGTGTGATGGGTTGCATGCTGCTGCTCAATGGCAATGATATGGCTATTCCATTCTGGAGTGTCAATACAAGCTCTCAGCATTTGAGGCTGCACAAGGGCTGCCATGCACTATGCAAATCCATGGGGTGAGCTCAGCAACTGTTATGTCATCATTGCTGACCTTCTTTATGGACTCAAATCTTATTGCCTTGCATCACAGAAACATTCAGGTTGGAAAAGAGCCTCAGGATCACCAAGTCCAACCCAGAACCCTACTCTGCAAGGCTCACCCCTAAACCAGAGCCCCAAGCACCACAGCCAAACCACCTTCAAACACAGCCAGGCTTGGGGACTCCACCATCTCCCTGGGCAGCACATTCCAAGCCCTGACCACTCTGGATGGGAACAGATTCTTCCTGCTGTCCAGTCTGAACCTCCCCAGTGGCAGCTTGAGGCCATTGCCTCTTGTTCTGTCACTAATTGCCTGTGAGAAGAGACCAGCAGCAGCCTCTCCACAGCCTCCTTTCAGGGAGCTGTAGACAGCCAGGAGGTCTCCCCTCAGCCTCCTCTCTTTCACACTAACCATCCCCAGCTCCTTCAGCTGCTCTCCATCAGATTTCTTCTCCAGGCCCTTCCCAGCTTCCTTGCCCTGCTCTGCCCTGGCTCCAGCATCTCCACAGCTCTCTGCTATTGAGGTGCCCAACACTGGAGCCAGCACTCGAGGTGTGGCCTGCCCAGAGCTGAGTGCCAGGGGACAATCCCCTCCCTGCTGCTCCAGGCACTTCAATAGATGCAGCACTACTGCTTGCTTCTGAAGGCTAACAAATCACCTCCTGGCAATGTCTGTCCCTCCTGTGCCAGACCTGCCACAATAACTAGCCATGGATTCATTGCACTTCTTGAATTCCTGCAATTTATCACATTTTTATGGACAAAAATAATTTCCAAGCCCAAAGCTGCATGGAGAAAAGGTCTTCAGAGGGGTGGATGAGGAAGCTGGGGTTGTTCAGCCTGGACAAAAGGAGGCTGAGTGGAGACCTTCTGGCTCTCTACAACTCTCTGAAAGGAGGTTGGAGCCAAGTGGGGGTTGGTCTCTTCTCACTAGAAGAAGTGATAGAACAAGGGGAAATGGCCTGAAATTGTGTTGGAGAGATTTAGGCTGGAGATTAGAAGCTTGTTCCCCGGAGGGGCTGTCCAGCCCTGGGAGAGGTTGTCCAGGGAGATGGTTCACAGTATCACCAAGGTTGGAAGAGACCTCGAGGATCATCGAGTCCAACCTGTCACCACAGACCTCATGACTAGACCATGGCACCAAGTGCCACATCCAATCCCCTCTTGAACACCTCCAGGGATGGGGACTCCACCACCTCCCTGGGCAGCACATTCCAGCGGTGAATGACTCTCTCAGTGAAGAACTTTCTCCTCACCTCCAGCCTAAACCTCCCCTGGCACAGCTTGAGTCTGTGTCCTCTTGTTCTGGTGCTGGGTGCCTGGAAGAAGAGACCAACATCCACCTGGCTGCAACCTCCCCTCAGGGAGTTGTAGAGAGCAATGAGGTCACCCCTGAGCCTCCTCTTCTCCAGGCTAAGCAACCCCAGCTCCCTCAGCCTCTCCTCACAGGGCTGTGCTCAAGGCCTCTCCCCAGCCTTGTTGCCATTCTCTGGCCACCTTCAAGTCTCTCAATGTCCTTCCTAACCTGAGGGGCCCAGAACTGGACACAGGACTCAAGGTGTGGCCTCAGCAGTGCTGAGCACAGGGCACAAGGACTTCCCTGCTCCTGCTGGCCACACTCTTCCTGATGCAGGCCAGGATGCCCTTGGCCTTCTTGGCCCCCTGGGCACACTGCTGGCTCATGTTCAGGCAGCTGTCAATCAGCACCCCCAGGTCCCTCTCTGTTTGGCAGCTCTCCAGTCACTCTGACCCCTTCCATCAAAGTGTTTCAAGAAGGCAGAGATGTGGTGCTGAGAGACATGGTGTAGCACCAGCCTTGGTAGAGCTAGCAAATGGCTGGGGTCCATGAGCTCGAAGGTCTTTGCAGCCAAAGCAATTCTGTGATCCTTAGAGCTGTAGGGGCTGCTGAGAGCCCTGCCCAACTCTGCATGTGGCCATTGCTGTCTCTAGGGCAGCTGTGAGGACTGGCTCTTCTGTTCCTGTAAGGGTACTAGTCTTGGTTGAGAGCACATTTCCTAGAAGTCCGAGAGTTATCCAAGGCCAGGATCAATGGGAAGGAACTATGTCCACTTACACCTCACAATTACAGCAGGTTTACTTTCTGCACTTAATTAAAGACAGAAATAATAAGACCTGGGACGGTGCTCAAGTGTTGACCTCATCTCCAGCAGCTGTCAAGCTTTCATGTGTATTCTATAGGTACCTGAGAGCAGAAATCTTTTGCTGCACCACAAATGCTCCTCTAAGATGCAGCTGGGAGTGTGCTGCAGGTGTGAAAGCAGTTGAGGCACATGAGGCTTCAGGCATCACACAGTCACAGAGTGTCAGGGGGTGGAAGGGGCCTGCAGACATCATCCAGTCCAAGTCCCCTGCCAGAACAGCATCACCCAGGGCAGGGCACACAGGAGCACAGCCAGCTGGGGTTGGAAAGGCTCCACACAAGGAGACTCCACAACCTCTTTGGGCAGCCTGCTCCAGGCTCCAGCACCCTCACAGGGACAAAGGTTTCCCTTCCCTTCCCCTGGCATCTCCTCTGCTCCAGCTTGCCCCCAGTGCCCCTTGTGCTGTCCTTGGCCATCCCTGAGCAGAGCCTGGCTCCAGCCCTGCACAGCTTGATCCCCAGCATTGAGGGCAGCCCTCAGGCTGCTCTGCTCCCAGCTCCAAGCCCCAGCTGCCTCAGCCTGGCCTCACAGGGAGATGTTCCACTGCCTGCAGCAGCTTGGTGGCTCTGTGCTGGCCTCTCTCAAGCAGTTCCCTGAGGTCCTTCTTGACCTCAGTGACCTGAGTGGCCCAGAACTGGGCACAATTTTCCATCTGTGGCCTCAGTAGGGCAGAGTAGAGGGGAAAGAGAACCTCTCTGGACCTAGTCACCACAGTGCTTCTAATCCAGCCCAGGATGCCCTTGGCCTTCTTGGCCACCAGGGCACATTGCTGGCTCATGGGCATCCTCCTGTCCACCAGGACCCCCAGGATGTTTTCCCCAGAGCTGTCTGCAGCAGCTCAGTCCCCAGCCTCTGCTGACCCATGGGGTAGTTCTTTCCCAGGTGCATGACTCTGGTATCTTTAGAAACACAGCAAGGGGCTGGCCAGGAGATCTGCTGAGTAACAAGCACACCCCCAGCATGAACTATTTGTGTACTCATATTCTACTGCCTTTCTTACCCCAACACCTTCAGGGAATCATTTAATTTCCTATTTAATTTCAGATGCTGCAAATACCTGAAGGTTGTTATAAATTATGTAGGGGACTAAAAGTTACAGTTTCTATTCTTTGCTGGATATGGATTGCATTTTAAATCACACATGCTGGAGCTCCTTGGTTCAGCAGGACCTCAGCTCATCTCCTTGGCACCACTCTCGGTCTTGCTCTCTGCAGTCAGTGGCTCTGAAGGGTGTGAAGTGGCTCCTGTTTCACCACAGAGTGATCTTCATGTCAAGCAGCTTGTGGGGGCAGTCTGTTGGTTTGGGAGGGGTTTGGAGAGCTGGAGCCCTGTGCCTGGGCTCTCCCATGGGGTGTTTTGATGAGCTGTTCATTGCTGTTCTGCAGCCATCACCAGTGATTGATGTCTGCATGCTGATTAAAGCCCAAATTCTGAACTTCCTAGGGATTCATAGGCAATAATGTAGCCTCCTCTGAAGAACTGAGGTAGCTGTAATTTGTACCAGCGCAGGGAGAATCCCAGCTTGGTGGGGGAGCAGCACCTTTGGAGATCACCCAGGCCAGCCCCTCTGCTTAAAGCAGGGGCACCCATGGCAGCCTGCCCAGCAGCCGATGGTAGGCTTAACATGAGCCAGCAGTGTGCCCAGGCAGCCAAGAGGGCCAAGGGCATCCTGGCCTGCATCAGGAAGAGTGTGGCCAGCAGGAGCAGGGAGATCATTCTGCCCCTGTACACTGCACTGGTTAGGCCACACCTCGAGTACTGTGTCCAGTTCTGGGCTCCTCAGTTTAGGAAGGAGGTTGACTTGCTGGAAGATGTCCAGAGAAGGGAAACAAAGTTGGTGAGGGGCTTGGAGCACAGCCCTGTGAGGAGAGGCTGAGGGAGCTGGGGTTGCTTAGCCTGGAGAAGAGGAGGCTCAGGGGTGACCTCATTGCTCTCTCCAACTCCCTGAAGGGAGGTTGTAGACAGGCAGAGGTTGGTCTCTTTTCCCAGGCAAGCAGCACCAGAACAAGAGGCCACAGTCTCAGGCTGTGCCAGGGGAGGTTTAGGCTGGAGGTTAGGAAGAAGTTCTACATAGAGAGAGTGATTGCCCATTGGAATGTGCTGCCCAGGGAGGTGGTGGAGTCCCCATCACTGGAGGTGTTCAGGAGGAGACTTATGGAGTGCTTGGTGCCATGGGTTAGTTGTTTAGGTACGTTGGATTGGTTGATGGGTTGAACACTATGATCCTGAAGGTCTCTTCCACCCTGGTCTGGTCTATTCTATTCTATTCTATTCTATTCTATTCTATTCTATTCTATTCTATTCTATTCTATTCTCAAGGGGGCTACAAGGAGGCAGCAGAGGGACTGTTCCCAAAGGCCTGCAGAGATAGGATGAGGGGCAATGGTTTGAAATTAGAGAAGAGAAGATTGAGATTGGGTGTGAGGAACAAATTGTTTCCCATGAGGCTACTGGAACACTTTGCCCATGGAAGTAGCTGAGGCTTCATCCCTGGAGATATTCAAGGTCAGGCTCAACAAGGCCTTGAACAACCTGATCTAGTGGAGGATGTCCCTGCTGACTGCAGGGGGTTTTAGAGTGAATGCTCTTTGGAGATCCCTTCTGACCCAAACCATTCCATGATTCTATATCACAGTCTCACAGTATCACTAAGGTTGGAAGAGACTTCAAAGATCATCCAGTCCAACCTGTCACCACAGCCCTCATGACTAGACCATGGCACCAAGTGCCACATCCAATCCCCTCTTGAACACCTCCAGGGATGGGGACTCCACCACCTCCCTGGGCAGCACATTCCAATGACCAATGACTCTCTCAGTGAAGAACTTTCTCCTCACCTCCAGCCTAAACCTCCCCTGGCACAGCTTGAGACTGTGTCCCCTTGTTCTGGTGCTGGTTGCCTGGGAGAAGAGACCAACTCCTTCCTGGCTACAACCTCCCTTCAGGGAGTTGTAGAGAGCAATGAGGTCACCCCTGAGCCTCCTCTTCTCCAGGCTAAGCAACCCCAGCTCCCTCAGCCTCTCCTCACAGGGCTGTGCTCAAGGCCTCTCCCCAGCCTCCTTGCCCTTCTCTGGACACCTTCCAGCAGCTCAACCTCTTTCCTAACCTGAGGAGCCCAGAACTGGACACAGGACTCAAGGTGTGGCATAACCAATGCAGAGCACAGGGCACAAGGACTTGCCTGCTCCTGCTGGCCACACTCTTCCTGATGCAGGCCAGGATGCCCTTGGCCTTCTTGGCCACCTGGACACACTGCTGGCTCATATTCAGCCAGCTGTCAATCAGCACCCCCAGGTCCCTCTCTGTTTGGCAGCTCTCAGCCACTCTGACCCCAGCCTGCAGCTCTGCCTGGGGTTGCTGTGGCCAAAGTGCAGCGCCTGGCACTGGGACTTGTTGAATGCCATCCTGTTGGCCTCTGCCCATCTGTCCAGTCAGTCGAGGTCCCTCTGCAGAGCCCTTCTGTCCTCTAACCGACCAACATCTGCTCCCAGCTTGCTGTCATCTGCAAATGTGCTGATGCCTGACTCAATGCCCTCATCCAGATCATCAATGAAGATGTTAAAGAGGATGGGGCCCAGCACTGATCCCTGGGGGACACCACTGGTGATTATATACCCCAAAGGTTGGGGATTTTGAATGGGAAGTGGTATCACACTGAAAAAAATTAATCCCCAAGCCCTTATCTTAGCTGCTATAAATAACCCCAAATGATGAAGCAAAAAGTGAGAGCTGGGCTGAGTGAGGGCACAGCAATTTATTAAACCCTGCTTATTATCTTGATGAGCTGAGCTCAGGCAAGTTGAGTTGGTGAGGAGCTTGCACTAGTGAGCATTCACTAAATGATTGTGAGGCTGATAGAAGCCATCCCCATTAGCAAAGGCTCTGCTGTTAGCTCATTAAAAAGGCTCTGTTGTCAATGCCTCCTACGTCAGCCACAGTTGTAGTAGGGGTGGTTGGTCTCATTTCACAGCCACCAAAAATATGCTTGGCCTAGGGTATGGGCACTGAAGTGCTGAGCAGCTGCAGTATATGATCCAAAGAGCCTTGCTGTGGGTTGGGTTGGGTAGTTTGACTAATTGGAAGCAGGTGGAATAATTGAACATGGAGGGCAATAACAGAGATGCTGCTTGGGGATTTGTCAGCTAATGATCATAAGGAGATCATTTGCAGAAGCTGGTAATTAAAGAGGGGATCTCCAGGAGCAGAAAATCATGTGTTTGGGGATGAAAAAGGGGCCTTGGTTTCTAACCAGAGGCAAGAATCCTGTCAGTTGGAGATGTGCATTTCCATTGTCCCAGAGGTTTGGAGGGAGAAATGGATCTGTCCTTTGGAAGCAGTGCCTTCTGGGCTTCCTGGGTCAAAAGAGATGAGGAGCTGCTGGAGACAGGCCAGAGGAGCCTACAGAGATGTCAACTAGAGTGCATTTGGTAATGCAGAGTGAATCATGGAACTGCTGAGGCTGGAAGAGACCTTTGAGATCATCCAGTCCACAGCTTCCTTGCCCTGCTCTGCCCTGGCTCCAGCACCTCCACAGCTCTCTGCTATTGAGGTGCCCAACACTGAAGCCAGCACTCGAGGTGTGGCCTGCCCAGAGCTGAGTGCCAGGGGACAATCCCCTCCCTGCTGCTGCTGGACACAGCATTGCTGATCCCAGCTAGGAGGCCTTTGGCTTTCTTGGCCCCCTGGGCACACTGCTGGCTCACATTCAGCTGCTTGTCCACCAGCACCCCCAGGACCCTTTCTGCCAGCAGCTTTCCAGCCACGCTGCTGGACAGACAGACACAGTCAGACTGACAGGTCTGTAGTTTCCCAGCTCCTCCTTTCTTCCTTTCTTGTAGATGGGAGTTACATTTGCACCCTCCAGTCCATTGGCACCCCCCAGCCAGCCAGGGCTTCAGGTAAATAATGGGAAGTGTCTTGGCCAGCAGTCTGCCAACTGCCTCAGCAGCCTTGGCTGGAGCCCATCCAGCCCCACAGACTTGTGTGTGGCTCAGCAGTGTAGCAGTCTCTGACCACTGCCTCATCTCTTGTGATGTCCCCATTCTGATTCCCCTCCCTGAGCCCTAGCTCATGAGGCTGGCTGTGCAGGGCCCTGCTGGTTCCAGCAGCAGCTAATGGTCTGCAGGCCACCCCAGGCTGGGGAGTCTCTCAGCAATGGCCTCAGCTGCAGAGAGCTCTCCTGGCTGGAGCCCCTGCATCTGTGCCAGAGTTTGTCCCTCCCTTCCCCTCCCTGCCCTCACCATGAACCAGGCAGCAGGAAGATGCCATCTGCCTGAAATGCCAGGAGCTGTTCAGCCCCAAAAACTCTGTCAAGGACACACCACACAAAGGTTGCAAGTGGGAAGAGGATTCTATTGTTGCTTTCCTTACCCTGTTTCAGATTTGATGCCTGGGCTCCAGTGGTGCCTTGGAGGAGCAAGAGCAGCAGCAAGAACTGAGCCAGGAGGGCCCAAGGGAGAGCTGCCAAGGGGCTGTGCTCAGTGCTACAGAGGAAAGGAAGCAGCTCCAGGGGAACCTAAAAAGCTTCCTTGTCCTAGGAGTCAAGAAAGTTTCCTCTCCCTGGATGCAGGGCCTGAGAGGTCATCTTTGTGGTGCATGGAGCAGCAAGAACTGAGCCAGGAGGGCCCAGAGAAGCCCTGACAAAGAGCTGTGCTCAGTGCTACAGAGGATAGGAAGCAGCTCCAGGGGAACCCAAGAAGCTTCCCTGTCTGAGGAGCACAGAAAGTTACCTCTCCCTCTATGCAGGGCCTGAGAGGTCATCTCCATGGTGCATGAGCAGCAGCATGAACCTAGCCAAGAAGGACCCCAAGAAGCTTCCCTGTCCTAGGAGTGTAGAAAGCTTCCTCCCCCCAGGATGCAGGGCACCAGAGGCCTCTCCATGGTGCATGAGCAGCAGCAGCAGCAAAGAACTGAGCCAAAAGGGCCCAAGGAGTTCTGACAAAGAGCTGTGCTCAGTGCTACAGAGGATAGGAAGCAGCTCCAGGGGAACCCAAGAAGCTTCCTCATCTGAGGAGCACAGAAAGTTTCCTCTCCCCAGATGCAGGGCCTAAGAGGTCATCTCTGTGGTGCATGGAGCAGCAAGAACTGAGCCAGGAGGGCTCGAAGAAGCCCTGACAAAGAGCTGTGCTCAGTGCTACAGAGGATAGGAAGCAGCTCCAGGGGAACTCAAGAAGCTTCCCTGTCCTAGGAGTGTAGAAATCTTCCTCCCCCCAGCTGCAGGGCACCAGAGGCCTCTCCATGGTGCATGAGCAGCAGGCAGGGACCCAGCCAGAAGGGAGCAGAGGAGCCTTGCCAAGTGGCCATGCTCAATGCTGCAGAGGAAGGCAAAAGTCCCCTGGGGACCAGAGCCAATCTGCCCAGGGGGAAAAAATTCCTTCCTGGCCCCAGCACTGGTGATCGGCTACTCCCTGAGCATGTGAGCAGGACCTGCTTCCCCCTGCCCAAGGCTGGCCCTGCCTCCCAAGAGATGCCCAAGCCCTACTCTCCCTCACCCTGCAGCCACCTCAGGGCTGAGTGTGCTCAAATGCTCCTGGCCTGATTGCCCTTGGGGGCAGGAATCTTTTCCTGTGCCTGGCAGGACACCACTGGGTGCTCCAAAGCACTGGCTGCCCTGGCAACATCTCTGCATCCCACTGCTTACAGCTCCAGGAGGGATGCTCTGCCATGCTCCTCAAAGCTGAAGAATCCTGATCCCCCCCCAGGCACCTCCAGAAACTGGCAGTTCTTCTCATCTCCAGCAGCCTAACCTAGCTCCTGGGCTTCCTCCCTCAGCCCCCCCAGCTACTTCCACTGGCTCCTCAAGGGCCTCCTCTGGCATGTCTCTGGGCAGCTCCCAGGCCAGGCTGTGGCAGCAGGCACAGGAGGCTGCTCCCTTTGGTACTGTCCTGGGGCACTGGCACTGCTGTCAGGTTGTTGCCAGGTGATGGCATTGTGCCATCTTGGGGAGGTGACCCCCTGCCCAGCCCTGCCCAGTGTCACCCTGCCCAGTGTCACCCTGCCCAGCTCCCCCCTGCCCAGCCCTGCCTAGTGTCACCCTGCCCAGCTCCCCCCTGCCCAGTGTCACTCTGCCCAGTGTCACTCTGCCCAGTGTCACTCTGCCCAGTGTCACTCTGCCCAGCTCCCCCCTGCCCAGCCCTGCCCAGCTCCCCCCTGCCCAGCTCCCCCCTGCCCAGCTCCACCCTGCCCAGTGTCACCCTGCCCAGCTCCCCCCTGCCCAGCCCTGCCTAGTGTCACCCTGCCCAGTGTCACCCTGCCCAGCTCCCCCCTGCCCAGCCCTGCCCAGTGTCACCCTGCCCAGCTCCCCCCTGCTCAGTGTCACCCTGCCCAGTGTCACTCTGCCCAGCTCCCCCTGCCCAGCCCCTGCCCAGTGTCACCCCCAGCCCCAGCCCTGCCTGTCACCTGCCCAGTGTCCCCTGCCCAGCCCCCCTGCTCAGTGTCACCCTGCCCAGTGTCACCTGCCCAGCTCCCCCTGCTCCCAGTGTCACCCTGCCCAGTGTCACTCTGCCCAGCTCCCCCCTGCCCAGCCCTGCCTAGTGTCACCCTGCCCAGTGTCACTCTGCCCAGCTCCCCCCTGCCCAGCCCTGCCTAGTGTCACCCTGCCCAGCTCCCCCCTGCTCAGTGTCACCCTGCCCAGTGTCACCCTGCCCAGCTCCCCCCTGCCCAGCCCTGCCCAGTGTCACCCTGCCCAGTGTCACCCTGCCCAGCTCCACCCTGCCCAGTGTCACTCTGCCCAGCTCCCCCCTGCCCAGCCCTGCCCACTGTCACCCTGCCCAGTGTCACCCTGCCCAGCTCCCCCCTGCCCAGCAGCCTTCAGAGGAAGCCTTTGGGCTGCTGTCCCCGGGGCAGTGTCTCTGCCTAGCAAGCTTGTCCCTGCCCTTTGGTGGCCATGCCTGGGCCCACTGCTGTGCACCCCTGCTGTGTCCTCTGCCTCTTGGCTCTCAACTACAGATCTTGAGCTGTTTCTCTCATGTGGCCCAGAGACCACAGCTATGAGCTGGTTCCTGTCTGCACCAGAGCTTCATGCCCATGGGCCACCGTGGGCTTGCCCAGTCCTCTGCTCTGGAGAGCCACACCTGCAGGAACAGAGATTGTTCCATTGGTAGACATTACAATAGCATCAGCCATGTGCCCTGGGGGTCAAGAGAGCCAATGGCATCCTGGGGGGCAGCAAGCAAAGTGTGGCCAGCAGGGCTGGGGAGGTTCTGCTCCCCCTCTGCTCTGCCCTGCTCAGACCACAGCTGCAATCCTGTGGCCAGCTCTGGGCTCCCCAGTTCCAGAGAGACAGAGACCTGCTGGGGAGAGTCCAAGGGAGAGCCAGGAGGATGCTTAGGGGACTTGAGCATCTGCCCTGTGAAGAGAGACTGAGAGCCCTGGGGCTGTTTAGTGTGGAGAGGAGAAGGCTGAGAGGGATTTGATCAATGTCTATCAATAGCTGAGGGCTGGGGGTCAGGTGGAGGGGGCCAAGCTCCTTTGGGTGGTGCACAGTGATAAGCCAAGGAGCAATGGAGACAAACTTGACGAGAGAAGGTTTCAGCTCAACAAGAGAAACTTCTCTGGTGTGAAGGTGCTGGAGGCCTGGAGCAGGCTGCCCAGAGAGGTTCTGGAGCCTCCTGCTCTGGAGCCTTTCCAACCCCACCTGGATGCCTTCCTGTGCAGCCTGCCCTGGGTGATGTTGCTGTGGCAGGGGGGTTGGGCTGGCTGATCTCTGGAGGTCCCTTCCAAGCCCTAATGTGCTGTGGCACTGTGATCCTGTCCCTTCTTTGGTGATCTATAAATACTTAATGGGACAAGATAGGACCTTCCTGCTTGGTGCTCGCTAGGGCTGGATCCGGCGTTCTGTGACCCCCGCCATGCCACTGGCTGCTGAGCTAATTGTGCACGCCAGATTAATGAGTCCTCTTAAATCATTTAAATAAACAGATGCTGTCTGCTAGGATGGCTGAGAGCATTTGTTAGCTGTAAATGATTTAGATGACAATCTTTATGGAATAGTTATTCTGACTGTGCTTGTGGGGTGGAAATATTTATGGCAGTAAAGACCATCAAGGGGAGCAGTTCTAAGGGGAAAGGCGGAGGGGAGGGGATGAAAGGAGAAAGGAAATGTGATTAGCATTTAATGATTTATTAATGGCTCATAAATATAGAAAAGAGATGGTTAAACTAATATCAACAGCTTGAGGCACTTAGAGGCAGGGAACTGCCAGCACTTTGCATCTGGATTAATGCTGGAAGCTCCTACAGCCCCCTCACAATGCTTAGAGCTGCAGCGGCCCCAGCGGCCCAGGGGATCGCAGGGCTGGGCCTGGGGAGCAGAAGCTCTGCCAGATGAGTTTCAGCACAGAACTGCTGAGCTTGGAAGAGACCTTTTTGGTCATCAAGTCCAACCACTCACCTAGAGCTCAGCCCTAGCACTACTGCTAAGCCACCACTAAACCACCTCCTTCAGCACCACATCCAGGAATCTTCAGGGATGATGTCTCCACCACCTCCACCAGCTTGATGCCTCCAGGGATGGTGACTCCACCACCTCTATACCTCCAGGGATGATGTCTCCTCCACCTCCACCAGCTTGATACCTCCAGGGATGGTGACTCCACCACCTCTATACCTCCAGGGATGGTGACTCCACCATCTCTATACCTCCAAGGATGGTGACTCCACCACCTCTATACCTCCAGGGATGGTGACTCCACCACCTCTATACCTCCAGGGATGGTGACTCCACCATCTCAGCCACCTCCCAAGTGCAGGTCAGCTGGAGTTCCCTGATTGGGTGTTTTTCCCCTCAACAACTCAATGTAAGCTTTTCAAGTTTGAAAAGAGGAGTGAGGTTGGTCTAAACCAAATCTTCTTCACTCACAAACAGGTTGATGGTCCATGCAGAAAGAAACTGTACAGCTCAACCCATAAGGATGTTGCATCAAGGTCAGAAGCAGATGTGGTGGAGCATCACCCTGTGACACAGGGTCTCCTGTAGCCCTCTTGCGGTTTAAGCTTTCCCAGAGTCCAAAAGCCCAAGTGGAACAGACTAAGGTTGCCTCCCCTCTCCCTTTTTCCCAGTAGGGCAAAAGCAAATTAGGCAGGAGAAAAGAGAGGTAAAATCACAAAAGAAACAACCTGGGATCCATCTGGAAGTCAAAGGGGAAGTTTAGCAAAGTCTAAAAGGCCTTTGAGCCAAAGGAAGGTTACAAAGGGGTAAGAGTGAATGAAAACATGAACAAAAGCAGGCACAGCTGGCAAAGGATGCTCTGGATGCAAGATGGATTCACTTTAGATGCAGGCCTTAGGGAGCAGGAGCAGCATGGAGCAGGCCTCACCATGTGGTTACAGCAACAGGAGGATGTTGGACAGGCAAGGGGCAGGAGAAGAGAGACAGGAAATGTCTCCCATTAAATAGGCTTTGTGGACAGGAAGGGGGAGTGGAATAGACTGACTCAGGGACCCCTCTACCTGGGGAGGGGGGGAATCAAGTCTCTCAGCCCACCTGGCTCAGGTTTCTTTGTCCACCTGGGGCCAGGTTCTGTTCAGCCCACCCCCTCCTGGGCTGGGTGTAACCTGGCCCACGCCAGCTGTGGTGGGCAGGAGATAAGAGCTCCAGGTCCTTAGGGCTTTCCCAGGGACTGCTCAGCTCATCTGTTTTCTGCTCACCTGACTTCTCCCAGCTGTAGTACAAGCAGTGGGAGAATGTGGTGATCCCTTGTGCTCCCCAGCCCCTGCCTTGTTGGTGTTGCAGCAGGAGACTGAGTGTGCCAGGAAGTGGGAACCTCTTGCCATCTCTGGGGGATGGTTTTACAGAGAGCTCCCCTCAGCTCAAAGTTATTCATTCCCTAGCTAGGAGTCTGCTTCTCTGGAGACATTCAAACCTTGCCCGGGTGTGATCCTGTGCAACCTTCTCCAGGCCAACCTCCTTTAGCAGAAGGTTTGGTCTGGATGATCCCCAGAGGTCCCTTGTAACCCCTGCCATTCTGCAAATCACATTGTGAGAGGGATCACAAACTCCCAGCATGGTAGGGCTTGGAAGGGACCTCTGGAGGTCTTCTAGTCCAACAGCCCTGATCAGACAGGGAAGTAGTCACTGCAAGGAGGGGCAGCTGACCACTGTCTGCTGTCCACCAGAATGCAGAGAGAAGCAAAGGTTTGGGTTTAAGTGTGATGTTTGTTACTTGAATGGGTTTTTTCTGTCCCATGCAGCATGGAGCTCTACAGCGCCCTGAGTGCAGAAGGCTCTTCCATGGAAGCTATTTCAGATGATCAATGTGTCAGCCCCTGGCTTGGACAGCAGCACTCTGAGCTGGGTTAGGAACTGGCTGGAGGCTGAGCCCAGAGAGTGGTGGTGAATGGTGCCACAGCCAGATGGCAGCCAGGCAACAGTGGTGTGCCCCAGGGATCAGTGCTGGGCCCCATCCTGTTCAGTATCTATATTGATGATCTGGAGGAGGGGATTGAGTCCATCATCAGTAAGTTTGCAGATGACACCAAGCTGGGGGCCGGAGTTGATCTGTTAGAGGGTTGGAGAGCTCTGCAGAATGACCTGGACAGGCTGGACAGATGGGCAGAGTCCAAGGGCAGGAGATTGAACACAGCCAAGTGCCAGGTGCTGCACATTGGCCACAGCAACCCCAGGCAGTGCTACAGGCTGGGGTCAGAGTGGCTGAGAGCAGCCAGGCAGAGAGGGACCTGGGGGTAGTGGTGGACAGCAGCTGAACAGGAATCAGCAGTGTGCCCAGGCAGCCAGGAGGGCCAAGGGCATCCTGGCCTGCATCAGGAAGAGTGTGGCCAGCAGGAGCAGGGAGCTCATTCTGCCCCTGTACACTGCACTGCTGAGGCCACACCTTGAGTCCTGTGTCCAGTTCTGGGCCCCTCAGGTTAGGAAGGAGGTTGACTTGCTGGAATGAGTCCAGAGAAGGGCAACAAAGTTGGGGAGGGGTCTGGAGCACAGCCCTGTGAGGAGAGGCTGAGGGAGCTGGGGTTGCTTAGCCTGGAGAAGAGGAGGCTCAAGGGAGACCTTCTTGCTCTCTCCAGCTCCCTGAAGGGAGGTTGTAGCCAGGAAGGAGTTGGTCTCTTCTCCCAGGCAAGCAGCACCAGAACAAGAGGACACAGTCTCAAGCTGTACCAGGGGAGGTTTAGGCTGGAGGTGAGGAGAAAGTTCTTCCCAGAAAGAGAGATTGGCCACTGGGATGTGCTGCCCAGGGAGGTGGTGGAGTCACCATCCCTGGAGGTGTTTAGGAAGAGCCTGGATGAGGCCCTGGGTGCCATGGTTTGGTTGATCAGATAGTGCTGGGTGATAGGTTGGCCTCGATGATCTCCAAGGTCTTTTCCAACCTGGTTAATTCAGTATTCTGTGTTCTATTCTGTATTCTCATTATCCTAAGAGAGTGGCAAGAACATTTTGGCAGCTGCCTGTCTGCCTGGGGATTTGCTTCCTAAAATGGAAATCACTTCTTTCTTTCTTTTCTATCTTTTATTGGTACTTTGGATAAGTTCATAGAAGTGACAATTCCTCCAGGACTAAGTAAATACTCTGAAAAGCAACTCTGATAGCTCTAAAAGTTAAACCAGTCATAGAATGGTTTGGTTTGGAAGGGGCCTTTAAAGATCACCTGGTCCACTGGAAACCTCTTTGGGCATTAAAGATGGTCCTGCACTATTTGGCTTAGTAGGATGCAGGTTGAAATCTAGAAGTTTTGTGATGACCAAGAGAGCTGTGATGAAGGAGATTAAAACATGACCAATTCACAGCATCACAGAATGGTAGGGGCTGGAAGGGACCTCAAAAGCTCTTCCAGTCCAACCCCTGCCAGAGCAGCATCACCCACAGCAGGGCACAGAGAATACATCCAGGCAGGTTTTAAATCACTCCAGAGAGGCAGACTCCACAGCCCCCCTGGGCAGCCTGCTCCAGGCCTCTGTCAGCCTCACAGGGAAGAAATTCTTCCTCCTGTTTCCATGGAGCTTCCTCTGACTCAGCTTCCACCACTGCCCCTTGTGCTGCCATTGGGCATCCCCCAGCAGAGCCTGGCTCCAGCCTCTGGGCACTCCCCCTGCACAGCTTTAGCAGCAGTAAGGAGCTCACCCTCAGGCTCCTCCTCTCCAAGCTCCAGAGCCCTCAGCTCCCTCAGGCTCTCCTCATCAGGAAGATCTTCCACTGCCTGCAGCAGCTTTGTGGCTCTGTGCTGGACTCTCTCAGGCAGTTCCCTGAGGTCCTTCTTGACCTGAGGGGCCCAGAACTGGATACAAGATTCCAGCTGTGGCCTCAGCAGGGCAGAGCAGAGGGGCAGGAGAACCTCTCTTACCTACTCACCACAGCCCTTCTAATCCAGCCCAGGATGCCCTTGGCCTTCCTGGCCACCAGAGCACATTGCTGGCTCATGGTCAACCTCCCATCCACCAGGACCCCCAGGTCCTTTTCCCCTTCCCTGCTCTCCAACACCTCAGTCCCCAACCTATACTGATAATGCAAAGGTTGCTTAATGAGGTAAAATTTCTCTCTTAGACAAGATGTTCCTTCCAGGCCAGCAGCTGATGGTGAGATGACCCAGAGCATGAGTCACTACCTGCTCTCTACCCATCAAACACCACAAGGAATTCATCCAGGGTGAAATGGCCAAACATTTCCATCAGATCATCCCTCCTTCCCCAGAGTAAGACCCAGTCTGACCTTACACACCAGCCTTGGTCTCACCATGAAGCCTCACTGGGATGAGCAGGGGTCTCAGTGGGCAGCAGGGTGGACTAGCATAAACCCAGTAGTGGCACCTGCTCTACACCAAAGCTGTCTGGAGGATATGGTCAGGGAAAAGCAGCTTTGTGGCATTGCCTTGGCTTGTTGGCATAATGATTACACTTGGTACATATCTGCTCCTAGGTCCTGAGTTTTAATACAGAGAAGAAGCTGAAAACATGGAGCAAAACTAGAAGTGGGGAGATGGAGATTGGATGTTAGGAAGAAGTTGTTGGCCATGAGGGTGGTGAGAGCCTGGCCCAGGTTGCCCAGGGAGGTGGTGGAAGCCTCCTGCCTGGAAGTGTTTGCAGCCAGGCTGGCTGTGGCTGTGAGCAACCTGTTGTAGTGTGAGGTGTCCCTGCCCATGGCAGGGGGCTTGGAACTGGCTGATCCTAGAGGTCCCTTCCAACCCTGACAGTTCTGTGATTCTATGGCTTCTATCTACAAGGGTTAAAGTAGGAACTGAACCTGGGTAATGGAAAGTGCCCATGCTCATGGCAGCAGGTTAGAATTGGATGACCTTGAAGGTCCCTCCCAACCCAAACCATTCTGTGAATCTAGGAAAATTTGAAGGTTTTCATCAGCTCTCCACTGCTGACTCTAAACTCCTTCATTTGGGGCTGGAATTAGAAGACCTTTAAGCTCTCCTCCAGCCCAAACCATTCTACGTGGTTCATCTTGTTAGGCCACACCTTGAGTCCTGTGTCCATTTCTGGGCTCCTCAGTTTAGGAAGATCATTGAGACTCTTGAAGGTGTCCAGAGAAGGGCAACAAAGCTGGGGAGGGGTCTGGAGCACAGCCCTGTGAGGAGAGGCTGAGGGAGCTGGGGTTGCTTAGCCTGGAGAAGAGGAGGCTCAGGGGAGACCTTCTTGTTCTCTCCAACTCCCTGAAGGGAGGTTGTAGCCAGGTGGGGGTTGGTCTCTTCTCCCAGGCACCCAGCACCAGAACAAGAGGACACAGTCTCAAGCTGTGCCAGGGGAAGTTTAGGCTGGAGGTGAGGAGAAAGTTCTTCCCTGAGAGAGTTGTTAGCCATTGGAATGTGCTGCCCAGGGAGGTGTTGGAGTCCCCATCCCTGGAGGTGTTCAAGAGGGGATTGGATGTGGCACTTGGTGCCATGGTCTGGTCATGAGGTCTGTGGTGACAGGTTGGACTTGATGATCCTTGAGGTCTCTTCCAGCCTTGGTGATTCTGTGATCTGCTGAGTTTGTTATTCCCCTCAGCACTGGTGCAGATGAACCCAAATGGAAGGGAATTTGGCTCTGTGGTGCTGAGACTGATTCCTGTTCCTTCATTTGTGCAAGGCAGCAGGGACACTCTTTGGGTGGTGCTGAACAGGGGGAATCATTGCAGAGGAGCTCAGTGTCTCACCACACTGAATTGAAACACCATGGTCTCCAGCCCGTGCTGCAGCCTACCAGTGAGGCTGACTTCAACATTTCACTGCTGTCACAAATTTTCACAGCTAATAGCTGCTGCTATGGCAGTCAGCAGCTGCAGCTGGGGAGGGAGAGAACAAAAACAACCCCCACCAAAAACTCACCACAAAAACCAAGAAGCAAAACCACCTCTGAGAATTTTCTTTACGTGCTGCCTGGGATTTTATTGTTTGACTACACAATGTGCTGAATTCTGGATAGCTCCAGCCAGCCAAGAAAGTCTAAACAAACCTGAAGGCATGCAAAAATGATTGTGGTTTTGATCTGAACCAATCCATATCTGCAGTTAAACAAGGCTGTGGTGAGCAGCTTCATATTTTGCTTAATGAAAACCCAGCTTCCTCCCCAAGGGAAATTCCCCACTGATGTAAACTAAAGTGGGAACTTTTCCTGCCCTGAGCTGGCCCAGCAGCAGCTCTGCTCAGGCTGGGAGTGCCCAGCTCAGGCTCTGCTCACTCAGGCACTTGCTGAAGCTCAGGGCAGCTGGGCACAGCCAGGGGCTGCTGCTAGCAGGGAGAAGCTGAGGGGCAGAGCTCCTGCCAAGGCCTGGGGGGCACAAAGCCTCTGCCTCAGGCTTGCTGCTCTGCACCCCAAGGGCACTGCCACAGCTCTGCCCCACCTTGGGGGGCAGGAAGGCAGAGGGGGCAGCTGTGGGCAGGAGCAGACAGCAGAGGGGAGCCTCAAGTGCCCCCCAAGGCATTGCAGCCCCTGGATGGCATCTTCAGCAGCAAGCTGAGGGCTGCCCAGGCTCCAGCCTCTTCTTCCCTGGCTGCTGTCCCAGCAGGACTCTCTCCCTTCTGCCTTCCATCCCCAGCCCTGTCTTCCTCACTCCAGCTCCACAATCCAGCTCCTGGAGCTGCTTCCCATCTGCTGCTGAGCCCAGGCTGGGACTTGCCCAGGGCCTGCCCCTAGCATCAGTGGTGCCAGTGGTGCCATCCTTGCCCTCAGGGCTTGGCTTCCATCTTGCTTTGTGTCTCTGTGTCTCTATCCCATGGCATTGTTCTTCTTCCCATCCCAGCTGGGTTAGTTTCTTCCCCAGCCCATGAGCCCCTCTCTCTTCCCTTAGGGAAGGCAGAGAGGTTCTTAGGGGGCTTCTGGCTCAACTGGTGCCCAGCCCAGCCATGCCCCTTTGCTATCAGTGGATACAGCTTGGGCAGTAAAGCTTGTTAGGTCCTATTCCAGAATGAGGAGATTGATGTTCTGCTTCATACCCTTAGATACCTTCAGTCTTAGAGACTTCTTGACACCTCAGATCTTACAGTGGGAGAAACTTTGACTTATGTCAAAGCAAAGAAGATCATAGAATGGTTTTGGTTCAAAAAGACTTCTTAGATAAAGTGGAACACTGCAACCTCTAAGATTGGTGGACATCTCAGAGTGGTGGAACACTGGCACAGGTTGCCCGGGGAGGTGGTTGAGGCTCCATCCCTGGAGATATTCCAGGTGAGGCTGGACAGGGCTGTGGGCAACCTGATCTAGTTGGGGATGTCCCTGCTGACTGCAGGGGGGTTCGGCTGGATGAGCTTTGGAGCTCCCTTCCAGCCCAGACCATTTTGTGGGCTCTGACTGAATCCAATGGATGAGTGAGTCTGACACAATTCATTTCAAGCCATCCCTGAAAGGTCAGGGGTTAGGCCTCCTGCTGAAAAAGCAAAGCTGGTGCCAAACTGCTTGTTTGCTTCCCTTGCAGACAGTTTGACCTTAGCTCCTGGTTAAAGAAAAGTTGTCTTCATGTCTTCATCTTTTCAATCTGGAGAAAGGAAGACTGAGAGGGGATTTAATAATATAAATAGCTGAGAGCTGGGGCCAAGAGGGAGGGGACAGGAACAGGGACAGGCTCTGCTCAGCTGCACCCTGGGATAGGACAAGAGACAATGGATGGAAACTGCAGCACAGGAGGTTCCAGCTTACCATGAGGAGGAACTTCTTGACTGTGAGGGTCCCAGAGGCCTGGAGCAGGCTGCCCAGAGAGGTTGTGGAGTCTCCTTCTGTGGAGCCTTTCCAGCCCTGTCTGGATGTGTTCCTGTGTGACCTGTGCTGGATTCTCTGCTCCTGCTCTGGCAGGGGACTTGGACTGGCAGATCTCCAGAGGTCCCTTCCAACCACTAACATCCTGTGAGCTGTGATCTCTTGTGGTTGTGGAGTCATATCAGGTTTACCTATCAAATGGTCTCCTGATAGATCAGGCAGTCTGCCATGACAGATCAGCTTCAGGTCTCACAACACCACACCAGCCTTGGGATAGCTAAACCCACTGGGGTTAAAAAAATAAGGAGCTTTGGAGAGCTGGTTTGAAAGAGGCAGTAAGACAAGTGTGGGATGGAGGTGAAAGGAAGTGAAGTAAGGAAACCTTGTTTGCTTGAGTGGAGTTTCACTATCAGGATGTAGATAATAGTTTGGGGAGTTTAATTTCTTCTTGTTTATCTTTTTTCCCAACCTTTTCCATTGGGTTACAGCTTCCCAGTCCAGACTTGAGCTCTGTAAGGACAGAACATGCCCCCCATGGGATCAGACTCTTTTCAATGGTACCCAACAAATGGAGGTGTTTAAGCCCAGGCTGGCTGAGGCTCTGGGCAGCCTGATCTAGTGTGGGGTGTCCCTGCCCATGGCAGGGGGGTTGGAACTGGATGATCCTTGTGGTTCCTTCCAACCCTGACTGATACTATGATATTATGATACTATGACAAGGGGCAAAAACTGAAATGTTCCACCCAACCAGGAGGAGAAAGTTGTTTGGTGTGAGGGTGCTGGAGGCCTGGAGCAGGCTGCCCAGAGAGGTTGTGGAGTCTCCTTGTGTGGAGAGCTTCCAACCCACCCTGGATGTTGTGCTGCTGGGCAAGCTGCTGTGGGTGACCCTGCTTTAGCAGGGGGGTTTGGACTGGGTGAGCTCCAGAGGTTCTTCCCAACCCTGGGATTCTGGAAGTTGAATGGTGAAGGTAGGGAATGGAAGGAGCTGTAGATACCAACAGTCATAGAATCACTAAGGCTGGAAAAGACCTTTAAGATCACTGTGTCCAACTTGATGGGGTTACCCAACTGCCATGACCACTAAACCATATCCTGCTGGCAGCTGGCAAAGGGAAGGAGAGTTTGGGGAGATGCTTTGTGTCGCTGGAGTGGTTCTGTGGCGGGAGGGAAGACGAGAGAATTCAGATGCCACAGCTTGAACTCTTTAGGGATTACATCCCTGTTCCTGTGGCTCCAAACACTTTCATTACTCTTCTACTGAACCCAGGATTTTACAAAGCATCACTTGAGCTCTAATGTTGAGGAAAATTGCCTGGATGATAGTAATCATCCACAATTACAATAAATACATGGAAGGAGCTGCAACTTGGAGTTGCTTTTTCTCTTCCCCAGAGTTTTATTACTCAATTTACTGCAAGCCCAGCTCCCCTCACTCCCAGCACACTTAACCACAGTCCTCTCTGATCTTACCTTGATTTTATTGATTTCAGTGGTGTTCAACAGGCAGAAAACCCAGGGAGCTAAAAGGAGAATCAATTCTCCATTAATTAACCAGCACACATGATTTTATGCTGCTTAATGGCTCTTGTAATCATCTAGGACTGCACCAAGTGAGTGGCAATCACACCCAGGCAGAGTTCCTCAGAAAGATGTCCCCTGAGCAGCAAATTCACCCTTTTCTGGCACGTTTTCAGAGGGCAGCCATGTCAGGAAATTCAGGTCTGGGTTATAAATGGTGAGAGAGAAGTCATAGTTGCTGCACTGCTGCAAGGCCTTTGACACAAGTCCCCACAGCATCCTACTGGCCAAGTTGGGGAGATGTGGATTTGCTGGGTGGACTGGTCAGTGGGTAAGGAATTGACTGAGTGGTCACATCCAGAGGGTGCTGTTCGATGGCTTGAAGTCCAGAGGAAGAGCAGCAACAGTGGTGTCCCTCAGGGGTCCCTACTGGGACCTGTGCTGGTTCTTATTCTCATCAGTGACATAGACAGAGGGATTGAGGGCACCATCAGTATGGTTACAGATGGCACCAAGCTGTGTGGTGCTGTCAATATGCCAGAGGGACAGGATGGCATCCAGAGGGACCTGGACAGGCTGGAGAGGTGGTGCCCAGGTGAACCTCATGAGCTCCAACAAGAGCAAGTGCAGGGCTCTGCACCTGGGCCAGAACAATCCTCACTGTCAATACAGGCTGGGGGAGGAGGGGACAGACACCAGCCCTGAGGAGAAGGACTTGAGGGTGCTGGTGGATGAGAAGCTGGACAGGAGCAGGCAGTAGGAGCTTGCAGCACAGGAGGCCAAGGGCAGCCTGGGCTGCATCCAAAGCAGCACTGCCAGAGATCCAGAGAGCTGATTCTGACACTTGGCTCTGTTGAGACCTCAGCTGCAGTGCTGTGTGCAGCTCTGGAGCCCTCAGCACAGGAAGGACCTGGAGCTGATGGAGAGGGTCCAGAGGAGGCCATGAAAATGCTCAGGGGGTTGGAGCAGCTCTGCTGTGAGCACAGGCTGAGGGAGCTGGGGGTGTTCAGCCTGGAGAAGAGAAGGCTTCAAGGAGACCTCAGAGCAGCTGCCAGGACCTGAAGGGGGCTACAGGAAGACTGCAGAGAGACTGTTTGCAAAGGCCTGCAGGGACAGGAGCAGGGGCAATGGCTTCAAACCAGAGCAGAGCAGATTGAGATTGGATGTGAGGAACAAGTTCTTTACTATGGGGGCAGTGGAACACGGCAACAGGTTGCCCAGGCAGGTGGTTCACAGGCTCGCAGGATGTCAGGGGTTGGAAGGAACCCAAAGAGATCATCAAGTCCAAACCCCTGCCAGAGCAGGATCATACAGTCTAGCTCAGGTCACAGAGGCCTCTTCCCTGGAGATATTCCAGGTGAGGCTGGACAGGGCTGTGGGCAACCTGAGCTAGTTGGGGATGTCCCTGCTGACTGCAGGGGGTTGGACTGGATGAGCTTTGGAGCTCCCTTCCAGCCTGGACCATTCCATGATTCTGTGACTGCAAACAGCCCCATATGCACCCAAACTACTTTTCATTTGTTATTTTTTCCCCCCAGATGGAAGTGCTAGTAAAAAACCCATCAGCTAATGCCTAGATACTTAATGAGCTTTCCCAGCCTGGGAAGGATATCCAGGAAAGAAAGCTCTTAGGACCTCATCTAAAGACCACTGAAGCAAGAGGAAAGATTATTTATTTACAGCTCATTATATTTCAGGTTTTTAACAGTGATTCCCTGCCTCATTTCTGTGTTCACCAGATAACATTATGGAAGGTTTTACACTGCAGGGAGGACTTTAGGGTTTCTCCCCTATGGAGACAGGCTGAGAGAGTTGGGGCTGTACAGTCTGAAGAGGAGAAGGCTCTCAGGAGACCTTCTTGTGGCCTTCCAGGATCTGCAGGGGGCTGCAAGAAAGCTGGGGAGGGACTTTTGAGGGTGTCAGGGAGGGATAGAACTGGGAGGAATGGAGCAAAAGTAGAAGTGGGGAGATTGAGATTGGCTGTGAGGAAGAAGCTGTTCCCCATGAGGGTGGTGAGAGCCTGGCCCAGGTTGCCCAGGGAGGTGGTGGAAGCCTCCTGCCTGGAAGTGTTTGCAGCCAGGCTGGCTGTGGCTGTGAGCAACCTGCCTGTGGTGTGAGGTGTCCCTGCCCATGGCAGGGGGCTGGAACTGGCTGATCCTTGAGGTCCCTTCCAGCCCTGACAGTTCTGTGATTCTATGTTGAGGCACTGAGTTAGGGTTGGAAATTTGGTACCTAAAATCCTTTGGACCTGGGCATAGAAATAACCCAGCATCTCTTGTCTGGGGAATAGGCCAGCTTGGGGGCTTCATTCTTTCACCTCTTGGCACAGCACTTGCTCCAGACTGCTGATTTATGCCCTGTCCAACAGTGCTTATTTTATTTGAGGACTGGCCTTCAGGTGTTACTCTAAACCTACTCTTTTATATCAGTGGTTTCCTCTTTCCTCAGTGTTGTAGGATTTGGTTAGCCCTAGGGTTGGATTCTGGTCTAAAAGATTAGAAGAAGAATTTGGTTTTCCAAGCCTTCTTCATACTTCTTAGTACAGAATCCACCTGGAATGCACAGCTGCTGCTGCTGACTCACTGCTGTATTCAACACTGATCCAGCTAAGGTTTGCTCCATCCAAGTGTCCCTGGTCTAGCATCTTTTTGTGGCAGATGTGTGTGAAATGATCGTGTGGCAGTCCAGGCTGGGTGCCTCCTGTTCCTGCCACATGAGCTACACCTCCTGTGTCCTGAGTGTCCAGCCAGGAGGTGTGCACAGGGAACAGCCTATTTCATACCCATAATACCCTGCCCCTATGAATGAATAGAATAGAATAGAATAGAATAGAATAGAATAGAATAGAATAGAATAGAATAGACCAGGTTGGAAGAGACCTTCAAGATCATCATGTCCAACCTATCATCCAACACCACCTAATCAACTAACCCATGGTACCCAGCACCCTGTCAAGTCTCCTCCTGAACACCTCCAGGGATGGCAACTCCACCACCTCCCCAGGCAGCACATTCCAATGGGCAGTCACTCTCTCTGTGTAAAACTTCCTCCTGACCTCCAGCCTGAACCTCGCCTGGCACAGCCTGAGACTGTGTCCTCTTGTTCTGGTGCTGGCTGCCTGGAAGAAGACACCAACTCCCACCTGGCTACACCCTCCCTTCAGGGAGTTGGAGAGAGCAAGAAGGTCTCCCCTGAGCCTCCTCTTCTCCAGGCTAAGCAACCCCAGCTCCCTCAGCCTCTCCTCACAGGGCTGTGCTCCAGACCCCTCCCCAGCTTTGTTGCCCTTCTCTGGACACCTTCCAGCAAGTCAACCTCCTTCCTAACCTGAGGAGCCCAGAACTGGACACAGGACTCAAGGTGTGGCCTAACCAGTGCAGTGTACAGGGGCACAATGACCTCCCTGCTCCTGCTGGCCACACTGTTCCCGATGCAGGCCAGGATGTCCTTGGCCCTCCTGGCTGCCTGGGCACACTGCAGGCTCCTGTTCAGCCTACCATCAACCAGCACCCCCAGGTCCCTCTCTGCCTGGCTGCTCTCCAGGCACTCTGACCCCAGCCTGTAGCACTGCCTGGGGTTGCTGTGGCCAAAGTGTGCAACCCAGAATTCAGACTTACTAAACCTCATCCTATTAGACTCTGCCCATCTGTCCAGCCTGGCAAGGTCCCTCTGCAGAGCTGGGTGATCTCTGAGGTCTTTTCCAGCCTGGTCAATTCTGTGATGCTGTGTGATTATCCCTTAGAGAGATGCTGCATTTCTGCCTGCATGCTGGGTGTGCTGCCAGCCTGAGGAATGAGTTCCCCTTGGTACTGTTCATGTGGTCTGGAGGATATGGATTAGCTTATAGAAAGTGAGTTAGTGCCTGCATTCTGCAAGAGAACTTCCATTTGTGAATGACTCTAAACCCACAATCCTTTCAACGTGTAATATTTACTCTTCCTCTTCTCCCAGGGACACAATGAAGCTGATTGCTCAGACACAGATGACATTATGGTCTGTCTTCAGTTTTTTTCTACTTTCTTTTCCCTCCCTTTAACTGCATTTCCACATGAATGGGCCATTGGTTCCAAATGGCAAGAAGATCAGAGTGAATTACCCTCACTTTAGTGATGCAGTGTCAAATCCAATCCAGTACAGAACCTCACATCCTTTCAAGTGGAGGAAACCATTTTAATTTGTATCGTCAGCAGCTGAACTTTCCCTTCCCTCCTTCCCCTGGCAGCCAGGCTCCATGGGGCTCCTCCTACACACAGCCTACCAGATGGCCCTGAAAGTCAGGGTGACTATGGGAAGCACTTTAGAAAAGCACATGTTAAAAATTCATTTTCTTTCAATTATCAAATTAAGAGGCTGATAAAAGTGCTGTGGTGGCTCAGGAGAGCTGCTGCTGGGAGCGATCAGTGATTACCAGTCAGGTGTCACACTTCCAGCTCAGGTCTGTGCTGCTGAAAAGCAGCTCCTGCATCTCACTGCTGCTCCATCTCACTGCTGCTCCATCTCACTGCTGCTCCATCTCACTGCTGCTCCATCTCACTGCTGCTCCATCTCTGAGTGTTTGATTCTGAATGAGCACAGGCTGAGGGAGCTGGGGGTGTTCAGCCTGCAGAGGAGAAGAATCTGGGGAGCTGCCTGCCAGTGCAGTGTGGGCATCAGGGCAGCAGAGGGGATTCTGCCCCTGGGCTCTGCCCTGCTCAGACCTCACCTCCAATCCTGCCTCCAGGTCTGGGGTCCCCAGCAGAAGAAGGACACAGAGCTGCTGGAGAGAGGCCAGAGGAGGCCACAAAGATGCTCCAAGGGCTGGAGCAGCTCTGTTGGAAGCACAGGCTGAGGGAGCTGGGGCTGTGCAGCCTGCAGAGGAGAGGGCTCCAGGGGCACCTCAGAGCTGCCTGCCAGCACCTGAAGGCATCCTGCAGGAAGGCTGCAGAGAGCCTTCTGCTGAGGGGGTCTGGAGCCAGGCCAAGGGGGAATGGTTTGAAGCTGAGGCAGAGCAGGGTTAGAGTGGAGCTGAGGCAGAAGTTGTTGCTTGTGAGGGTGGGGAGAGTGTGGCCCAGGCTGGCCAGGGAGGCTGTGGCTGCCTCCTTGCTGGGGGTGTTTGAGGCCAGGCTGGCTGAGGCCTTGAGCAGCTGAGTGTAGCTGAGAGGTGTCCCTGGGCATGGTGGGGAGCTTGGAGCAGATGAATTCTCAGCTCCCTTCCATCCTGAGCCATTCTATGGTATGATATGGTATGGTTCTGTGGTTGATTCCTGTGTGACTGAGGATCTCATACATCAGCTTCAGATTGCTATCTTCTGAGTGCTGGCTGTAGTGATCACATATTGGTCCTGTGTGTCCTGCAGGCTTTGGCAGTTGTTTCTGAACCCACTGAGAGCTTGGTTCCATGCCTGCAGGACCTAGTGGCAACTCAAGGGATGCTTTTGTACCTCAAGTGAACTGATAGGTTTTTCTGTAACAGGACCTTTGGCTGTGAGATGCATAAAGTGTGGCAGAAAGAGCAGAGGTAGATGTAGGCCCAGTCTGTGCTGCTTTTACCCATGGCATGAGCAGTTGGAGGGCACTGTCAAGCACGGCTCTTGTTCATAGAACTCTTTCCACTGGAAAACACCTCTGACACCATCCAGTCCAACCATCAACTGAAGACCACCATGACCATTAGACCATGCCCCACAGTGCCACGACCACACCTTTCTTGAACACCTCCAGGGCTGTGGACTCCACCACCTCCCTGGGCAGCCTGTGCCAATCCCTGACCACTCTTGCAGCAAAGACATTTTGTCCCAATATCCAACCTAACCCTCTCCTGGCACAGCTTCAGGCCATTGGGGGCTTCTCTGGTGGTCACAGCAGCAGCTGCTTCGAGTCTCTGTGTAACCAATGCTTCTCTTTCCCTGCCCCTTTCTCTCCAGCAAACTGTTGCTGGCAGTTTTGGGGATGTGTTGCTCCTGTGACTCAATAGAGAAGGAAGCAACCCTTTGACTTTTGGTCAACATGTGTTGCTTCCAAGTAATTTGTGGTCTAGTGAGCTGAGCTCTGGCAGGGTTTCGAGCTGCACAACCCTTCAGCCCATCGGTATTAGCTGCTGGCCACAGTGCTTGGCAGCTCTGGCTCTTGCAGGCTGATGAGATGCAGCTCTGTGCTGGAGATCTGCAGCTCTGCTGTGGGGTTTTGCTTCATTTCCAGGTCCATTTTTGTGAACTGATCCCATGTTTGATCCTGTAATCATGGCACTCACCATGGTCTGCACTGCTGAGGTTTGTAAGAAAGGTGCTGCAGTTGTTACCAGAACAGGTTCCCGAGCCCAGCTGCTTACAGAGCCTTAATTCTGAGCTCACTTCAACTTGGTGGTGAATTTCTGTCTTTTCAGAAGTAACCCACACTACACTGGGTGTCAGCTAGAAGGGAACACAGATCACAGGATGTTAGGAGAAGGGACCTCTGGAGATCTGCCAGTCCAAGCCCCCTGCCAGAGCAGGAGCAGAGAATCCAGCACAGGTCACACAGGAACACATCCAGACAGGGCTGGGAAGGCTCCAGAGAAGGAGACTCCACAACCTCTCTGGGTAGCCTGATCCAGGGCTCTGGGACCCTCACAGGGAAGAAGTTCCTCCTCATGTTGAGCTGGAACCTCCTGTGCTGCAGTTTCCATCTGTTGCCTCTTGTCCTATCCCAGGGCACAACTGAGCAGAGCCTGTCCCTGTCCCTGTCCCTGTCCCTGTCCCTTCCTGACCCCCAGCTCTCAGCTATTGATAGGCATTGATCAGATCCCTCTCACTTTTCTCCTCTGCAGACTAAACAGCCCCAGGGCTCTCAGCCTCTCCTCCCCAGGCAGTGCTGCAGTCCCTTCAGCATCCTTGCAGCCCTCCCTTGGACTCTCTCCAGCAGATCCCTGTCTTGTTCACTGAGTCACCTCAGGCAGCACAACTGTGATGGACATTATGCTGAAGGGCTGAAGAAACACAGGACCTTGAATGCCTATTTATGAGTGTGTAGGAAATTTAATTACCTTATAATGGCAGACTTAATTACTGCTATTCCTTAACATTGCTGAAGTGTCATTAATTCTTCCCCATGATGACCTAAGACAAACGTTAGGAGGCTGTTACTATTATTATGAGATGCCTTGCCCAGAACATTGTGAAGATGATGATGATGAATAGATGCTCTCAAGTGCATAAAAGTAGGAAGTCTCTTAGTCCTCACTTTTTAATCTTTAGCTATAAGGAAAAGAAAATAAACTTTGTATGGATTCCCCTCTCCCTCTCCCCCGATAATGAAGTTGCAGGCACGAGAAAGATTTGCATGCTGGCTGTGGCTGCTGTATCGCCTCCTGAGGTGGGACCATTTCATGTCATTTCACTGCTGACATTCCTCCCTCCCCTAAAATCTCTTTGCTGTGACATTTAAAGGAAGGGGAGAAGAGGCAGCTTCAAATGAACAAATCTTTAGGAAGAAGGTTTTGTTGGGGCAGATGAATGGGCATGGATCAGCCCAAGTGAACACCAGAAATTCCATTTAGAATGTAAATGTTTATTTTCCTTGGGCAGCAAGCTCTGCATGGGACAGCAGAGTGCCCTGGGGGCCAAGAAGGCCAAGGGGCTCCTGGGCTGCATCCAGAGGAGTGTGGCCAGCACAGCCAGGGAGGTTCTCCTCCCCTTCTGCTCTGCCCTGCTGAGACCTCACCTGCAATATTGCATCCAGCTCTGGGCTGCCCAGCTCAGGAGGGACAGGGATCTGCTGGAGAGAGTCCAAGGGAGGGCTGCAAAGATGCTGAAGGGACTGCAGCACTGCCTGGGGAGGAGAGGCTGAGAGCCCTGGGGCTGTTTAGTCTGCAGAGGAGAAGGCTGAGAGGGATCTGATCAATGTCTATCAATAGCTGAGGGCTGGGGGTCAGGAAGGAAGGGACAGGGACAGGCTCTGCTCACTTGCTCCCTGGGATAGGACAAGGGGCAATGGATATAAACTGCAGCACAGGAGGTTCCAGCTCAGCATGAGGAGGAACTTCTTGACTGTGAGGGTCCCAGAGCCCTGGATCAGGCTACCCAGAGAGGTTGTGGAGTCTCCTTCTCTGGAGCCTTCCCAGCCCTGTCTGGATGTGTTCCTGTGTGACCTGTGCTGGATTCTGTGGTCCTGCTCTGGCAGGGGGCTTGGACTGGAAGATCTCCAGAGGTCCCTTCCAACTCCTAACATCCTGTGAGCCTGTGTGATGTGGTGAACCTCCTGCTTTGGATTACAGGAGAGCAGAGATTGGAAATGTGGGCAAAACAGGAACAGAAGGATTTGTCTGAAACACATTGTAGGCACCCAGACACATTTGTGTCAGCCATCAAGATTATTTCTCCCTAAGCTTGCCATTTTTCTATGGTTTTGTGAACTTCCAGCAGACTCCCTGCTATTTATTGCTGTGTTGCAGCACAGCCAAAGCTCTCTCTGCAGCACTGACTGGTGCTCGCAGTTCTGCTTCAGCCTCTGGCTGCTCTTTATTTTGTCTGTTGCCTTCATTTCTTGTGGTATAATCACTGGGACAGTGTCACTGCAGTTTTGGGAAAGGCTTCTCAGGCTGAATGTAGGAAGAAGAATAAAATGAAAAGGAGGGGGGGAAAGAGGTAGAATCACAGAATCAATAAGGTTGGAATAGACCTCAGACATCATCAAGACCAACCTGTCACCCAACACTTCCTGACAACTAAACCATGGCTCCAAGTGCCACATCCAATCCCCTCTTGAACATCTCCAATGATGGTGACTCCACCACGTCCCTGGGCAGCACATCCCAATGGCCAATTGCTCTCTCCATGAAGAACTTTCTCCTAACCTCCAGCCTAGACTTCCCCTGGCACAGCTTGAGACTGTGTCCTCTTGTTCTGCTGCTGGCTGCCTGGGAGAAGATACCAACCCCCACCTGGCTACAACCTCCCTTCAGGGAGTTGGAGAGAGCAAGAAGGTCTCCCCTGAGCCTTCTCCTCTCCAGGCTAAGCAACCCCAGCTCCCTCAGCCTCTCCTCACAGGGCTGTGCTCCAGACCCCTCCCCAGCTTTCTTACCCTTCTCTGGACACCTTCCAGCATCTCAACATCTTCCCTAACCTGAGGATCCCAGAACTGGACACAGGACTCAAGGTGTGGCCTCAGCAGTGCTGAGCACAGGGCACAATGACTTCCCTGCTCCTGCTGGCCACACTCTTCCTGATGCAGGCCAGGTTGCCCTTGGCCTTCTTGGCCACCTGGGCACATTGCTGGCTCATGTTCAGGCGCTGCCAACCAACACCCCCAAGAGGGAGAAACAGATTTAGAAGGAGAGCTCTAGGTGCCAACAGAAGCTGGATCTCATCTCAATTGCAAGCCACCTCCTCATGTCAGCTTTTTAATTACCTCCCAAACCTGGACCCATTTGCATGATCAGAGTTGGAGCCAGCTGCCTCATCATGGGACCTGCCACTCAGTGGGTTCATTGGTGTGCCCTGATTCCAGCAAACAAAGTAAACAGCTCTGGTTGTCATTTCTTCATTAGCATTTGCTGCAACAGACCTGCTCAGCTCTCTCCCTGGGTCCGGGGGAGCCTCGGTTCCCCGCGCCATGGCGGCGCCGGGCTCGGTGTGCGCGGGCAGCGCCGGTGGCGGCGCGGGGCCCCGTCGTGAGGGTCCCCAGGAGGCTTGCCTTCAAGCCTCCATGCATTTTTCATTTGCCTGCAAGTTTCCTGAAAGCTTGCAGACGAGACAGAAGTTTGTGTCTGCTGGAAGGCAGCAGAAGCAGAGATGGAAATAGCTCGTTATGGGAAGCGAGGCTGAGCAGGCGTTTGATCAAGGAGAAGGGAAATGTTCCCCAAGGAGAACACCTCACAGCGCTTGATTGTTTGTGTTCTGGAGAGGCAGCAGACAGAGAGATTTCATGGGTTTGTTTTGCCTTTGATGTCTGAGCATGAATCCATTTTCTAGATGGCTTGTCAGCTTTTTTTATCAGATTGGTTTAAGAACTAACATCATTCACGGGAAGTGAATCTCTTCTCCCTCTGAAGACTTTTGTCTTTGGAGGGAGAGGGGTGAGGTGGGAAACCCAGAAGCTGTCTTCTGAGGAAGAGACCTACAGACACAAAAGCACCGAATCACAGTGTTAGGAGCTGAAGGGACCTCCAGAGGGCATCCAGTCCAACCCCCCTGCCCAAGCAGGGGCACCCAGAGCAGGGCACACAGGAACACAGCCAGCTGGGGTTGGAAAGGCTCCACACAAGGAGACTCCACAACCTCTCTGGGCAGCCTGCTCCAGGCTCCAGCACCCTCACAGGGACAAAGGTTTCCCTTCTCTTCCCCTGGCACCTCCTCTGCTCCAGCTTGCCCCCAGTGCCCCTTGTGCTGTCCTTGGCCATCCCTGAGCAGAGCCTGGCTCCAGCCCTGTACAGCTTGATCCCCAGCCATGAGGGCAGCCCTCAGGCTCCTCTGCTTCCAGCTCCAAGCCCCAGCTGCCTCAGCCTGGCCTCACAGGAGATCTTCCACTGCCTACAGCATCTCTGTAGCTCTGTGCTGGCCTCTCTCAAGCAGTTCCCTGAGGTCCTTCTTGACCTGAGGGGCCCAGAACTGGACACAATATTCCAGAAGTGGCTCCACCAGGGCAGAGAAGAAAAGAAAAGAAAAGAAAAGAAAAGAAAAGAAAAGAAAAGAAAAGAAAAGAAAAGAAAAGAAAAGAAAAGAAAAGAAAAGAAAAGAAAAGAAAAGAAAAGAAAAGAAAAGAAAAGAAAAGAAAAGAAAAGAAAAGAAAAGAAAAGAAAAGAAAAGAAAAGAAAAGAAAAAAGAAAAGAAAAGAAATTAACCAGGTTGGAAAAGACCTTGGAGATCATCAAGTCCATCCTATCACCCAACACCATCTGATCATCTAAACCATGGCACCAAGTGCCTCATCCAATCCCCTCTTGAACAGCTCCAGGGATGATGACTCCACCACCTCCCTGGGCAGCACATCCCAGTGGCCAATCTCTCTCTCAGTGAAGAACTTTCTCCTCACCTTGAGCCTAAACCTCCCCTGGCACAGCTTGAGACTGTGTCCTCTTGTTCTGCTGCTGGCTGCCTGGGAGAAGAGACCAACCCCCACCTGGCTACAATCTCCCTTCAGGGAGTTGGAGAGAACAAGAAGGTCTCCCCTGAGCCTCCTCTTCTCCAGGCTAAGCAACCCCAGCTCCCTCAGCCTCTCCTCACAGGGCTGTGCCCCAGATCCCTCCCCAACTTTGTTGCCCTTCTCTGGACACCTTCCAGCATCTCAACCTCCTTCCTAACCTGAGGAGCCCAGAACTGGACACAGGACTCAAGGTGTGGCCTAACCAGTGCTGAGCACAGGGCACAAGGAATTCCCTGCTCCTGCTGGCCACACTCTTCCTGATGCAGGCCAGGATGTCCTTGGCCTTCTTGGCCACCTGGGCACACTGCTGGCTCATGTTCAGCCTACCATTGGCCTCTACCCCCAGGTCCCTCTCTACATGGCCGCTCTCCAGGGGGGCAGGAGACCTTCTGTCAGCCACAGCCGTTCTGATCCACCCCAGGACACTGTGTTTATAGTACAAACATCGTATCTACTATTGATACCATCATACAGGCTTGGTTAAATTTGTTTTGTCCTCATTCTGCAGTGGTGCTGGCAGTAATGTTTCTGGTGCCCAAAGGTGATGGCTGCGATTGGTCACATTCGTGGTGGATGGAGGTATTCATGAAGAGGTGCACCTCGTAATAGAAAGGTTCAGGTAGACTGTGAACTCTTTCAGTGGATTGTGAACTCCCCTGATCTTGCTTGTTCCAAAGAGGTTGTCAGCTAATGGGCTGTTTTATTAATAGGCTTGTTTAAGTGTGTGTTTAATTAAAGCAGGGAGAGCTTAACCTCTCAAGCTCAGCTGAAGAAGGCATCCTGGTTTGGGATAATTGAGTTTGGGGCTCACATGAGGCTGTAGCTCTTCAGCACTCTGACAGCAGTGGCCTTTTGCTGATGTAAGATGGGACTGGAGTCTGACCCTTGGCAGTGAATTCTGTGCCTGTGTGGTCACAATTCCTGTTTCTGCCTAAATTCTCTCAGCATTCTGCACAGATGAACTAAAAGCATTCAACTCTTAGAAAAGGAAAAGCAGCAGAGATTATGCAAGATGTGTCAATAAATGATGCATGAGGATAAATATATTAAGTGAAAGCACTTTGGAGGAGATGCAGGGCAGTGTGCTGCAGGCTGGGGGAGCTGGAGGAGCACAGGCAGTGTTGGAGAGCCACAGTTGGAACAAACAATGAAGTCTTGTTGCATTTCAAGGGGATGGCTCTGCATGTGTTCCTCATTTTCTGGGGAAGAGTCAATCCCATTGCCTGCTGTTTGAGCAAGCTCCTGGTGCCACATGTCAAGGTGGCAAAATGGAACCAGACGGTGGTGGGTTTGGTCCAGCACACAAGCTCCAGCAGTAGTCCTGGGACATTATGGATTTCTGAGCATTTCATACATTCACAGACTGCACTTGGTTGGAAGGGACCCTCCAAGGGCATCCTGTCCAAGCCCCTGCACATAGAATAGAACAGAACAGAATAGAATAGAACAGAATAGAATAGAATAGAATAGACCAGGTTGGAAGAGACCTTCAAGATCATCGAGTCCAACCTATCATCCAACACCACCTAATCAACTAAACCATGGCAGCAAGCACCCTATCAAGGGAATAGAATAGCATAGAATAGCATAGAATAGCATAGAATAGCATAGCATAGCATAGCATAGCATAGACTAGACTAGACTAGACTAGAATAGAATAGAATAGAATAGAATAGAATAGAATAGAATTAACCAGGTTGGAAGAGACCTTTGACGTCACCAAGTCCAACCTATCACCCAACACCACCTAATCAACTAACCCATGGCACCAAGCACCCCATCAAGTCTCTTCCTAAACACCTCCAGTGATGGTGACTCCACCACCTCCCCAGGCAGCCCATTCCAATGGGCAATCACTCTCTCTGTGAAGAACTTCTTCCTAACCTCCAGCCTAAACCTCCCCTGGTGCAGCTTGAGACTGTGTCTTCTTGTTCTGGTCAGCAGGGACACCTCTAACTAGAGCAGGCTGCCCAGGACCACAGCAAGTCTGATCTTGAATGTCTCCATGGATGGGGCCTCAGCCATATTTCTGGGCAACTTGTTCCAGTGTCTCACCACCCTCACTGTGCAGAACTTCCTCCTGATGTCCAACCTGTTCCAGTTTCAAACCATTGCCTCTTATCCTATCACCACAGTCTGTCCCAAACCTTCCTGTAGGTCCCCTTTGGATACTGAAATATGTCTATAAGATCTCCCTGGAGCCTTCTCTTGGGGTTGTTCAGCCTGGAGAATTCTGCCAGCCTGTCCTCACAGGAGAAGTCATCCAGCCCTCTCATCATTGTTGTGGCCCTCCAGTGGAACCACTCCAGCAGGTCCGTGTCTCTTTTTCTATCATCTCGATGTTAGCTCCATGTTGTGGAGCTCACTACTGAAGAAGAAAAGTGGTGATTGATGCTGTGAGAGGCTATCCTAGCTCAGGACAAATCACTGCTCTGCACTGCAGAGAGTGAGGAAATCAGAAGAAAGTGGACACATTGGTGGTAGGCAGTAAAGTCCACCTCAAGTCCATGGCAGCTTGCAGAGTACATTGTGTGTTGATTCGAGCTGACCTGCACACACCTTCCAATGCTCTCCTTCACAGACTCTTAGAAAAGAGAGCTGTTACCCTGCCCCCATTTCACAGAATCACACCAATATTCAGGTAGGAGAAGACCCTCAGGATCACCAAGTCCAACCCAGAACCCTACCCTACAAGGGTCACCCCTAAACCACATCTCTTAAACCTTATGGTGATCGTAGAAGAAATCCCTCATTTGAGGTCTCTTCCAACCTTGGTGATGCTGTGATAGCTAAAGGCAAGCCTGAGCCACTCACCCTCTTCTTGGAGGCAGCAGAGGGGGGATGCAACCTGAGTGGAGCCAGATGAGCAGCCAGGTTGTAGCTGGTGGCTTCTGACAGCCCTTGGAGAGTTGAGTTCATGACAGGAACCACTGAGGTCATGAACTAGTGAGGTGCCTCCAGTTGGTGCTACCATAACTGGAATCAGCTGGGTGTCAAAAGCACCTCTTGCTCTGCAGCCTACTGAAAGGATAGCAAAGATAATGTTGATGAACTCTCCTCTTGTTACAGTTTGTAGGGGGAACTTTCATAGAATCAAAGACACATCCAGGTTGGAGCAGAGCCTCAGGATCACCAGGTCCAACCCAGAGCTCTACTCTGCAAGGCTCACCCCTAAACCAGAGCCCCAAGCACCACAGCCAAACCACCTTCAAACACAGCCAGGCTTGGGGACTCCAACATCTCCCTGGGCAGCACATTCCAGTGACCCTAAGCCTTCATGTTCTTAACTTTCCTGTGATCAGAGAACTGCTCCCAAGTCTCTCCAATTTATGGCTGCCAGTCTTGGGGTCAAGCAGCCATACTCACAGGAGCACAGAGCCAAAGAATCACAGAAACAAAACATTCAGGTTGGAAAAGAGCCTCAGGATCACCAAGTTCAGCTCTGCAAAGCTCAGCCCTAAGCCATAGCCCCAAGCACCACAGCCAAACCACCTTCAAACACATCCAGGGTTGCTCAACCCTCCACCCTGGGCAGTCTCAGAAAGGCTTTATCCCAATCAGGGAGGAAAAACAAGTGGCAAGGAGAAGCAGCTCTCCTAAACTGATGATGTTGTTGGTAAATTGTCTTTTATTGCCCCGGGAATGGCTTGATGTTGTTTTTGAAAGCACAGAGGAAAGCAGACTGAAAAGCAGCATCTGGATGCAGCATTTCAGAGCCATGTAAGATGAGGCCTATGCAAAGAGAGACAGTGTCTGGTGTAAGGAGAAGGTCAGAGAGCACAATGGGTTCTGTGAGGATGAGGGATAGTTCAGCTGTTGAGTTGAGCTTGGCTGAGCTTCCCCATCAAGGCCTCCAGAAGAAGACCCTCTGCAAGCATAAGTTTTCATCTGTCCTTGGAACACCACTGAACAGATTCAGAGCATCATTAGGGGCAATGGTTTGAAGCTAGAGCAGGGGAAAGTTAAGTTGGGCAACAGGAGGAAGTTCTTTGCAATGAGAGCGATAAAATAGTAGAACAGGGTGCCCAGGGAGGTGGAAGCTGCAGGACTGGAGACATTCAATATCAAACTTGATGTAGCTCTGAGCAATCTGATCTAGTTGCAGATGTTGAGGTCAAGGAAGGGGATTCTGCCCCTCTGCTCCACTCTGCTGAGACCACAGCTGCAGCTCTGGGGCCAGTTCTGGAGCCTCTGTGCCAGGAAGGATCTGGAGGGGCTGGAAGGTGTCCAGAGAAGGGCCAGGAGGAGGAGCAGAGGGCTGGAGCTGCTCTGCTCTGGAGACAGCCTGAGAGAGTTGGGGTTGTGCAGGCTGGAGAAGAGAAGGCTCCCAGGAGACCTCATTGTGGCCTTCCAGGATCTGCAGGGGGCTCCAAGCAAGCTGGGGAGGGACTTTGAGGGTGTCAGGGAGGGATAGGACTAGGGGTGATGGAGCAGAACTAGAAATGGGGAGATTGAGATTGGCTGTGAGGAAGAAGTTGTTGGCCATGAGGGTGGTGAGAGCCTGGCCCAGGTTGCCCAAGGAGGTGGTGGAAGCCTCCTGCCTGGAGGTGTTTGCAGCCAGGCTGGCTGTGGCTGTGAGCAACCTGCTGTAGTGTGGGGTGTCCCTGCCCATGGCAGGAGGTTGAGACTAGATGATCCTTGTGGTCCCTTCCAGCCCTGACAATTCTGTGATTCTATGTCCCTGCTCACTGCAGGGATCTTGGACAAGATGCCGTTGGAGGATTCCTTCCTACCTGATGCATTCTAGGATTCTATCATCATTATTAAATGCAAAGATGTTATTAAAGTGCTATTCATTTAGAAATGATTTCTAATTGTGACTTCCGTTATCATTTCAACTACACCACAACACAGATTTCTCCAGCTTAGTTTTCTGCTACTGTTTACGCTCTTTGCTTCTGATGTAGCAGAAACATGGTGGCTGTTTCTCCTAGAGTTGATGACAAATTAAACTGATTTTCCCACTAAAAAGCACAATGCCATCATCAATCACAGAGTCACCAAGGTTGGAAGAGACCTCAAGGATCATCGAGTCCAACCTGTCACCACAGACCTCATGACTGAACCATGGCACCAAGTGCCACATCCAATCCTGTCTTGGACACCTCCAGAGATGGGGACTCCAATGCATGATCCTGCCTTGGTGCTTGCATGCTGAGGTGGGAAAGAGCCATTAACCCAAACTGCTGGGTGCATGCCAGGTTGGAGGGTATCTGCTGCTCTTATCAGAGAATCAACCAGGTTGGGAAAGACCTCAGAGATCATCAAGCCCAACCTACTACCTAACACCTCCTGACAACTGAACCATGGCTCCAAGTGCCACATCCAAGCCTTTTTTGAGCACCTCCAGGAATGGGGACTCCACCACCTCCCCGGGCAGCACATTCCCCTTCCCTCCTTCAGGGGAAGAACTACATGATGTCTGGAGCATGGTTACTCCTGCTGTCCCCCCAGTAAATCCATGCTACTGTCTGTGTTGATCAGGGCTTGAGGTCTTCATGGTGTCATCCTTGTGTATATGAATTATAGAATCCCAGAATGGCTGAGGCTGGAAGGGAGCTGAGAGCTCATCTGCTCCAAGCTCCCCACCATGCCCAGGGACACCTCTCAGCTTCACTCAGCTGCTCAAGGCCTCAGCCAGCCTGGCCTCAAACACCCCCAGCAAGGAGGCAGCCACAGCCTCCCTGGCCAGCCTGGGCCACACTCTCCCCACCCTCACAAGCAACAACTTCTGCCTCAGCTCCACTCTAACCCTGCTCTGCCTCAGCTTCAACCCATTGCCCCTTGGCCTGGCTCCAGACCCCCTCAGCAAAAGTCTCTCTGCAGCCTTCCTGTGTCCAGTTCTGAGCTCCTCAGGTTAGGAAGGAGGTTGACTTGCTGGAAGGTGTCCAGAGAAGGGCAACAAAGCTGGGGAGGGGTCTGGAGCACAGCCCTGTGAGGAGAGGCTGAGGGAGCTGGGGTTGCTTAGCCTGGAGAAGAGGAGGCTCAGGGGAGACCTTCTTGCTCTCTCCAACTCCCTGAAGGGAGGTTGTAGCCAGGTGGGGGTTGGTCTCTTCTCCCAGGCAGCCAGCAGCAGAACAAGAGGACACAGTCTCAAGCTGTGCCAGGGGAGGTTTAGGTTGGAGGTGAGGAGAAAGGTCTTCCCAGAAAGAGAGATTGGCCATTGGAATGGGCTGCCCGGGGAGGTGGTGGAGTCACCATCCCTGGAGGTGTTCAGGAGGAGACTTGATGGGGTGCTTGGTGCCATGGGTTAGTTGATTAGGTGGTGTTGGGTGATAGGTTGGACGTCATGGTCTTGAAGGTCTCTTCCAACTTGGTCTGGTCTATTCTATGCTATTCTAATCTAGTCTAGTCTAATCTATCCCTTCAGGTCCTGGCAGGCATCTCTGAGGACCCCCTGCAGCCTTCTCTCCTGCAGGCTGAACACCCCCAGCTCCCTCAGCCTGCACTCACAGCAGAGCTGCTCCAGCCCTTGGTGTTTGCAGCTGTGATAAATGCAGGTGGTCAGTGGAATCCAGGCAGAGTAAGGAAAGGCTTCATTTAACAAATGGGGGTTAATTGTTGTTAGGGGTTTTTTATTAATTACAGATTCAGTCATGATATTAATAATTTCTAAGTACCCGTAAGTTCCTCCTGACTGCAGTGAGGGGAAAAAGCACCCCTCAATGGCCCCTGCACACATGTTGAAGTGCTCTGAGTGTGACATTCAGCCAGGCAGAAGAGTGGCTTTAAAAGGAATATTTCATTTGACTTCATCTAGCAATGAAGAATGGGGAGTGAGGGGGAAATAAATCGGTCTAGAAGAGGAGTGGAAAGAGCTGATTTATGCTCTGGCACAGAAAAACCCCCACATCAATTCCTTCTGAGCTGCTGCAAAAGCTTTGCAGATCAAGATGCTGCCAAGGAACCTTTCTTGCTCCACTTCGGCTGCTTTGTAGAAGTTTGAGTGTGAAGTCGTGCAGGGTACATCTGAGGAGGGAGCAGGGCTGGTGCCTCTGTAATGCAAAGCAGATGTGGGCTGCTCATCCTTATCCCCAGAGATGGCAACTGTAATGGTAGGCTGATTTAAATAATTGATCCAAAGGAGGCTGCTGGGGAGCTGAAGGAGCCAAGCCTCCCACAGGAGAGCCTGTGTTGATGGGCACAGGGGACACGGTGCTGCCTGAGCCCCAGCAGCTGCACCTCTCCCCAGGAAATTCCCTGTCATCAGGAGATGGCAGCAAAATCTTAGGAACCAGAACAGTTGCTGCCCTGCAGGCTTCTCAGTGTGCCAGGAAGGCTGTGAGGGGTCTGCTGCAGATAACTTTGACCTGACTTGCCTCTCAGCCACCCCAGACAAAGCCTTATTAGAGAAATCTAATGCAGGAGGCTGGATCCCCTCCCTGCTTTTATTTCTCACAGCAGCGCTTACAAAGATGCCTTCCCAAGGGCTGTCTTCATACCACCCAGCAAAAGCAGATTCATCACTCTCATTAACCTGGCTGGGACCATGCCAGCTCATCCTTTTGGCTGGAAAAGGCCAGTCCTTGAGTCCAGCCACAGTGCTGTGGGTTCATCTTGCTCAGCTTGGGGAAGCTGGCCAGCTGGGAGGGTCATGCTCAGCAGACCCTGGCCACAGCCATCCTCCTGGCCAGGGAAGCTTGTGGCATGTGAGAAGGAAGTTCTTCCCCATGAGAGTGGTGAAGCCCTGGAATGGGTTGTCCAGGGAGGTGGTTGGGGCCCTGTCTCCGGAGATGTTTAAGCCCAGGCTGGATGAGGCTCTGGCCAGGCTGATCTAGTGTGGGGTGTCCCTGCCCATGGCAGGGGGCTTGGAACTAGATGATCCTTGTGGTCCCTTCCAACCCTCACTGATACTATGATACTATGATACTATCATGAAGTTGCTATATTTAGACAAGTGGATGAAAGCCTGCTTTAGACTTCTGTGCTGTGGGTGGTCTGTCTTTGGTGGGATAGCTCAGGATGGACCATTCCTTGGCTGATCCATCCAAGGCCTCTTGGTGTAGAGGTGTGGATGTCTGGCTGTGGGTGTGTGACTGTCTTGTCTTGGCACAGCAAGTCCAGGGGAGTGCTAAGGTGTCAGGAGCCAGAACTCAGGTTTCTTCAGGGCACACTGGCTCTGATCACTGCTTTGCAGCCATCACACTTAATTTTGGTCATACACTTCACAGTGTGGCTTTGCCTTTTTGTGTCTCCAACCTCACTGCACAGCACTTGAATTCTGCAAGGATGCTCCTGTCACACCGTGGGTCCAGCTGGAACCAGCATCAAACATTTGCTGGTTCCTTTTATCTCTTTAATCTATTCTTGGCTCCTAGTTGTTTGTCAGGAGCTGAGTGCTTATGTTAGAGCTAAGGTTTTCCTGGAGGGTTTGGCAGCATACTGATGTCCAGCTTTCTACAGCAAGAACATAACCAGAGGCACCACACGCTCATTCATTCCTTCCTTCATTCATTTCTCCTCCTACAGGAACCTACCAACTGCACAGCCCTCCAGTCTGCTGCTGCTGCACAGCCCTTCAGTCTGCTGGTGCTGCACAGCCCTTCAGCCTGCTGCTGCTGCTGCACAGCCCTCCAGCCTGCTGCTGCTGCAAAGCCCTTCAGTCTGTTGGTGCTGCACAGCCCTTCAGCCTGCTGCTGCTGCAAAGCCCTTCAGTCTGTTGGTGCTGCACAGCCCTTCAGCCTGCTGCTGCTGCAAAGCCCTTCAGTGTGCTGCTGCTGCACAGCCCTTCAGCCTGCTGCTGCTGCACAGCCCTCCAGCCTGCTGCTGCTGCAAAGCCCTTCAGTCTGTTGGTGCTGCACAGCCCTTCAGTGTGCTGCTGCTGCACAGCCCTTCAGTCTGCTGCTGCTGCTGCACAGCCCTTCAGTCTGCTGCTGCTGCACAGCCCTTCAGTCTGCTGGTGCTGCACAGCCCTTCAGTGTGCTGCTGCTGCACAGCCCTTCAGCCTGCTGCTGCTGCACAGCCCTTCAGTCTGCTGGTGCTGCACAGCCCTTCAGTGTGCTGCTGCTACACAGCCTTTCAGTCTGCTGCTGCTGCACAGCCCTCAAGTGTGCTGCTGTTGCACAGCCCTTCAGCCTGCTGCTGCTGCACAGCCCTTTATTCTGCTGGTGCTGCCCAGCAGAAGTGACACCTGGTGACTTCTCCTGGGTTTTAATGAGATGTAACATTTCAGTACACTGCTGCCTAACAGCATCTTCAAAATGACTGCATGGGACACAGCCACGAGGTGAGATCTGATTCCCAAAGCTGCCCCCAACTTTGGGGCTTTTCTAAGTCATGAGGCTTTGAGACGGACTTCCAAGCCAGGCACTTCATTTCTCTACAGCATTCTGGTTATTTCCTCTCAAAGAAGTGTCTGTAATTTATGATCTGTAATTATAATCCAATTCAATAATTACATGTCCTGCAAGGAAATGTTTCTTCAGCAGGGCTTTGTTCTTAGGCAGCTGCTGGAAACACTAAAATGTGGCTTGTAAGAAATGGTTCTGATGGAAAGGAACTGCTGAGGGCAAACTGTCTTCAGGAGTGATCAGGACTGCAGGGGGATGAGAGTAGTTTATTGTACAGACCACACCTGGAATGCTGTGGCCATTTTGGGGATCCCCAAGTCATGGGAGACAGGGGTCTGCTGGGGAGAGTTCAGTGGAGAGCTACAAGGATGACTGAGAGACTGGAACATCTCCCCTGTGAAGAGAGACTGAGAGCCCTGGGGTTGTTTAGTGTGGAGAGGAGAAGGCTGAGAGGGATCTGATCAATGTCTATCAATAGCTGAGGGGAGGGGGTCAGGATGAAAGGGCCAGGATCTTTTGGGTGGCACCAAATGACAAGACAAGGAACAATGAGGACAAGCTGGAACCAGGAGGTGCCACCTCAACATTCTTTACAGTGAGAGTGACAGAGCTCTGGAGCAGGCTGCCCAGAGATGTTGTGGAGTCTCCTGCTGTGGAGCCTTTCCAGCCCTGTCTGGATGTGTTCCTATGTGCCTTGCCCTGAGTGACCCTGCTTTGGCAGGGGGGTTGGACTGGATGAGCTTTGAGGATCCCTTCCACCCCCTTACATTCTGTGGTTCAGACTTTGCTGCAATACCTATCACAGAATCATAGAATCACACAATCGACCAGGTTGGAAAAGACCTCAGAGATCACCAAGTCCAACCTATTACCTTATACCTAACAGCTCCTGACAACTAAACCATGGCTCCAAGTGCCACATCCAAGCCTTTTTGGAACACCTCCAGGGATGGTAACTCCAACACCTCCCTGGGCAGCACATTCCAATGGCTAATGACTCTCTCAGTGAAGAATTTTCTCCTCACCTCCAGCCTAAACCTCCCCTGGCACAGCTTGAGACTGTGTCCTCTTGTTCTGGGGCTGGCTGCCTGGGAGAAGAGACCAACCTCCACCTGGCTACAACCTCCCTTCAGGGAGTTGGAGAGAGCAAGAAGGTCTCCCCTGAGCCTCCTCCTCTCCAGGCTAAGCAGCCACAGCTCCCTCAGCCTCTCCTCACAGGGCTGTGCTCCAGACCCCTCCCCAGCCCTGCTGCCCTTCTCTGGATATGCTCAAGGCCTGGCAGTTCAGGACATGGTTTATTGGTCGTGGCAGTATTGGACTGATGGTTTGACTTGATGATTTTAGAGGTCTTTTCCAATCTGTATGATTGAGGAGCAGCTCCCCAGGAGCCAGCAATGTGTTCATGCAGCCCAGAAAGTAAAATGTGTGCTGGACTACATCATGAGGATTGTGGACAGCAGGAATGAGAGGGGATTCTGCCTCTTGACTCTGCTCTGATGAGACCTCACCTCCAATCCTGCCTCCAGTTCTGTTGCCCCCAGCAGAAGGAGGACACAGAGCTGTTGGAGCAAGTCCTCTGAGCTGCAGAACTTGAGATGGACCAAGTAGAGTCAGCAGAGATCACAGAATTTCATCATGGTGGGCTTGGGACCTTTGGAGATCATTCAGACCAAGCCTCTGCTCCAGCAGGGCACCCACAGCAGCTTGCCCAGCGGCAAAATGCCTAGGGGGGGTTGGAAGCTCTCCACACCAGGAGACTCCACAACCTCTCTGGGCAGCCTGCTCCAGGACTCCGGCACCCTCACACTAAACAAGCTTCTCCTTATGTTTCTGTGGAAATTCCTGTGGTTTAATTTGTGCCCCTTGCCCCTTTTCCTGTCCCAGGGCACCACTGACAAGAGCCTGGCCCCATCTTCTTGACCAGTGCAGATGTTTGCAGCTGCAGAGCAGAGCAGGGCACAGAGAATGGAATGGAATGGAATGGAATGGAATGGAATGGAATGGAATGGAATGGAATGGAATGGAATGGAATAAAATAAACCAGGTTGGAAGAGACCCTCACGATCATGGTGTCCAACCTATCATCCAACACCACCTAATCAACTAACCCATGGCACCAAGCACCCCATCAAGTCTCCTCCTGAACACCTCCAGTGATGGCGACTCCACCACCTCCCCAGGCAGCACATTCCAATGGGCAATCACTCTCTCTGTGTAGAACTTCTTCCTCACCTCCAGCCTAAACCTCCCCTGGTGCAGCCTGAGACTGTGTCCTCTTGTTCTGGTGCTGGCTGCCTGGGAGAAGAGACCAACCTCTGCCTGGCTACAACCTCTGGTGCCTGGCTGACAGCTGGCTGTGGCACCATTCACCACCACTCTCTGGGCTCAGCCTCCAGCCAGCTCCTAACCCAACACAGTGTGCTCCCATCCAAGCCATGGGCTGCCAGCTGACATCTCTGTGTGCACCAGGGTAAAAAAGCAGTGTAGTGGTACCTTCCAGGTGAGCAGAGAGGAGTGCACAGGAAGCTCTCTTTAAGGAGAGCTGTGAAATATTGATGCAACCTCCTTTTTCAGGCAGCAGGGCTTTCTTGAGCAAAGCCATATGTGCTACTCACTGGGGAGAAGAGGAGGCTCTGTCTGGGCTGGGATGAATGTGACAATGTTGAGAAGAATGACCTCCTGCACTGAGTGGAGCTCAGGTTCTCAGCACTTTTCTCCTCTGGACTTGAGGTGTTACAAGAGGAGGTTTGCAGTGAGGATGATCAGGGCTGCTTCTTTGCATCCCATTGTGTCCTGAGGGGTCAGAGCTCCCCAGATTGTTAGGCTGCTGCTGTAGTGTGCTTTGGTTTGTTCTTCCTGCACTTGAAAAAGATTAAAGTTGAACTTGCTGTAAATGAGAAGCAACATCTTGAGCTGGTAAATCAAAGTAGATGTTACCTTGTGTTTCATTATTAAAGCCTCATGTGCTCAACCTCTAGCTGCCTGGAAGGGGAATGAGTTGTTTGGTCTCTCCTTGAACCTCTGTCCATAGCTATGAGTGTGGGCTTGTTGCCAAGGCTTCCTGCAGTGATTTCTTCAGTTGCAGAGGCAGGCCCTCCACCTCAGCCCCCTCTTGGGCTCTTCTTGGCATTTTTCATGATGAAAGAGTGAATGTGTGCTATGCACATCAGTACAGGAGCATCCCCTGCAGCACTTGGTGAAAAAGGAGTGGATGGTGTCTGTTGTGGCTTTACTGAGGTGTCCTCTGCAGTGCTGGCTGCCAAGAGCTTGCTGTAGCATTTAGTGCTATCTGATGGCTGCAACCTCAGCCAAGCCTTCCCTGTTCCAATAAAGTGAGAGAACAATCCTCACTATCAACACAGACTGGGGGAAGAGGGGAAAGAAAGCAGCCATGAAGGAAAGGACATGGGGGTGCTGGTGGATGAGAGGCTGGACAGGAGCAGGCAGGGTGAGCTTGCAGCACAGAAGGCAAATCACAGCCTGGGCTGCATCCAAAGCACTGTGGCCAGAGGTGGAGAAAGGGCATCCTGCCCCTCTGCTCTGCTGAGACCTCCAGCTCTGGAACCCTCAGCACAGGAAGGACCTGGAGCTGATGGAGGGGGTCCAGAGGAGGGACATGAAAATGCTCAGGGGGTTGGAGCAGCTCTGCTGTGAGCACAGGCTGAGGGGGCTGGGGGTGTTCAGCCTGCAGAGGAGAAGGCTGCAGGGGGACCTCAGAGCAGCTGCCAGGACCTGAAGGGGCTACAAGAAGGCTGCAGAGAGACTGTTTGCAAAGGCCTGCAGGGACAGGAGCAGGGGCAATGGCTTCAAACTAGAGCAGAGCAGATTGAGATTGGATGTGAAGAACAAGTTCTGCACCAGGAGGCTGCTGGAACACTGGCACAGGTTGCCCAGGGAGGTGGTTGAGGCTCCATCCCTGGAGATCTTCCAGGTGAGGCTGGACAGGGCTGTGGGCAACCTGAGCTAGTTGGGGATGTCCCTGCTGACTGCAGAGAGGGTTGGACTGGATGAGCTTTGGAGCTCCCTTCTGACCCAGATCATGCTGTAATTCTGTGGCCTGGCTGTTCAAAGGCACTTGCACTTCTAGCTGTGTAAGTCATCTCAAGTCATTTTTTTGCCCCCAAGCAGGCTTGGCTTAGTGAAGCCACCTCTGGAAAATGAAAGATCACAAGGTGGAGCTGCAGATGGGTTGTAAGGGGAAGAATATTTGTGGCACCATGTGTCTGGGATCTTTCTCCAGCATCACAAGGAAATCCTGAGGGTCCCAGTGTTGAGGGGAGGGGTTTCCTCCCCCTTGCCAACAGCCAGATTGCAGAGTGGCTCATTTTGCATTCCAAGCACCTCTCACATTGCATTCCCAGGTAAAAAAAATGCAGTCTTTGCCCCAGGAACGTTATGAAGTGGCCTGGAACTGTGCTTAATAGCCTAGGCATTATTTTATACCTCTCCCTGAACAAAGAGAGTGATGAGTGGCTTGGCCTCAAATAGGGGATGAATATGAAATGGCTCAACACAGTGCCTTGGTCCTGTGTGAGGGAGATGCTGCTTTTTTCTCCCCACTCCTACCTGCAACTAAATCCTACTGAGAATTCTCCCATTCAGAGCTTGCCTGTGACAATCAGTCATGAGGTCTGTGGTGCCAGGTTGGACTCAATGATCTTTGAGGTCTCTTCCAAGCTTGGTGATACTGTGAGACTGTAATTAATAGAGCTGCTTTATGCACCTTGCCTTCATTTCCATATTTCCCCCTTGCTCAAAACCTTGGCACTTTGGAAATACACAATACAGAACTAACCAGGTTGGAAGAAACCTCAGAGATCATCAAGTCCAAACTATCACCCAGCACCATCCAATCAACTCAACCACGGCACCAATGGCCTCATCCAGGCTCTTCCTAAACACCTCCAGTGATGGTGACTCCACCACCTCTCTGGGCAGCACATCCCAGTGGCCAATCTCTCTTTCTGGGAAGAATTTCTTCCTAACATCCAGCCTGAACCTCCCCTGGCTCAGCTTGAGACTGTGTCCTCTTGTTCTGGTGCTGGGTGCCTGGGAGAAGAGACCAACCCCCACCTGGCTACAACCTCTCTTCAGGGAGTTGGAGAGAGCAATCATGACACACAGAGGCCAGGAAGCTACCAGGCAAAGATTTCAGTGTTATTTGTGTTGAAACACTTCATGTTGCTGTGACTGACCAAGAACAAGGATCGTTTTTAACAGCACTGTATGGAGAGTAGGACTGCAAAGGTTTCTGACATCAAAGAACCACAGGAAGATTCAGCTTGAAAGAGACCCTCAGCATCACCAAGTCCAACCCAGAGCCCTACTCTGCAAGGCTCACCCCTAAACCAGAGCCCCAAGCACCACAGCCAAACCACCTTCAAACACAGCCAGGCCTGGGGACTCCACCACCACCTCCCTGGGCAGCACATTCCAATCCCTCACCACTCTGGATGGGAACAGATTCTTCCTACTGTCCACTCTGAACCTCCCCAGGGGCAGCTTGAGGCCATTGCCTCTTGTTCTGTCACTAATTACCTGTGAGCAGAGACCAGCAGCACCCTCTCCACAACCTCCTTTCAGGGAGCTGTAGACAGCCAGGAGGTCTCCCCTCAGCCTCCTCTCTTTCACACTAACCAGCCCCAGCTCCTTCAGCTGCTCTCCATCAGATTTCTTCTCCAGGCCCTTCCCAGCTCCCTTGCCCTTCTCTGCCCTGGCTCCAGCACCTCCACAGCTCTCTGCTATTGAGGTGCCCAACACTGGAGCCAGCACTCGAGGTGTGGCCTGCCCAGAGCTGAGTGCCAGGGGACAATCCCCTCCCTACTCCTGGAAATGATGTTTGTGACTTGTTCCTGTGAGTGCTGTAAAGTGTTCTAAAGCCAATCTGAGATTCCCCTGGGACTGAACTCTTCGTTGATTTCCAGAGGGTGCTTTCCTGCAGCCCAAGTGAATGGCTGAATTCACCATGCCATGTTTCAAAGGCAACATTTGCATTGCTGTGGCCAACGAATTGCAACCCAGCATTTACTTCTCCTAGCTGAAAGGCTAAGAGGACATCCAGTAAATGATCCATGAACATGGCTCTTCAACAAATGACAACTTTGCATTTCAGAACTTCATTTGAGATAATAAAAAACTCCAAGCTTCTGTCCTGATGAACCTCCCTTGCCAAAGTTGTGGCACGGGTTGGTGTTCATAGAAACATTAAAGGGCTCAGCTTGGAAGGGACCTCAGGGGTCACAGGGTGTTACGGGTTGGAAAGGACTTCCAGAGATCATTGAGTCCAACCCTCTGTCATCTGCTCCAAGCTCCCCACCATGCCCAGGGACACCTCTCAGCTCACTCAGCTGCTCAAGGCCTCAGCCAGCCTGGCCTCCAACACCCCCAGCAAGGAGGCAGCCACAGCCTCCCTGGCCAGCCTGGGCCACACTCTCCCCACCCTCACAATCAACAACTTCTGCCTCAGCTCCACTCTAACCCTGCTCTGCCTCAGCTTCAAACCATTGCCCCTTGGCCTGGCTCCAGACCCCCTCAGCAAAAGTCTCTCTGCAGCCTTCCTGCAGGATGCCTTCAGGTGCTGGCAGGCAGCTCTGAGGTGCCCCTGGAGCCTTCTCCTCTGCAGGCTGCACACCCCTAGCTCCCTCAGCCTGTGCTCCCAGCAGAGCTGCTCCAGCCCTTGGAGCATCTTTGTGGCCTCCTCTGGCCTCTCTCCAGCAGCTCTGTGTCCTCCTTCTGCTGGGGACCCCAGAACTGGAGGCAGGATTGGAGGTGAGGTCTGAGCAGAGCAGAGTCCAGGGGCAGAATCCCCTCTGCTGCTCTGCTGCCCACACTGCTCTGGCTGCAGCCCAGCACACAGCTGCCTGCTGGGCTGCAGGAGGGCACTGCTGGCTCCTGGGGAGCTGCTCAGCACCCAACACCCCGAAGGCTCTTTCTTCAGGGCTGATCTCAACACACTGTGCACCCAGCCTGGACAAGAGGAAATGACCTCCAGTTAAACAAGGGGAGGTTTAGGTTGGATACTATGAAAAATTTCTTCCCTTGAAGAGTGGCCAGGGGCTGGCACAGGCTGCCCTGGGAGGTGGTGGAGTCCCCATCCCTGCAGGTGTGCAAGAAACCTGTGGCCATGGCAGTTTGGGACATGGTTTAGTGGCCATGGTGGTGTTGGGTTGATGGTTGAACTGGATGATCTTAGAGGCCTTCTCCAACCTTACAGCTTCTATAATCTTACCCAATAGAATAAGCTCAGAGCATGCAGTCCTTGACCTCTAACACCAGAGCCTGTCATTAATTCCATTTATTTCTGGGAGCTGGTGGTGGCATCAGTGTGAGTGATGCACTGTGCGTGATGGCTCGTCAATGACTCACTGCTGGCCTTAAGCAAAGCATTTAATGTGTCTGTGGCTTACCTGGGAAAGGGGAGAGCCTTGCTCTCCTCCATGACAGAGCTGGTGCCAGTCTGACTGAATTACTGTCTGGAAGCTGCCCTGAGTTCCTCAAACAAAAGCTGTGGCATCTGCCAGGGAAGCTCATGATTTGCAGACAGCTGAAGCTGAAGGAGTTTGAGATGCTGCAGTCACCTTCTGGGGGATGCAGAGAAATCCCAAGTTTCTTTCCAAATTGGAGGGGTAATTGATGATCTCTGGGTGGTGTTCATGTTGGAATCAAAGGAGATGGCAGTGTGGATTTGTTCTGTCAAGAGCAGCCCATATATCTGAGACTGGCTGTGGTGTCACCTCTGGGAGGCTGTGATAAATGATGGTGCTTAGTGGCAAACCTTTGCACATCACACATCACTTGTTGCAGATGGGGCCCCTCTCTAGCCTGAGAGCCAGCCTTCCTCCTGCCCTTTGGAGGTGCTGATCACCCCAGGGCAGATCCACAAGGGGCTTGATGAAATTTGGAGGCGAGGGATGGAAGGAGCTGTGGTGGCAGGTGGAGGAATGTTGACAAGTGTGCCAAAGAGAGGCTTTAGCTGCACTGAGCCATAAATCCTCCCTGCTTCTGTTTGAGTGCCTTTGGCAGAAAATAGGACTGGGTAGGCTTCAGATAAATCAAGCAGTTGGCTGTCTCCTGCCTGACTAAACCTGGAGGTACGTGGCAGCAGTGAAGCCCTTGCCTCCACTCTCTTTTAAGGTGTCTGTGCCAGGTTACACCCAGCCCAGGAGGGGGTGGGCTGAAAAGAACCTAGCCCCAGGTGGATGAAGAAACCTGACCTAGGTGGGCAGAGAGACTTGGACCTCCCCCTCCCTTTTTCCTTATCCCTTTGTAACCTTCCTTTTACTCAAATGCCTTTTAGGTTTTGTTGAACTTAGTTTTTTACTTCCAAATAGATCCCAGGCTGTTTCTTTCAGGATTTTGCCTCTTTTCTCCTGCCTAATTTGCTTTTCCCCTACTGGGAAAAAGGGAGAGGGAAGGCAACCTAAATCTGTTCCATTTGGGCTTTTGGACTCTGGGAAAGCTTAAACCACAACAGTGTCCAAGCAGTGGTCTCCTGTGGCTTCCCAAACCAGTGACATGCAGTTTACACCACTGCCTAGACAAACTCTGGAGTCTGGTTCCTGCTTTCTTGTTCTGTTGGCTGTGCACAGAGTGCTGGAGAATGGAGTGAAATCCAGCTGGTGACCAGTGGTAAGTGGTGCTCCCCAGGGCTGTTTTCATAGAATCATAGAATCAATAAGTTTGGAAAAGACCTCACAGTATCACAGTATCACTCAGGTTGGAAAGGACCTCGAGGATCATCGAGTCCAACCTATCAACACAGACCCCATGACTAGACCATGGCACCAAGTGCCACGTCCAATCTCCCCTTGAACGCCTCCAGGGTCGATGACTCAACCACCTCCCTGGGCAACCCGTTCCAATGCCGAATGACTCGCTCGGTGAAGAACTTCCTCCTCACCTCGAGTCTGAACCTCCCCTGGCGCAGCTTGAGACTGTGTCCCCTCGTTCTGGTGCTGGCTGCCTGGGAGAAGAGGCCAACCCCTTCCCGGCTACAACCACCCTTCAGGGAGTTGTAGAGGGCAACGAGGTCACCCCTGAGCCTCCTCTTCTCCAGGCTAAACAACCCCAGCTCCCTCAGCCTCTCCTCATAGGGCTGTGCTCAAGGCCTCTCCCCAGCCTTGTTGCCCTTCTCTGGACACGCTCAAGTGTTTCGATGTCCTTCTTAAACTGAGGGGCCCAGAACTGGACACAGGTCTCAAGGTGCGGCCTAACCAAAGCAGAGTACAGGGGCACAATGACCTCCCTGCTCCTGCTGGCCACACTATTCCTAATGCAGGCCAGGATGCCATTGGCCCTCTTGGCCACCTGGGCACACTGCTGGCTCATATTCAGGTGGCTGTCGATCAGCACCCCCAGGTCCCTCTCTGTTTGGGAGCTCTCCAGCCACTCCGACCCCAGCCTATAGCTCTGCATGGGATTGCCGTAGCCAAAGTGCAGCACTCGGCACTTGGACTTGTTGAATGCCATCCCATTGGACTCTGCCCATCTGTCCAGTCGGTCGAGGTCCCTCTGCAGAGCCCTTCTGTCCTATGACTGACTAACATCTGCCCCTAACTTTGTGTCATCTGCAAACTTGCTGATGACTGACTCTACCCCTTCATCCAGATCATCAATGAATATGTTGAAGAGGACAGGGCCCAGCACTGATCCCTGGGGGACACCACTGGTGACTGGCCTCCAGCTGGATGTGGCACCGTTCACTACCACTCTCTGGGCCCGGCCCTCCAGCCAGTTCCTAACCCAGCACAGAGTGTAATGGTCCAATCCACAGGCTGACAGCTTAGTCAGCAGTTTGCTGTGGGGGACGGTGTCAAAGGCCTTGCTGAAGTCTAGGTAGACCACATCCACAGGCCTCCCCACATCCACCAGGCGGGTCACCTGATCATAGAAGGAGATCAGGTTGGAGAGGCAGGACCTGCCCTTCCTAAATCCATGCTGGCTGGACCTGAGCCCTTGGCCATCCTTCAGGTGCGCAGTTATTGTCCCCAGGATAACCTGCTCCATCACTTTCCCTGGCACTGAGGTCAGGCTGACCAGCCTGGAGTTTCCAGGTTCCTCCATCCGACCCTTCTTGTGGATGGGGACCACGTTGGCCAGTTTCAGTCACCTGGGACCTCACCGGTGAGCCAGGACTGGAGGAAAATGATGGAGAGTGGCCTAGCTAGCACATCTGCCAACTCTCTCAGCACCCTAGGATGGATCCCATCCGGTCCCATGGACTTGTGAATATCCAAGTGGCTCATAAAGACCCCAATTAATTCCTCATGGATTTCCAGGGCATTACACTGCTCCCCGTCCCCATCGCCCAGCTCTGGAGATCATCAAGTCCAACCTATGACCTAACACCTCCTGACAACTAAACCATGGCACCAAGTGCCACATCCAAGCCTTTTTGGAACACCTCCAGGGATGGTGACTCCAACACCTCCCTGGGCAGCACATTCCAATGGGCAATCTCTCTTGCTGGGAAGAACTTTCTCCTCACCTCCAGCCTAAACTTCCCCTCGCACAGCTTGAGACTGTGTCCTTTTGTTCTGCTGCTGGGTGCCTGGGAGAAGAGACCAACCCCCACCTGGCTACAACCTCCCTTCAGGGAGTTGGAGAGAGCAAGGAGGTCTCCCCTGAGCCTCCTCTTCTCCAGGCTAAAAAACCCCAGCTCCCTCAGCCTCTCCTCACAGGGCTGTGCTCCAGACCCCTCCCCAGCCTTGTTGCTCTTCTCTGGAAATATTCAAGTCTCAAACTGCACCAGGGGAAGTTTAGGCTGGAGGTGAGGAAGAAATTGTTCCCAGAAAGAGAGATTGTCCATTGGAATGTGCTGCCCAAGGAGGTGGTGGAGTCACCATCACTGGAAGTGTTTAAGAAGAGACAGGATGAGACCCTTGGTGCCATGGTTTAGTTGATGAGATGGTGCTGGGTGATAGGTTGGACTTGGTGATCTCTGAAGTCTCTTCCAACCTTATTGATTCTATGATTCTGTGATTCTATGATAAGAGGACCTAGAGGTTGCAAATTAGGGCAAAATTGTCTCTATTTTGAGAGCTGGCGTAGCGGACAGAAACATCCCCAAGGCATGAAGTGTAAAGGGAGAAGAAGGTGTTCAAAAATGTGTGGAAATGGCACTTTGGGAGGTGGTTTAATGGCCCTGGTGGTGTGAAGTCCATGGTTGGACTCGATTTTGGAGGAGTTTTTTTCCAACTAAAGTGGATCTGTGACTCTAAAAGATGATTAGAAGAGTAACACATGGCTGCAGAAGGGGTTGAAAGAAATAAACCACAGAAAAGCTGGAAAGTCAGAGCGTCATCACATTTGGAAAGGACTTCTGACCCCCTCAAGTCCAGCACTCAACCCAGCATCATCATGCTCACTAAGCCATGGCCCAGAGCATCACAGTTTTTGGACACTTGCAGGCATGGTGAGAGAAGAGAAGAGAAGAGAAGAGAAGAGAAGAGAAGAGAAGAGAAGAGAAGAGAGAGAGAAGAGAAGAGAAGAGAAGAGAAGAGAAGAGAAGAGAAGAGAAGAGAAGAGAAGAGAAGAGAAGAGAAGAGAAGAGAAGAGAAGAGAAGAGAAGAGAAGAGAAGAGAAGAGAAGAGAAGAGAAGAGAAGAGAAGAGAAGAGAAGAGAAGAGAAGAGAAGAGAAGAGAAGAGAAGAGAAGAGAAGAGAAGAGAAGAGAAGAGAAGAGAAGAGAAGAGAAGAGAAGAGAAGAGAAGAGAAGAGAAGAGAAGAGAATAAACCAGGTTGGAAGAGACCTACAAGATCATTGAGTATAACCCATCACCCAACACCACCTAATCAACTAACCCATGGCACCAAGCACCCTGTCAAGTCTCCTCCTGAACACCTCCAGGGATGGTGACTCCACCACCTCCCCAGGCAGCCCATTCTGTGTAGAACTTCTTCCTAACCTCCAGCCTAAACCTCCCCTGGCACAGCTTGAGACTGTGTCCTCTTGTTCTGGTGCTGGCTGCCTGGGAGAAGAGACCAACCCCCACCTGGCTACAACCTCCCTTCAGGGAGTTGGAGAGAGCAAGAAGGTCTCCCCTGAGCCTCCTCTTCTCCAGGCTAAACAACCCCAGCTCCCTCAACCTCTCCTCACAGGGCTGTGCTCCAGACCCCTCCCCAGCTTTCTTGCCCTTCTCTGGACACCTTCCAGCAAGTCAACCTCCTTCCTAACCTGAGGAGCCCAGAACTGGACACAGGACTCAAGGTGTGGCCTCAGCAGTGATGAGTACAGGGGCAGAATGACCTCCCTGCTCCTGCTGGCCACACTCTTCCTGATGCAGGCCAGGATGTCCTTGGCCCTCCTGGCTGCCTGGGCACACTGCAGGCTCATGTTCAGCCTACCATCAACCAGCACCCCCAGGTCCCTCTCTGCCTGGCTGCTCTCAGCCACTCTGACCCCAGCCTGTAGCACTGCCTGGGGTTGCTGTGGCCAATGTGCAGCACCTGGCACTTGGATGTGTTCAGTCTCCTGCCCTTGGACTCTGCCCATCTGTCCAGCCTGTCGAGGTCCCTCTGCAGAGCCTCTCTACCCTCCAGCAGATCAACTCCTGCCCCCAGCTTGCTGTCATCTGCATATTTACTGATGACGGACTCAATCCCCTCATCCAGATCATCAATAAAGATGTTAAAGGACACAGGACCCAGCACTGCTCCTTGGGGCACACCACTGGTGCCTGGTTACCAGCTGGATGTGGCACCATTCACCACCCAGCAAGGCAGCACGCTGGAAGGAAGGACATGCAATGCTGAGGGCAGCAGAAGCACAATGATGGAGGGTGAGAGGTTTGCTTCAGGCTTGTAGAAGTTCTCCAGGATAGCCCAGCATGGCACACCTGGACAGGTCATACAGCACTGCCAGAGGCAGGGAAGGTGTTAGGGTTAAGATTTTGATCTTGGTTTGTGTTATTCCTCAGCCTGTAGAGCAAACAGTTTTCTCATGAAGATCTGAATGCCCTTTGAGGGAAAACAGTCATAAATTTCACACAATCACAGAACCGTCAGGGCTGCAAGGGACCTCAAAGATCAGCCAGCTCTAACCCCTCTGCCATGGGCAGGGACACCTCACACCACAGCAGGTTGCTCACAGCCACAGCCAGCCTGGCTGCAAACACCTCCAGGCAGGAGGCTTCCACCACCTCCCTGGGCAACCTGGGCCAGGCTCTCACCACCCTCATGGCCAACAACTTCTTCCTCACAGCCAATCTCAATCTCCCCATTTCTAGTTCTGCTCCATACCCCCAGTCCTATCCCTCCCTGACACCCTCAAAAGTCCCTCCCCAGCTTGCTTGGAGCCCCCTGCAGATCCTGGAAGGCCACCAGAAGGTCTCCTGGGAGCCTTCTCTTCTCCAGCCTGCACAACCCCAACTCTCTCAGGCTGTCTCCAGAGCAGAGCAGCTCCAGCCCTCTGCTCCTCCTCCTGGCCCTTCTCTGGACACCTTCCAGCCTCTCCAGATCCTTCCTGGCACAGAGGCTCCAGAACTGGCCCCAGAGCTGCAGCTGTGGTCTGAGCAGAGTGGAGCAGAGGGGCAGAATCTCCTCCCTGGCCCTGCTGGCCACACTTCTCTTGCTGCAGCCCAGGATGCAACCGAATTTGTCTGGTCCAAGCTCCATTTCTTTCTAAAGAACTGTTTTGTGTTCTCAGTTCTTGGCTTTCCTGCTGCTCAGCCTTGCAGATGATGTAGGCAGAGCCATGTGCATTGCAGATGGTTAGCCAGCAGTTGAATTCTAACATTTTCTTTTAAGAATACTGTGGTGGGTGGAAGGCCAGTCCTTCCTTGCCTCCCACCAGGGCAGGAAAAATAATAGCCTGGGGTCAGAGTGGCTGAGAGCAGCCAGGCAGAGAAGGACCTGGGGGTACTGGTTGATGGTAGGCTGAACATGAGCCTGCAGTGTGCCCAGGCAGCCAAGAAGGCCAATGGCATCCTGGCCTGCATCAGGAAGAGTGTGGCCAGCAGGAGCAGGGAGGTCATTCTGCCCCTGTGCTCAGCACTGCTGAGGCCACACCTTGAGTCCTGTGTCCAGTTCTGGGCCCCTCAGTTTAGGAAAGATGTTGAGCTGCTGGAAGGTGTCCAGAGAAGGGCAAGAAAGCTGGGGAGGGGTCTGGAGCACAGCCCTGTGAGGAGGGGCTGAGGGAGCTGGGGTTGCTTAGCCTGGAGAAGAGGAGACTCAGGGGAGATCTTCTTGCTCTCTCAACTCCCTGAAGGGAGGTTGTAGCCAGGTGGGGGTTGGTCTCTTCTCCCAGGCAGCCAGCACCAGAACAAGAGGACACAGTCTCAAGCTGTGCCAGGGGAAGTTAAGGCTGGAGCTTAGGAGGAAGTTCTACACAGAGAGAGTGATTGCCCATTGGAATGTGCTGCCTGGGGAGGTGGTGGAGTCACCATCCCTGGAGGTGTTCAGGAGGAGACTTGATAGGGTGCTTGGTGCCATGGGTTAGTTGATTAGGTGGTGTTGGGTGATAGGTTGGACGTCATGGTCTTGAAGGTCTCTTCCAACCTGGTCTATTCTATTCTATTCTATTCTATTCTATTCTATTCTATTCTATTCTATTCTATTCTATTCTATTCTGCCTGGCCAGGTGCCAAGAGGCCTCGAGATGGCTCCCCCTCCATCACCAGACAGAGACCATCTCCATAGGACCCGTGAGGGAAGCAAGAGGAAGTGTAGAACCTTGCTGGTGGTCTTATAGGGAGCAGGACTTTATGGGATGAACTACACAGCTTCCTGTGCCCACCCCCTGGGCTGGAGCCTCAGGACACCAGGGATGTAGCTTGTGTGGCAGCAGCAGGAGGCACCCAGCCTGAACCACCACAAACAGGTTCCAGTGTTTCCCCTTATTTGAGTTTATTTTGGGTGCTGCTCAGGCAGCCCCAGCTCCTGAAGGGAGAGCAGAATTTGACAATGAATTTTGCAGCTGCCTGTGGTAGCTGGTGAGAGCAGGGAGCTGTTTAACTGGAGGTCAACTAGGGAGAAGATTAGCTGAACAATTGCTAAAGTCAGTTTTAAATCACTGCTTTTAATCACACCCTCCAGAACTGCCTGGGAGCCTTTGCCTTTGAGGGGTAACTTTGTCTTCCAGAGAGAACTTTATTATTGAGCCCTTTTCCAGTTTCCATCAGTGCCTTTGCCACAGCCTAACAGGGCTGTATCGATTTACCCCAGACTGCATGCTCAGTGCTAATCTGCATTCAGGTCAGAAACTTCCACATGAAGAGAATATCGAGGCTGTGGCACAGACACCACCCCCCACTCCCCCAAGGTTCAGCTGGCAATGCCCCCAGCTCTTGTCTGCCTGATGAAAAGGAGCTGCATGGAGCACAAAGTGGCTAGGGACATGTTGAGGGGACTCAGGCACTGATGTCTGCTCCTGTGACAGGGTTTGTGTAAGCCCTGCCCCCTTCCAGAAAATCCTCTGCGAGAATCAGAGAGTCATAGAATCACAGAACTGTTTTGTTTGGGAAAGGTCTCTAAGATCATCCAGCCCAACCATCAACCCAACACCTCCCTGGCCACCAAAGCCTGTCCCCAAGAGCCATGGCCACAGGTTTCTGCATCACCTCCAGGGATGGGGACTCCACCACCTCCTTGGGCAGCTTGTGCCAAACCCTGACCACTCTTACAGGAAATAAATTGTTCCTCACCTCCAACCTAAACCTCCCCTGGCACAGTTTCAGGCCATTTCCTCTCCTTCTATCATGAGATATTAAGGAGAAGAGACCTACTCCCACCTCACTCTAACCTCCTTTCGTGTAGGTGTGGAGAGCAATGAGGCCTTCCCTCAGCCTCCTCTTCTCCAGACTGAGCAATCCCAGCTCCCCCAGCCACTCCTCACATCCTCACTGTGTTTTGTAACGTCACAGACTCACAGAATGGTTTGAATTGGAAGGAGCCTCAAAGATCATCTTGCTCCACCACCTCTGCCACAGTCAGGGACATCACTGACTAGACCATGTTCACAGGCTCACAGGATGTTAAGGGTTGGAAGGGACCTCTGGAGATCATTGAATCCAACCCCCCTGCCAGAGCAGGAGCAGAAAATCCAGCACAGGTCACACAGGAACACATCCAGACAGGGCTGGAAGAGCTCCAGAGAAGGAGACTCCACAACCTCTCTGGGCAGCCTGCTCCAGACCTCTGGGACCCTCACAGTGAGGAAGTTCCTCCTCATGTTGAGCTGGAACCTCCTGTGCTGCAGTTTATCTTTTGTCTGGGCTAGGATCAGATTTTTCAGCCTCCCCCCAGTTCTTGCCAAATCCAAGCAGCAATGTTTAACTTAAACCACATCTTGAGGTATTCCAACCCTCCCAAACACACAGGGACACTTTCCTCTTCCCTCCACTGCTTTACCACATTTCCCCCTCCCTGTTAACATTGCCCCTTGCTGGCGTGTCAAAAGGAGCTGAAGTCCAACCCTGTTAGGAACCCTTCCTTCCCTTGCAGAGCAGATCCTCCCTCTGCCTAAGCACAGCACCCTTGACACCACTGCCTGCCTCTCAGACTGAGGGACACCAGGGATCCTGGAGCGGCTCAGTGTGATTGAAAGGCAACTCTCAGCTTAAATAGCAGCTTTGAGAGCTAGATCCATCCCCAAGGAGAGAAAATAGCCTCCCTTTGTGCACAATCTCGGCCCCCTTGTCTCTTCAGTGCAGTTTGGTGTTCAAACAAATGTTGCTAATAATTGAAAATCAAGTTGAGGGCTTTCACTCTCATGTGCACAAGAGACAGGCAGTTGCTCACAACCCAGCTGGCTGCAGCTAATTTCTGGGCTCCAGATACTGCCTCAGCTGTGGAGGAAATCCGTCACAATCCTCCCTGATTGAGAAAAATGATGAGTCAAAGCCCTAGCAGCGTGTCTGAAGCGAGATAATAGCAGGGCAGCTCAAACTCCACGACAGGACTGGAAGAGAAAGCACAAAGGCATTGGACTCTGCCCATCTGTCCAGTTGGTTGAAGTCCCTCTGCAGAGCCCTTCTGGACAGTTAGAGGGCAGGAGAGCTCTGCAGAGGGACCTCAACCAGCTGGACAGATGGGCAGAGGCCAACAGGATGGCATTCAACATATCCAAGTGCCAGGGGCTGCACTTTGGCCACAACAACCCCAGGCAGAGCTACAGGCTGGGGTCAGAGTGGCTGAGAGCAGCCAGGCAGAGAGGGACCTGGGGGTGCTGATTGACAGCTGCCTGAACATGAGCCAGCAGTGTGCCCAGGTGGCCAAGAAGGCCAAGGGCATCCTGGCCTGCATCAGGAAGAGTGTGGCCAGCAGGAGCAGGGAAGTCCTTGTGCCCTGTGCTCAGTACTGCTGAGGCCACACCTTGAGTCCTGTGTCCAGTTCTGGGCTCCTCAGGTTAGGAAAGAGGTTGACTTGCTGGAAGGTGTCCAGAGAAGGGCAACAAAGCTGGGGAGGGGTCTGGAGCACAGCCCTGTGAGGAGAGGCTGAGGGAGCTGGGGTTGCTTAGCCTGGAGAAGAGGAGGCTCAGGGGAGACCTTCTTGCTCTCTCCAACTCCCTGAAGGGAGGTTGTAGCCAGGTGGGGGTTGGTGTCTTCTCCCAGGCACCCAGCACCAGAACAAGAGCACACAGTCTCAAGCTGTGCCAGGGGAGGTTTAGGCTGGAGGTTAGGAGGAAGTTCTTCACAGAGAGAGTCATTGCCCATTGGGATGTGCTGCCCAGGGAAGTGGTGGAGTCACCATCCCTGGAGGTGTTCAGGAGGAGACTTGATGGGGTGCTTGGTGCCATGGGTTAGTCGATTAGGTGGTGTTGGATGATAGGTTGGACGTGATGAACTTGAAGGTCTCTTTCAACTTGGTCTATTCTTTCTATTCTATTCTATTCTATTCTATTCTATTCTATTCTATTCTATTCTATTCTATTCTATCAATGGCTCATTTCTGACTGAAGGAGTGCTCTGGTAGCATGCCTAGAGCAGGACCCCAGCTCCTCAAATCCATCCTTCCTTTCTTGGTCTTTAATTGATGCAATCTTGAGTGATTCAGTTTTGGTTAAGAGATAAAAGATGCTTTTTAAATCCATAATTTTTCTGCCCAGAGCCCCAAACCATTGGTTTCATATCCTCTTATTAGCATAGGGCCCTGCTGGTCACAGGGATTTTAAGCAGCACTGGATGTCCCATGTTGTTGTTCCAAAAATAATGAACTGTAGTACTTCCAGGTAATTTCATTTGCAGAGGGGCACTTTAGTAAATTGTTGGAGAAGAATTTTGCTTTAACCTGAGGCAAAACACAGCCCAAAGAGAGGTCATTTGTCTCCTTAAAACCCATTTGAAAATGGTGTCTCCACAGCCTTGGTTGGAAAAGAAGTTCATATTGTACCATGAAGGACCACAGCTGTGCTCTCCAGCCCAGGATACAAGCTCAGCCTGAACTCTCATTCCTTGAGGCATGGCCTGCATCAGGAAAAGTGTGGCCAGCAGGAGCAGGGAGGTCATTCTGCCCCTGTACACTGCACTGCTGAGGCCACACCTTGAGTCCTGTGTCCAGTTCTGGGCTCCTCAGGTTAGGAAGGAGGTTGAGCTGCTGGAAGGTGTCCAGAGAAGGGCAAGAAAGCTGGGGAGGGGTCTGGAGCACAGCCCTGTGAGGAGAGGCTGAGGGAGCTGGGGTTGCTTAGCCTGGAGAAGAGGAGGCTCAGGGGAGACCTCATTGCTCTCTCCAACTCCCTGAAGGGAGGTTGTAGCCAGGTGGGGGTTGGTCTCTTCTCCCAGGCAGCCAGCACCAGAACAAGAGGACACAGTCTCAGGCTGTGCCAGGGGAGGTTTAGGCTGGAGGTTAGGAAGAAGTTCTACACAGAAATAGTGATTGTCCATTGGAATGTGCTGCCCAGGGAGGTGGTGGAGTCACCATCACTGGAGGTGTTCAGGAGGAGACTTGATAGAGTGCTTGATGCCATGGGTTAGTTGATTAGGTGGTGTTGGATTGGTTGATGGGTTGGACTCAATGATCTTGAAGGTCTCTTCCAACCTGGTCTATTCTATTCTATTCTATTCTATTCTATTCTATTCTATTCTATTCTATTCTATTCTATTCTATTCTGCTTGGAGGTGATCAGGGAGGCAAAATAATTAAAGCTGAAGGTTAGGTGTTGCAGCCACTGCTCTGAGGGCAGCTGCTGGCCTCCTGCAGAGTGCAGGATTCCTCAGCTGCCCAATTCCTTTGCTGCCCAGAGCAAAACACCCACATTCCATTGGTGCTACGAGCAACAGCCTCACCTTGGCATCCTGGGATTGGAACATGCTGCAGGAGTCACCTCCCTGTCATGCTGGCACCTCTCATTGGGAGAAGATTTGGCTTCTAGATGTGGTTGGGTTTCGCTGGTTGAGGGATTGATAACAGAGCATAGAAGCAGCCTCTCTGAGCAAGAGACACTGGGGTTAGGGACTGGATTAGGAGCAGCTTGGGGGGGGTTGGAGCTGCTAGGGACTGCTGCTTCTGTCAGCTGCTTCTGGTCAGGGCTTCAGTGCAGGGATGCTGCTAGGGACATGCTCAGGACTTCCTCTGTTAAGGGCTTCCAGGACTTGTGGGATGGTGGGACTCTGAGACTCTGTGATGCTGGGGAGGCTACACTGCAGCAGTGAAGGACTTGTGGGAGGGCTTCTGAGCTTCTCTGTCTCTGCATTTCTGGAGACTCCTTGCTATATGGCAGCAGGGTTCCTGCCTTCATTCCTGACTCAATGGCCCCCAAGCCAGGGGAAACAACACTTAGGAGCACCTCTAAGTCCCAAGACTGCATGTGTGTGTTTGCAGAAGATCATAGAAGCACAGCAGAAGGAGGACACAGAGCTGTTTGAGCAAGTCCTCTGAGCTGCAGAAGTTGTGGTCTGAGGTGGACCAAGTGGTGTTGGCAGAGATCATGGAATTCCATCATGGTGGGTGTTGGACCTCTGGAGATCATCCAGTCCAGCCCCTTGCTAAAGCAGGGCACCCACAGCAGCTTGCCCTGCAGTACAATGCCCAGGGTGGGGTTGGAAGCTCTCCGTAGAAGGAGACTCCACAACCTCTCTGGGCAGTCTGCTCCAGGCCTCCAGCACCCTCACATCAATCAACTTTCTCCTCCTGTTCAGATGGAACCTTCTGGCTTCCACTTTGTGCCCACTGCTCCTTGTCCTGTCCCTGGGCACCACTGAGCAGAGCCTGGCCCCAGCCCCTTGCTCCCCTCCCTTTAGGTATTGATAAGCACTGCTGATGAGGATTAATCAGGAAGGTGCAGGGGAAGGCCAGCTCTGCAGGTGTGTCATTTTAGCCCAGCTGGGGCTTTGCTGAGAGCAGTAGCTTGATACATTTTCTACCTCAAATAGCCGAATTTTTCCCATAATAAAACTCAGTAAAGCAAATCCTCTGGTGTGGTTCATGAAGTTTAAGGAAAGTGCCTGGAGACGGTTTAGGATTTAGTGGAGGTCTGGTTTTACCAGCAGAGCAAGCTTGAGCTCCAAATCCCACCTGAGCTCCGAGATGTCTTGAGGCAACCATCCAGCTCCTGCCCTGTGTGCCAAGAGCCGCGTGGGTAAGGGAGCTGGTGACTCTGGCATCCCTCACTGGCTTTCCCCTGTGAGCTGCAGCAGTTTTGCAGCTCAGATCTATGGGGATTGAGCAAGAAGCACTGGGAGGATTTGCTCTGCTGTAGCTGCATCCACATGAACACAACCACCACCAGGAGCTTTCGGCAAGCTGTCTCCCTTGGCCCACTTTGCCCCGGCACGGCTGGCAGGTGAAGAACAGGTTTCAGAGTGCCCAGATTATCTGCAAAGCTTCTTACAACAGCCTGCTGCACAGTCCCCAAAGTCTTGACACAAGGAAATTCATATTGGATGTCAAAACCTCAGGAACTGATTTGTGGTTGCACTAAATCTGGTGGAGTCCTGGAACAAAACCCCAGCAGCAGATTCTCTCTCTGCAAGTTAATGGCGTGGACGATGGCGGCAAAGATTTTCTCCTCCTCCTCTTCCTCTGAAAGTTCAAAGGGCTTTGGGACATAAATTTCCCCCATATTTCAGTCATGGCAGGTGATAAAAATCTCACCCTTGTTAATTAATCTGTGTGTAAATTACGTTGGGTGGCTGCCATTTAGCACTCCACCACCTCCAGCGGTGACACAGGGGAGAACTGATTAGTTAATAATTGACCTAATTGTGGTGGTTAGAGCCTGTGCTGGAGTCACACAGCTCAGGTGGCAGCAAACTCACAATCCCTCTCCTGAACTCCACTCCAGACTTTCATTTCTGCACCACTATTTCTTGGCCCAGGTGGCCAAGAAGACCAAGGGCAACCTGGCCTGCATCAGGAAGAGTGTGGCCAGCAGGAGCAGGGAAGTCATTGTGCCCTGTGCTCAGCACTGCTGAGGCCACACCTTGAGTCCTGTGTCCAGTTCTGGGCTCCTCAGGTTAGGAAAGATGTTGAGCTGCTAGAAGGTGTCCAGAGAAGGGCAAGAAAGCTGGGGAGGGGTCTGGAGCACAGCCCTGTGAGGAGAGGCTGAGGGAGCTGGGGTTGCTTAGCCTGGAGAAGAGGAGGCTCAGGAGAGACCCTGCTCTCTACAACTACATGAAGGGTGTCTCAAGCTTTGCCAGGTCAGGCTTAGGCTTCTCAGAAAGAGAGATTGGCCACTGGGATGTGCTGCCCAGGGAGGTGGTGGAGTCGCCATCCCTGGAGGTGTTTAAGAAGAGCCTGGATGAGGCCCTTGGTGCCATGGTTTAGTTTTCAGGAGGTGTTGGGTGATAGGTTGGACTTGATGATCTCAGAGGTCTTTTCCAACCTGGTCTGGTCTATTCTATTCTATTCTATTCTATTCTATTCTATTCTATTCTATTCTATTCTATTCTATTCTATTCCATTCCATTCCATTCCATTCCAAGATTCTATGACTGAAACCTTCAAAATCATGACTGAGAGCAAAGGGAACATAAGAGCAAAAAGGGAAAGCACAGCAACTTTACTTTGTAATTCAGCTTTTGTGAGAGACACAACACAACCCAACAGCCTTTAATGACACAGAAAGACCCAATAAACCCCAGCAAACATCCCCCCATTTTTTTTCAGCCCATGCAGCTCATTTAAGCTGGGTCAGAATCTCTTTTATTGATGGGGAGAGAAAAAGACTTGTGCAGATCCACTGGCAGAGCTGAAGGCTCCTCTGCTGATGGAGCAGAAGTATGGTTGTGCAGGAGCAAAAGGAAACAAAAGGCAGTTTATCTTTATTGAAAGGGATGTCTGGATTGGTTTACTGTGAAATGATTTTTATTTATGGGGTTTTGTTTTTGGTCCCTCTGAGCACATCACTGCCTGGAATGGAAAAAAAAAAATCACACTGTGAGCACAGCACCTCCTCTGATCTGAAAACAAACCCTCCACAACAGCCACAGCCAAAAGGAAGAGCAAAGCGTTCAACTTTTCTTTTCTGCAGCTCTTGTCTGCTCTCATCTTCTTCTCTTTTGAAGACATTCAGTCAGATTCCATCTCTTCATGCCCTGGAATTTGTACCATTTTGAGCAGCATGAAATTATTGTATTATCAAAGCAAAGGGTGCTAAACTGCTAAACACAGTGGGGATAAAAGTCAGCTTCTGCTCCTCGCAGCTTCCTGGCTGCAGACACTCTTTAGTCATAAACTCATTGTCTTTGGGGAATACTGAACACACTGGATCATGTCCTGGTTTGAGCTGGACCAGCACCAATTCTACTGGGGGCTGTGAGTGAGCAGCCAGGCTTGGGGGTAGTGGTTGACAGTAGTCTGAACATGAGCCAGCAGTGTGCCCAGGCAGCCAAGAAGGCCAAGGGCATCCTGGCCTGCATTAGGAAGAGTGTGGCCAGCAGGAGCAGGGAAGTCATTGTGCCCTGTGCTCAGTACTGCTGAGGCCACACCTTGAGTGCTGTGTCCAGTTCTGGGCTCCTCAGGTTAGGAAGGAGGTTGAGCTGCTGGAAGGTGTCCAGAGAAGGGCAAGAAAGCTGGGGAGGGGTCTGGAGCACAGCCCTGTGAGGAGAGGCTGAGGGAGCTAGGGTTGCTTAGCCTGGAGAAGAGGAGGCTCAGGGGACACCTTCTTGTTCTCTCCAACTCCCTGAAGGGAGGCTGTAGACAGGTGGGGGTTGGTCTCTTCTCCCAGGCACCCAGCACCAGAACAAGAGGACACAGTCTCAAGCTGTGCCAGGGGAGGTTTAAGCTGGATGTTAGGAAGAAGTTCTACACAGAGAGAGTGATTGCCCATTGGAATGTGCTGCCCAGGGAGGTGGTGAGTCACCATCACTGGAGGTGTTCAGGAGGAGACTTGATAGGGTGCTTGGTGCCATGGGTTAGTTGATTAGGTGGTGTTGAATGATAGGTTGGACTGGTTGATCTCAAAGGTCTTTTCCAACCTGGTCTATTCCACTCCTCTCCTCTCCCTCTCTCTCTCCTCTCCTCTCCTCTCCTCTCCCTCCTCTCCTCTCCTCTCCTCTCTCCTCTCCCTCTCCTCTCCTCTCCTCTCCTCCTCCTCTCCTCTCCTCTCCCTCTCTCCTCTCTCCCTCCCTCTCCCTCCCTCTCCCTCTCCTCTCCTCTCCTCTCCTCCCTCTCCTCTCTCCTCTCCTCTCCTCTCCTCTCCTCTCCTCTCCTCTCCCTCTCTCCTCTCCTCCCTCCTCTCCTCTCCTCTCTCCTCTCTCCCCTCTCCTCTCCTCTCCTCTCCTCTCCTAGGTGGCAGCACCCATGAGCACTTCCAGGTAAGAACCCAAGGCCATTTGTGCACGGGCAGGTTCCCTCCCAGCAGGGGCAGATCACTCCTCATTTGCCTGACAACTTTTGGGACATTAGAGCTGTCACTGTGAAACATTTCCACTTGCCCTGTGATGCTGCTTTGAGCTGGATCCCCTTTGAAGCTGCGTCAGACAGGCTCTGAATCGGGAGCCACTTTCAAACGCTGCAGTTGAAAGTCTAAACAGCCTCAATATGCTGCAGAAAATTGTTCTGAGGATCCAGTCTCCTCTCAAGCTACCCTGGAGCATTCAGTCACTTTCAATAAATCTTTTTCAATCATTTCTCACTTGTCCTTATTATTACTAACAGCAAGAGCATCTCAAGGCAATGTCAGAGGAAAGGCTTGGGCTGGATGCAGGAATGAGCTTCATTTGAAAGTTAGCATGAAGGGAAAGCAACCCAAATGTGAGCTGACTGGGCAAAGTGACTTCTTGTGTATGAATTTACAGAGGGTTGGTGTCAGTTCTGTCTGAAAAGTTGCTGATTCTTTGACTTCAAGAAGTTATGTTCTAAGGCAGGCCTGTTGAGAATGGAGTTTGGGAGTTCTATGCTGCCATGCAGTAAAAAATGGGCAGGCTGCAGAGATGGACAGGGAGAAATGGAATGAATTCCAACTAGGGCAAGTGTGGAGAATCTGGGAATGGGCCTCCCCATGGAGGAGTAGAGGACTGGCCTGTTGGAGAGTAGTGAAGGGGAAAGGGCCCTGGGGGTCCTGGTGGCCAGGAGGATGCCCATGAGCCAGCAATGTGCCCTGGTGGCCAGGAAGGCCAAGGGCATCCTGGGCTGGATTAGAAGGGCTCTGAGGAGTAGGTCCAGAAAGCTTCTCCTGCTCATCTACTCTGCCCTGGTGAGAAAACAGATGGAATACTGTGTCCAGTTCTGGGCCCCTCAGGTTAAGAAGGACCTCAGGGAACTGCTTGAGAGAGTCCAGTACAGAGCCACAGAGATGCTGCAGGCAGTGGAACATCTCCCTGTGAGGCCAGGCTGAGGCAGCTGGGGCTGCCCTCATGGCTGGGGATCAAGCTGGGCAGGGCTGGAGCCAGGCTCTGCTCAGGGATGGCCAAGGACAGCACAAGGGGCACTGGGGGCAAGCTGGAGCAGAGGAGGTGCCAGGGGAAGAGAAGGGAAACCTTTGTCCCTGTGAGGGTGCTGGAGCCTGGAGCAGGCTGCCCAGAGAGGTTGTGGAGTCTCCTTGTGTGGAGCCTTTCCAACCCCAGCTGGCTGTGTTCCTGTGTGCCCTGCCCTGGGTGCCCCTGCTCTGGCAGGGGACTTGGACTGGATGATGTCTGCAGGTCCCTTCCAACCCCTGACCCTCTGTGATTCTGTTGTGGCTGCCTCCTTGCTGGGGGTCTTTGAGGCCAGGCTGGCTGAGGCCTTGAGCAGCTGAGTGTAGCTGAGAGGTGTCCCTGGGCATGGTGGGGAGCTTGGAGCAGATGAGCTCTCAGCTCCCTTCCAGCCTCAGCCATGCTGTGACTCTGTGAATAATATTTGTGCATTTATTTCACTCAGAACTTTTCCCAGTCCCTAGCTGAGAATTTCTCTAGTTAGGAACTTCCCCAGCTGGGAATGTGCCTAGCTGGGAATCTCTCTAGTTGAAACCATTTCATTCAGTGGATGCTACCTGGAGTGCTGTAGGCAAGAAAGAAGGATAAGTGCTCATTCTTGGTGCCTTTCTGTTGGGTTTTTGTTGTAGAACTGCAAGGAAGAGTTCTCAAACAAGGCTTGGGGAGAGCAAGGGAAGCTCATTCCCTTTTTATGGTTGCTCTCATAACCAAACACTCAGCTTTGCTACCAGTCTATCATAGATGAGATTTAATCTATATAAAACTCCTGAGGACTGCAGTGGCAATTTCAGCCTCCCAGTTTATGAGATTTTAAAAGGCAGCTTGCCCTGGATGGTCTGTGAAGGGATGAGATTGGGCACTCTGATAATTCAGACTCTGCATTTTGAGGCTAGGATGGTGCCTAAAGCCTGGTAGTGCCTTGTGCCCAGGATATATGGGATGGAGGGAGGGATGGAAGGCTTTGCCAGAATTTTATGTGAAGCTGTTGGTTCTGTACCACAAAGAAAAGGTCCTGGCACCCAGAGCAGCCTTCAGGATGTGCCCAGCATGCCTGACACTGCTGCTGACAGGGGAGACAGGAGCATGGTGTGGGAGATTGCTTCAATATGAATTGTGTGGGGTCCTGGTTTGGTGGGACAGAAGCCTAAGGCCAATCCTGGGCTGCAGGCCATTGGCAGTTTGAGTTCAGCCAGGACCTTAAGCTGGGAGAGCAAAAGCCAAGGCAGCTGCTCCAAGCTGGCTGCAGTTGTGTCCTACACCACAACTGTCATGCTCAGTATCAAAGGGGAAGTTTGGTGAGGGTGTGAGCTCCCCATCTTCTTCTTTGGAGGGCTCACTCATTCCTCCCCCTCCCTCTTCCTTCCTCTCACACAATCACAGAATTATCCAGATTGGAAAAGACCTCTGAGATCATCAAGTCCAACCTATTACCCAGCACCATCCAATCAACTCAACCATGGCACCAAGGGCCTCATCCAGGCTCTTCCTAAACACATCCAGGGATGGTGACTCCACCACCTCCCTGGGCAGCACATCCCAGTGGCCAATCTCTCTTTCTGGGAAGAACTTTCTCCTCACTCCCAACCTAACACCCCCCCCCCCCCCCCTCTCCTGGCACAGCTTGAGACTGTGTCCTCTTGTTCTGGTGCTGGCTGCCTGGGAGAAGACACCAACCCCCACCTGGCTACAGCCTCCCTTCAGGGAGTTGTAGAGAGCAAGAAGGTCTCCCCTGAGCCTCCTCTTCTGCAGGCTAAGCAACCCCAGCTCCCTCAGCCTCTCCTCACAGGGCTGTGCTCCAGACCCCTCCCCAGCCAAGAGCTACACTGTCTCCAGGACAGAGGATGTCTCTCTTCTGAGTGTTTGATTACAGCTTCACAGCTTGCACTGGGTTGGAAAGGATCCTCCAAGGGCATCTTGTGCAACCCCCTGCAGGCAGCAGAGACACCTCCAACCAGAGCAGGCTGCACAGGGACACAGCAAGTCTGATATTGAACGTCTCCAGGGATGAGGCCTCAACCACCACCCTGGGCAGCCTGCTCCAGTGTCTCACCTCCCTCACTGTGCAGAACTTCCTCCTGATGTCCAACCTAACTCTGCTCTGTTCCAGTTTCATCTCAGCATCTTTCTTAAATTGAGGGGCTCTCCCTCCCTCTCCCTGCAGGGGCTCACTCTTCCTCTTCCTTATGGAATAGAATAGAATAGAATAGAATAGAATAGAATAGAATAGAATAGAATAGAATAGAATAGACCAGGTTGGAAGAGACCTTCAAGATCATCAAGTCCAATCTATCAACCAATCCAACACCACGTAAACAACTAACCCATGGCATCAAGCACCCTATCAAGTCTCCTCCTGAACACCTCCGGGGATGGTGACTCCACCACCTCTCCAGGCAGCCCATTCCAGTGGGCAATCACTCTCTCTGTGTAGAATTTCTTCCTAACCTCCAGCCTAAACCTCCCCTGGTGCAGCCTGAGACTGTGTCCTCTTGTTCTGGTGCTGCTTGCCTGGGAGAAGAGACCAGCCTCTGCCTGTCTACAACCTCCCTTCAGGTAGTTGTAGAGAGCAAGAAGGTTTTTTCCCCTTCTCACTCTTTTACCCCCCCCCCCCATTCCTCCTCCCTATTTTTCCCTTCCTATCCCTGGAGTTGCTCACTTATTATTTTCCTTCTCCCCCCTCCCCATCCCTGAAGGGACTCGCTAACCTCTCTGCTCCCAAGAACTGCTTTCCCCTTTACTACAACCCCTGTACCTTCCCCAGGCTCAGTCTAACTTAGGGCACACCCCATGTGGCATCAGCACTAACGTGGCTTGATGTTTCATTGAATCCATTTTCCTATCACCTCTTTTTCCTGATCCCCCTTCCCAGCTGAGTAGGGTTGGGTGATAGGAGAGCTGCTAAAGATTAACCCCAGAGGTGGGCTAAATGGAGCCCTCTGGCCAGCAGGAGGTTAGTGTGGAAAAAAACCCAGCTCCTTGTGCACAGGGAGACCTTTAATTCAGCAACCTTTAAGGCATGCAACTCTCACGGCTGTTCTTCTTTGGGCTTGTGCTGCTTTTCCATGCAGGAGCAAATTGATGGAGCCTTCACCAGGGCTGTGCAGTGATGGCTCCTGTGCTGCTGGGCACAGGCAAGGACCAATATCCTACTGCTGTCCTCACATTGCTGAGAGCAAGGGAAGTACAGCAGTGATTGGGGAGTTAATGGAGCAGAACCTATTTTTCACTGTTTCTGTCAGGACTGAGGGGAAAAGAGAGCTGTAAAATGAGAAAGTGTGACTTTGAAGCAGCAGCTTTGCTTCCCCTCCTGTGGATCTGGCTGAGATTGTTATGAATCTTGAAAGTTCTGTGGTTCAGAGGTCCGTAGGCATCAGCTGCCCAGGTGCCTGATGCAGACCTGCATGTCACAGGGACTTGACTGCAGAGACTTCCAAAGTGCTTCTCTTCTCGGGCACTGACAAGGGTCAGGGCTGGGCCACCCCCAGCTGAGTGCCAGACGCTTCCTGTGAAGCCCTCTGCCTTCCCTAAGGGAAGAGAAAGGAAGAAGGGAGAGAGGCTGATGGGCTGGGGAAGAAACTAACCCAGCTGGGATGGGAAGAAGAACAATGCCATGGGATAGAGACACAGAGACACAAAGCAAGATGGAAGCCAAGCCCTGAGGGCAAGGATGGTACCACTGGCACCACTGCTGCTGGGGGCAGGCCCTGGGCAAGTCCCAGCCTGGGCTCAGCAGCAGATGGGAAGCAGCTTCAGGAGCTGGATTGTGGAGCTGGAGTGAGGAAGACAGGGCTGGGGATGGAAGGCAGAAGGGAGAGAGTCCTGCTGGGACAGCAGCCAGGGAAGAAGAGGCTGGAGCCTGGGCAGCCCTCAGCTTGCTGCTGAAGATGCCATCCAGGGGCTGCAATGCCTTGGGGGGCACTTGAGGCTCCCCTCTGCTGTCTGCTCCTGCCCACAGCTGCCCCCTCTGCCTTCCTGCCCCCCAAGGTGGGGCAGAGCTGTGGCAGTGCCCTTGGTGTGCAGAGCAGCAAGCCTGAGGCAGAGGCTTTGTGCCCCCCAGGCCTTGGCAGGAACTCTGCCCCTCAGCTTCTCCCTGCTAGCAGCAGCCCCTGGCTGTGCCAAGCTGCCCTGAGCTTCAGCAAGTGCCTGAGTGAGCAGAGCCTGAGCTGGGCACTCCCAGCCTGAGCAGGGCTGGTGCTAGTGCAGCTCAGAGCAGGACTGTCACTCTGTCTCCCCTGTGCTGTGCAGTCAGACAATATCTTTATTGTGGATTTCTCTGCTCTGCCTTAGAAATAGGAGCATTTGGCAAAGCAAAACTGAGAATCCACTGTGTCAGGGCACTGTGGGCAAGAGCCTTCTGCTTGGGATGACTGTTCCTGGCTGTGAGCCATGCTCAGGGAGAACAGGAGACCTTAGCCAGCATGGAATAGCCCTCAGGACACTGATCTACATCCCTTTCTTCTACCCAAACCTGACGTCTCAGGAAACCTGGAGGAAGGAATCGACATCTTCTGTTCACTTTGGCTCAGCTGGGTTGAAGACTTCAGATGTAAGAAAAGGAGACTGCTGGAGGGGGGGATGCCCAAGCTGCTGACTCCCAGGAACCAGGCTGAGAACGCCTCAGTTCTACTCCCAGAGTGTTGATTCCTTGCGGGGAAAGCTCATGATGAGAAGAGAGACAGGACCAGAAGGTCCAGAGGGGGCAGCGTGGTCCTGCGGCTGCTGCGCTCCAGGGGCCAGGAACATGCCAGATGGAGCAGACACAGCTTTGGATGAAACATATCACAGAACTATTGCCAGTTAGCACTAAGGAAGCAAGGATGGCACAAACCAGCAACAGATCTGGTGATAAGCCTTTTGTAATTAATAGGAGTGGTGTGGGTAACATGAAGTGACTCCTTCTGGCCATCATTTAGTGGTTTTAACTCTTTGGTATGGAAAGAGTCTCCTCTTTACTTGAGATCTTCTTTCTCCTCTTTTCCTTTCTCCTTCTCTTTTCCTTTCTCCTCTATTCCTTTCTGCTTCTCTTTTCCTTTCTCCTTCTCTTTTCCTTTCTCCTTCTCTTTTCTGTTCTCCTTCTCCCCCCTCCTTTTTTTTTTCCTCTCCCCCTCCCTTTTTTTTTCTCTTCTCTCCTTTTGTCTTCTTCCCCCCTTTTTAAATTGCTTGCCCTCCTTTTCTCTCTCTTCCCCACTTTCTCTCTCTCTTCCCCTGTTTGCATCACTCCCTTTTCCCTGTTTGCTTTTCTCTTTCCCCATTTGTTTTCCTCTCTTTCCTTGTTTGTTTTTCTCTTTCTTCCTGTTTGTTTTGCTTTCTCTTACCCCATTTGTTTTTTCTCTTTGCCCTTGTTTGTTCTGCTCATTCTGGTTCTTCTCTTCTTCTTTCATATTCTTGCTTTTCTTCTTTCTTCTTTCTTGTTCTTTCTTTCTTCTTTCTTCTTCATTCTTCTTCTTCTCCTTCTTCTTTCTTCTTCTTCTTCCTCCTCCTCTTCCTCTTCTTCTTTCTTCTTTCTTTTCTTCTTTCTTCTTTCTTCTTCTTCTTCTTCTTCTTCTTCTTCTTCTTCTTCTTCTTCTTCTTCTTCTTCTTCTTCTTCGTCTTCTTCGTCTTCGTCTTCATCTTCGTCTTCCTCCTTCTTCCTCCTTCTTCCTCCTCCTCCTCCTCTTCTTCTTCCTCTTCCTCTTCTTCTTCTTCATTCTTTCTTCATATTTCTTCTTCCTCTTTCTTCTTCTTCTAATTCTTTCTTCTTTCCTCTTCTTTTTCCTCTTCTTTTTCTTTTTCTTCTTCTTCTTTCTTCTTTCTTCTTTCTTCTTTCTTCTTTCTTCTTTCTTCTTTCTTCTTTCTTCTTTCTTCTTTCTTCTTTCTTCTTTCTTCTTTCTTCTTTCTTCTTTCTTCTTTCTTCTTCTTTCTTCTTCCTTCTTTTTTCTTTCTTCTTTCTTCCTTCTTTCTTCCTTCTTCCTTCTTCCTTCTTCCTTCTTTCTTCTCCCCTCATCCTTCTTTCATGTATCACACCCACAAGATTTATGTGAATGCCTTTTTCTCTTCAGTGCATGAGGTAGCCATCATATTTTTGTTCTGGGCTGGCCTTGGGTCTCTGAGACCCACTTCAGCCCCACCCCACTCCCCCAAAAAAAGCCAAGACAGGATCTCTGTTTCCTGTTCCAACTGCTGTTTTCAGGCTAATCCAACTATTCTTTAAAGATCTGTGTAAAGAAAAATGAAAAGCATGATGGTTACAGGTCCAGTTTTTGCTGGAATTCGATCCAGGCATCTCCTGCAGAGCAATGCAGTTGCTGGGATTTGTTAGAGGCAAAATAATCCTCTTTAGGATTAGGCTGGAAGGATTTGGGGAGGTGGTAGCACAAACTAGAAGTCTACTTCTGGTAATCACAGTCCTCACACTGCTGCTGGCTGCAGAGGGAACTTGTCTTACAATCAGGCTTTGGTTTGATGCAATCCACTGCAGTAACTGTGGGACCTCCATGATGCCTGAGGGCAGGGTAGGTAGTGTCCATAACTAGTTGGTTGAACCTAAGTGTGGGAAAGCTGGGAATGTTTGGAACTCAAAGGCTGAGCTGTTCTTATGGACTACACTTATTACAAGCCTGCAGAAGAGAAAGCTCTTGGAAGACCTTAAAGCTGCCTTCCAATAACTGAAAGATTGAATTGCTGGACATTGAGGAGCTGCACAGTGTCCAGAGGAGGGCAATGAAACTGGTGAAGGGTCTGGAGAACAGGACTGGGGAGGAGCAGCTCAGGGAGCTGGGGGTGTTTAGTCTGGAGAAAAGGAAGCTGAGGGGAGACCTTCTGGTTCTTTATAGTTCTCTGTAAGAGCGGTCAGGGATTGGCACAGGCTACCCAGGCAGCTGGTGGAGTCCCCATCCCTGGAGGTGTTCCAGAAACCTGCAGCCATGACAATGTGGAGCATGGTTAGTGCTGTTGGGCTGCTGGTTGGACTGGATGGTCCTAGAAGGCTTTTCCAACCCAAGCCATGCTGTGTCCCCCAGGGATCAGTGCAGGGCCCCATGCTCTTTAACATCTTCATTGATGATCTGGAGGAGGGGATTGAGTCAGTCATCAGCAAATTTGCAGATGACAGCAAGCTAGGAGCAGATGTTGGTCAGTTAGAGGCCAGAAGGGCTCTGCAGAGGGACCTCAACCAGCTGGACAGATGGGCAGAGGCCAACAGGATGGCATTCAACATATCCAAGTGCCAGGGGCTGCACTTTGGCCACAGCAACCCCATGCAGAGCTACAGGCTGGGGTAAGAGTGGCTGAGAGCTGCCAAACAGAGAGGGACCTGGGGGTGCTGGTTGATGGTAGGCTGAACAGGAGCCTGCAGTGTGCCCAGGCGGCCAGGAGGGCCAAGGGCATCCTGGCCTGCATCGGGAACAGTGTGGCCAGCAGGAGCAGGGAGGTCATTGTGCCCCTGTACTCTGCACTGGTTAGGCCACACCTTGAGTCCTGTGTCCAGTTCTGGGCTCCTCAGGTTAGGAAGGAGGTTGACTTGCTGGAAGGTGTCCAGAGAAGGGCAACAAGGCTGGGGAGAGGCCTTGAGCACAGCCCTGTGAGGAGAGGCTGAGGGAGCTGGGGTTGCTTAGCCTGCAGAAGAGGAGGCTCAGGGGAGACCTTCTTGCTCTCTCCAACTCCCTGAAGGGAGGTTGTAGCCAGGTGGGGGTTGGTCTCTTCTCCCAGGCAGCCAGCACCAGAACAAGAGGACACAGTCTCAGGCTGTGCCAGGGGAGGTTTAGGCTGGAGGTGAGGGGAAAGTTCTTCACTGAGAGAGTTGTTAGCCATTGGTATGTGCTGCCCAGGGAGGTGGTGGAGTCCCCATCCCTGGAGGTGTCTCTGAGGGGATTGGATGTGGCACTTGGTGCCATGGTCTAGTCATGAGGGCTGTGGTGACAGGTTGGACTTGATGATCCTTGAGGTCTCTTCCAACCTCAGTGATACTGTGAGACTGTGGCTCTGTGTGGTTCTCTAAGCCAGGTATTCATTCTCTTCCTTATCAGTACAGAAGGGACACTACTCAGAACTGCATTAAAACTTGTGAAGCATTGATTAAAAAGATCATCTTTTTGGTGCAGTCTCATTCAGCCTTCCAAAAGCCACCAGAGAGGATAATTACACCAGAGCCAGGTCCCTGGTGTGGGACTGACAGATATCTCTAATTCCCTCTGTGGGACTTGGGAGCATTAGGCACACTTCAATATCACTCCTTGGACAGGAGATCATAAATCTTTCCCTTACCAAATGATCTATTTTTAAAAGGCATTAGGTGATAGCACTTGAAGAGAGGGAGGGGAGAAACACTCAATCATAAGAATGAATAACAATGATTTTCTCTGCCACATCCTAGGTGAGCAGCACGTGGCCACTGCCAGGATAAATCACAGGATGGTAGAACTATCAAAGGGTTTGGGTTGGTAAGCACTTCACAAGGTCATCCAGGCCAACCCCCTGCAGTCAGCAGGGACATTCCCCACTAGATCAGGTTGCTCAGAGCCCCAGGAAACCTGACCTCGAATGTCTTCAGGGATGGGGCCTCCACCACCAATCTGGGCAACCTGTTCCAGTGTTCCACCCCCCTCATGGTGCAAAACTTCACCCTAATGTCCACAGGACTTCTTCATAATAAGAAGGACACAGAGCTGCTGGAGAGAGCACAGAGGAGGCCACAAAGATGCTCCAAGGGCTGGAGCAGCTCTGTTGGGAGCACAGGCTGAGGGAGCTGGGGCTGTGCAGCCTGCAGAGGAGAAGGCTCCAGGGGCACCTCAGAGCTGCCTGCCAGCACCTGAAGGCATCCTGCAGGAAGGCTGCAGAGAGACTTTTGCTGAGGGGGTCTGGAGCCAGGCCAAGGGGGAATGGTTTGAAGCTGAGGCAGAGCAGGGTTAGAGTGGAGCTGAGGCAGAAGTTGTTGCTTGTGAGGGTGGGGAGAGTGTGGCCCAGGCTGGCCAGGGAGGCTGTGGCTGCCTCCTTGCTGGGGGTGTTTGAGGCCTTGAGCAGCTGAGTGTAGCTGAGAGGTGTCCCTGGGCATGGTGGGGAGCTTGGAGCAGATGAGCTCTGAGCTCCCTTCCAGCCTGAGCCATTCTGTGACCATTCTATGAATGCAGTTTCATGAGCTGAAAGGACCTTTGTGCAATGGAAGCAATTTTAGCCAGCAGAATGAACTCCAAGGGAGCTGCAGCTTTCTGAAGCTGCCTCCATTTGTGGGGCAGCTCCTGTGATTAGCTGGCAAATTGGGCAGTCCATAAATACAACCTGTGAGAGGCAGCAAGCCTGCCAGCTCCCTGCTTCATGCAGTTTGTCCCTATCAGGAAATGTGTTTGAGAAGCTGCTGTGCAGTTTGCCTTTTCTCCTCCTTCAGGCATTTGTCTGAAGGGATCTGATGTCACCACAGCAGCAGATCTCATTGTGCTGCTGATAGCATTGGATGATAAGTCCTAATAAATGTATTTGCTGTTGGCTTTGGTTCATGCCTCTCAGGGCCCATTTTCCCTTTGATGGAGGTAATTAGACCTCAGACTTTCTCTCTCTCTCTTTCTCTCTCTCCAGAACAGATTCTCCACAGCTCACAAAGTGCTGAAGGTACTAATAGAAAAGTCTTGAATTTCATTTTGTTCATTGCCAAAGAGGAGCTCACTCTGCAGCAGGCTCACAGGTAGCATCTACCTAAATGAAACAGGAGAAGGAGGGAAGTGGAAAATGGCCTTGCATTACATTTATTGATTTGTTACACTGGTGTAGTACTTTGAAGCTTCATTATTTATTTAGTTCCTTTCCCTTTTCTTTTCCTGCTGGCTTTTATTAAGATCTGTTGAGAAACCTGAGCAGGGAATTCAGCATTGTTATAGTCCACACACAGCCTGGGTGGAGAGGCTGGCAGGAAGGTCCTTGTGGATTTTGCCATCTGGAATGATGGAAAAAAGAATCATAGAATCAGTAAGGCTGGAAAAGACCTCAGAGATCATCAAGTCCAACCTGTGACCTAATACCTAACACCTCCTGGCAACTAAACCATGGCTCCAAGTGCCACATCCAATCCCCTCAGAGACACCTCCAGGGATGGGGACTCCACCACCTCCCTGGGCAGCACATGCCAATGGCTAACAACTCTCTCAGTGAAGAACTTTCCCCTCACCTCCAGCCTAAACCTCCCCTGGCACAGCCTCAGACTGTGTCCTCTTGTTCTGGTGCTGGGGGCCTGGGAGAAGAGACCAACCCCCACCTGGCTACAACCTCCCTTCAGGGAGTTGCAGAGAGCAAGAAGGTCTCCCCTGAGCCTCCTCTTCTCCAGGCTAAGCAACCCCAGCTCCCTCAGCCTCTCCTCACAGGGCTGTGTTCAAGGCCTCTCCCCAGCCTTGTTGCCCTTCTCTGGACACCTTCAAGTCTCTCAATGTCCTTCTTAAACTGAGGAGCCCAGAACTGGACACAGGACTCAAGGTGTGGCCTCAGCAGTGCTGAGCACAGGGCACAATGACCTCCCTGCTCCTGCTGGCCACACTCTTCCTGATGCAGGCCAGGATGCCCTTGGCCTTCTTGGCCGCCTGGGCACACTGCTGGCTCATGTTCAGGTGCTGTCCACCACTACTCCCAGGTCCTTCTCTGCCTGGCAGCTCTCAGCCACTCTGACCCCAGCCTGTAGCTCTGCCTGGGGTTGTTGTGGCCAAAGTGCAGTCCCTGGCACTTGGACTTGTTGAATGCCATCCTGTTGGCCTCTGCCCATCTGTCCAGTCATTCGAGGTCCCTCTGCAGAGCCCTTCTAACCTCTAACAGATCAGCTCTTGCTCCCAACTTCATCTCATCCAGCCAGTTCCTAACCCAAGAAGGCTCTGGGGAAGACTTATAGAGGCCTTCCACTACCTGAAAGGGGCTACAAGAAAGCTGGGGAGGGACTTTTTACAGTGACTTGTGGTGATAGCATGGGAGGCAATGGATTGAGGCTTGAGGAGGGCAGATTTAGACTGGAAATGAGGAAGCAATTGTTTCCAGTGAGGGTGGTGAGAGCTTGGCACAGGTTGCCCAGGGAGGTTGTGGATGCCCTCTCCCTGGGAACAAGCTGTTTCAGAGCCTGCCCTGCTCCAGCTGCTTTCAGCAGCTCAGAGGTGCTGCATTTTTCCCCCATGCAGCTGATCACTCAGAACCTGAAAACAATTACTAGCAGAAGTAACACTTTATTTTGTTAATTAAGTGCTATTGACCAGCTGAGGTAGTTCTGTGGTCCTGAACCCCACAGCAGCTGAGCACTGCCAAGAATTGATTTCCATTGATGTCTGTGGTTGTACTGCCTGCCCTGGGCCACAGCTGAGCTGCAGAAGGACAAACAATGAGGGCTGGAGCTAAGGCACTTCCCAGAGTCATTCACAAGCTGAGCATTAAATGGTGCTGCCAGTCTGAGTGTTTCTTACTGTATGCATGTTAATAATGAGTATCCCCTCATGAACCAGTTCATAAGAATCAGAGTCACAGATTGGGACCTTGAGAGATCATCCAGTCCAACCCCCTGCCAGAGCAGGAGCACCGAGAGCAGGGCACACAGGAACACAGCCAGGCAGCTCTTGAATCTCTCCAGAGAGGCAGACTCCACAACCCCCCTGGGCAGCCTGCTCCAGGCCTCTCTCACCCCCACAGGGAAGAAATTCTTCCTCCTGTTTCCATGGAGCTTCCTCTGCCTCAGCTTCCACCACTGCCCCTTGTGCTGCCATTGGGCAGCCCCCAGCAGAGCCTGGCTCCAGCCTCTGGGCACTCCCCCTGCACAGCTTTATCAACAGCAAGGAACTCACCCTCAGGCTCCTCCTCTCCAAGCTCCAGAGCCCTCAGCTCCCTCAGGCTCTCCTCCTCAGGAAGATCTTCCACTGCCTGCAGCAGCTTTGTGGCTCTGTGCTGTTCTCTCTCAAGCAGTTCCCTGAGGTCCTTCTTGACCTGAGGGGCCCAGAACTGGACACAAGATTCCAGCTGTGGCCTCAGCAGGGCAGAGTAGAGGGGCAGGAGAACCTCTCTCAACCTACTGACCACAGCCCTTCTAATCCAGCCCAGGATGCCCTTGGCCTTCCTGGCCACCAGAGCACATTGCTGGCTCAGGTAGTGATAGGACTAGGGGGAATGGAATGAAGCTGGAGGTGGGGAGATTGAGGCTGGAGGGGAGGAGGAAGTTCTTCCCCATGAGAGTGGTGAAGCCCTGGAATGGGTTGTCCAGGGAGGTGGTTGGGGCCCTGTCCCTGGAGGTGTTTAAGCCCAGGCTGGCTGAGGCTGTGGCCAGGCTGATCTAGTGTGGGGTGTCCCTGCTGTGACCGGTTGACATTGCCCCCTTAAGAAAGGGAATATGGTGGACGGGAGTTGGTAAACGGAAAGAATAATCTAAACTATTTCATTGGTGAAGTGGGAGGAAGCACCTTCTGAACTGGGAGTGAAATGGGCATTTCCAGCACTTCTCTGTCAGTCTTGCTTCCACCTCTCCACGGTGCAGCAGCTCTGTCTGTGCTGGGCTTTCTGCCAAGGCTCCGGCCTTGAAGAACTGATAAGGCCTGTATTAACTCCTTTCCAATTAACACAAGTGCTTCTAACATTTTTTTTTTCCTCTCTTTTCTTTCTCTTTCTATCCCATTCTGGGGAAAGGGGGGGAAGAGAGGGGAGAGCGGAGGTGGGGAACCCCCTCTGCCGAGGGGGGTTACTCTCATTTCTGTGTTACTCTGTTGTATATCTTTGTATATATTGTAGATATTGTAAATCTGTAAATATTCCCCTGCATATCCTTCATTGCTTTGTAAATATAAAGCTCCACTGCTTTGCTAATTCAGCTTGTGAGTTTTTTTTTCCTTTCCCTTCAATTTTTTTTCCCTTTTACCTTACAAGGGGGAAGGGAGGAGACTTCTCGGCCTTACCCTTCCACCCCACCACACCTGCCCATGGCAGGGGGGTTGGAACTGGATGATCCTTGTGGTCCCTTCCAACCTTGACTGATACTACTATGATACTATGATTCTATGATTCATGCTCAACCTCCCACCCATCAGGACCCCCAGGTCCTTTTCCCCTTCCCTGCTCTCCAGCAGGTCAGTCCCCAACCTGTCCTGCTCCATGAGGTTGTTCCTCCCCAGGTGCCAGACTCTCCCCTTGCCCTTGTTGAACTTCATTTCATTTCTCCCTGCCCAGCTCTCAGCCTGTCCAGGTCTGGCTGAATGGCAGCACAGCCCTCCTGTGGCAGCCACTCCACCCAGCTTGGTGTCATACAACCCTAAGATAAAGAGTCTCAGCATCCCATCATGGTGGCTTTGGAAGGGACCTCTGGAGCTCACCCAGTCCAACCCCAGGGCACCCACAGCAGCTTGCCCAGCAGCACAATGCCTGGGGATGCTGGAAGCTCTCCACACAAGGGCAGTCCACAACCTCTTTGGGCAGCCTGCTCCAGGCCTCCAGCACCCTTGTGGCAAAGAATCTTTTTCCTCCCCAATATCTTTAGGTATAGGAGAACCCAAATTATTAACCTTGGCAGGAGGAAGTGAGGCTGAGGTCTGAACTGGAGCAATTGAAAGTGTAAGTAAAAAAGCAGTTCATAGTATCATAGTATCATATCATAATACCGGTCAGGGTTGGAAGGGACCACAAGGATCAGCTAGTTCCAACCCCCCTGCCATGGGCAGGGACACCCCACACTGGATCAGCCTGGACAGAGCCTCAGCCAGCCTGCTCTTAAACACCCCCAGGGACAGGGCCCCAACCACCTCCCTGGACAACCCATTCCAGGGCTTCACCACTCTCATGGGGAAGAACTTCCTCCTCCCCTCCAGCCTCAATCTCCCCATCTCCAGCTTCTTTCCATTCCCCTTAGTCCTATCACTCCCTGAGATCCTGAGCAGTCCCTCCCCAGCCTTCTTGGAGCCCCCTTCAGATCCTGGAAGGCCACAATGAGGTCACCTGGGAGCCTTCTCTTCTGCAGCCTGAACAGCCCCAACTCCTTCAGTCTGTCCTCATAGGAGAGGTGTTTCATAAGCTGCCCACATTGGAGCTCATTTTAGCATCCAGAACCACTACTAAACTGTGTCTACAGGAGCTGTGGGATGGCCACAAATCAGCATGGCAGAGGTACAAATCCCTTTGATCTGTGTTTTGTAGACCCCTGGTTGCAGGCCACCCCCTGCTCCCGGCGCGGCAGAGGCAGCTCACGGTGCTCCACAGATGGGTTCCCCACAGCAGCGTTTAGCTGCAGCTGCTGCCTGGGGCTCAGATTCTCCTTTCATCAACCAGCCACCAGCAGCTCTGGGGACTGATCCAAACCTCCTGGCTGAACACACACAGGCAGAGCAGGAGTGTCTCTGGCTGTGCTCTGCTGCAGCAGGATGAACACTGGAGCCAGCGCATCTGTTACCCTCCCGGACTTTGAGGCACTGTTGGATTTATTCCTCATCAGCTATTCATAGGATCAGAGAATTGTCAGAGCTGGAAGGGACCTCAAGGATCAGTGAGTTCCAACCCCCTACCATGGGCAGGGACACCTCACACTGCAGCAGGTTGCTCACAGCCACAGCCAGCCTGGCTGCAAACACCTCCAGGCAGGAGGCTTCCACCACCTCCCTGGGCAACCTGGGCCAGGCTCTCACCACCCTCATGGCCAACAACTTCTTCCTCACAGCCAATCTCAATCTCCCCATTTCTAGTTCTGCTCCATCCCCCCCAGTCCTATCCCTCCCTGACACCCTCAAAAGTCCCTCCCCAGCTTACTTGGAGCCCCCTGCAGATCCTGGAAGGCCACCAGAAGGTCTCCTGGGAGCCTTCTCCTCTGCAGCCTGCACAACCCCAACTCTCTCAGGCTGTCTCCAGAGCAGAGCAGCTCCAGCCCTCTGCTCCTCCTCCTGGCCCTTCTCTGCACACCTTCCAGCCCCTCCAGAGCCTTCCTGGCACAGAGGCTCCAGAACTGGCCCCAGAGCTGCAGCTGTGGTCTCAGCAGAGTGGAGCAGAGGGGCAGAATCCCCTCCCTGGCCCTGCTGGCCACACTTCTCTTGCTGCAGCCCAGGCTCTGCTTGGCTCTCTGGGCTGCAAGTGCTGACTGCTGGCTCCTGTTGAGCTTCTCCTCCCCCAGCACCCCCAAGGCCTTTTCTTTGTGATGGAGCTCTTTGTTTTCCTCTCTAATGACAAGGTGTGAACGTGAGCTTTGTCTTCCTGTTAATAGTTTCTTAGGCATTTGAGGTCAAATAGAGTGAAAATTCCATCTTTATCCTTTTGTATTTGGAGTCTAAAGCAAAGCCATGACTTCCTCTATAAATAGAAGTGGTCAACCTGATAGACAGCTGCTCCAGTTTGCATTAATCTCTTTGGAAAGGCTCAGTAGTGGCTGAGGAGCTGGTTGTCTGCACTGGTGTCCATCAAAAGTCAGCCTTGGCCAAGAGCTGTTGACCTCAGCAGATTCAGAGCACAGCAGATGACTCTTGTCATACCTAGGCTGACAGACCAGGACTGACCTTGGACAGTGATTATTACATTCCAGCTGCCTGACAGTGCCAAGCTCATGATGGCAATGGCAATAAACATCATTGAATGAACTTGTTTCACCTTCTAGATGTTGGAAGGGTTCGTGACTGGGTGTTCTTCAGCATTTTGTAAGCCTACCAACCAGAAGCCTCTCAGGACCCCTATAGAGGTAATACCTGATCACCACACAGAACTTGAGGGTGTTTTGGCTTGGAAAAGAGCTCCAACCTCCTTGCCATGGGCAGGAACACCTCCTGCTAGACCAAGTTGCTCAAGGCCCCATCCAACCTGGCTGCGAACACTTCCAGCCTTGGAGCTTGTACAACTTCCCTGTCCCAGTGCCTCACCACCGTCCTGGGGAAGAAAGTCTTCCTAATGTCCAATCTAAATTGAGTTCCTTCCACTTTGGAGACATCACCTCTCATCCTGTCACTCCATGCCTTTGTCAAAAGTCCCTCTCCAGCTCTCCTGTAGCCCCCTTCCAAGGACAGAGGAGACACAGCAGTGCAAAATCCATTTGATTTCATTTCCTTTTAGGTCTTTACTTTCTTTATCTTAATTGGAATTCCAAAAGGAAAAGAAAATAATGCCTAGTTTTAAAGGGTATTTTCTTGGTTTTACCACCATCATTTTGTCCTCTGTGGTCCTGCAGTGAATTAATTATGGTGGAGTTATGCAGACATTCATCATCACCATGGAAACAGCTGGCACAGGACTTGGACTTCTCTGCATGGCAACGAAAAAGAGAGGCTCTGGTAAAGGGTAGGACTGTGTCCAGTTCTGCCCCCCTAGTTCATGAGACAGCTGCTGAGGGGCCTGGAGCTCTGTGAGGAGCAAAGGCTGAGAGCCCTGGGGCTGAGAGCCTGGAGAAGAACAGCCTCAGAGGGGAGCTGAGCAATGCTCAGCCAGAGCTAAAGGAGCTGTGGGGGGCAAGAGGCTGGGGCCAGGCTCTGCTCAGTGGTGCCCAGGGACAGGACAAGGGGCAGTGGGCACAAAGTGGAGCCCAGGAGGTTGCAGGTGAAGAGGAGGAGAAAGTTGTTTGGTGTGAGGGTGCTGGAGGCCTGGGGCAGGCTGCCCAGAGAGGTTGTGAAGTCTCCTTGTGTGGAGAGCTTCCAACCCCCCCTGGGCATTGTGCTGCTGGGCAAGCTGCTGTGGGTGCCTTGCTTTGGGAGTTTTTAGCTTTGTTTTGACTTGCTTTCATGAGATCACAGCTCACAGGATGTTAGGGGTTGGAAAGGTCCCAAAGAGATCCTCCAGTCCAAGCCCCCTGCCAGAGCAGGACCACAGAATCCAGCACAGGTCACACAGGAACACATCCAGACAGGGCTGGAAAGGCTCCACAGAAGGAGACTCCACAACCTCTCTGGGCAGCCTGCTCCAGGCCTCTGGGACCCTCACAGGAAAGAAGTTCCTCCTCATGCTGAGGTGGAACCTCCTGGGCTGCAGTTTATATCCATTGCTCCTTGTCCTATCCCAGGGAGCAACTGAGCAGAGCCTGTCCCTGTCCCTTCCCTCCTGACCCTTAGCCCTCAGCTATTGATAGACATTGATTAGATCCCTCTCAGCCTTCTCCTCTGCAGACTAAACAGCCCCAGGGCTCTCAGCCTCTCCTCCCCAGGCAGTGCTGCAGTCCCTTCAGCATCCTTGGAGCCCTCCCTTGGACTCTCTCCAGCAGATCCCTGTCCCTCCTGAGCTGGGCAGCCCAGAGCTGGATGCAATATTGCAGGTGAGGTCTCAGCAGGGCAGAGCAGAGGGGGAGGAGAACCTCCCTGGCTCTGTTGGCCACACTCCTCTGAATGCAGCCCAGGACCCCCTTGGCCTTCTTGGCCCCCAGGACACATTGCTGTGCCATGCAGAGCTTGCTGCCCCCCAGCACTCCCAGCTCCTTCTCCTTGGGGCTGCTCTCCAGCAGATCCCCTCCCAGCCTGTGCTGCTGCAGTTGATTCTTCCTGCCCAGCTGCAGGACTCTGCTCTCATCCTTCTTGACCCTCCTTAGGTTCCTCTGTGCCCAGCTCTCAGCCTGCCCAAGTCTCTGCATGGCCTCACAGCCTCCAGGTGTCTCAGCCAAGCCTCCCAGTTTGGTGTCCTCAGCAAACCTGCTGACAGACTCTGTCTGTCTGTCTGTCCCCTCATCAGTGTCATTGAGGAAGATGTTGGACAGGACTGGACCCAGCACTGATCCCTGGGGGACTCCACTGCTCACAGCTCTCCAGCTGGACCTGGCACCACTGCCCCCCACTCTTTGCACTCCATTGTGTCAGCAGTTCCTGATCCCTCTCACTGTCTGCTCTTCTGTCCCACACCTCCTGAGCTTGCCCACAAGGATGTTATGGGAGACAGTGTCAGAAGCCTTGCTAAGGTCAGGCAGACTACATCCACTGCTCTCCCTGCAGCCCCCCACTCAGTTAGAGCATCACAGAAGGCTCTCAGATTACCCAAGCAGGGTTTCCCCTTGGTGAATCCATGTTGGCTCCTCCTGACAGCCTTCTCTTCCAAGTACCTAGAGATGCCCTCTACACTGAGCTGCTCTCTGGGGCTCAGTGTCACCCACTGTAAGATGGAACTTCCCAGGTGGACTTTTCTGGTTAATTAAGTCAATTCTATAGAGCTATAAGGAGAGGTGGGGGGAAAAGCCAAGTTTCCATACAAATATAAAGCAATGTGAGTTAGAACTGCTTGCATCTGGCTTTTATTTCTGCCTTTGGAGCTGAGAGCTGCACACAGTGCAGTCAATCATGTTTATTGAAGGCTATGGCTATTTTTGCCCTGCTTATTTAGCTTGGGCACAGAGCTGGAGGGCACAGCTCCGTGCTTTGCAGAGCTGAGCTGCTGTCTTCAGGGCTTGGTGTTCAACATCAGAAAGTCACTAAAGGTTTGGTGAGTATTTCATGGCCTTACTCACAGACTCACAGAATTACCCAGGTTGGAAAAGACCTTTGAGATCATCCAGTCCTACCTATCACCCAGCACTATCTAATCAACTAAACCATGGCACCAAGGGACTCATCCAGGCTCTTTCCAAACCCATCCAGGGGTGGTGACTCCACAACCTCCCTGGGCAGCACATCCCAGTGGCCAACCTCTCTGTCTGTGAGGAATTTCTTCCTAACATCAACCTAAACCTCCCCTGACACAGCTTGAGACCCTCTGCTTCTGTCACTGGTGCCTGGGAGAAGAGACCAAGCCCCACCTGGCTACAACCTCCTTTCTGGGAGCTGTGGAGAGCAATAAGGTCTCCCCTAGGCTTCCTCTTCTCCAGGCTAAACACCACCAAAACTGGAATGAACCCTCCCAGCCCCCTGTTTGCTATCTACCTGGTGATGCCCTTAGCCAGTTGTTACTGGTATATGCTCCACAGAAAGATAGAAGTGCTTAGGTTGGAAGAGACTTTTAATATCAAGCAAGAAAGAGTCAAACCACTGAGTGTCAGGGGGGATGTGTGCTGGGGCTTGCTCTCTGCCCTTTGCAGAGGGCTGCTGGCAGGTGTAAGCCTGGAAGTCCCTTGTCATATGTTGGGTTGCATCCCCCCCAATGTCTTTGTTTAGAATCTGCCCCTCTGGAACAAATTCACCACCCTCAGCATTTAGAAGTGAAAATGGAACTGCATTTACAGAAGGAAATACAGATAGCAGTGTGAGAGGTGTTAAACTTGTACAAAATGTATTACACAGCACCACAGCACATTAGGGGTTGGAAGGGACCTCCAGAGATCACCCAGCCCAAGCCCCCTGCCATAGCAGCATCACCCAGGGCAGGGCACACAGGAACACAGCCAGCTGGGGTTCCATGAAGGTGGCCTCTCATCTGGGGGGAGGAGAACTTCTTTACTCCCAGGACAGGGAAGCTCCTTGGGTACCCCAGGAGCTGCATTTTCCTCTGTAGCATTGAGCACAGCCCCTTGTCAGGCCACCTCTGGTCCTTCTTGGCTAGGTTCATGCTGCTGCTCATGCACCATGGAGATGACCTCTCAGGCCCTGCACAGAGGGAGAGGTAACTTTCTGTGCTCCTCAGACAGGGAAGCTTCTTGGGTTCCCCTGGAGCTGCTTCCTTTCCTCTGTAGCACTGAGCACAGCTCTTTGTCAGGGCTTCTCTGGGCCCTCCTGGCTCAGTTCTTGCTTCTCATGCACCACAAAGATGACCTCTCAGGCCCTGCATCCAGGGAGAGGAAACTTTCTTGACTCCTAAGAGAGGGAAGCTTCTTGGGTTCCCCTGGAGCTGCTTCCTATCCTCTGTAGCACTGAGCACAGCCCCTTGGCAGCTCTCCCTTGGGCCCTCCTGGCTCAGTTCTTGCTGCTGCTCTTGCTCCTCCAAGGCACCACTGGAGCCCAGGCATCAAATCTGAAACAGGGTAAGGAAAGCAACAATAGAATCCTCTTCCCACTTGCAACCTTTGTGTGGTGTGTCCTTGACAGAGTTTTTGGGGCTGAACAGCTCCTGGCATTTCAGGCAGATGGCATCTTCCTGCTGCCTGGTTCATGGTGAGGGCAGGGAGGGGAAGGGAGGGACAAACTCTGGCACAGCTGCAGGGGCTCCAGCCAGGAGAGCTCTCTGCAGCTGAGGCCATTGCTGAGAGACTCCCCAGCCTGGGGTGGCCTGCAGACCATTAGCTGCTGCTGGAACCAGCAGGGCCCTGCACAGCCAGCCTCATGAGCTAGGGCTCAGGGAGGGGAATCAGAATGGGGACATCACAAGAGATGAGGCAGTGGTCAGAGACTGCTACACTGCTGAGCCACACACAAGTCTGTGGGGCTGGATGGGCTCCAGCCAAGGCTGCTGAGGCAGTTGGCAGACTGCTGGCCAAGACACTTCCCATTATTTACCTGAAGCCCTGGCTGGCTGGGGGGTGCCAATGGACTGGAGGGTGCAAATGTAACTCCCATCTACAAGAAAGGAAGAAAGGAGGAGCTGGGAAACTACAGACCTGTCAGTCTGACTGTGTCTGTCTGTCCAGCAGCGTGGCTGGAAAGCTGCTGGCAGAAAGGGTCCTGGGGGTGCTGGTGGACAAGCAGCTGAACAGGAGCCAGCAGTGTGCCCAGGGGGCCAAGAAAGCCAAAGGCCTCCTGGCTGGGATCAGCAATGCTGTGGCCAGCAGCAGCAGGGAGGGGATTGTCCCCTGGCACTCAGCTCTGGGCAGGCCACACCTCGAGTGCTGGCTCCAGTGTTGGGCACCTCAATAGCAGAGAGCTGTGGAGGTGCTGGAGCCAGGGCAGAGCAGGGCAAGGGAGCTGGGAAGGGCCTGGAGAAGAAATCTGATGGAGAGCAACTGAAGGAGCTGGGGATGGTTAGTGTGAAAGAGAGGAGGCTGAGAGGAGACCTCCTGGCTGTCTACAGCTCCCTGAAAGGAGGTTGTGGAGAGGCTGCTGCTGGTCATGGCTCTTCTAGATGCTGTGATTTAACACAGCAGAGCAGGGCTGTTCCCCCCATCTGACCAGAGAAGGAGAATGAGTGACAGCACCATTCTTCGTGCTGTCAGGAAATTGCTCGGTTACCTCAGTAGCTCAGCTGCAGAATCAATCATTCCCAACAATTAAAACAATGTTGTTTGGCAGCTGACAGCCCCAAGGGCCTGCTGCCAATTTCTCTCTCTCTCTCTTGTGAGTTGTTATTTGGGTTTCCAATTGCACGTGGATGGGAGTCACCCAACCTTTCTGTCCATACTAGCTTTTCTTGCTGTGCCTCACAAGTGTTTATAGAATCATAGAATGGTCCAGCCCAGAAGGGACCTCCAAAAGTCTGACCTCCCCACAGTCACAGTCACAGTGACCTCCTCACAGTCACATCCCCAACTAGATTAGGTTGCCCAGAGCCCTGTCTAGCCTCACTCCAGGGATGGATCCTCAACCACCTCCCTGGGCAACCTGTTGCAGTGTCCCACCACCCTCAGAGTGAAAACTTCTTCCTGAATATCTGTAATTTGCCCTTCTCTACTTTGAAGCCATTGCCCCTGCTCCTGTCCCTGCAGGCCTTTGCAAACAGTCTCTCTGCAGCCTTCCTGTAGCCCCCTTCAGGTCCTGGGAGGCTGCTCTGAGGTCTCCCTGGAGCCTTCTCCTCTGCAGGTTGAACACCTCCAGCTCCCTCAGCCTGTGCTCACAGCAGAGCTGCTCCAACCCCCTGAGCATTTTTGTGTCCCTCCTCTGGAGCCTCTCCATCAGGTCCAGGTCCTTCCTGTGCTGAGGGCTCCAGAGCTGCACACAGCACTGCAGGTGAGGTCTCAGCAGAGCAGAGCAAAGTGACATGGGCACAAGGCATGACATTGAAAGGCAGCACATAAAAGGGAGCACAGTTGTTGAGACTCTTGTTAATGTGGAAATCAGGGCTCATGGTGGTGGTGCAGCAGCACTGATCAGTCTCTACCTAGGATGGATAAAGAGGTTAAAAATCTGCACTGTGAACCATTTTCCTAACAAACTTCTCTTTCCAGTGAAAGAACACCTCTGGCACTTGCTGTATTCCATTCCTGAAGAATATAAGAGTACTTAAAACTGTCTTCTGGAGCAGGTTCAGAGATGGCCACTAAGATGTTCTGAAGGTTGGAAGCACTTTCTGTTGTGAGGCCAGGCTGAGAGAGTTGGGGGCTCCTCAGCCCAGAGAAGAGAAGGCTCCAGGGAAACCTTCTGGTGGCCTTCCAGTGCTTAAAGTGATTAGAAATCTGGGGCCAGGTTTTTGAGCAGGGCCTGTTGTGACAGAACAGGGAATGATGGTCAGAAACTGAAAGAGACAGACTCAAACTAGACAGAAGAAGAATTTTTGTATGCTCAGGGTGGTGAGACCCTGGCCCAGCTTACCCACAGAGGTGGTGGAAGCTCCATTGCCTGGAACCATTGCAGGTCAGGTTGTTTGGGGCTCTGAGCATCCTGCTGACTGCAGTGGGGTTGGGATAGATGACTTCTATGATCAGGTGACTGCCTGGTGGATGTGGGGCAGATTGTGGATGTAGTCTGCCTGGACTTCAGCAAGTCCTTTGACACCATCCCCCACAGCAAACTGCTGGCCAAGATGTCAGCCCCTGGCTGGGACAGCAGCACTCTGAGCTGGGTTAGGAACTGGCTGGAGGCTGAGTCCAGAGAGTGGTGGTGAATGGTGCCACAGCCAGCTGGCAGCCAGGCAGTAGTGGTGTGCCCCAGGGATCAGTGCTGGGTCCTGTGCTCTTTAACATCTTCATTGATGATCTGGAGGAGGGGATTGAGTCAGGCATCAGCACATATGAAGATGACACCAAGCTGGGGGCAGATGTTGGTCAGTTAGAGGCCAGAAGGGCTCTGCAGAGGGACCTCGACCAACTGGACAGATGGGCAGAGTCCAACAGGATGGCATTCAACAAGTCCCAGTGCCAGGGGCTGCACTTTGGCCACAGCAACCCCAGGCAGAGCTACAGGCTGGGGTCAGAGTGGCTGAGAGCAGCCAGGCAGAGAGGGACCTGGGGGTGCTGGTTGATGGTAGGCTGAACAGGAGCCTGCAGTGTGCCCAGGCAGCCAGGAGGGCCAATGGCATCCTGGCCTGCATCAGGAAGAGTGTGGCCAGCAGGAGCAGGGAGCTCATTGTGCCCCTGTACACTGCACTGCTGAGGCCACACCTTGAGTCCTGTGTCCAGTTCTGGGCTCCTCAGGTTAGGAAAGATGTTGAGATTCTGGAAGGTGTCCAGAGAAGGGCAAGAAAGCTGGGGAGGGGTCTGGAGCACAGCCCTGTGAGGAGAGGCTGAGGGAGCTGGGGTTGCTTAGCCTGGAGAAGAGGAGGCTCAGGGGAGACCTTCTTGCTCTCTCCAACTGCCTGCAGGGAGGTTGTAGCCAGGTGGGGGTTGGTCTCTTCTCCCAGGCAGCCAGCTGCAGAACAAGAGGACACAATCTCAGACTGTGCCAGGGGAGGTTTAGGCTGGAGGTGAGGAGAAAGTTCTTCACTGAGAGAGTCATTGCCCATTGGGATGTGCTGCCCAGGGAGGTGTTGGAGTCACCATCCCTGGAGGTGTTCAAGAGGGGATTGGATGTGGCACTTGGTGCCATGGTCTAGTCATGAGTCTGTGGTGACAGGTTGACTTGATGATCCTTGAGATCTCTTCCAGGCTTGGTGATACTGTGTCTTCTAAAGGTCCTTTGCGACCCAAACCGTTCTGTGACTGCCTGAAGCCTTTGTGCTTTGTCCTGATGTCTGTATTGATGTTGCACTCACATAATACAAACAGGTTAGGCTGAGGGAAATCACCTGGGATAGTGTCCCAGTGCTCTTCCCGGCTTGCCATAGCACTCCCAAGAGGTCTAGAGGTGCTGCTGCTAGCCCTGCAAGTGTCAGTTCCACAGGAGTCAGGTTCAAGGAGGAGCTGGGTAGCCGGTGTTGGACACAGCAGCTGTCTGTAAGGAAAGCAGGCAGAAAGAGGTGGTAGAAAGTGTTGGATGAGGGCTGAATCCCACTGCAAATGTACCCTGGGCATGTCCACTCTCTGTAGACCCACAGATGATAGAGCAATTCCAAGGGGCTGCTTTGCACTCTTCATGTTTTGTACCTTGAAGTCTTCCTTACTTTGTGGGTGCTGGAGGCCTGGAGCAGGCTGCCCAGAGAGGTTGTGGAGTCTCCTTGTCTGAAGAGCTTCCTGGCCATTGTGACCCTGGGCAAGCTGCTGAGTGCCCTGCTTTAGCAGGGGGGTTGGACTGGGTGATCCTCAGAGGTCCCTTCCAACCACCCCCACTCCATGATTCTGTCTGATGTCTGCATTAACATTCAGCACCTGACTGCACGAAGCAGACTAAGGAAGGCCTTTTAACAGAGAAGTTTTTGCTGAGATGGGGATGGGCAGCAGAGATTTTCCTGTGCCTGCTAAACAAGACGATATCTTTGGGGCTGAGGTTCAGCTCAGCCTGTGCAGTCCTGCTGTGACTCATGGGCACTGTTAGCACCTCTAACCCAGCTCCTCGCAGTGACTAACAGCACCTCTAATTAGGCAAGCTGGCATAAACAAGTCTCACACTGTGGATCATGCATTAGTCACAGGCTTGGGGAATACTTTTTCCTTCCCTGCTGGCTCATAGGCACTGTGATCACTGAATGCTGGAAAAGAAATTGCCCTTGGTTAACTGGAGCCTAGCTGTGGCTCAGAAGCTGACTGGTGGGATGGCTTGGTAACTGCAGGGCTTATGCTAACACTATAACAGTGTCACAGTCTCACAGTCTCACAGTATCACCAAGGATGGAAGAGACCTCAAGGATCATCCAGTCAACCTGTCACCACAGACCTCATGACTAGACCATGGCACCAAGTGCCACATCCAATCCCCTCTTGAACACCTCCAGGGATGGGGACTCCACCACCTCCCTGGGCAGCACATCCCAATGGGCAATGACTCTCTTTGTGTAGAACTTCTTCCTAACATCCAGCCTAAACCTCCCCTGGCACAGCTTGAGACTGTGTCCTCTTGTTCTGGTGCTGGCTGCTAGAGAGAAGAGACCAACCCCTTCCTGGCTACAACCACCTTTCAGGTAGTTGTAGAAAGCAATGAATTCACCCCTGAGCCTCCTCTTCTCCAGGCTAAGCAACCCCAGCTCCCTCAGCCTCTCCTCACAGGGCTGTGTTCAAGGCCTGTCCCCAGCCTTGTTGCGCTTCTCTGGACACCTTCAAGTCTCTCAATGTCCTTCCTAAACTGAGGAGCCCAGAACTGGACACAGCACTCAAGCTGTGGCCTCAGCAGTGCTGAGCACAGGGCATAAGGACTTCCCTGCTCCTGCTGGCCACACTCTTCCTGATGCAGGCCAGGATGCCCTTGGCCTTCTTGGCCACCTGGGCACACTGCTGGCTCATGTTCAGCCAGCTGTCAATCAGTACCCCCAGGTCCCTCTCTGTTTGGCAGCTCTCAGCCACTCTGACCCCAGCCTGTAGCTCTGCCTGAGGTTGCTGTGGCCAAAGTGCAGCCCCTGGCACTTGGACTTGTTGAATGCCATCCTGTTGGCCTCTGCCCATCTGTCCAGTTGGTCGAGGTCCCTCTGCAGAGCCCTTCTGGCCTCTAACTGACCAACATCTGCTCCCAGCTTGGTGTCATCTGCGAATTTGCTGATGCCTGACTCAATCCCCTCCTCCAGATCATCAATGAAGATGTTAAAGAGGATGGGGCCCTCAGCCTCAGCCTTCTGTCTGCAAGGTTGTTAGGACCAATTCTGCTCACCACCCTTTTTGGCCTTGGTGGGAGTGACTGCTGTTAATAGAAGGGTTGTGACTCTGCAGTTTCCCTTCTGAGCTGGCCAGCAGTTTTGCCATGTGTACATCTTTGCTCTGGAGATGGTCCCACACCAGCTGAACCTGGATTGCTGGGTTTGCTCTGTGGGAGTTGTGGAGTAGTTGTTTGTGAGAAGAAAATCCAGATGGAAAACTCTTTTCTCTGTGATTTCTTGTGACATCCTTCTTTCACAGTCTGATTCTGTGATGGTGATGCTTTCAGAAGGCATTTCTATTTAGATGTTAATTAAATCTTCCCTAGGCTGATGGCTTCCAAACTCAAGAACTGGTTAGTTGTTGTGAAACATTTGGAATCCTGGAACTGTGGAATTGTTAGGATTGGAAAAGCTCTTTAATATCATAGTATAGTATCATAGCATAGTACCAGTCAGGGTTGGAAGGGATCACAAGTATCATCCAGTTCCAACCCCCCTGCCATGGGCAGGGACACCCCATACTAGTTCAGCCTGGCCACAGCCTCATCCAGCCTGGGCTTAAACATCTCCAGGGATGGGGACTCAACCACCTCCCTGGACAACCCATTCCAGGGCTTCACCACTCTCATGGGGAAGAACTTCCTCCTCCCCTCCAGCCTCAATCTCCCCACCTCCAGCTTCATTCCATTCCCCCTAGTCCTAGCACTCCCTGAGAGCCTGAGAAGTCTGTCCCTAGCCTTCCTGTAGGCCCCCTTCAGATACTGGAAGGCCACAATCATGGATCATGGAGTCCAAACATTCTCATACTCTGCAAAGCCTGGTGCTAAACCATGGCCCTCAGCACCATATCTCTTGCCTTTGAAACATCTCTAGGGATGGACCATAGAATGGTCCAGGCCAGAAGGCACCTCCAAAACTCATCCACTCTGACATCCCTGCAGTCAACAGGGACATCCTCCACTAGATCAGGCTGCCTAGAGCCCTGTTGAGCTTCAACTTGAATATCTCCAGGGATGGAGACTCAACCACCTCCCTGGGCAACCTGTTCCTGTGTTGGAAACCCTTTCAGTTGAAGAAATTTCTTCTCACATCCAGCACAAACCTCTCCTTAGGCAACTTGAGGCCTTCTCCTCCTGTCCTCTCACTTTTTGCTAGGATGAAAAGGCTTACAACCACCTGGCTCCAACTTCCTTTCAGGTTATTGTAATCATTTGGCTACTGCAGATCCTCACAGAGCAAAATAAATCCTGCACAAAAGGGAAGTGCCAGAAATCCATCTGCTCCCATTCCTGCCTGACTCTGTTTCAGTCTATTTCTCCCCAGCATTACTCTGTGCTGTGCAGAAAATATTGTACAGTAAATCTACAATCAAGATGCAGGTATCTTATATATTATATTTTTTTCCAACAGATTTTCTTTTTCCCTTGCTCTAATTGTATTAAACTTTGCTCAACCTGGACTGCAGCAAGAGAAGTGTGGCCAGCAGGGCCAGGGAGGGGATTCTGCCCCTCTGCTCCACTCTGCTGAGACCACAGCTGCAGCTCTGGGGCCAGCTCTGGAGCCTCTGTGCCAGGAAGGCTCTGGAGGGGCTGGAAGGTGTGCAGAGAAGGGCCAGGAGGAGGAGCAGAGGGCTGGAGCTGCTCTGCTCTGGAGACAGCCTGAGAGAGTTGGGGTTGTGCAGGCTGCAGAGGAGAAGGCTCCCAGGAGACCTTCTGGTGGCCTTCCAGGATCTGCAGGGGGCTCCAAGCAAGCTGGGGAGGGACTTTTGAGGGTGTCAGGGAGTGATAGGACTGGGGGGGGTGGAGAAAAGGTAGAAATGGGGAGATTGAGATTGGCTGTGAGGAAGAAGTTGTTGGCCATGAGGGTGGTGAGAGCCTGGCCCAGGTTGCCCAGGGAGGTGGAGGATGTCAAGAGGTTTTCATGGCTCTGCTCAGTTGCACCCTGGGATAGGACAAGGAGCAATGGGTGTAAGCTGCAGCACAGGAGGTTCTACCTCAACAGGAGGAGGAACTTCCTCACTGTGAGGGTCCCAGAGGCCTGGAGCAGGCTGCCCAGAGAGGTTGTGGAGTCTCCTTCTCTGGAGCCTTCCCAGCCCTGTCTGGATGTGTTCCTGTGTGACCTGTGCTGGCTTCTCTGCTCCTGCTCTGGCAGGGGGCTTGGGCTGGCAGATCTCCAGAGGTCCCTTCCAACCCCTCACACCCTGAGCTGTGATCCTGTGCTCACAGTTGAAGCTGCTTTTGGAAATAAATGAGTTGGCAGAACTTTGAGGTAGAGCAAACCCAAGTGTGTGGAGAACTTGTTCTGGAGCATGTCTCTACATCATCTTGCAAATCCATGAGCTATTAGATACTTGTCTCAATGCTCTGGTGCAGAGGTGACCAAGTCATGGATGATGAAGTTGCTCAGTGTGGTGGGTTGAAATTACTGCTCTCAGCTAATCTGGAGAACTTCTCCACAAAATAAAATTGTCAGAGTAGCTAAGAATGTTTTGGAAGCAAATGAAGCTCTGTTGACTAGCAAACTACAGCCTAGAAATAGGAAATGCAATGGATGTGTACAAAATACACAACAGCTGTACAATAGATAGATATTTACAGTTTATAAACCACACAGATACTCCTCACACCCCCTGGATGGATCCAGGGGACCTTTTATGTCCTCCCACACTCCCTCTCTCCTTCCTGTGACTTCACACAGTAGCCAAAAGAGACCCTCCTGGCAAGGCCATGGAAGGGAAAGAGGAAAGTAGCAAGCAGAAGTGACAGAAGGAAAGAGAAGGAACAGTTTGTGCCTCTGCTCTCTATCCCATTAGCAAACCAATGAATTCCATAGACTAGAGAGTGGTGGTGAATGGTACCACAGCTAGCTGGCAGCCAGGCACCAGTGCTGTGCCCCAGGGATCAGTGCTGGGCCCCAGCCTGTTCTATATCTTCACTGAGGATCTGGATGAGGGCATTGAGTCCATCAGCAGTAAATTTGCAGATGACACCAAACTGGGGGCAGAAGTTGATCTGTTAGAGAGTCGGAGAGTTCTGCAGAGGGACCTGGACAGGCTGGACAGATGGGCAGAGTCCAAGGGCAGGAGATTGAACACGTCCAAGTGCAAGGTGCTGCACAGTGGCCACAGCAACCCCAGGCAGTGCTACAGGCTGGGGTCAGAGTGGCTGAGAGCAGCCAGGCAGAGAGGGACCTGGGGATGCTGGTTGATGGTAGGCTGAACAGGAGCCTGCAATGTGCCCAGGCGGCCAGGAGGGCCAATGGCATCCTGGCCTGCATCAGGAAGAGTGTGGCCAGCAGGAGCAGGGAGGTCATTCTGCCCCTGTACACTGCACTGGTTAGGCCACAGCTTGAGTCCTGTGTCCAGTTCTGGGCTCCTCAGTTTAGGAAGGAGGTTGACTTGCTGGAAGGTGTCCAGAGAAGGGCAAGAAAGCTGGGGAGGGGTCTGGAGCACGGCCCTGTGAGGAGAGGCTGAGGGAGCTGGGGTTGCTTAGCCTGGAGAAGAGGAGGCTCAGGGGTGACCTTCTTGCTCTCTCCAACTCCCTGAAGGGAGGTTGTAGCCAGGTGGGGGTTGGTCTCTTCTCCCAGGTAGCCAGCAGCAGAACAAGAGGACACAGTCTCAAGCTGTGCCAGGGGAGATTTAGGCTGGAGGTGAGGAGAAAGTTCTTCCCAGCAAGAGAGATTGGCCACTGGGATGTGCTGCCCAGGGAGGTGGTGGAGTCACCATCCCTGGAGGTGTTTAAGAGGAGCCTGGATGAGACCCTTGGTGCCATGGTTTAGTTTAGGTGGTGTTGGGTGATAGGTTGGGCTTGATGATCTCTGAGGCATTTTCCAACCTGGTTAATCCTATTCAATTCTATTCTATTCTATTCTATTCTATTCTATTCTGTTCTGTTCTGTTCTGTTCTGTTCTTCTCTCTTCTATTCTGTTCTAGTCTAGTCTAGTCTAGTCTAGTCTAATCTAATCTAATCTAATCTAATCTAATCTAATCTAATCTAATCTATTCTATTCTGTTCTGTTCTATTCTACCCTATTATGTTCTATTCTATTCTGTTCTGTTCTGTTCTAGTCTCTTCTATTCTGTTCTAGTCTAGTCTAGTCTAATCTACTCTACTTCTATTCTATTCTATTCTATTCTATTCTATTCTATTCTATTCTATTCTATTCTATTCTATTCTATTCTATGCTGTTCTGTTCTGTTCTGTTCCTTTTGTACCCAGTGGTCATTTATTTCCCTGTCAGCCTTTGCAGTCAGCATCTAGGCTCAAGCTCCCCCTTCAAACTGTAACCATCACTCCAAGCACCCAGGAAGTGTGTTGAGAGAAGGGACAGTGAGGAGCTTGAGCTTCCTTGTGATTTGAACTGCCTGCTGGTAGCCCTCTGCCAGAAGCAAGCTGCTGCTGGCTGCCTGCTCAAGGCAGGAGGCTTGAAGGCTTGGGTTTTTGGTTGGGTTTTTTTTTTTTTTGTTACTATATATTTTTAGCTCTTTTCCACCCTTGTGGTTTTTATATGCTAATATGTTTGTTTCCTTCCAGCCTTTAGCATATTCATTTCACAAAGTCTAAAATCTGACACCTGCTCCAGCAGCTTTTTATTATCCCTTTCACCCATGGAAACCCAGAAATTATTAAGGTGGAGTAATTGCTATCTGGTTATATAATAACTGCTTTAATCCAGCCATCATGATATGATTTAAAATGAACCCCCTTTGTGCCATTGATTTCAGAATAATTGCTGCTATATTGTACTTCTGCAAGAGTTCTTCTCAGCTAACCACTTGAAAATAATATGCTGTACTTAGGGGAAAATAAATAATCAATCTGATTTTCCCCCAAAGCTTAATGTTCTTCCTCCATCTGTGCCTCAATTGTCTGGAGCCACATAATCAGAGGGTTTGCTGGTGACCTGAGAGATGCTGAATGATCCTCCTTTCTGTATCCACCCTAGGAGATATCAAGAGGTGCACTTGCAGCCCAGGGAGCCAAGCAGAGCCTGGGCTGCAGCAAGAGAAGTGTGGCCAGCAGGGCCAGGGAGGGGATTCTGCCCCTCTGCTCCACTCTGCTGAGACCACAGCTGCAGCTCTGGGGCCAGCTCTGGAGCCTCTGTGCCAGGAAGGCTCTGGAGGGGCTGGAAGGTGTGCAGAGAAGGGCCAGGAGGAGGAGCAGAGGGCTGGAGCTGCTCTGCTCTGGAGACAGCCTGAGAGAGTTGGGGTTGTGCAGGCTGGAGAGGAGAAGGCTCCCAGGAGACCTTCCTGTGGCCTTCCAGGATCTGCAGGGGGCTCCAGGCAAGCTGGGGAGGGACTTTTGAGGGTGTCAGGGAGGGATAGGACTGGGGGGAATGGAGCAAAACTAGAAATGGGGAGATTGAGATTGGCTGTGAGGAAGAAGTTGTTGGCCATGAGGGTGGTGAGAGCCTGGTACAGGTTGCCCAGGGAGGTGGTGGAAGCCTCCTGCCTGGAGGTGTTTGCAGCCAGGCTGGCTGTGGCTGTGAGCAACCTGCTGCAGTGTGAGGTGTCCCTGCCCATGGCAGGGGGTTGGAACTGGCTGAGCCTTGAGGTCCCTTCCAGCCCTGACAGTTCTGTGATTCCATGACTCACAAACTAGGCTCAGCCCTTCACCTGGGCCTACCAGGCTGAAGCCTTCCAGAGCCTTCAGCAACCTCCACCCCACTCAGCCTCTGCACAGCTCTCAAGTTTGCTGACACAACTTCTTGAGCTCATGGAAAAGATGCAATAAACCTGTCTGTGCATAACCAAAGCTCTCTCACTGGAGGAATCCCCTCTCCTGGAAAAGACAAAAACCCAGGGAGACCTTAGAGCAGGATTTGAGTGGGCTACAGAAGAGCCAGAGAGAGACTCCTGAGAAAGGCATGGAGTGACAGGACATGGAGTGATGGCTTCAAACTGGAAGAAGTTTGAAGAAGTTTGTGTCCCTGACTCTGCTGGACACACTCCTCTGGATGCAGCTCAGGAGCCCCTTGGCCTTCTTGGCCCCCAGGGCACATTGCTGTCTCATGCAGAACTTGCTGCCCACCAGCACTCCCAGCTCCTTCTCCTTGGGGCTGCTCTCCAACAGATCCCCTCCCAGCCTGTGCTGCCACTTGGCAAGAGAGCAGCTTGGGACCAGGACTGGCACTGGGACCAGCACTGGGACTGGCACTGGGACTGGAACTGACACTAGGACTGACACTGGGACCGGCACTGGCACTAGGACTGCCACTGCTTCTGGGACTGGCACTGGTTCTGCGACTGGCACTGGGACTGGCACTGGGACTGGCATGCTTGAGCTGAGAGGTGCTGCCCTTTGGTTTGTTTTGGGGCTTTTCAGGGTGGGAAGACCTCGGCAGACAGCAAGGAAGGGCAGGGTCATCTTCTCACCTGTCTGCTTGTAAGGTGACCTCAGCCTTGGGAAACTTAAGTGCAGGGAGACCTAAGCTCCTGACTGACATTTGGCCAGAGAGCTGCTGCCTGACCAGAGCTCAACCAGCAGTGCCTGCTGGGGCAGGACACAGAGTCCAGAAGCCTCTGCCTGGGTAAAACATAGTGAGTAGTCTCTGAGGTCCTTTCCAGCCTGGTTGACTCTGTGATTCTGCTGCAGTTAATTCTTCCTTCCCAGCTGCAGGCCTCTGCATGAATTTAAGTTACTTCTGGGAAGAGCTTTCAAAGGTTTTGGAGCCGTGGTGTGGAGGCATGTGCTCCTTCTGATCCATCTCGGTTTAGATGAGTGCTTTCCCTCACTCCTTCAAGGTCTGCTGGCTAATTCTGAAAGGTCATGTTGAGATTCCAGTGTCTTGACTGAAATGAAGTGTGTCTTAAAGGGCTGTTCAAACAGCTGTGGAAATGAAAAGCAAATTACTACTGGAAGTGCACAGCAAATGCTAACTGAGGCAAAAGTTACCATGCTGTAGTTTGTTTTTCCTTCCTGGGAATAGACTTTTGGAGATCATCTAGTCCAAGAGCAATATTAATCTCATCACATCATCTCTTTGATTGATTGATCCTTTAGAACTGATTGCTGCAGCGCTGAGGTGGTGTTTTAGGGGCAGTTCTGGGCCACTCAGGTTAGGAAAGATGTTGAGCTGCTGGAAGGTGTCCAGAGAAGGGCAACAAGGCTGGGGAGGGGTCTGGAGCACAGCCCTGTGAGGAGAGGCTGAGGGAGCTGGGGTTGCTTAGCCTGGAGAAGAGGAGGCTCAGGGGAGACCTTCTTGCTCTCTCCAACTCCCTGAAGGGAGGCTGTAGCCAGGTGGGGGTTGGTCTCTTCTCCCAGGCAGCCAGCAGCAGAACAAGAGGACACAGTCTCAAGCTGTGCCAGGGGAGGTTTAGGCTGGAGGTTAGGAAGAAATTCTTCTCAGAAAGAGATTGGCCAGTGGGATGTGCTGCCCAGGGAGGTGGTGGAGTCACCATCTTATATATAGAATAGACTAGACTAGACTAGACTAGACTAGAATAGAATAGAATAGAATATACCAGGTTGGAAGAGACCTTCAAGATCATCGAATCCAACCTATCACCCAACACCACCTAATCAACTACCCATGGCACCTAGCACCCCATCCAGTCCCCTCCTGAACACCTCCAGTGATGGTGACTCCACCACCTCCCTGGGCAGCACATTCCAAAGGGCAATCACTCTCTCTGTGTAGAATTTCATCACTGGAAGTGCTTAAGAAGAGCCTGGATGAGGTCCTTGGTGCCATGGTTTAGTTGATCAGACAGTGCTGGGTGAGAGGTTGGACTTGATGGTCTCAAAGGTCTTTTCCAACTTGGTCTATTCTATTCTATTCTATTCTATTCTATTCTATTCTATTCTATTCTATTCCATTCCATTCCATTCCATTCCATTCCATTCCATTCCATTCCATCCTATTATATTCTACTTCCCTCATTGATACTGTGCTGTGTCCATCTATGCAAGAGTTGACCTTGCCAATGGGTCCAGCTGAGCCCACTGGCCATTGAAACTTTTGAGTGGTTATTGCTGCTCCATGTGTTAGTGACTGCTGTCTGGAATAAGGGCAGTGTCTTGGAGGGGAGTCAAAGAGCCCTTAGACACTTGTCCTGCTTATCTTGACTATGGGGCTCAGCTCACTGCCAAAGGAAGACATTTAGAGCTTAAAGATTTTATGTGGATGTTGCCTTCCTGCAGGCCTGTTTGACTCCTTCAGGTTCAATGGGCTCCATGAGATGCCTTCTGCTTTCTCTGCTTCGAGCAGAGTTCCCTGGTTCACTGCCAGGCTTCCTTTGCAGTGTATACAGTGCTGAGTTTTATCCTTTTAAATATGCAATGCCCTTTGGGGTTTCTGTGTTCTGCACCTCCTGGTTTGGGCACTTTCAGAGCCCTGAGGAAGTTTAAAGAATGGCTTGTTTGGGATCATCTTGCTCTTGTTTCTTTCCCGAAGGCTTTCTATTAAATTAAACTAACCAAGTATTTATAGCAGACCTCTTGCTCCAGGTCAGCCTCCAGTCCTCAGAAACAGTGATAATGGTGCTGTGAGGCCACATCCTCAAGAGTCTCTTTTCCAACCAGAGGTATTCTGTGACCGCAGGGTCTGCAGTCTCACATTCTCACTCTTCAGCTGCATTTTCTGTGGCACAGAGGGCTTGGTTGTCTTCACCCCTTTAAATGTATTCTCACAGAAGCCCTATCACACAGAATCACAGAATTACTGAGGCTGGAAAAGACTTCTGAGACCATCAAGTCCAGCCCATGACCTAACACCACCCTGCCACCAAGTGCCATATCCAAGCTTTCCTTAAAGACCTCCAGTGATGGCAACTCCACCAGCTTCCTGGACAGCACAGCCCAGTGTCTGATTCCCCTTTCTGTGAGGAATTGCTTCCTAATATCTAACCTAACCCTCCCCTGGCAGAGCTTCAGGCCGTGCCCTCTCATCCTGTCACAGGGTGCCTGGGAGCAGAGCCTGACCCCCACCTGACTGCAACTTCTTTTAGAATAGAATAGAATAGAATAGAATAGAATAGAATAGAATAGAATAGAATAGAATAGAATAGAATAGAATAGAGCAGGTTGGAAGAGACCTTCAAGATCATTGCATCCAACCTATCATCCAACACCACCTAACCAACTAACCCATGGCACCAAGCACCCCATCAAGTCTCCTCCTGAACACCTCCAGTGATGGTGACTCCACCACTTCCCTGGGCAGCCCATTCCAATGGGCAATCACTCTCTGTGTACAGAACTCCTTCCTAACCTCCAGCCTAAACCTTCCCTGGTGCAGCCTGAGACTGTGTCCTCTTGTTCTGGTGCTGGGTGCCTGGGAGAAGGCAGCTGTAGAGAGTGACAAAGTCCCCTCTAAGCCTCCTCTTCTCCAGGCTGAACACCCCCAGCTCCCTCAGCCTCTCCTCATCAGCCTTTCCCCCCAGCCCCCTCCCCATTCTGGTTGCTCTCCTCTGGATCTGCTCCAGCACCTCAATATCCTTCCTGCAGTGAGGGCCCAGAGCTGCACACAGTGCTCCAGGTGAGACCTCACCAGTGCCAGCCCAGGGACAGGATTCCATCCCTATCCCTGCTGGCCACACTATTGCTGCTGCTGCTGGTGGTGAACTTACCACTGGCCAGGAGCAGAGCCATCTGGAAGCTGGCAGACATTGATTCCATCAGACATGATGAAAGCTTCCAGCAGCTTCCTACTGAAGCCAGCACTCTCTGCTACCAAACCCTTGCTGCCCCATGCCAGCACAGGGGTCACACTCTGTTCTGCAGCCCATCCAGATCAAACCCCAACTATTCAATTCTAAACTTCTCTTTAGTTTCTGTGGAATTAAAAGTTGCTGACACTGGCCTGAACAGCTCAATGCTCAGAGTTGGTTTTTTTGTCTTCTTCCCTGCATCAGGCTCTGGGGACAGGAGTAAGAACAGTGCCAACAATTAGCACAGCTAGCAGCACCTCACTGCTGAGACCTTGAGACCCTGTGGAGGATATCAATAACTGCTGTTGGTGGCTTTGGGCTTAGCAATCAATTTTATTTCATTGGCCTACTAAACCAGAGCCCTGTCAGATACTCATTTCTTTCTTCCTCCTCAGTGATCCATAATGGAAGCAGAAAAAAAAAAGGCTGGTGTCAGTGAATCCCCTGAAAACCCAGAGCCTCTGTAAGAACTCTTGGGTTTCTTGAGCTGATTTCAGAGTAGTTGGGTCAGGGGGAATTAAATATGACTCTAGGTGAATATTTTGCATAGGCAAAAACCTAAAGCAGGAACCTGCCCTCACTCGGTTGGTGCTCAACCAGTCACCCCAGTGCACAAAGATTTCCATACAGAGTCACTCTGCATGGAAGAGACCTTCAAGACCACGAAGCCCAGCCACTGTCTAACTCTACCAGGGCCCTGTTACACCATACCCTTAAGCACCATATCCAGACAGCTTATAAATACATCCAGGGATGGTGATTCCACCACTACCCCAGGCATCCTGTTCCACTCTTTGACAACTCTTTTGGTATAGAAGATTGACCACTGGGATGTGCTGCCCAGGGAGGTGGTGGAGTCCCCATCCCTGGAGGTGTTCAAGAGGGGATGGGATGTGGCACTTGGAGTCATGGTTTAGTAGTCATGAGGTGTTGGGTGACAGGTTGGACTCAATGATCTCTGAAGTCTTTTCCAACATTATTGTTTCCATGATTTCTCACAGGGCTGTGCTCCAGACCCCTCCCCAGATTTATTGCCCTTGCCTGGACACTTTCCATCATCTCAACATCTTTCCTAACCTGTACACAGAGATCCCTCTGACATCTCTCTGGCTCCCCAGAGAGCAGGGAAGGAATGTTAGAGGGGCAGTGATGGTGTTCTTATATTTTCTGAAGGTCATCCAGAAATGGTTAATATCTCCCCAGCAGAACAGTGAAGACCACAGGAGAAAGCAAAGAAATGAGATGAAAGTGATAAACGTGAAAGATATTACGGAGCAATGGCTTCTGTACCCCAGACATTGCCCAATGAAGGTGTTTAGAATAATCCTTTGTTTCCCTTTTTACACCCAATAGTGATTTATTTATGTTTTCCTACTTTTCTGCTCAAAATCTGCAGCTACATTTTAAAGGCATAGTCTAAAACTGCCCCAGTGGAGAAAGTGCTCATTTTCCTGTCAAGTGAAGGACTGAACATCTGCCAGGCTTCACTGCCCAGGCAGCAAACACCGTCAGGAAAGCACTTTCCCTGCTGGGGAGGTTTCAGTGCTGTCACAACTTCTATTAACACTGAACAGGAGAGAGATTCATTCCTAGGCACAGGATGGACACTGAAGGCCAAGGGCATCCTGGCCTGCATCAGGAAGAGTGTGGCCAGCAGGAGCAGGCAAGTCCTTGTGCCCTGTGTTCAGCACTGCTGAGGCCACACCTTGAGTCCTGTGTCCAGTTCTGGGCCTCTCAGTTTAGGAAAGATGTTGAGCTGCTGGAAGGTGTCCAGAGAAGGGCAAGAAAGCTGGGGAGGGGTCTGGAGCACAGCCCTGTGAGGAGAGGCTGAGGGAGCTGGGGTTGCTTAGCCTGGAGAAGAGGAGGCTCAGGGGTGAATTCATTGCTCTCCCCAACTCCCTGAAGGGAGGTTGTAGCCAGGTGAGGGTTGGTCTCTTCTCCCAGTCAGCCAGCATCAGAACAAGAGGACACAGTCTCAAGCTGTGCCAGGGGAGGTTTAGGTTGGAGGTGAGGAGAAAGTTCTTCCCAGCAAGAGAGATTGGCCACTGGGATGTGCTGCCCAGGGAGGTGGTGGAGTCCCCATCCCTGGAGGTGTTCAAGAGGGGATTGGATGTGGCACTTGGAGCCATGGTGTAGTAGTCATGAGGTGTTGGATGATACGTTGGACTTAGAATAGAATAATAGAATAGAATAAACCAGGTTGGAAGAGACCTTCAAGATCATCGCGTCCAACCTATCACCCAACACCACCTAATCAACTAACCCATGTAACCAAGCACCCTGTCAAGTCTCCTCCTGAACACCTCCAGTGACGGCGACTCCACCTTAGAGGTCTCTTCCAACCTTATTGATTGTATGATTCTATGACACTTGGCTAAACTGGGTGGCCTCATTTTGTCAATCAACTAAGCCTTAATTTAGTAGCAGCATTTGGATTTGTTTTGTTTAGTATTGTTTTGGTGCGATTTGGTATTTAGCAGGTTTTTAACCAAGGGATCCTAGGCCTGATGCACAGATGAATGAAATGCAGCATTTTGCAATCCATCCTCATTTCAAAATCAACAGAAAACTGCACCAAAAAGCCCCAACTCTTATCACATCCACCCCAAACCTGAGGGCCAACACCCCAACACTCAGAGTATCTTGGTTAAAATACCATTCCTAGAGCTCACTCAGGAAAGGAAGGACCTGGAGCTGATGGAGGGGGTACAGAGGAGGGACATGAAAATGCTCAGGGGGTTGGAGCAGCTCTGCTGTGAGCACAGGCTGAGGGAGCTGGGGTTGTTCAGCCTGCAGAGGAGAAGGCTCCAGGGAGACCTCAGAGCAGCTGCCAGGACCTGAAGGGGGCTGCAGGAAGACTGCAGAGAGACTGTTTGTAAAGGCCTGCAGGGACAGGAGCAGGGGCAATGGCTTCAAACCAGAGCAGAGCAGATTGAGATTGGATGTGAGGAACAAGTTCTGCACCAGGAGGCTGCTGGAACACTGCAACAGGTTGCCCAGGGAGGTGGTTGAGGCTCCATCCCTGGAGACATTTCGGGTGAGGCTGGACAGGGCTGTAGGCAACCTGAGCTAGTTGGGGATGTCCCTGCTGAGTGCAGAGGGTTGGACTGGATGAGCTTTGGAGCTCCCTTCCAGCTTGGCCCATTCTGTGATGCTGTGATTCTGTGTGGTTTTGTGATGAGGCTGTTGAACATCTGCTGTGTTTGGGTAGTCAAGGAGGACAAAGCTGTTGGGGCAAGTGTATGTGTGGGAAGGGAGCCCTGCTCAGAGACTACACCCCAGCTACCTTCCAAACTTCAGTGCAATCAGGTTTCATTAAGATGTGGTATTATGTGTGGAGGAAGGTTATAAAAGCAGAGGAAATCATAGGAGGCCCGTTCATAGCTCCTTTAATGTGCAATGTAACTATTTTTGCCTATCCTGGTGGAAGAAGATCACCCTTTAAGATAGAGATTTCATTTAGGGTGGGTAATTCTGATTCTTCTCAGAGTCTTTAACGGCACATTTCTTGCAAACAGCCTGGGAAATGGCATCCCTTAAAGGCAGCAGTTGCCTCTGCTGCTTGCACACTGGAGGCGAGGGCATCCCTCTGGAGAGAATGGGTGAGACACATCCAGGGTGTGTGGCCTGGTGCCAGCTACTTAAAGATGAGCAGATTCCCTGTGGAACTCTCAGGACTCCCCTGTCAAAGCCTTGTAATTGCTTTTTAAAGTGTGGAGGGGTCTGGAGCACAGCCCTGTGAGGAGAGGCTGAGGGAGCTGGGGTTGCTTAGCCTGGAGAAGAGGAGGCTCAGGGGAGACCTTCTTGCCCTCTACAACTCCCTGAAGGGAGGTTGTAGCCAGGCAGAGGTTGGTGTCTTCTCCCAGGCAGCCAGCACCAGAACAAGAGGACACAGTCTCAAGCTGTGCCAGGGGAGGTTTAGGCTGGAGGTGAGGAGAAAGTTCTTCCCTGAGAGAGTTGTTAGCCATTGGAATGTGCTGCCCAGGGAGGTGGTGGAGTCCCCATCCCTGGAGGTGTTCAAGAGGGGATTGGATGTGGCACTTGGTGCCATGGTCTAGTCATGAGGTCTGTGGTGACAGGTTGGACTCAATGATCCTCGAGGTCTCTTCCAACCTTGGTGATACTGTGACACTGTGATACTTCTCTCCAGCCTGAATCTCCCTCTTTCAATTCAAACCATCACCCCTTGTCCTGGCACAACAGGCCCTGCTCAGGAGTCTGTGCCCAGCTTTCTGCTCAGCCCCTTTAAGTCCTGAAAGGCTACCAGGAGGTCTCCCTGGGTCCTTCTCTTCTCCAGGCTGAACACGCCCAACTCTCTCAGCCTGGCCTCACCGTAGAGGGGCCCTAGCCCTTGGATCACTGCTGTGGCCTCCTCTTCAGACAGCAATAAACAATCCCAAATGAGAAAGATGCAGAGAGCTGGTCCAGACAGGCTGAATACTTACTAAGCTGGCACTGCATTTTTGGTCTCTCTTGTCTGACTTTATCATTTTTCTCCACTCCTGCTAAGAAAAACTCCAACCCCACCTCCCGCTGCCCATGGAAGCAGGAGACCTATCTCAGCACTGAGTGCTCTGCAAGGCCCCCACCTTGACCTGTGTGGCTCCAGCACACTGTTTGATGTCTGTATAAATGATCCCCTTTGTTCAGGAGCAGAATAACAACGTGCTAGGTGTCAGTGAGTGCAGCTGGGCTGAGGGAGCTCTGGGAGCATGAGTCAGTTGCCTGGCAGCAGCTGCTTGGGCAGCCTGGCTGCCTGGGGGGAATATTGGGAGCGCATCGTCTTGTCCTCGTTATTGAGCCCCTGTAGCTGCTTCTTTGCTGTGGTCGTTGTGGGGCATTTTTATTTGTCCCTCATGTCTTTTGAAGTGAAGAGCTTGGCAAGGAAAATCACAGCTGTGAGGTGGAGGAAAGGGAAAATATTCTCCTTCTGTCGAACAAGGTGGCTGGTGCAAAGGCTTCGCTTCCCAAAAGCAGGAGTGCAGATTTCTCATCTGGAAGAAATATTGTTCCTCAAACCCATTTCAATGCTGCAGAGGACCATGCCACTGAGTCTCCAGCCCACAGGAACAAAGGGAATCCCATTATGGTGGGGCATGGAAGGGACTTTTGGGGATCACCCAGTCCAAGCCCCTGCTCCAGCAGGGCACCCACAGCAGCTTGCCCAGCAGCACAGTGCCCAGGGGGGGTTGGAAGCTCTCCACACCAGGAGACTCCACAACCTCTCTGGGCAGCCTGCTCCAGGCCTCCAGCAACCTCACACCAAACAACTTTCTCCTCCTCTTCAGGTGGAACCTCCTGGGTTCCACTTTGTGTCCCCTGTCTCTGGGCACCACTGACAAGAGCCTCTCTCACTCTCTGGAATGGAATGGAATGGAATGGAATGGAATGGAATGGAATGGAATGGAATGGAATAGAATAGAATAGAATAGAATAGAATAGAATAGAATAGAATAGAATAGAATAGAATAGAATAGAATTCACCAGGTTGGAAAGGACCTCTGAGATCAGCAAGTCCAACCTATCACCCAACACCATCTAATCAACTAAACCATGGCACCAAGTGCCACATCCAAGCCTTTTTTGAACACTTCCAGGGATGGGGACTCCACCACCTCCCTGGGCAGCACATTCCAATGGGTAATGATTCTGTCTGGGAAGAATTTCTTCCTCACCTCCAGCCTAAACCTCCCCTGGCACAGCTTGAGACTGTGTCCTCTTGTTCTGGCGCTGGCTGCCTGGGAGAAGAGACCAACCCCCACCTGGCTACAACCTCCCTTCAGGGAGTTGGAGAGGGCAAGAAGGTCTCCCCTGAGCCTCCTCTTCTCCAGGCTAAGCAACCCCAGCTCCCTCAGCCTCTCCTCACAGGGCTGTGCTCCAGACCCCTCCCCAGGTTTGTTGCCCTTCTCTGGACACCTTCCAGCACCTCAACCTCCTTCCTAACCTGAGGAGCCCAGAACTGGACACAGGACTCAAGGTGTGGCCTCAGCAGTGCAGTGTACAGGGGCAGAATGACCTGCCTGCTCCTGCTGGCCACACTCTTCCTGATGCAGGCCAGGATGCCCTTGGCCTTCTTGGCCACCTGGGCACACTGCTGGCTCATGTTCAGCCCACTCTTGCTGAGCATTGCTCAGCTCCCCTCTGGGGCTGCTCTTGTGCAGGCTCTCAGCCCCAGGGCTCTCAGCCTTTGCTCCTCACAGAGCTGCTCCAGGCCCCTCAGCAGCTTTGCAGCCTCTGTTGGACTCTCTCTGGTAGTTCTCAGTCCCAGATGTGGCCTCTCTAGGGCAGAGTAGAGGGGAAGGAATATTTCCCTTGGTCTGGTCATGGTCTTCTTCATGCATCCCAGGAGACCATTGGACTTCGTGGTCACAAAGTCATGTTGCAGGTCCTTCATCACAGAGCTGCTTTCCAGCAGGTCATCCCTTATCATGCACTGAAGCATGGATGCATTCCTCCATAGGTGTAGGGCTCTACACCTGCCCCTACTGACATTAGCAATAAGTAAGACATTAAAATGCAAACTGACTGCCAACGAGGTGCCATAAGTAATGTGACAGAGAAGCCTTTCCAGAGGAACACTTCCTCTCAGTGTCTGGGGGCAAGCACAGAGTAGATGCTGCTGTGCATCGGTGTAGTCATCACCCAGAGAAGGCTTCCCCCTTCACAAGGCTGCATGGCTTGAAATGCTGCAGGGGTAGGGTGGACACCTTTGATACTGGTGAGATAAAAGGGTATAAAATACTGTCAGAAGCTATCCACTCTGGTTCCAGTTGAAAACACTAACAAAGGGCTGTCAGCACAAATGAAGCTGATGGGTGTAACAAATGTGATGGGAACAGCAAAGTTCCTCCAGTGCTGCTCCAACATTTGCTTGGATAAAACCTACTCATGACATCTTTGTCACCCATGGCCTTCCTTTCATCTACCTGTGATGTGTTGCTTTTCATCTCACATTCTGTGATGGGTTTCACAGATGGGCTTGTAGGAGTGAGTCTCCAAATCCCAGAGTGGCTCAGGCTGGAAGGGAGCTCAGAGCTCATCTGCCCCAAGCTCCCCACCATGCCCAGGGACACCTCTCAGCTACACTCAGCTGCTCAAGGCCTCAGCCAGCCTGGCCTCCAACACCCCCACCAAGGAGGCAGCCACAGCCTCCCTGGCCAGCCTGGGCCACACTCTCCCCACCCTCACAAGCAACAACTTCTGCCTCAGCTCCACTCTAACCCTGCTCTGCCTCAGCTTCAAACCATTCCCCCTTGGCCTGGCTCCAGACCCCCTCAGCAAAAGTCTCTCTGCAGCCTTCCTGCAGGATGCCGTCAGGTGCTGGCAGGCAGCTCTGAGGTGCCCCTGGAGCCTTCTCCTCTGCAGGCTGCACACCCCCAGCTCCCTCAGCCTGTGCTCCCAGCAGAGCTGCTCCAGCCCTTGGAGCATCTTTGTGGCCTCCTCTGGACTCTCTCCAGCAGCTCTGTGTCCTTCTGCTGTGGACACTAGAACTGGAGGCAGTGTTGGAGCTGGGGTAGTAGCTAAACAGAGCTAACCAGGGGTAGATCACTTTAAACAAATAGATTTATCTGAATAAGAAACATCAGTTCCTCCATAGAACTCTTTAGTTTAATTAAAATGGGTTTTTTTCTACCCAAAAATACTGTTGAGGGAGTAGCTGTAGGACCAGGGAAGGAGAGAGAAGCCATTCATACTGCTTCAATAAATCTTAGTACACAGCTCATCCTTATCCCACAGCATCCATCTGTTCCACCAGGCAGCTGGGGACTAAATTGTGTTGTCAACAAGCTTTGAGTGTGTTGTTTTTTTCCCCTCCTGCCTTATTTTTGGAAGTGTTTCAGGGTCTGAACCATGAGTACAACAGGATGGCATTGAACAAGAGGGGATTGGACATGGCACTTGGTGCCATGGTTTGGTCATGAGGTCTGTGGTGACAGGTTGGACTTGATGATCTCTGAGGTCTCTCCCACCCTTGGTGATTCTGTGCTGCACTTTGGTCACACACCAACCCCAGGCAGTGCTACAGGCTGGGGTTGGAGTGGCTGAGAGCAGCCAGGCAGAGAGGGACCTGGGGGTGCTGGTTGATGGTAGGCTGAACATGAGCCTGCAGTGTGCCCAGGTGGCCAAGAAGGCCAAGGGCATCCTGGCCTGCATTAGGAATAGTGTGGCCAGCAGGAGCAGGGAAGTCATTGTGCCCTGTGCTCAGTACTGCTGAAGCCACACCTTGAGTCCTGTGTCCAGTTCTGGGCTCCTCAGGTTAGGAAGGAGGTTGAGCTGCTGGAAGGTGTCCAGAGAAGGGCAAGAAAGCTGGGGAGGGGTCTGGAGCACAGCCCTGTGAGGAGAGGCTGAGGGAGCTGGGGTTGCTTAGCCTGCAGAAGAGGAGGCTCAGCCAGGTGGGGGTTGGTCTCTTCTCCCAGGCACCCAGCACCAGAGCAAGAGGACACAGTCTGAGGCTGTGCCAGGGGAGGTTTAGGCTGTAGGTGAGGAGAAAATTCTTCATAGAGAGAGTAATTGGCCACTGGGATGTGCTGCCCAGGGAGGTGGTGGAGTCCCCATGCCTGGAGGCGTTCAAGAAGGGATTGGATGTGGCACTTGGGGATATGGATTAGTAATCATGACATGTTGGGTGCCATGTTGGACTTGATGATCTCAGAGGTCTTTTCCAACCTCATTGATTGTATGATTCTATGACACTTGGCTAAACTGGGTGGCCTCGTTTTGTCACTCAATTAAGCCTTAATTTAATAGCAACATTTAGGTGGGGGTTGGTCTCTTCTCCCAGACAGCCAGCACCAGAACGAGAGGACACAGTCTCAGGCTGTGCCAGGAGAGGTTTAGGCTGGAGGTGAGGAGTATGTTTTTCCCAGAAAGGGGAAGGGGCCTCAGAGATCATCTTCTCCAGCCTCCCCACCCTGGGCAGGGACACCTCTCAGCTAGCCTCAGCTGCTCAGCTTTGTGCTGCCAGCATAAACCCACAGCCTCATATTTTACCTTCTGAAGTGTTTAAGAGGCCCAAGGTGCTGCTTGCCTGCAACTTGTTTAATGAATTTAAAATATTTATCAGGAAGGCCCAGGGAGATTTTTACCTTTCAAAAGGCAAGGCTGATTTGTGGGGATGATCCTTTGATTAGGCATATGCTGAGCTCTTTGAAATGTGGCTGGTGAGCAGGGCACTGCTAACAAGCTTTTCATGTCTCCAGCTTTTGATCCATTAGGGTGAGAAAACGAGGAGAAAGTGAAGTGTGTGATTTGCAGTCACTGCTTTCCTTGGGCTGGCTGCTGGGAGAGAGGAGGACAAGATGCAGTAGGTACTGCTAGCAAAACAAACTAGCCTGGGAAGGAGTCTACATAGTGGAGAGAGCTTTTAGAAGGCAGTCTGTGGAGGGTTGAAATTACACACACACACAAACCCCCAACTAATTGGGGAGAATTACCCCCATAAGAAATTGCTCAGCCCAGCTCAGTTTGGGATGGGAGCAAATGAAGCTCTGTCTACAAGCAAGCTACCATCTAGAAAGATGAAATGCAGTGGAGATGTACAAAATGCTCAACAGATGTACAACAGATAGATGTTTACAAACCACACAGAAAATGCTCACACTCCCCTGGACAGATCCAGGGGACCATTCACCTCCTCCCCCACTCCCTCCCTCCTTCCCATTATCTCACACAGGTGTCAAAACAGAGATCCCCCTGGCAAGGACACGGAATGGAGAGAGAGAAGGTGCAAGCAGAAGCAACAGAAGAAGAAAAGAGAAAGGACTTTTTATGCCTCTGCTCTCCATCCCCATTAGCAATCCAATGAGCATCACTTTCCTTCTGTGTCCAATGGTAATAATTTTACTCTCAATCTGTGCAGACAGGGACTAGGCTAAAGTTCCCCCTTCAAAGTGGAACACAATCTCATCCTTGAGCAGTCTGATAGTGGGGTGAGGCAGCTGAGCAGGGTGCAGCTGGGTCTGATGGTCCAGTATTGATTTTTCTAGTGTGGTATGGCTGTGGGGTTTTTTGTTCACACAGAATCACAGAGTTGTAAGGGTTAAAAGGGATCTGTGGACATCACTGAGTCCAACCCTCCTGCCAGGGCAGGGGCACCTAGACACCTCAGGAATGCATCCAGGTGGCTTTAGAATCTCTCCAGAGATGAAGACTCCACCATCTCTCTAGGCAGCCTGCTCCAGGGCTCCAGCACCTTTGAAGAAGTTCTTCCTCCTGTTTAGATGGAACTTCTGATGTCCAAGGTTGTGCTTGTTTGTGCTCCCTCCTCCCAATGCTGCCCTGCACGTCTTTATCAGCAGGAATGAGGGCACAGAATGTCAGGGGTTGGAAGGGACCCCCAGGGATCATCCAGTCCAACCCTGCTGCCAGAGCAGCATCACCCAGGGCGGGGCACACAGGAACACAGCCAGCTGGGGTTGGAAAGGCTCCACACAAGGAGACTCCACAACCTCTCTGGGCAGCCTGCTCCAGGCTCCAGCACCCTCACAGGGACAAAGGTTTCCCTTCTCTTCCCCTGGCACCTCCTCTGCTCCAGCTTGCCCCCAGTGCCCCTTGTGCTGTCCTTGGCCATCCGTGAGCAGAGCCTGGCTCCAGCCCTGCCCAGCTTGATCCCCAGCCATGAGGGCAGCCCTCAGGCTGCTCTGCTCCCAGCTCCAAGCCCCAGCTGCCTCAGCCTGGCCTCACAGGGAGATCTTCCACTGCCTGCAGCAGCTTAGTGGCTCTGTGCTGGACTCTCTCAAGCAGTTCCCGGAGGTTCTCCTTGACCTATTGCAAAGGCTTCCAAAAACTGGATGTGAGCAAACCTCCTTGGGAACAATTCCTTTGCAAAAGGCTTCCTGTGTGATCCACACAGAGATTTTCCTCAGTCCTCTTGGGGAGCAGTTAGAAGTTCCCTGGAGTGTGGTTCAGTGTGGGTTGGAGTATTGCTCTTTGATTTGGTCATTTCTATTTACTGTTCTACACAGCAGAGAAGATCCCCTTGTAAAACTGTGAAATCCTTGCTTTAGAGAAGCTGTGGAGAGGCACAGTGTGGACTCAGAATGTGGCTGAGGGATGCACCTTCCATCAAAGATAATTATACATGAAATCCAAACCTAGAAACTGTTTTCAAGATGAGGAGAGTGGAGATGTTCTGATAACATTGTTGGCTTTAACATGATGGCTATCACACTAGAAGCCATTCAAACAGTATGAAGTTCAATAAGGGCAAGAGTGAAGTCCTGCATATAGGGAAGAAAAACACCAGGCACCAGGACAGGTTAGGGACTGCCCTGCTGGAAAGCAGCTCCATGGAGAAGGACCTTGGAGTGCTGGGGGGCAGCAAGTTCTGCATGGGACAGCAATGTGCCCTGGGGGCCAAGAGAGCCAATGGCATCCTGGGGGGCAGCAAGCAAAGTGTGGCCAGCAGGGCTGGGGAGGTTCTGCTCCCCCTCTGCTCTGCCCTGCTCAGACCACAGCTGCAATCCTGTGGCCAGCTCTGGGCTCCCCAGTTCCAGAGAGACAGAGACCTGCTGGGGAGAGTCCAAGGGAGAACCAGGAGGATGATTAAGGGACTTGAGTATCTCCCCTGTTGTAGTGTGTTGGGGCAGACCCCCTCCCCACCACGCACAGAAATAACAACTCAGACAGATTGCAAAAGTGATGGAAAGTTTAAATAGAACAGTGAGTGCGTGCAGAGAACTAGAAACACAGTGACAAGAGAGAGAACCCAAAACAAACCCAGAGAAATCCCATCCCCACCTGAGGGTGCACCCAAAACCCCCGGGGCTCCTCCTTCCCCCCCCCCCCCACTGCTAGGCTAGTCTCAGCTGGCCAGATCTGAGACTGCCCATCCCCCCGTGGCCTTGGGCCTAGCCAGGCCCATGGCCGGGAGATCTCTTCCCCAGTTACCGGGCGGTGGAGAGGAAGGAAAGAGGAAGTGCCAGACCCCGCCGTGAGACTTATAGTGGTGCAAGGGATCATGGCAGGAAATAACCTAATTTCCTGTGTCCACCCACTGGGCTGGACTTCTGGACACAGGAAACACCCCTGCAGCAGAGGGCACCCAGCCCAAACTACTACACCTGTGAAGAGAGACTGAGAGCCCTGGGGCTGTTTAGTGTGGAGAGGAGAAGGCTGAGAGGGATCTGATCAATGTCTATCAAGAGCTGAGGGCTGGGGCTCAGGGCAGGGGCTGCAGGGGCTAGGCTCTTTTCAGTGGTACCCAGTGACAGGACAAGGAACAACAGGGACAAGCTGGAACCCAGGAGGTTTCACCTCAACAGGAGGAGAAACTTCTTTGGTGTGAGGGTGCTGGAGGCCTGGAGCAGGCTGCCCAGAGAGGTTGTGGAGTCTCCTTCTCTGGAGCCTTTCCAGCCCTGTCTGGATGTGTTCCTGTGTGCTCTGCCCTGGGTGATGTTGATGCGGCAGGGGGCTTGGGCTGGCTGATCTCTGGAGGTCCCTTCCAAGCCCTAACATTGTGTGATCCTGTGATAGGAGATGTCTGGCTGAATAAAGATGAACTCCATTTACTTTTTTGGAAACTAGGATATAGAAATGACAGAAGGAGATTGAAAGGCTGTGTCCCAGAAGGGTTGGAAGGTGAAGTTTTAACAACTAACCTTTGAATTTAAAGCCACTCAATCTTAAAGTTGTTTATGGAGTTTATTGTTTGTGAACATCTCACAAGTGCTGGGTAATTCCACCCCTCATTTACCTCCTGCCTTGGGCTCAGTCCCTCTGCTGGCTTGAAGACAGATTCTACCCAGAGTTTCCTCCTTCTGCAGCCCTTCTCTCTTGTAAATCCAGTCCATGGATACAGGAATATGTAAACCAAAAGATGCAAAAGCAAATCACATCCTGGCCAGCAGGGGCAGGGAAGTGACACTCCCCCTCTGCTCCATGCAGCTGAGACCCCCAAATAGAGATCTGTGTCCAGTTCTGGAGCCCAGCTCTCTCAGAGGAGATGAGCCCAGCTCTCTCAGAGGAGTTGAGCCCAGCTCTCTCAGAGTGGATGAGCCCAACTCTTCCAGAGGGGATGAGCCCAGCTCTCTCAGAGGGGATGGCCCAGGTATTTTAGAGGGGTTGAGCCCAGCTCTCTCAGAGGGGATGAGCCCAGCTCTCTCAGAGGAGATGAGCCCAGCTCTCTCAGAGGAGTTGAGCCCAGCTCTCTCAGAGTGGATGAGCCCAACTCTTCCAGAGGGGATGAGCCCAGCTCTCTCAGAGGGGATGGCCCAGGTATTTTAGAGGGGTTGAGCCCAGCTCTCTCAGAGGGGATGAGCCCAGCTCTCTCAGAGGGGATGAGTCCAGCTCTCTCAGAGGGGATGAGTACAGCTCTTCCAGAGGGGATGAGCCCAGCTGTCTCAGAGGGGATGAGTCCAGCTCTTCCAGAGGGGATGAGCCCAGTTGTCTCAGAGGGGATGAGCCCAGCTGTCTCAGAGGGGATGAGTCCAGCTCTTCCAGAGGGGATGAGCCCAGCTGTCTCAGAGGGGATGAGTCCAGCTCTTCCAGAGGGGATGAGCCCAGCTCTTCCAGAGGGGATGAGCCCAGCTGTCTCAGAGGGGATGAGTCCAGCTCTCTCAGAGGGGATGAGCCCAGCTGTCTCAGAGGGGATGAGCCCAGCTCTCTCAGAGGGGATGAGTCCAGCTCTTCCAGAGGGGATGAGCCCAGCTGTCTCAGAGGAGACGAGCCCAGCTCTCTCAGAGGAGATGAGCCCAGCTCCTCCAGGGGGGATCAGTCCATCTTCCAAGGCTGATCTAAAGACACCAGGTTCCAGGTGCCTGGAATGGACGCTGAGGCTGCTGATGTTGGGGCTGTGTCTTTGAGATGGTTTATTCTGCAGCCTGCTGTGCCCTGCCTGCCTTTCTCTGGGACAGCTGGCTGCACTTCAGGGGGCCTTTCAAGATGGAACATGCTGGAAAAAAACAAATGGTTATGGTTGTTGTTATTCTTCTTGTGCAGCCATTGGGGTCATGAATTTTTAACTTGTAGACTCCAGGCTGTGGCCAAACTCCATGCAAGGAGCACGAGAAAATGAAAAGGAGAATTTAAATGGTAAAATGGTTAAAATCCATCTTTGGAGCTCTCTGGAAGTCTGTTCTGCTTCTCAAGACGTGTGTGGTGTCAGCCTGCAGAGCAGCTGAGCTGTACTCTCAAAATCAGCAGCACTGAGGACTGGACCAGTGAAAAATGCATTTCTGCTGCAGGTTTCTCACCCTGTCCCTTCCTGTGATTTCTGTTATTGCATCTGGTTGCCCAGGGAGGCTGTGGCTGCCTCCTGCTTGCAGATGGAATGGAATGGAATGGAATGGAATGGAATGGAATGGAATGGAATGGAATAGACCAGGTTGGAAGAGACCTTCAAGATCATTGAGTCCAACCTATCATCCAACACCACCTAATCAACTAACCCATGGCACCAAGCACCCTATCAAGTCTCCTCCTGAACACCTCCAGGGATGGTGACTCCACCACCTCCCTGGGCAGCACATCCCAATGGGCAATCACTCTCTCTGTATAGAACTTCTCCCTAACCTCCAGCCTAAACCTCCCCTGGTACAGCTTGAGACTGTGTCCTCTTGTTCTGGTGCTGGCTGCCTGGGAAAAGAGACCAACCCCCACCTGGCTACAACCTCCCTTCAGGGAGTTGCAGAGAGCAAGAAGGTCTCCCTTGAGCCTCCTCTTCTCCAGGCTAAGCAACCCCAGCTCCCTCAGCCTCTCCTCACAGGGCTGTGCTCCAGACCCCTCCCCAACTTTGTTGCCCTTCTCTGGACTCATTCCAGCAAGTCAACCTCTTTCCTAACCTGAGGAGCCCAGAACTGGGCACAGGACTCAAGGTGTGGCCTCAGCAGTGCAGTGTACAGGGGCAGAATGACCTCCCTGCTCCTGCTGGCCACACTCTGCCTGAAGGCCAGGTTGGATGAGGCTTGAGCAGCTGAGTCTAGTTCTGAGGTGTCCCTGCCCAAGGTGGGGAGGTTGGAGCAGATGAGCTCTGAGGTCCTTTCCAGTTTGAGCCATTCTGGGATCTGGGATTTCACACAAGGTGAAGGTGCTGTGAGGTGTTTTTTTCCTCCTCCCTTGGAGGTTGCAACAAGATGGGTGGTGGTCCCTTCTCCCCAGGAACAAGTGTTAGAGAGGAAATGGCTTGAAGTTGCATTAGAGAAGGTTTCATAGGATCACAGCTCACAGGATGTTAGAGGTTAGAAGGTGCCTGGGTCTGGAGAGGGAAAGAGCCTCAGTCCTTTTGAGTAGTCCCCTGCTGTGAAACGAGAGGCACAAACCAGGCCAAAATATCAACAGCCAGGCTATTGATTACATAAATAAAGTGGATGGATCAGAAGGGGAGAGAGAGAAAATAGAGAGGGAGAGAAGAGGAAAGGAATTATTTTACCACACCCCTCCCCACCCCCCCCCCCCAAGACAATTTGAGTCTGTGGAGGAAAGGTGCTGCAGGAGATGTTGGGTCTGGAGAGAAAGGGTGCTGAGGCTTTGGCTGGAGAAGAGATGTGGTCCTCTGGGCAGCCTCTTCAGCTCCATGAGTTGCAGCAGGTAGACCTTAGGACATGGAGAGAAGGTTCAATCTGCTTCTTCCAGGCTCCATGGTGATGTCTCTGTCCTTTTTCCTCTCCTGGTTTTTCTTCAGAGCAGCATTGCCCCAGGCTTTTCCTTCTCTGGTGTTTTCCTTCTCAGCAGCATTGTCCTTCTCCTGTGTTTTTCTTCATCCCTGTTTTCCTTCTGTGTTTTTCTTCTCCTGAGCCAGTAGTTGCTCGAGTCTTTTACACAGCTTTTAGTCCTTAGGTATGTGTCCAAGTATTGTCCCCCAGGAAATCAGGGCCCAGGCGGTGAATCCATTGTCTCACCATCCTCCCTTCCCAAGGTACTTGATGGGTGGAGATTATTTGTCTTCCTGGGTCCATAGTTGTCAGGCCAGCTGTGGTCCGGTGAGCAATGCTGTCTTTGCATCTTCCCAAGAGTCCTTCCAGTGGCTCTGCCCAACACACATCAGCTATTGTCTGGGCAAGCAGCAAAGGTGATTTTATCTTTGTTGAGTCACATCAGGAGAGACAAGCTTTAGTCTCTCACAGAAGGGACCTCTGGAGATCTTCCAGTCCAACCCCCTAGCCACAGCAGGAGCAGAGAATCCAGCACAGGTCACACAGGAACACATCCAGACAGGGCTGGAAAGGCTCCAGAGAAGGAGACTCCACAACCTCTCTGGGCAGCCTGCTCCAGGCCTCTGGGACCCTCACAGGGAAGAAGTTCCCCTCTTGTGTGGAGGTGGAACCTCCTGTGCTGCTGTTTCCATCCATTGTCCTGTCCCAGAGGACAAGTGAGAAGTTTCATGATTGGACCTAAGCACTGTACTTTAAATTCGTTTCAAATTGATCCATACCTTTAAAAGCCCTAACAGCAAACCAGGCTGGCACATTTTCAGGTTGGCTATGCGAAGAAACATCTTCACTGAAAGGGCTTTCAAATCTTGAACAGGCTGCCCAGGGAGGTGCTTGAATCCCCATCCCTGGAGGGGTTTCAAAGCTGCAGAGCTGTGGTGCCGAGAGCCATAGCTTAGCCCCAGCCTTGCTAGAGTTAGAGAATGGTTGGACTCCATCACCTGAAAGGTCTTTTCCAGAGCCCAAGCATTCTGTGTGCTTTTCCAGATAATTGCTACAGGAATACATTTCTGAGGAAGCAAAAGCACTAAATAAAGTGGCTTCATTTTCTGTCAGGACACATCAAAGCAGCCCAGCTTGCTGTGAGGCTTGGTGCTTACTTTGCCTCTCAGTGTGCAGAAGCTAATGACTGTTGCTGGGCTAGGATGTGCTGAAATGGAAGTCCACCATGTGCTGGGGAACCCAACAAAGATGGTGCAATGCTTTTGTGGGTGGACTACAATCATTCAGCTTGACACTGCAGAAAATGCCTGGGTAGCACCTCAGGGTGCATGATTAAACTTAATTCTTGTTGTGGTACCTTGGGTTGTGTTGAAGTGAAGGCTCTGAGACATTCAAGGTCAAACTTGATGTAGCTCTGAGCAATCTGATCTAGTTGTAGAGGTTGAGGTCAAGGGAGGTGATTCTGCCCCTCTGCTCCACTCTGCTGAGACCACAGCTGCAGCTCTGGGGCCAGGTCTGGAGCCTCTGTACCAGGAAGGCTCTGGAGGGGCTGGAAGGTGTCCAGAGAAGGGCCATGAGGAGGAGCAGAGGGCTGGAGCTGCTCTGCTCTGGAGACAGCCTGAGAGAGTTGGGGTTGTGCAGGCTGGAGAGGAGAAGGCTCCCAGGAGACCTTCCTGTGGCCTTCCAGGATCTGCAGGGGGCTCCAAGCAAGCTGGGGAGGGACTTTTGAGAGTGTCAGGGAGGGATAGGACTGGGGGGGTGGAGCAAAATTAGAAGTGGGGAGATTGAGATTGGCTATGAGGAAGAAGTTGTTGGCCATGAGGGTGGTGAGAGCCTGGCCCAGGTTGCCCAGGGAGGTGGTGGAAGCCTCCTGCCTGGAAGTGTTTGCAGCCAGGCTGGCTGTGGCTGTGAGCAACCTGCTGCAGTGTGAGGTGTCCCTGCCCATGGCAGGGGGTTGGAGCTGTCTGAGCCTTGAGGTCCCTTCCAACTCTGACAGTTCTGTGATTCTGTGATAGTGGGCTGGGAAGGGACTGTGTCCCAGGGCATATAGCAGTGGGACAATGAGCAGTGGGCAATAAGTTGAAACTAGATTTAGGTAAGACATTAGGAGGAAGTCCTTTACTGTCAGGGTGGTAGAACACAGGCACAGGTTGCCCAAGGAGGTAGTGGAGGACTCATCCCTGGAGACATTCAAAGTTAAGCTGGAAGGGGCCCTGAGCAACCTGATCTAGTTGGGGATGTTCCTGCTTACTGCAGACTTAGATGACCTTGAAAGGTCCCTTCCAACCCAAACCATTCTACGATTTTGCAAACAGCTGCATTCCTTATTTCATGTTTTCCTTCTGCTGATTTTAAGGTCTGCTGTTCTTCTTCTGTTTTTAAGGCCACAGACTCTTTACAATACAGAAACCCAAGAATATGTGACCTCTGGTTGCATTCTTGCAGCCACTCCACTCCCAAAGTCATAAAATCTTGGTTGGGAAAGACCTCTAAGATTATCAAGTCCAAAGAAGGGGCTCCTGGGCTGCATCCAGAGGAGTGTGGCCAGCAGAGCCAGAGAGGTTCTCCTCCCCCTCTGCTCTGCCCTGCTGAGACCTCACCTGCAATATTGCACCCAGCTCTGGGCTGCCCAGTTCAGGAGGGACAGGGATCTGCTGGAGGGAGTCCAAGGGAAGGCTCCAAGGATGCTGAAGCACTGCCTGGGGAGGAGAGGCTGAAAGCCCTGGGGCTGTTCAGTCTACAGAGGAGAAAAGTGAGAGGGATCTGATCAATGTCTATCAATAGCTGAGGGCTGGGGGTCAGGAAGGAAGGGACAGGGACAGGCTCTGCTCAGTTGCACCTTGGCATAGGACAAGAGGCAATGGATATAAACTGCAGCACAGGAGATTCCAGCTCACCATGAGGAGGAACTTCCTCACTGTGAGGGTCCCAGAGGCCTGGAGCAGGCTGCCCAGAGAGGTTGTGGAGTCTCCTTCTGTGGAGCCTTCCCAGCCCTGTCTGGATGTGTTCCTGTGTGACCTGTGCTGGATTCTCTGCTCCTGCTCTGGCAGGGACTTGGACTGGCAGATCTCCAGAGGTCCCTTCCAACCCCTGACATCCTGTGATCCTATGAACCATCAACCCAACACCACCATACCCATTAACTGATGGCCCAAGTGCAGAGCTACTGAGCACTTCTATGGATTGTGACTCTACCACTTCCCTGGGCAGCTCATTTCAAGCTTGTAACTCAGTTTTCTATCAGAACTAAGTCAAAACTGTGTACTGATGCTCTCTCTGAGCCTCACTGCTGGTGATCCATGGTGTGAGGCTGGCAGCAATCCATTCCCTGAGCAGGGGAGAGGCTGTAGCACAAAGCTTTATTTGATGTGAAATCCAGCTGGAGGAATTTGTGAACCATTTTAATACTCCTAATTTTGTAATGCTAATGAACTTTCCACCTCTTCCCTGCTTTTATTTGGAGGGAGAGTTGTGAATTAAGGCAAGCAGATATGAGATTTATGAAGGCAATCAGTGCTTCACAATCACCACCCAGCAGAGGCCCTTTTAGCTCAGCAATGAGCATGAGGCACTCAAGACAGCAGCACTGACTTTGTTGCCTTGGTAGGAAGGCACAAATGAACCACTTAGGGGCTTCTGAGAGTGAAAAAAATCACAGCTGGACTACAGAGCCTTTTCTGCACCCCAGATGATGATTTCTGAAGGTCAGGGGTAGGATTCTTAAAGCTAGATTTAGGCTCCTTCCCTCTGAAAAGACCTGGAACTGGGAATCTGTTGTGGACTTTTTCCCTGTGTTTGGCTTGCAAGAATTTTTGACTTATTTTAATATGTAAAGTCACAGAAGAGTGGAAAGTTGGAAGGAAGCTCTGAGTACCATCCAGTCCAACCCTTGTGCTGGAGCAGGTTACCCACAGCAGTTTGCCCAGGGTCACAGAGTGCACAGAGTGAGGCTTGCTTGTGCCAGCTTGCGTGATTGGAAGTGCTGCTAGCCAACATCAGCTGGAAGCAAATGTGTGCTCCCCCTCTACTCTGTCCTGCTGAGGCTGTGTTTGGAGTATTGTGTCCAGTTCTGGGGTCCCCAGTTCAAGAGAGACAGGGAACTAATGGAGGGAGTCCATCAAAGGTTGCAGAAGTGCTGCTGAGGGGCCTGGAGCAGCTCTGTGAGGAATAAAAGTTGAGAGCCCTGGGGCTGAGAGCCTGCAGAAGAACAGCCCCAGAGGGCAGTTGAGCAATGCTCAGCAAGAGACAAAGGAGCTGTGGGGGGCAAGAGGCTGGGGCCAGGCTCTGCGCAGTGGTGCCCAGGGACAGGACAAGGGGCAGTGGGCACAAAGCCAGGAGGTTCCATGCAAAGAGGAGGAGAAAGTTGTTTGGTGTGAGGGTGCTGGAGGCCTGGAGCAGGCTGCCCAGAGAGGTTGTGGAGTCTCCTGGTGTGGAGAGCTTCCAACCCCCCCTGGGCACTGTGCTGCTGGGCAAGCTGCTGTGGGTGCCCTGCTGGAGCAGTGGGGTTGGCTAGGTGAGCTCCAGAGGTCCCTTTCAGCCCCCTCCATGCTGAGATTCTGTGACCTGAGCCCCCTACCTCTGCATGCATATTAAGTGCTCCCTCCTCTCTGCTAGCCCCTGCTGGGGGAGCAGCAGTGAGTCTCTCAGCAGAGCTGTGCACAGCCAGCTCAACCTGAAGTTTCTCAGAAACACAAGGAAATGCCTCTCCTGATATAGATATTCATTATGGTGGCTGTGGTTTTTTTTCTCCCCAAGCACCATACAGTTGCTGAGTAATGCCTGGCTGTGGTTCAGATGGCTTTGGTGGGAGGTGTGAATGCTTTTTGGCACCTGGGGAGTATGCTTAATAGCTTTATCAGATAATTACAGAGCTGGAAACAATGCTGTGTGTGTGCTGTCCTGGGGATTTGAGATCTACCTTATCTCACAGGAATCTGAGTATTAATGTCTGTTCTTCTCTCAACCATTCCCTGCAGCAAAGGAGGAGGTGGAACAGATGGTTATGCACTGTCCCTCTTGTCCTAGCCCAGAGCCCAGATCTGCTTGTGTTCTCCCATCACCCCTAGGAAAGCTTTGTGCTACAACTTCTAGTTGGCTTTCCTCCAACACCTACACCTAGCAGAGGCCATACCTGTCTCTGCCAAGGACATTTTAAAGGATAAGGATCCCTTCCCTCTGCTTCTGTGAGGGAGGGATTCCAGTGATGAATGTCACAGCCACACACTCGCTAGAGAAGGCTTTGGTGCAGCCTGCACACTTGGTGCCAGATTGGTTGGTAGAATGGTTGGGCTTGATGATCACAGCTCCCACGATGTGAGGGGCTGGAAAGGACCTCTGGAGATCTGTCAGTCCAAGCCCCCTGCCAGAGCAGGGGCAGAGAATCCAGCACAGGTCACACAGGAACACATCCAGACAGGGCTGGGAAGGCTCCAGAGAAGGAGACTCCACAACCTCTCTGGGCAGCCTGCTCCAGGGCTCTATCACCCTTACAGTAAAAAAGGTCCCCCTTGTGTTGAGGTGGAACCTCCTGTGCTGCAGTTTCCATCCCTTGCCCCTTGTCCTATCCTAGGCCACAAGTGAGCAGAGCCTGTCCCTGTCCCTTCCTTCCTGACCCCCAGCCCTCAGCTATTGATAGACGTTGATCAGATCCCCTCTGAGTCCTCTCCTCTGCAGACTGAACAGCCCCAGGGCTCTCAGCCTCTCCTCCCCAGGCAGTGCTGCAGTCCCTTCAGCATCCTTGGAGCCCTCCCTTGGACTCTCTCCAGCAGATCCTTGTCCCTCCTGAGCTGGGCAGCCCAGAGCTGGATGCAATATTGCAGGTGAGGTCTCAGCAGGGCAGAGCAGAGGGGGAGGAGAACCTCCCTGGCTCTGCTGGCCACACTCCTCTGGATGCAGCCCAGGAGCCTCTTGGCCTTCTTGGCCCCCAGGGCACATTGCTGTCCCATGCAGAGCTTGCTGCCCACCAGCACTCCCAGCTCTCAAAGGTCTTTTCCAATCCAGACAATTCCGTGTCTCTGTGAGTCGAAGGTCAAGGTCCTTTTTGTCTGCACAGTCATCTCTCTGCTCTGAGGAGTTTGTGCCTTGTGCTCCAGCATACAAAGCACAGGGCTTGTGAGCAGCCTCAGGGGCAGTGCTTCATCCCTGGCTGGCAGAGTCACAGCTGAGTCACAGCTTCTAAATATGGTGGCAGGCAGTATGAGCACTATGCAAGCTCAGAAGCAGTGGGGAGCAAAATGAGAGTCTGAGGAGAAGATGTGGTCTTGTAACCATTTTGGACTGTAGCTTAACTCATTGTAAGATGAACTGCTCTGAAAGCCAACTGAAGCCCCAGAACAGAGAGCTTTCGAAAGCATGAAGCAGATAAAGCAGTAAATTAGCTGAGGCATGGGTCACTGTGACAGAAAAAGAAGATAAGGACTGACAAGAACTGTTAGGGTAGGCATGATTCAGAGCCAACAAGGCTAAACTAACACTCAGAACCAAGCCAGGCACACCGGGAATTGACCAAATTAGGAAAGGAGTTCAAAAGTTTAAGGAGGAAGACTCATCAGGAAACCCCTGCCCATGATGAAGGCCACCGGAATGACCACCAAGAAGATCGTCAAAAGAGATGCCCCTGCCCACGCTCAGCCTACACCAACATGAATATGTATGCAAAGATATGATTATGTATAAGATCTGATGCAATACTACATCCAAAACTGTATAAAAGGCATGCTTTTGTTACGGGACAGGCAGAAATCCATTTAGTGATTTCTCCAACGCGTTGCCAATAAAATACCTCCTGTCTATCTGACTTAAACTGAGTCTCTTAGGCAGTTATTCTCGCCTTTTGGGGCAAAAATTCGGCATCACAACCTTAAAGGCTCAGATGAAGTGTAACCTTTTGCTGAAGTACCTGAGGGCTGGACAGCTTCCTTTACAGTAAGGAGCAAGAAGTGGACATGAACATTTCACTGTCCTCTACAGCCTCTACACTTGCTCCCTGTGGCCACTCTCTGTGACTGAGCCAGTTGGTGCCCTAAACCCCAGCAGGTAAGAAAGGTTCTTCATGGTATGTTCCTTGTTCTGGCCAGATTAAATGCCTCTCAAAAGAGCAAATGGTAGTGAGGGTGTGTTTGTGCACTCAGAAATGTAAATAAATACTCTTGCAGAGCCAGGAGATTAGTTAAAACTGGGGTGAGTTAGATAACATTCTCTTCCGGCATCAAAAGAAGGAGCATCAAGGCATGACCTCTTTGTCCAGACATGCTGCAGACCAGAGCAGAATTGAAATGAGCAACCTCCCTCTCAACTGCAAAACTAAATAAAAATGTACTTTAACCAACTTTCCCAAGTGACTGCACACAGCCCTGCCCCTCAAAGTGTCCTCAAACATCAACTGCAGCTTCCAAAGTCATCACAGAATCAAAGAATGGCTGAGGCTGGAAGGGAGCTCAGAGCTCACCTGCTCCAAGCTCCCCACCATGCCCAGGGACACCTCTCAGCTTCACTCAGCTGCTCAAGGCCTCAGCCAGCCTGGCCTCCAACACCCCCAGCAAGGAGGCAGCCACAGCCTCCCTGGCCAGCCTGGGCCACACTCTCCCCACCCTCACAAGCAACAACTTCTGCCTCAGCTCCACTCTAACCCTGCTCTGCCTCAGCTTCAAACCATTCCCCCTTGGCCTGGCTCCAGACCCCCTCAGCAAAAGTCTCTCTGCAGCCTTCCTGCAGGATGCCTTCAGGTGCTGGCAGGCAGCTCTGAGGTGCCCCTGGAGCCTTCTCCTCTGCAGGCTGCACAGCCCCAGCTCCCTCAGCCTGTGCTCCCAGCAGAGCTGCTCCAGCCCTTGGAGCATCTTTGTGGCCTCCTCTGGACTCTCTCCAGCAGCTCTGTGTCCTCCTTCTGCTGGGGACCCCAGAACTGGAGGCAGGATTGGAGGTGAGGTCTGTGCAGAGCAGAGCCCAGGGGCAGAATCCCCTCTCCTGCCCTGCTGCCCACACTGCTCTGACTGCAGCCCAATACACATCTGCCTTCTGGGCTGCAGGAGGGCACTGCTGGCTCCTGGGGAGCTGCTCAGCACCCAACACCCCCAAGGCTCTTTCTTCAGAGCTGCTCTGAACCCACTCTGCACCCAGCCTGGCCTTGTGCCTGGCAAGGTCACTGCTAGGGCTGGTTCAGTGCTTTCAGATGCACTTTGCTTCTCCCTTTGTTCAGAGGCTGAAGTGACACAGGCAGTTTGGGGTTTTTTTTTATGCTTTGCCCTTGGAGCATCTTTGTGGCCTCCTCTGGACTCTCTCCAGCAGCTCTGTGTCCTTCTTCTGCTGGGGAACCCTGAACTGGAGGCAGGGTTGGAGGTGAGGTCTGAGCAGAGCAGAATAATGTGGAAGGATATCTCTCTTGCCCTGCTGGCCACACTCCTCTGGCTGCAGCCTGGAAGCTCAGCAGGGACAGCCTGGCGCACCCCATGCTTCTTGTGTGAAGCACTTGCAGGTGAGTTTTCATTCTCAGAGGAACATCTCAGGTTAGATTTGTGCCAAGTGCTTTGTGAAGTTCAGTGGTTTGTGTTTGGGTTTTTTTGTAAGCCCAAGGAGATAAATCAAACTGTGGAGGGCAGGGTCTAGGATGACCTTTTACTAAGAACTGTTGGAAAAATGAAGGTGAGAAGACTGTGGAGCTTTTAGTCTTCATTTTTAAGAGCCTTGAATCTCAGTTATCTATTTCTTTTCCCCCTTGCTTGAAGGACAAACTTCCTGCCATCAGCTGCTGAGCGCATTTGGTGCTCAGGCAAAAGAGGGAACTTTGCCCCAGGGAGATGGAGGAGATGCAGCAGGCTGCGTTCTGCACTTCAATTGCTTTCCTGGGAGGGGTCATTGTCATGGGTTGAAATTCCCCTCCATGTGGTGGGTTTTAGGCTATGCCTGTAAAATTTAGAATAGAATAGAAAGAGAAGAGAAGAGAAGAGAAGAGAAGAGAAGAGAAGAGAAGAGAAGAGAAGAGAAGAGAAGAGAAGAGAAGAGAAGAGAAGAGAAGAGAAGAGAAGAGAAGAGAAGAGAAGAGAAGAATTAACCAGGTTAGAAAAGACCTTCGAGATCATCAAGTCCCACCTGTCATCCAGCACCATCTAATCAGCTAAACCATGGCACCAAGGGCCTCATCCAGTCTTTTTTTAAACACCTCCAGGGATGGGGACTCCACCACCTCCCTGGGCAGCACATCCCAGTGGCCAATCTCTCTTGCTGGGAAGAATTTCTTCCTAACCTCCAGCATAAACTCCCCTGGCACAGCTTGAGACTGTGTCCTCTTGTGCTCCAGACCCCTCCCCAGCTTTGTTGTGCTTCTCTGGACACCTTCCAGCAAGTCAGCCTCCTTCCTAAACTGAGGGGCCTTCTCTGGGCACCATTAAGAGTCTCAATGTCCTTCCTAACCTGAGGAGTCCAGCACTGGACACAGAACTCAAGGTGTGGCCTCAGCAGTGCTGAGCACAGGGCACAATGACCTCCCTGCTCCTGCTGGCCACACTCTTCCTGATGCAGGCCAGGATGCCCTTGGCCCTCTTGGCCGCCTGGGCACACTACTGGCTCATGTTCAGCCTTCTATCAACCAGCACCCCCAGGTCCCTCTCTGCCTGGCTGCTCTCAGCCACCCTGTCCTCAGCCTGTAGCACTGCAGTTGCACTCCAGAGGGCTGCCCTCTAAACGTGTCCCTGAGAACCGCCCCGGCTGAGGCAGCACCTAATGAAATGAGTGGATTAAATTTCTGAGCAGGGCTGAGCCGTGTGGATGAAGGCCTTTCAGACTCCATCATCGGTTGGAACACTAGATTTAGGCAATCTCCTTGCCACAGAGCTCAGAAGAGGACTGCAGCACGTCTCCTGCTCCCGCCGGAGGAGAACGCATTTGCTTTGCCTCTCTGCTCTCCACTCAATAATTGAACCCTTTGCAGAGGTGCATCAACAGCACACTGACAAATTGGGGAGGACACTGTTTACCAAGGTAGAATTACAGCTGTGTCACAGGTCTTCAAATACATCCTGGCACTGGATGAAAAGCTGCCTTCAGCCGGCCCCTGCTTGACAGCACTAACTGGGAAGGATGTTTGGTGATGACTTTGAGCAAAAGGCAGGCAACACCTCCTGTGTCCCACTGCTGAGGCACAGCCCTTGCTGCACTCTCACTCCAGTCAGGAGGTGTCAGGGATTGGGTAATAGGTTGCCCTTGATGATCTCTGAGGTCTTTTCTGAGCTGGTTGGTTCTGTGATTCTGTGATTCTTACTGGTCTGGACATGGCAAAAAAGCGATGCTGTGTGTGGAGGGATCATCAACAGGCTGCAAGGGTTGTGGCTGTCCAGCCTGGAGAAACAAAGGCTCTGGGGAGAAGTTAGAGTGGCCTTCCAGTACCAGAAGGGAGTCTATGGCAATCCCATGCAGAGCTACAGGCTGGGGTCAGAGTGGCTGAGAGCAGCCAGGCAGAGAGGGACTTGGGGGTGCTGATTGACAGCTGCCTGAATATGAGCCAGCAGTGTGCCCAGGTGGCCAAGAGGGCCAATGGCATCCTGGCCTGCATCAGGAACAGTGTGGCCAGCAGGAGCAGGGAGGTCATTGTGCCCTGTGCTCAGCACTGCTGAGGCCACACCTTGAGTCTTGTGTCCAGTTCTGGGCTCCTCAGTTTAAGAAGGACATTGAGAGACTTGAAGGTGCCCAGAGAAGGGCAACAAGGCTGGGGAGAGGTCTGGAGCACAGCCCTGTGAGGAGAGGCTGAGGGAGCTGGGGTTGCTTAGCCTGCAGAAGAGGAGGCTCAGGGGAGACCTTCTTGCTCTCTCCAACTCCCTGAAGGGAGGTTGTAGCCAGGTGGGGGTTGGTCTCTTCTCCCAGTCAGCCAGCAGCAGAACAAGAGGACACAGTCTCAGGCTGTGCCAGGGGAGGTTTAGGTTGGATGTTAGAAAGAAATTCTTCATAGAAAGAGAGCTTGGCTATTGGGATGTGCTGCCCAGGGAGGTGGTGGAGTCACCATCACTGGAAGTGTTTAGGAGGAGACCTGACAGGGTGCTTGGTGCCATGATTCAGTTGATTAGGTGGTGTTGAGTGACAGGTTGGACTTCATGATCTCAAAGGTGTTTTCCAACCTGGTTTATTCTCTTCTCTTCTCTTCTCTTCTCTTCTCTTCTCTTCTCTTCTCTTCTCTTCTCTTCTCTTCTCTTCTCTTCTCTTCTCTTCTCTTCTCTTCTCTTCTCTTCCATTCCATTCCATTCCATTCCATTCCATTCCATTGTCGAGCTTGACTAGATTGGGGTTTTTAAAGGCTGGAAAACACAGAAAGAGCACAGTAGAATTAGTTTTTGTCAGGTGAGGGCTATGCTCTGTTTAAGCAGCCTGTTAGGGCTGTGATTGATATTGTTTATCCCAAAGCATCTGGTAGCAAATGAGCATGGAGCTGGTTATGTGCTCTTAAGAGCGCACACCCAAAACGCTTTTGTAAGGAGCACCCCTGCGCTGGAAGCATTGCCAAACAGCTTGAGCATCAGGCAAGGAGTGACAACCTGGAGGAGGCTGTGGCTCAGGTAGGTCTGCTGTGCTTGAAAGAAATGCAAACCAGCAGCAATCTAAAATCCACAGCACAAAAGCTCCCATAGCACTCACTTGATGTGGTCCTGCTGAGAAAATCAAAGCCTTATGAGTTAAAGCTAGCTTTTGATAATGTTTTCATCCACTGTGACACTCATGTGGCCAAGAAGGCCAAGGGCATCCTGGCCTGCATCGGGAACAGTGTGGCCAGCAGGAGCGGGGAAGTCATTGTGCCCCTGTGCTCAGCACTGCTTAGGCCACACCTTGAGTCCTGTGTCCAGTTCTGGGCCCCTCAGGTTAGGAAAGATGTTGAGCTGCTGGAAGGTGTCCAGAGAAGGGCAAGAAAGCTGGGGAGGGGTCTGGAGCACAGCCCTGTGAGGAGAGGCTGAGGGAGCTGGGGTTGCTTAGCCTGGAGAAGAGGAGGCTCAGGGGAGACCTTCTTGCTCTCTGCAACTCCCTGAAGGGAGGTTGTAGCCAGGTGGGGGTTGGTCTCTTCTCCCAGGTAGCCAGCAGCAGAACAAGAGGACACAGTCTGAGGCTGTGCCAGGGGAGGTTTAGGCTGGAGGTGAGGAGAAAGCTCTTCCCAGAAAGAGGAATTGGCCACTGGAATGTGCTGCCCAGGGAGGTGTTGGAGTCCCCATCCCTGGAGGTGTTCAGGAGGGGATTGGATGTGGCACTTGGAGCCATGGTTTAGTAGTCAGGAGGTGTTGGGTGATAGGTTGGACTTGATGATCTCTAAGGTCTTTTCCAACCTGGTTAGTTCTGTATTCTGTATTCATGGGCTTGTTTGTCAGTGGTTGACCATCAGCAGCTGACAGAAATGTGGCATTCCTGGTCTACAAAACACAAAAAAAAATCAAAAAGATCTTTTGGTGCAACCCAAATTGTTCAATTTTTACACAGCTGTGTGTTTGGTCAATAAAAATCTCTGGGTCAATTACACCATGCTGGAGAAACACGTTTTCCCTTTGGCTGGAAAAGCTCCCCGGAACACTGGAGTTTTGAATCACACAATCACAGAAAGTTAGAGGTTGGAAGGGACCTCCAGAGCTCAGCCAGCCCAACCCCCTGCCAGAGCAGCATCACCCAGGGCAGGCTGCACAGGAAGGCATCCAGGTGGGGTTGGAAAGACTCCAGAGCAGGAGACTCCACAACCTCTCTGGGCAGCCTGCTCCAGGCCTCTGTCACACTCACACCAAAGAAGTTTCTCCTCATGTTGAGTTGAAACCTTCTCTCTTCAAGTTTGTATCCATTGCTCCTTGGCTTATTCCTCTGCACCACCCAAAAGAGCTTGGCCCCCTCCACCTGACCCCCAGCCCTCAGCTATTGATAGACATTGATCAGATCCCTCTCAGCCTTCTCCTCTCCACACTAAACAGCCCCAGGGCTCTCAGTCTCCCTTCACAGGGGAGATGCTCAAGTCCCCTAAGCATCCTCCTGGCTCTCCCTTGGACTCTCCCCAGCAGGTCTCTGTCTCTCTGGAACTGGGGAGCCCAGAGCTGGCCACAGGATTGCAGCTGTGGTCTGAGCAGGGCAGAGCAGAGGGGGAGCAGAACCTCCCCAGCCCTGCTGGCCACACTTTGCTTGCTGCCCCCCAGGATGCCATTGGCTCTCTTGGCCCCCAGGGCACATTGCTGTCCCATGCAGAACCTGCTGCCCCCCAGCACTCCAAGGTCTTTCTCCATGGAGCTGCTCTCCAGCAGGGCAGTCCCTAACCTGTCCTGGTGCCTGAACAAGAATCCTAAAAACAAACCCAAACTGTCAGACCTTTAGGGTGACCAAAGGAGGGATGGAGCTTCTGGCAGGCTCTAGGTGAACACTCTATAGGTGGTGTTGGGGGCAGAAGGAGCTCTGAAAACTGCTGCTCACAGAGAGGCACCTGGTCAGGTGAGATGCTCTCACCTAGACCCAGAAACACTCCTTTCCCTCTGGAAGACACACTGAGCACTCATTGAAGAGGTGGGTTTGAAGCAGCAGCTGCCTGGTGTTTGGATGTTGTCCCCAGCTGCATGGCCACTAAGCTCTGAGCTCATGTGGTGTTCCCTCAGCCCTCACCAAACTCTCTTAGACACAGCAAGAGCTGCGCCTGCTTGTTGAGCACAGGCTGGTGCTCTTCACTGCTTTTAAAAGGATTCCCTCTCATCCACTGACACAAAGCCTCTCCTGCAGCAGCAGCCTGTACAAATATGCTTTCATGCATCTGTTTTGTGCTTTCCTCTAACAAAAAGCACACCTTCTGCTGGGGAATATTTGGTGGTTGCAACAGGAGGAGAGAAAAGGCCCTGCAGCTTAAAATAGCTGGCTATTATTTACATGGAAATGATTCACACTTGACAAGTTCTGCTACAAGCATAGGGAGGCTGCTGACAGCCTTTTTGTTTTAATAGATTCCAGGCTGGTGGGGTTGGAAGGCACCTCTGGAGATTACCCAATCCAACCCCCCTGCTCAAGCAGAGCACCCACAGCAGCTTGCCCAGCAGCACAATGCTCAGGAGGGGTTGGAAGCTCTCCAGAGGAGACTCCACAACCTCTCTGGGCAGCCTGCTCCAGGCCTCCAACACTCTCACACCAAACAAGTGCCTTGAGTCTTGTGTGCAGTTCTGGGCCTCTCAATTTAAGAAGGACATTGAGACACTGGAAGGTGTCCAGAGAAGGGCAAGAAAGCTGGGGAGGGGTCTGGAGCACAGCCCTGTGAGGAGAGGCTGAGGGAGCTGGGGTTGCTTAGCCTGGAGAAGAGGAGGCTCAGGGGAGACCTTCTTGCTCTCTCCAACTCCCTGAAGGGAGGTTGTAGCCAGGTGGGGGTTGGTCTCTTCTCCCAGGTAGCCAGCACCAGAACAAGAGGACACAGTCTCAAGCTGTGCCAGGGGAGGTTTAGGTTGGAGGTGAGGAGAAAGGTCTTCCCAGAAAGAGAGATTGGCCATTGGGATGTGCTGCCCAGGGAGGTGGTAGAGTCACCATGCCTGGAGGTGTTCAGAAAAGGCTTGGATGTGGCACTTGGAGCCATGGTTTAGTTGTCAGGAGGTGTTAGGGATTAGGTCATAGGTTGGACTTGAGGACCCCTGAGGTCTTTTCCAACCTTAATAATTCTATGATTCTAAGTTCCTCCTCCTGTTGAGATGGAACCTCCTGGGTTGCCCTTTGTGCCCTTTCCCCCTTGCCCTATCCCTGAGCCTGTCACTCCTGACACAATTTGGGCAAACTGTGCTCCAAATGGCACTCAGAAAACTGCCCCTGAAGATAGAAGTGATTCCTCATGCTGTGCCAGCTGCTCTTGCTTACCATGGGAAGCTGCCTCCTAGCAAAATGCCCTTTTCCTCTTCTGCTGGGCAATTGAAACTCAAAGGTTGAGAGGACATGCTAATGAAATCAAGCACTAAGCAACTCTTGACAGGTGCAAAATGCAGCTCCTGTTCCATGAGATGATAGTTGGGGAAAAAAATTTGCCTGGTAAAATCTAATTTGTGTCAGCTCAATATTGGCTTCAGCAGCGAGCTCTAATTTATTGAAAGCCCCACAAAGAGGACAACCATTTGTTTAGCACAAAGTGTTCAATCTATAAGGACCCAACTCGATGAAATTTAATTTTCTGAGGGAAAAAGAGAGGGAAGGAAAAGAAAAAAAAAGACAATAAAAGCAAGCAAAGCATCAAAAAAACCCCAAACTGCCTGTGTCACTTCAGCCTCTGAACAAAGGGAGAAGCAAAGTGCATCTGAAAGCTCTGAACCAACCCTAGCAGTGACCTTGCCAGGCAAAAGGCCAGGCTGGGTGCAGAGTAGGTTCAGAGCAGCCATGAAGAAAGAGCCTTGGGGGTGTTGGCTCCCCAGGAGCCAGCAGTGCCCTCCTGCAGCCCAGCAGGCAGCTGGGTGCTGGGCTGCAGCCAGAGCAGTGTGGGCAGCAGGGCAAGAGAGGGGATTCTGCCCCTGGGCTCTGCCCTGCTCAGACCTCACCTCCAATCCTGCCTCCAGTTCTGGGGTCCCCAGCAGAAGAACACAGAGCTGCAGGAGTGACTGCAGAGGAGGCCACAAAGATGCTCCAAGGGCTGGAGCAGCTCTGCTGGAAGCATAGGCTGAGGGAGCTGGGGGTGTGCAGCCTGCAGAGGAGAGGGCTCCAGGGGCACCTCAGAGCTGCCTGCCAGCACCTGAAGGCATCCTGCAGGAAGGCTGCAGAGAGACTTTTGCTGAGGGGGTCTGGAGCCAGGCCAAGGGGCAATGGTTTGAAGCTGAGGCAGAGCAGGGTTAGAGTGGAGCTGAGGCAGAAGTTGTTGCTTGTGAGGGTGGGGAGAGTGTGGCCCAGGCTGGCCAGGGAGGCTGTGGCTGCCTCCTTGCTGGGGGTGTTTGAGGCCAGGCTGGCTGAGGCCTTGAGCAGGGTAGGTAAGAGGCAGTGAGGTTGGAGTCGATGAGGCTAGGATTCTGTTTTCACTCCTAGGAGGAGGAGTTTGGATGAGCTCTGGGAGAGGTTGTCAGACCTCCTATTGATTTCTTACACAACATGTGAGACCAGTTTTACACAGAAAAGCTTGGGTCAGCTCCACTGCTAGTACTCTGGGCTTTAATTATTTATTTCAGAGGTTGGATGTGCCTCAACTGCTCTGCATGTGGTCAAGGTACTGATCCCTGAGGGACTCCATTCATGACTGGCTTCCCCTTGGACATGGACCCATGGATGGCTGCACCCAAAGGGTGGCTGGCAGTGGGTCCCTGTCCAGGTGGAGGCCAGGGACAAGCAGAGTCCCTCAGGGATCAGTCCTGGGACCAGGCTTGTTCAACATCTCTGTTGGTGCCATGGACAGTGGCACTGAGTGCACCCTCAGCAAGTTTGCTGATGACACCAAGCTGTGTGGACAGCTGGAGGGAAGGGATCCATCCAGAGGGACCTGGACAGGCTGCAGAGCTGGGCCCAAGCCAACCTCATGAGGATAAATAAAACCAAGTGCAAGGTCCTGCAGCTGGTCCAGGGCAATCCCAGGCACTGCTATAGGCTGGGCAGGGACTGGCTTGAGAGCAGCCCTGAAGAAAAGGCCTTGGGGGTGCTGGGGGAGGAGAAGCTCAACAGGAGCCAGCAGGGAGCACTTGCAGCCCAGAGAGCCAAGCAGAGCCTGGGCTGCAGCAAGAGAAGTGTGGCCAGCAGGGCCAGGGAGGGGATTCTGCCCCTCTGCTCCACTCTGCTGAGACCACAGCTGCAGCTCTGGGGCCAGCTCTGGAGCCTCTGTGCCAGGAAGGCTCTAGAGGGGCTGGAAGGTGTCCAGAGCAGGGCCAGGAGGAGGAGCAGAGGGCTGGAGCTGCTCTGCTCTGGAGTCAGCCTGAGAGAGTTGGGGTTGTGCAGGCTGCAGAGGAGAAGGCTCCCAGGAGACCTTCTGGTGGCCTTCCAGGATCTGCAGGGGGCTCCAAGAAAGCTGGGGAGGGACTTTTGAGGGTGTCGGGGAGGGACTTTTGAGGGTGTCAGGGAGGGATAGGACTGGGGGGGGGGGTGGAGCAAAGCTAGAAGTGGGGAGATTGAGATTGGCTGTGAGGAAGAAGTTGTTGGCCATGAGGGTGGTGAGAGCCTGGCCCAGGTTGCCCAGGGAGGTGGTGGAAGCCTCCTGCCTGGAGGTGTTTGCAGCCAGGCTGGCTGTGACTGTGAGCAACCTGCTGTACAAAAGCTCCTTGGAGGATGAAACCACTTCTTACTGTAAGAGAAATGGGAAAATCTGTCAAATGACAGAACAAGAGGACACAGTCTCAAGCTGTGCCAGGGGAGGTTTAGGTTGGAGTGAGGAGAAAGTTCTTCCCAGAGAGAGTGATTGGCCACTGGAATGTGCTACCCAGGGAGGTGGTGGAGTCCCCATCCCTGGAGGTGTTCAAGAGGGGATTGGATGTGGCACTTGGAGCCATGGTCTAGTTGTCAGGAGGTGGTAGGTGTTGGGTTATAGGTTGGACTTGATGATCTCTGAGGTCTTTTCCAACCTGGTTGATTCTATGAGTCTATGAGATGGGGAATGATCTTTCCTACTATTTCATTCACCATTGTGGTTAAGTTGAATCCATGCCTTAGTGACAGGACCGGTGGCAGAGGCTTCAGCCTGGAAGGACATAGATTTTGAGTGGATATTAGGAAGAAATTCTTCACCATTAGATTGTCAAAACACTGGGATGGGTTGCCCAGAGAAGTAATGGAGGGGTTGGAAAGGTCCCAAAGACATCCTCCAGTCCAAGCCCCCTGCCAGAGCAGGAACAGAGAATCCAGCACAGCTCACACAGGAGCACATCCAGACAGGGCTGGAAAGGCTCCAGAGAAGGAGACTCCACAACCTCTCTGGGCAGCCTGCTCCAGGCCTCTGGGACCCTCACAGGGAAGAAGTTCCCCCTTGTGTTGAGGTGGAACCTCCTGTGCTACAGTTTCCATCCATTGCTCCTTGTCCTATCCCAGGGCACAGTGAGCAGAGCCTGTCCCTGTCCCCTCCCTCCTGACCCCCAGCCCTCAAATATTTATAAACATTTGTTAAATCCCCTCTCAGTCTTCTCTTTTCCAGACTAAACAGCCCCAGGTCCCTCAGCCTCTCCCCACCAGACAGTGCTCAGTCCCTAATAATCCTTGTAGCCCTCTGCTGGACCCTCTCCAGCAGAACTCTCCTGAAGTGGGGAGCCCAGAACTGAACACACTGCTCAAGATGAGGTCTAAGCAGGGCAGAGCAGAGGGGGAGGAGAACCTCCCTGGCTCTGCTGGCCACACTCCTCTGGATGCAGCCCAGGACCCCCTTGGCCTTCTTGGCCCCAGGGCACATTGCTGTCCCATGCAGAGCTTGCTGCCCACCAGCACTCCCAGCTCCTTCTCCTTGGGGCTGCTCTCCAGCAGATCCCCTCCCAGCCTGTGCTGCTGCAGTTGATTCTTCCTGCCCAGATTCAGAACTCTGCACTTGGCCTTGAGCAGCCTGGTATAGGAGGAAGTGCTCCTGTCCATGGCAGCAGAGTTGGAACTGGACAATCTTTAAGGTCCCTTCCAACCTAAACCATTCTAGGATTTACACTGGGGTGGGTCTCTGAGGGTCAGCAAATGAGTACATCATAGAATCACAGAATTGTCAGGGTTGGAAGGGACCTCAAAGATCATCCAGACAGCTGGACAGATGGGCAGAGTCCAAGGGCAGGAGATTGAACACAGCCAAGTGCCAGGTTCTGCACTTTGGCCACAGCAACCCCAGGCAGTGCTACAGGCTGGGGTCAGAGTGGCTGAGAGCAGCCAGGCAGAGAGGGACCTGGGGGTGCTGGTTGATGGTAGGCTGAACAGGAGCCTGCAGTGTGCCCAGGCAGCCGAGAGGGCCAATGGCATCCTGGCCTGCATCAGGAAGAGTGTGGCCAGCAGGAGCAGGGAGGTCATTCTGCCCCTGTACTCATCACTGCTTAGGCCACACCTGGAGTCCTGTGTCCAGTTCTGGGCCCCTCAGTTTAGGAAGGAGATTGACTTGCTGGAAGGTGTCCAGAGAAGGGCAAGAAAGCTGGGGAGGGGTCTGGAGCACAGCCCTGTGAGGAGAGGCTGAGGGAGCTGGGGTTGCTTAGCCTGGAGAGGAGAAGGCTCAGGGGAGACCTTCTTGCTCTCTGCAACTCCCTGAAGGGAGGCTGTAGCCAGGTGGGGGTTGGTCTCTTCTCCCAGGCAGCCAGCACCAGAACAAAAGGACACAGTCTCAAGCTGTGCCAGGGGAGGTTTAGGCTGGAGGTGAGGAAGAAATTCTTCCCAGACAGAATCATTGATCATTGGAATGTGCTGCCCAGGGAGGTGGTGGAGTCACCATCCCTGGAGGTGTCCAGGTGGAGACTTGATAGGGTGCTTGGTGCCATGGGTTAGTTGGTTGGGTGGTGTTGGATGATAGGTTGGACTCGATGATCTTGTAGGTCTCTTCCAGCCTGTTCTGTTCTGTTCTGTTCTGTTCTATTCTATTCTATCCAGCTCAGAGTGAAGAATTGCAGCCTACCCTGGCTGCTAATTACACGTGGTTAACAAGATACCAGCTTTACTCGGCGCTGTCCCTGGTGCTTTCCCCTTTCTTCCTGGATACTGCACCAAGCTGCTGCTCCTCGGGCTGTGCAGGATGCAGAGCTGCTGCTGCTGGCCCTCTGAAAACCCATTAGCCTCCAACTTAGCTGGGACCAGCAGCTCAGCTGCTGACTCATCAGACCGGGGCGGGGGGAGGGCAGACCCTTCTGTGTGGCTCCTTTAGCTTTGCAGAGGGCTGATTGATGGCTGTGGAGGCCAGAGGATTTGCTAGGTTTGAGCAGCGTATCACCAGAATCAGCAGGGTTATAGCTAAATAAAAATAAGCCTTTCCTGAGATGATGGCTTTCAAACCCGGGGTTAGTGAAGTGTGGTTCAGCTGAGCCATCTAACTGGGTGCTGCGGCGGGTGAGGAGCTGATGCCAGGGCAGGATCGTTACCATGTACTGAGGAGCAGTGATTGCCTAAACTGTGTCTGCCTTACCTGCTCAGCAGAGCTCTGCATCAAGGTAATTTTTGCCTCCAACTGCTCACACAATTTGCTACGAGTGGCTGTTTCCCTGGGCAACCTGAATCTTCAAGTGAGATGGTGGAGGCTCCATCCCCAGGGACACTCAAGGCCAGGCTTACTGAGGCTCTGAGCAACCTGATCTAGTTGCAGAAGTGCCTCTTCACTGTAAGGGATTTGGACTAGATGACCTTTAAAGGTCCCTTCCAACCCAGTGCATTCCATGATCCTAAGATCTTAAAGGTCTTTTCCAACCAAAAGGATTCTGTGGTGCTAAGAGCTGCAGGCTGGGATACCAGTGGAGCTGCAAGGCTGGGAATGGTGCTGGCTGGGAAAGGGATGTGGAGAGATATGGAGTCATAGAATTGTTAGGGTTGGAAGGAACCTCAAGGCTCAGCCAGGTCCAACCCCCCTGCCATGGGCAGGGACACCTCACACCACAGCAGGTTGCTCACAGCCACAGCCAGCCTGGCTGCAAACACCTCCAGGCAGGAGGCTTCCACCACCTCCCTGGGCAACCTGGGCCAGGCTCTCACCACCCTCATGGCCAACAACTTCTTCCTCACAGCCAAGCTGAATCTCCCCACTTCTATATAAACCCCAAGGAGGTTATTAAGCAACTCTTTGGTGGTGCACCTGTTGGCTCTTGGTTCAATTTCCCTCCTAAGTGTTTTCTGAGGTTGGTTTGCTCTTTGGTTGAGGTTTTTTTCTCCTCCTGAAGTCAGTGTGAAGAAGCATATTTCTCAATTTCATGTGGGTGAAAGCTCAAGAAACCCCATGAGACTGCAAAAAACCAAAGGAGAGAAATCCAGCTGGGATGTTTAGAGTCAATAATTTCTCAGAGTTTTGTTTTGTTTTCTTTGCTTTGCTTCCCTTCAACTCCTCAGTTTTATGGAAGCTTCACTTTTATCCAAGTACACTCCAACGAGTTTTGCACACAAATACTGATGGTTTAGCACAGTTACTGACCTATTCTTAAGCCCAGCTTGGTAGTAGCTGTAATGCTGGGGCTGGCTGTAGCCCATTGATCTATGCTGGATTGGAAGCCTATTGCTTGTAGGTTGTTCCTTTGTACACCTTTTAACATATACTTGTGAAGCAACCCAAACCTTGAGGTACAAATCAGAGTGGTCAGGGGTTGGAAGGCACCAGTAGACATCATCCAGACCAACCCTGCTGCCAGAGCAGGGCACCCAGGGCAGGGCACACAGGAGCACAGCCAGCTGGGATTGGAAAGGCTCCAGAGCAGGGGACTCCACAAGCTCTCTGGGCAGCCTGCTCCAGGCTCCAGCACCCTCACAGGGACAAAGGTTTCCCTTCTCTTCCCCTGGCACCTCCTCTGCTCCAGCTTGCCCCCAGTGCCCCTTGTGCTGTCCTTGGCCATCCCTGAGCAGAGCCTGGCTCCACGCCTGCACAGCTTGATCCCCAGCCATGAGGGCAGCCCTCAGGCTGCTCTGCTCCCAGCTCCAAGCCCCAGCTGCCTCAGCCTGGCCTCACAGGGAGATGTTCCACTGCCTGCAGCAGCTTGGTGGCTCTGTGCTGGACTCTCTCAAGCAGTTCCCTGAGGTCCTTCCTGAACCTAGGGGCCCAGAACTGGACACAAGATTCCAGATGTGGCCTTACCAGGGCAGAGTAGAGGGAGAGGAGAACCTCTCTGACCTACTCACCACAGTCCTTCTAATCCTTGGCCTCCCTGGCCACCAGGGCACATTGCTGGTTCATGGTCAACCTCCCATCCACCAGGACCCCCAGGTCCTTTTGTCCTTCACTGCTCTCCAGGAGGTTAGTCCCCAATCCATCCTGGTCCATTTCTTTCCCAGATGCAAGTCTCTACCCCCCTGCCCTTGTTGGATTTCATCCACTTGTTCCCCAACTCTCCAGCCTGTCCAGGTCTCACAGTGGCAGCACAGCCTGAGGGGGAGTCAGCCACTCCTACCTGTTTTGTATCATCAGCAAGCCTGGTGACAGTGCCCTCCATGCCCTCACCTTTGGCTGTATTTAGTAGGTTTATTGTTACTTTCCCTTAAAAACAAGCAAAAAGATCCCTCCTGAGCTCAGCTAACAGCATAATGCTACCATTGCAGAGTCAGGAGGTCCAGCCCAGCCACAGCACCTCACAAGAGGCAAATTCAGTTGTGTTCTGCTAATGAAATTCCTGTACAGTGGGGAAGGAGTTCTCTCATCTGCTGCCAACAAGTTCTGGCTATTATGCAGGGTTTGCACTACAGTGGCCACCAGAGCTGCAGAGTTGCTGTGTACCTGTTCTCCACCCTTATCAGCAAGTGAAAATCACCAGGTTTGGGCTGTCTGGAAGTCTCAGTTCCAATTCCACCTCCGTGATCTTTGGGTTAATTAGCCTGGAGCCTTCAGCCTTGGCCTTTTGACCCCAAAGTGTGTGGCTCTTAGTACTGTGTAGAAGGGTTTCTGGTGGTTAGCACTCCCAATAGCAGCCAGCTGAACATCTGCCTTAAAGCACACTCTGTTTTGGTAGGGGAATCAGGACAAGTGGGGGTAAGGGAAGGATTAATATGCCTGTGTCTGTACCCAATTAACCACACCAGCAGCTTCCTCTGCACTCCTGCTGCACACCTGATTTTTTTCTGCACGTTTCCAGGATGCCTTTGTTATGGTAAAACAAAATGTAAAGCATCTATCAAAATGCAGCTCTGCTGCTGTTCTGAATCCCTGAACAGAAGTGTCCAGGCAGCTCTGGTTGGATTTTGTTGTGTTATGGATTTCTTTTGACTGGAGGGTTTTTTTTCTTCTGTTCTCATAAAAGCAGGGGAAGCTGATGGCATTTTGTACAGCATGCTGCTAACAAAAGAGGCTAAACTTACAGCTCTGGGTACAATTAATTCTGGAGCTCAGGCAAACCAGTTTGGCTGGAAGAAGCTGTGTGGTGGACTTCAGTACACTTTAACCCTGATAGACAGGGTCATAGAATGGGTTGGGTTGGAAGGGACCTTTTCAAGGTCATCTAGGACACCCCCCCCCTGCAGTCATCAGGGACATCCCCAACTGGAGCAGGCTGCTTGCAGCCTCAAACGACCTGTACAGGGATGGGACATCTCCCACCTCTCTGGGCAACCTGAGACAGGGTCTCACCACCCTCAACCTACACAATTCCTGCCTGCTCTCCAGCCTGAATCTCCCTCACAGGATCACAGCATCACAGGATGTGAGGGGTTGGAAGGGACCCAAAGAGATCCTCCAGTCCAAGCCCCCTGCCAGAGCAGGAGCAGAGAATCCAGCACAGGTCACACAGGAACACATCCAAACAGGGCTGGAAAGGCTCCAGAGAAGGAGACTCCACAACCTCTCTGGGCAGCCTGCTCCAGGCCTCTGGGACCCTCACAGGGAAGAAGTTCCTCCTCATGGTGAGGTGGAACATCCTGTGCTGCAGTTTCCATCCATTGCCCTTTGCCCTATCCCAGGGCACAACTGAGCAGAGCCTGTCCCTGTCCCCTCCCTCCTGACCCCCAGCCCTCAGGTATTTATAGACATTTGTTAAATCCCCTCTCAGTCTTCTCTTTTCCAGACTGAACAGCCCCAGGGCTCTCAGCCTCTCCCCACCAGGCAGTGCTCAGTCCCCCAATCATCCTCATAACCCTCTGCTGGACCCTCTCCAGCAGATCCCTGTCCCTCTTGAAGTGGGGAGCCCAGAACTGAACACACTGCTCAAGATGAGGTCTCAGCAGGGCAGAGTAGAGGGGGGAGGAGAACCTCCCTCAATTAGCTCAAAACATCATCCCTGTCCTGTAACAACAGACCCAGCTAAAAAGTCAGCACCCAGCTCTCCCATAGGCATCTTCAGGTACTGTAAAGCTGCTCTAAGGTCTCTGGTCGATGGTAGGCTGAACATGAGCCTGCAGTGTGCCCAGGGGGCCAAGAGGGCCAAGGGCATCCTGGTCTGCATCAGGAACAGTGTGGCCAGCAGGAGCAGGGAGATCATTCTGCCCCTGTACACTGCACTGCTGAGGCCACGCCTTGAGTCCTGTGTCCAGTTCTGGGCTCCTCAGGTTAGGAAGGAGGTTGACTTGCTGGAAGGTGTCCAGAGAAGGGCAACAAGGCTGGGGAGGGGTCTGGAGCACAGCCCTGTGAGGAGAGGCTGAGGGAGCTGGGGTTGCTTAGCCTGCAGAAGAGGAGGCTCAGGGGAGACCTTCTTGCTCTCTGCAACTCCCTGAAGGGAGGTTGTAGACAGGCAGAGGTTGGTCTCTTCCCCCAGGCAAGCAGCACCAGAACAAGAGGACACAGTCTCAAGCTGTGCCAGGGGAGGTTTATGCTGGAGGTTAGGAGGAAGTTCTACACAGAGAGAGTGATTGCCCATTGGAATGGGCTGCCCAGGGAGGTGGTGGAGTCACCATCATTGGAGGTGTTCAGGAGGAGACTTGATGGGGTGCTTGGTGCCATGGGTTAGTTGTTTAGGTGGTGTTGAATGATGGATTGGACTTGATGATCTTGAAGGTCTATTCTATTCTATTCTATTCTATTCTATTCTATTCTATTCTATTCTATTCTATTCTATTCTATTCTATCCTCCCTGGAGCCTTCTCTTCTCCAAGATGAGCAGCCCCAGCACACTTCGCCCCTGAGCTGTAGGACGTTTTTCCGAGCACACCTTCCATCTCCATTGTCTGCAGGGATTTTTGCTTGTGTCTGGGGTAAGAAGACTCTGCCATGGGGTCTGTCCGTAGCAGGGGTGGCAATGTGAAATGGGAACCACAACTGGAATATTTATTTATCTCCCCCCCACCCTTTAAGTGGAAATCGCTGCAGGTCTCTGCGTTTGCATGTAGCCTACTCAGGAGCAGTTGCAGCAGTCTGGAGCAGGCAGCACTTGAAGCTAAGCAATATTACTTCTGGCTGCCAGACATGATGAAATTGAAAATGATGAACTCCCCGATTGACACAGACATGCCAAGATAAGAGCCCGCGTTCCTGGAAGTGACACAGCTATCAGCACTTGTGCACGGAATCGAGGAGGGAACTTGTAACCCGCGGTAATAGGCTTGGCTTTCAATTCCCTCTCTGCATAAGAAAGAAACCTAAGAAGGTGTTGTCAGGCTCTCAACCCCTTTTTGTGATGCTTGTGAAGATGTAGGAAGGATGTATCCAATCTTCAATGGCTGGAGCCTTTGAATTGCTAATTGCCTGGCAGGCAGGTGTGGCTTTGTGCGAGCCACACAGTTCAGCTGGAGGTGCAGCTTCCTGTTTCCACACGCCTCCCTTCAAAGGCTGTTTCACTCAACTTCGCGCAGAAGCTGCTTTGCTAACTGCTGCTCTGTAGCCAAACACTAAAAGGATGATGCATCCGTTTGTCAGATGTCACCTAATCACTCCGAATAAGAAGGAGAGAGAGAATTGTCTTCAGCATCTGGGATGGTTTTGTGCTACAAAACCAGGTGTTATTTGCATGCTTTAGGATTGACTTTGCTGCTAAAGAAACTCAGCTTCCAATATTCCTAACGTCCCAGCCCAGGAGGAGCTGAGGAAGCTGTGCCTGCTGCTTGGCCATCAGTCCTGCAACAACTCAAAGGGTTACTGAGGAACCACAAGGCCACAAAGATGCTCCAAGGGCTGGAGCAGCTCTGCTGGGAGCACAGGCTGAGGGAGCTGGGGCTGTGCAGCCTGCAGAGGAGAAGGCTCCAGGGGCACCTCAGAGCTGCCTGCCAGCACCTGAAGGCATCCTGCAGGAAGGCTGCAGAGAGACTTTTGCTGAGAGGGTCTGGAGCCAGGCCAAGGGGCAATGGTTTGGAGCTGAGGCAGAGCAGGGTCAGAGTGGAGCTGAGGCAGAAGTTGTTGCTTGTGAGGGTGGGGAGAGTGTGGCCCAGGCTGGCCAGGGAGGCTGTGGCTGCCTCCTTGCTGGGGGTGTTGGAGGCCAGGCTGGCTGAGGCCTTGAGCAGCTGAGTGTAGCTGAGAGGTGTCCCTGGGCATGGTGGGGAGCTTGGAGCTCTGAGCTCCCTTCCAGCCTGAGCCACTCTAGGATTCTGTGATTCTATCAGTGTGATACTGCTGTCAGCTTTGTCCTTCCTCCATCAGTCTCTCACATTTGATGCAAGGCAGCAGCCCTGGGCTGATCCATTCCAGAGCAGGATGCTGCATCCTGGGCACCTGCGGCTCTGGGCAGCTCTGCCAGCTGGGTAGGTTTGGAGCAGTGCTGTCAAATGCCTTAACATCTCCAGACTATTGGGATTTACACAAGCCCTATGAGGAGAGACAGAGGGAGCTGGGGTTGCTTAGCCTGGAGAAGAGGAGGCTCAGGGGAGACCTTCTTGCTCTCTCCAACTCCCTGAAGGGAGGCTGTAGCCAGGTGGGGGTTGGTCTCTTCTCCCAGGCAGCCATCACCAGGACAAGGGGACACAGTCTCAAGCTGTACCAGGGGAGGTTTAGGCTGGAGGTTAGGAGGAAGTTTTACACAGAGAGAGTGATTGCCCATTGGGATGTGCTGCCCAGGGAGGTGGTGGAGTCACCATCCCTGGAGGTGTTCAGGAGGAGACTTGATAGGGTGCTTGGTGGGGTTAGTTGATTAGGTGGTGTTGGATTGGTTGATGAGTTGGACTCGATGAACTTGAAGGTCTCTTCCAACCTGGTTTATTATTCTATTCTATTCTAGTCTAGTCTAGTCTAGTCTAGTCTAGTCTGGTCTAGTCTTCTGAGTTGCAGATGACTCTGTGAAAATTCAATCTCTTGGGCAAAACATGCCTGTTGTTGGTATCTGCTGGAGTCTTTGTGGAGAATTTCCACTGGGTTGGAGGATGCCAACTGAGAAAACATTTTTTGTGCTTTTCTTTGGTTTTGTTTTTCTTTCATTAAAGTTCTGACAATCACTGATGTAAAAAAAAAAATCAAACAGATCAAATTCCCTCGTGTCCTCCTCCTGTTGAGCAAAGCAGTTATTTTTGTTCAGGTTTTATTAAGAAAACACTCCTTGTGTGTCTGCTCTTCTCAGGAGCAAATTCTCTCCAGGACTCCAAAGAATGCCCCCTGGAAAAATTGTATTTGCATTTTGGTGGTGGGGGGTGTGGGAAAAAGGAAAGGCCTTTGGGAGGTCTCCAGAAGCATGTATGAAGGGGCTAGGGGTAGGTGTAGGACATGTCACAGAATTACAGGAACATTCAGGTTGGAGCAGAACCTCAGCATCACCGACCCCAACCCAGAGCCCTATTCTGCAAGGCTCAGCCCTAAACCAGAGCCCCAAGCACCACAGCCAAACCACCTTCAAACACAGCCAGGCTTGGGGACTCCACCACCTCCCTGGGCAGCACATTCCAATCCCTGACCACTCTGGATGGGAATTTTTATTCCTGCTGTCCAGTCTGAACCTCCCCAGCCACAGCTTGAGGCCATTGCCTCTGTTACTAATTACCTGTGAGCAGAGACCAGCAGCAGCCTCTCCACAACCTCCTTTCAGGGAGCTGTAGACAGCCAGGAGGTCTCCCCTCAGCCTCCTCTCTTTCACACCAACCAGCTGCAGCTCCTTCAGCTGCTCTCCATCAGATTTCTTCTCCAGGCCCTTCCCAACTCCCTTGCCCTGCTCTGCCCTGGCTCCAGCACCTCCACAGCTCTCTGCTATTGAGGTGCCCAACACTGGAGCCAGCACTCGAGGTGTGGCCTGCCCAGAGATGAGTGCCAGGGGACAATCCCCTCCCTGCTGCTGCTGGACACAGCATTGCTGATCCCAGCCAGGAGGCCTTTGGCTTTCTTGGCCCCCTGGGCACACTGCTGGCTCACATTCAGCTGCCTGTCCACCAGCACCCCCAGGTCCCTTTGTGCCAGCAGCTTTCCAGCCACACTGCCCCAAGCCTGGAGCCTTGCTTGGGGTTGTTGTGCCCCAAGTGCAGGACCTGGCCCTTGGCCCTGTTGAAGCTCATCCCTGGCAGCCCTGATAAGGAGGCTTGGAGAGATGAAAAGCCTCCTGAGCCTGTCTGGCTTAAACAGTGGGAAAGAATTTGGATGATGTACCTGTGAAAGGGAGAAAAGCTGAGCTGGGTCAGGCAGTGCAGGATACACAAATGGGGAAAATGAGCTGGGGAAGAGGCAAATAAAAATCTTGTCACGGAAGTCCTTAAAAGCTGTGTCTAGAAATGGAAGAGTTCTGTGTCTTGTTGGGTTCATTCTCACAGAAGCACTGCTGCTTTGAGTCATGTGGGAAGTTAGCAGCAGTAGCAGTTATTTGATGCTCAGGCCTTTGTATCAGGGAAGCAGGCTTCCAGCCCCAGTAATTAGCATTCATTGAGTCTCCTTCTTTCGGTTTACAAAGCTGTGGTTGTGCTCAAGAAACCCTGCACAAAACACCAGGGTTTGTAGTCACAGCATCACAGAATGGTAGAGGCTGAAAGGGACTTCCAAAGCTTATCCAGTCCAACCCCTGCCAGAGCAACATTACCCAGGGCAGGGCACACAGGAACTGAGCCAGGTAGCTCTTGAATCTCTCCAGAGAGGCAGACTCCACAAACTCCCTGGGCAGCCGGCTCCAGGGCTCTGTCACCCTCACAGGGAAGAAATTCTTCCTCCTGTTTCCATGGCACTTCCTCTGCCTCAGCTTCCACCACTGCCCCTTGTGCTGCCATTGGGCAGCCCCCAGCAGAGCCTGGCTCCAGCCTCTGGGCATTCCCCCTGCACAGTTTTAGCAACAGCAAGGAGCTCACCCTCAGGCTCCTCCTCTCCAAGCTCCAGAGCCCTCAGCTCCCTCAGGCTCTCCTCCTCAGGAAGACCTTCCACTGCCTGCAGCAGCTTTGTGGCTCTGTGCTGTTCTCTTTCAAGCAGTTCCCTGAGGTCCTTCCTGACCTGAGGAGCCCAGAACTGAACACAATATTCCAGCTGTGGCCTCAGCAGGGCAGAGTAGAGGAGGAGGAGAACCTCTCTCAACCTACTGACCACAGCCCTTCTAATCCAGCCCAGGATGCCCTTGGCCTTCCTGGCCACCAGAGCACATTGCTGGCTCATGGTCAACCTCCCATCCACCAGGACCCCCAGGTCCTTTTCCCCTTCCCTGCTCTCCAGCAGGTCCCCAACCTATCCTGGTGCATGGAGTTGTTCCTCCCCAGGTGCCAGACTCTCCCCTTGCCCTTGTTGAACTTCACCAAATTTCTCCCTGCCCAGCTCTCAGCCTGTCCAGGTCTGGCTGGATGGCAGCACAGCCTGAGGGCTGTCACTACTCCACCCAGCTTGGTGCCAGCCACAACCCTGCTGGCAGTGCCCTCTGTGCCCTCATCCAGGTCATTGATGAACAGCTCTGAACAGCTCTGCTCCCAGTCCTGACCCCTGAGGGACTCCACCAGACACAGGCCTCTGACTGGACTCCATCCCATTGACCACAGCCCTCTGACTCCTTCCCTTCAATCAGTTGTTCCTAATTTCAAAGTCCCAAGTAAGGAAATGCCAATGCTGGGCTTTTTTGTGTCCATGGGGATCATTTCTGCTTTGAGGGGATCCCTTTGCTGTCCCTGCAAATGGCAGGTTTCCTCTGGGTGCCACTCACTGAACAGCCCATCCAGAGACCCAAGCAGGGCCCAGATGCAGCTCAAGTCAGGAAAACCAATATTGGATTATGGGAAGTGTCCTGAAAGTTGTGTGTTCTTTGGCTCTACCTGCTACCTCCAGGGTTTAGGAGGTACTCTTGACATTAGCCTCTCTGTGCTGCAGGCCTTTGAAGGATCTGCTCATCCCCCACCAGTGCTGCAAAACCAGCTGTGATGCTGCTGTGATGAACTGCATAGGATATTAATCCCAGAATCAGAGGATGGGGGGGTTGGAAGAGACCCTTCCTGGTTATCCAGTCCAACACTGGGACATCCTCAACTGGATCACGTTGCTTAGAGCCCCATCAAGCTTGACCTTGAATATCTCCAGGGATGGGATGGGGCCTCCACATCTTCCTGATCCATTGTTCCACCACCCCCACAGTAAAGAGCTTCTTTCTAAAGTCCAGCCTAAATCTGTTCTGCTCTAGGTTAGAACCATTGTCCCTTGCCCTAGTGGGCAGGGACCAGATGGGATCCATCCTAGGGTGCTGAGAGAGCTGGCAGATGAGCTGCCAAGCCACTCTCCATAATTTTCCACCAGTCCTGGCTCACTGCAGAGGTCCCAGAAGGCTGGAAGCTGCCAAGGTGGTGTCCATCCACAAGCAGGGCTGGTCAGATGAGCCAGAGAATTCCAGGCCTGTCAGCCTGACCTCAGTGCCAGGCAAGATCATGGAACAGTCATCCTGAGTGCAATCACACAGCACTTACAGGATGGCCAAGGGATCAGGCCCAGCCAGCAGGGATTTAGGAAGGGCAGCTCCTGCCTCACCAACCTGATCTCCTTCCATGCCCAGGTGACTGCCTGGTGGATGTGGGGCAGGCTGTGGATGTGGTCTGCCTGGACTGCAGCAAGGCCTTTGACACCATCCCCCACAGCAAACTGCTGGCCAAGCTGTCAGCCCCTGGCTTGGACAGCAGCACTCTGAGCTGGGTTAGGAACTGGCTGGAGGCTGAGCCCAGAGAGTGGTGGTGAATGGTGCCACAGCCAGCTGGCAGCCAGGCACCAGTGGTGTGCCCCAGGGATCAGTGCTGGGCCCCATCCTCTTTAACATCTTCATTGGTGATCTGGAGGAGGGCATTGAGTCCATCAGCAGTAAATTTGCAGATGACAGCAAGCTGGGGGCAGGAGTTGATCTGCTGGAGGGTAGAGAGGCTCTGCAGAGGGACCTGGACAGGCTGGACAGATGGGCAGAGTCCAAGGGCAGGAGATTGAACACATCCAAGTGCCAGGTGCTGCACATTGGCCACAGCAACCCCAGGCAGTGCTACAGGCTGGGGTCAGAGTGGCTGAGAGCAGCCAGGCAGAGAGGGACTTGGGGGTAGTGGTTGATAATAAGCTGAACATGAGCCTGCAGTTTGCCCAGGTGGGCAAGAAGGCCAAGGACATCCTGGCCTGCATCAGGAAGAGTGTGGCCAGCAGGAGCAGGGAGGTCATCCTGCCCTGTGCTCAGCACTGCTGAGGCCACACCTTGAGTCCTGTGTCCAGTTCTGGGCTCCTCAGGTTAGGAAAGATGTTGACTTGCTGGAAGGTGTCCAGAGAAGGGCAACAAGGCTGGGGAGGGGTCTGGAGCACAGCCCTGTGAGGAGAGGCTGAGGGAGCTGGGGTTGCTTAGCCTGGAGAAGAGGAGGCTCAGGGGAGACCTTCTTGCTCTCTCCAACTCCCTGAAGGGAGGTTGTAGCCAGGTGGGGGTTGGTCTCTTCTCCCAGGTAGCCAGCACCAGAACAAGAGGACACAGTCTCAAGCTGTGCCAGGGGAGATTCAGGCTGGAGGTTAGGAAGAAGTTCTACACAGAGAGAGTGATTGCCCATTGGGATGTGCTGCCCAGGGAGGTGGTGGAGTCACCATCATTGGAGGTGTTCAGGAGGAGACTTGACAGGGTGCTTGGTGCCATGGGTTAGTTGATTAGGTGGTGTTGGATGATGGGTTGGACTTGATGATCTTGAAGGTCTCTTCTAACCTGGTCTATTCTATTCTATTCTATTCTATTCTATTCTATTCTATTCTATTCTATTCTATTCTATTCTATTCTATTCTATTCTATTCTTTTGCTACAGGCCATTGTAGAGTCCCTCCTCAGCTTTCTTGTAGGCACCCTTCAAATCTTGGAAGGCAGCTCTAAGGTCTCCCCAAAGCCTCCTCTTCTCCAGGCTGAGCAGCCCTGACTCTCATCCTGTCTGCATGGAAGAGGTGCTCCAGCCCTCTGATCATCATGGTGTGCTCTGGACTCACTCTCCTGTTTCTGTGTTGTGGCCCTCTCCATCAGGTCCTTCCTGTGTGGAGAGCCCCAGGGCTGGGCAGTGACTTGTGTGATAGAGATACCCTTAGAGGTCACACTACTTAAAATCGGATGGGCAGGCAGCAGCGTTCAGATGCACCACCCCGGCCAGCTGGAGTCACTATGCCCCTTCTTTTGTGGTTACTCATTCCTTTGCTTAGACAAGGTGACTGCTAAACTGCTTCTGAGGCTGAATGAATCCCCAGTGGAGCAACAGGAGACTTTCTAGTGGTTGTAACAAGGTCTGGACTGAGTCCTGGCTGCACAGCACACTGCAGTGTGGACGGCTGGGGGTTATTCCTTGGCGAGTGTGGAGCAGCCTCTGCTCGGAGAGTTAGCAGGGAGTGATGGAGAAATCAAACCTTCTGCCTCAAAGTATTAGCCCTTGTGGCACTTTTAGGCTATGCCTTTAAAAAATTTCGCAGATCTTGAACAGAAAAGTAGCAAAATGTAAACAAATCACTGTTGGGGGTGAAAAGGAAAAGAAAGATCATTCTAAGCAATCCCTTTGGAGAGAGAGCTGCCATGAGACTGGTTGGACAAAATAATCCTCTCCTCTCCTCTCCTCTCCTCTCCTCTCCTCTCCTCTCCTCTCCTCTCCTCCTCTCCTCTCCCTCTCCTCTCCTCTCCTCTCCTCTCCTCTCCTCTCCTCTCTCCTCTCTCTCCTCTCCTCTCCTCTCCCTCTCCTCTCCTCTCCTCTCCTCTCCTCTCCTCTCCTCTCCTCCCTCTCCTCTCTCCCTCTCCTCTCCTCTCCCTCTCCTCTCCTCTCCTCTCCTCTCCTCTCTCCCTCTCCTCTCCTCTCCTCTCCTCTCCTCTCCTCTCCTCTCCTCTCCTCTCCTCTCTCCCTCTCCTCTCCTCTCCTCTCCTCTCCTCTCCCTCTCCTCTCCTCTCCCTCTCCTCTCCTCTCCTCTCTTGCTTCTGCTTGACCTTGACTGCATCCCTCTGCTCCTTTCTCCATTCTTTTGTACAGGGGGTATGGGGGAGGCAGGCAAGGGGAAACTACCAGCTTCCCTGCTCCTTGGCTAGGGGGTCCCTGTGCTGCTTATCACTTGTAAATCCCTGTAGCTGTTGTAACCCCTGGATATTTTGCACACATCCATTGCATTCCACTGCAGAGTGCAACTCTGCCTGCAAACACAGCTTGCATTTGCTTCCACCTGAGCTGCTCTGGCAAATGGTTAATGGGGGGGTGTGGGGTAGGGGGGCAGAATTTCAACCCACCAGAACCCTCCTGGCCATCAGGGGAGTGATCCCAGGGTGTAATCGTGGGGATAAACATGCAACAATGGTGAAAATAAGGCAGCAGGTAGAAGGCAAATCATAGAATCATGGAATCAAGAAGGTTGGAAAAACCTCAGAGATCCTCAAGTCCAACTTATCACCCAACACCGTCCAATCCTCCACCACCTCCCTGGGCAGCACATCCCAATAGCCAATCTCTCTCTCTGGGAAGAACTTTCTCTTCACTTCCAGCCTCAACCGCCCCTGGCACAACTTGAGACTGTGTCCTCTTGTTCTGCTGCTGGCTGCCTGGGAGAAGAGACCAACCCCCACCTGGCTACAACTCCCCTTCAGGTAGCTGCAGAGAGCAATAAGGTCTCCCCTGAGCTGATGGGCTAATGAATCATAGAATCATAGAGTCAATAAGATTGGAAAAGACCTCAGAGATCACCAAGTCCAACCTGTCACCCAACACCTCCTGACAACTAAACCATGGCTCCAAGTGCCACATCCAATCCCCTCTTGAACACCTCCAGGGATGGGGACTCCACCACCTCCCTGGGCAGCACATCCCAATGGCCAATCTCTCTTGCTGGGAAGAACTTTCTCCTCACCTGTAGCCCAAACTTCCCCTGGTACAGCTTGAGACTGTGGTGCTGGAAATGCTGGAAAGGATCAAGCCCCTCTCTTGCCATGCAGGGGCTCCGTCCAGCAAGGAGCAGAGGACTTGCATTGTGCTGCTCTCTGTGGTCTTTTCTGATTGGAGGGGTGTTTTTTTTCCTTTGCAGTTTTGGTTTGTTTATTTTCTGTTTGAGTTTTTGTTACTTGTTTTGGTTTTGGTCTTTTGGTTTTCACAGTCTCACAGTATCACTAAAGTTGGAAGAGACCTCGAGGATCACTGAGTCCAACCTGTCACCACAGACCTCATGACTAGACCATGGCACCAAGTGCCACATCCAATCCCCTCTTGAACACCTCCAGGGATGGGGACTCCACCACCTCCCTGGGCAGCACATTCCAATGGTTAATGACTCTCTGTGAAGAACTTTCTCCTCACCTCCAGCATAAACTTCCCCTGGTGCAGCTTGAGACTGTGTCCTCTTGTTCTGCTGCTTGGTGCTAGAGAGAAGAGACCAACCCCCACCTGGCTACAACCTCCCTTTATGTAGTTGGAGAGGGCAATGAGGTCACCCCTGAGCCTCCTCTTCTGCAGGCTAAGCAACCCCAGCTCCCTCAGCCTCTCCTCACAGGGCTGTGCTCCAGACCCCTCCCCAGCTTTCTTGCCCTTCTCTGGACACCTTCAAGTCTCTCAATGTCCTTCCTAACCTGAGGAGCCCAGAACTGGACACAGGACTCCAGGTGTGGCCTCAGCAGTGCTGAGCACAGGGCACAATGACTTCCCTGCTCCTGCTGGCCACACTGTTCCTAATACAGGCCAGGATGCCCTTGGCCTTCTTGGCCACCTGGGCACACTGCTGGCTCATGTTTAGGCAGCTCTCAATCAGCACCCCCAGGTCCCTCTCTGTTTGGCAGCTCTCAGCCACTCTGACCCCAGCCTGTAGCTCTGCCTGGGGTTGCTGTGGCCAAAGTGCAGCCCCTGGCACTTGGACTTGTTGAATGCCATCCTGTTGGCCTCTGCCCATCTGTCCAGTCATTCGAGGTCCCTCTGCAGAGCCCTTCTGGCCTCTAACTGACCAACATCTGCTCCCAGCTTGCTGTCATCTGCAAATTTGCTGATGACTGACTCAATGCCCTCCTCCAGATCATCAATGAAGATGTTAGAGAGCACAGGGCCCAGCACTGATCCATGGGGCACACCACTGGTGCCTGGCTGCCAGCTGGCTGTGGCACCATTCACCACCATGACGCCATTTAAATCTTGTTAACCTTCCTGATACATTTTTTAATGCTTTTTGTCCTGTGCCTGAAATTCACCTTAACCTTCTGCAGGGCCCTGGAAAACCTCAGTCTTTTCCTTAAACCAGGGAGTACCTTAGCAAAGCATCGATGTCCTACTTCCCCTCTACTACAGACAGACCTCAGAATTGGGCCCTTTCATGCTGTTCAATCCTGGACAGAGGGGGTTGCATGTTGGGACAGGGCAGGACTGTTTCTGACAAGATCTCCTGCTCCACCTTCTCTTTTCTAGTTTGCTTCAAGATTTAGCAAGCCCTCATCTGCTGGGATGCCCCAGAGTAGCTACCTCCATGAAGTTTGTCTCTATGGAGACAGCCTGAGAGAGTTGGGGCTGTTCAGTCTGGAAAAAAAGAAGGCTCCCAGGAGACCTAACTGTGGCCTTCCAGGATCTGCAGGGGGCTGCAAGAAAGCTGGGGAGGGACTTTTGAGGGTGTCAGGGAGGGATAGGACTGGGGGGGATGGAGCAAAACTAGAAGTGGGGAGATTGAGATTGGCTGTGAGGAAGAAGTTGTTGGCCATGAGGGTGGTGAGAGCCTGGCCCCGGTTGCCCAGGGAGGTGGTGGAAGCCTCCTGCCTGGAGGTGTTTGCAGCCAGGCTGGCTGTGGCTGTGAGCAACCTGCTGCAGTGTGAGGTGTCCCTGCCCATGACAGGGGGGTTGGGACTGGCTGAGCCTTGAGATCCCTTCCAACCCTGGCAATTCTATGGTTCTATGAAAGGCTTTGCCAAAGAGCCTCTCTGACACATCAGGATTAGAGGGCCCTGCTGCCTTCAGGCTCTCTGCTGAAGCAATGAGGAACACCCAAAGCACCCTGAGATCAGTTCTGTGAGAAAGCAGACAAGGAACAGCTGCTAGACACGGGGTGAGGATTTTTCCTCCCTTCTAATGAAGTTTCTTTCTTTTGTCTTTGCCAGCTGAAGTTAACAGATACAGCTGTGTCACCTGTTGCAAGGGTGGGTTTATGGCTGCAGCCTTCAAGGGGAAAGCAGAACCTGCTTGTGGAGACTGTTTTTACCAAGAGCATCTTGCTGAGTTAAATCAAACTCTTCTCCATTTCATCTGCTTGCCAATCAGCTTGAAGTTCTGGGATGTAACTGAGTGAGCAAAGTTTATTAAGATAGGAAAGTTTGGCTAAACTTACCTCATAGCTTTTAAAAGCAGTTCTGAGTACTCCTCTCTCCTGTGCGCTGCCCTTTGGAAACACTCAGTTGGAACAAGAGGATCCTTGAGGTCTCTTCCAACCTTTACAATTCTATGGTTCTGTGATTCTCAGCACAAGACTACACCAAAATCTCAGCAGCCCAATATTGCTTCTATGGGTAAGAGAAGTTGCCTTCAGAAAAGGTTAAGGAGATTAATGTTTTGGGCTACTTTTGTTTGTCATCATCACCACTGCCCATCATCACCACTGCCCATCATCACCACTAATCATCTTCACTACTGCCCATCATCACCACTGCCCATCATCACCACTGCTCATCTTCACTACTGCTCATCATCACCACTGCCCATCATCACCACTGCTCATCATCACTACTGCCCATCATCACCACTGCTCATCTTCACTACTGCCCATCATCACCACTGCCCATCATCACCACTATGCATCTTCACTACTGCTCATCATCACCACTGCTCATCATCACCACTGCTCATCATCACTACTGCCCATCATCACCACTGCATATCTTCACTACTGCTCATCATCACCACTGCTCATCATCACCACTGCTCATCATCACTACTGCCCATCATCACTACTGCCCATCATCACCACTGCCCATCATCACTACTGCTCATCATCACCACTGCTCATCATCACTACTGCCCATCATTACCACTGCTCATCTTCACTACTGCCCATCATCACCACTGCCCATCATCACCACTGCTCATCTTCACTACTGCTCATCATCACCACTGCCCATCATCACCACTGCTCATCTTCACTACTGCTCATCATTGCCACTGCTCATCATCACTACTGCTCATCTTCACCGCTGCTCAGCTTCACGGCTGCTCATCTTCTTTCCATTTCAGTTTTACATTGTGACTACCTTTGCATTGTCTGATCACATAGGTGAAGCTCACAGAACCAGACAATCCCAGCATGGAGGGGTTGGAAGGGACCACTGGAGATCACCTAGCCAACCCCCTGCTCCAGCAGGGCACCCACAGCAGCTTGCTCAGCAGCACAATGCCCAGGGGGGGTTGGAAGCTCTCCACACAAGGAGACTCCACAACCTCTCTGGGCAGCCTGCTCCAGGCCTCCACCACCCTCACAACAAACAACTTTCTCCTCCTGTACAGATGGAATCTCTTGGGTTCCAGTCTGTGCCCACTGCCCCTTCTCCTGTCTCTGGGCACCACTGAGCAGAGCCTGGCCCCAGCCTCTTGCCTCTCACAGCTCCTTTGTCTCTTGCTGAGCATTGCTCAGCTGCCCTCTGGGGCTGCTCTTCTGCAGGCTCTCAGCCCCAGGGCTCTCAGCCTTTGTTCCTCACAGAACTGCTCCAGGCCCCTCAGCAGCTTTGCAGCCTCCCCTGGACTCTCTCCAGCAGTTCCCTGTCTCTCTTGAACTAGGGATCCCAGAGCTGAACCCAGAACTCCATATGTGGCATCTCTAGGGCAGGCTAGAAGGGTAGGAGAACCTCTCTTGACCTGCTGGTCACACTGTTAATGCAATGAAAGCTGGAGAACAAGACTTGACTTGATAGGTCTATGAAAGGTGCCTTGAGCAGCTGAGTCTAGCTGAGAGGTCTCCCTACCCTTGGAGGTTGGAGTAGATGACCTCTGAGGTCCCTTCCAAGCTGAGCCATTCCATGATGGTACTGTGATTAAACACCAAAGCCTCACTGATCAGAAACTGTTTGGGGCCTCTCAGTTTGGTCGGGAAGCCTGTGCCACCCACTTGTGCAGGTGCTGAGAAGAATCGCTGATTCAGCTTCAGGGCTTTTTCTCCAAAGGCTGAAGGTGCTTTGGGAGGGGGAGGCAACTGCAATCCAAACTCCCTGTGTCCCCAAACGCTACCTGAATTGCGGTGTTCAATCACAAGGTGGCAGTTCTGCCTCACAGATAACTGTTGTTTTGCGCTCAGTTCCTTTTTGGTCCGGCTCCAAAGCATGCCAGTGCGTGTCTCCTGCCTCAGTGCACCTTTCTACCCTATCAGTAAAGATTCTTCCCATACTTGAAAGAACCTCTTCATACCTCCCCAGATTTCTACTCTTAATTCAAGCCTGCAGTGAATAGACTCTCGAACAGGAGAGAGGTTGCAAGGATGCTGCATTTTCTTTCCACAGCACTCCAGTCCACAGCAGGAACTTCCCTTGCAGTGATTTATGTCAAAGGACTGATACAATTGTGCCTATTAGTAGCAACAGGTTTTGGTTGCAGGTGAATTACCCCTTTATTTTACCTGGATTTTGTCCTCCTATCAGGACAGACTGGGGGATCTGGGGCTATTCAGTCTGGAGGAGAGAAGGCTCCCAGGAGACTTTCTTCTGGGCTTCCAGTATCTGAAGGGAGCTCCAAGAAAGCTGGGGAGGGACTTGTGAGGGTGACAGGGAGGAATAGTACCGTAATAGTGTCAGTCAGGGTTGGAAGGGACCACAAGGATCATCCAGTTCCAACCCCCCTGCCATTGGCAGGGACACCCCACACTACATCAGCCTGGCCAGAGCCTCATCCAGCCTGGGCTTAAACACCTCCAGGGACAGAGCCCCAACCACCTCCCTGGACAACCCATTCCAGGGCTTCACCACTCTCATGGGGAAGAACTTCCTCCTCACATCCAGCCTCAATCTCCCCACCTCCAGTTTCATTCCATTCCCCCTAGTCCTATCACTCCCTGAGATCCTGAGCAGTCCCTCCCCAGCCTTCTTGCAGCCCCCTTCAGATCCTGGAAGGCCACAATGAGGTCACCTGGGAGCCTTCTCTTCTGCAGCCTGAACAGCCCCAACTCCTTCAGTCTGTCCTCACAGGAGAGGTGCTCCAGCCCTCTGCTCATCCTCCTGGCCCTTCTCTGGACACCTTCCAGTACCTCCAGATCCCTCTTGTAATAGGGGCTCCAGAAATGGAGGCAGTACTCCAGGTGGGGTCTCAGCGGGGCTGAGCAGAAGGGGAGAATCACCTCCCTTGCCCTGCTGGCCACACTTCTCCTGCTGCAGCCCAGGATCTGATTGGCTTTGTGGGCTGCAAGTGCACACTGAGAGCTCCTGCTGAGCTTCTCCTCCCCCAGCACCCCCAAGGCTCTCTCCTCAGGGCTGCTTTCCAGCCAGTCCCTACCCAGCCTGGATTTGTACCTGGGATTGCCTCCACCCAGCTGCAGGACCCTGCCCTTGCTCTTGTTGAACCTCATGAGTTGGCTTGTGCCCACCTCTCCAGCCCTGATGCCTTCAGGCTCTCTGCTGAAGCAATGAGGAACACCAAAAGCACTCTGAGATCACAGCAGACAAGGAGCAGCTGCTAGACACAGGGTTAGGAAATGTTTTTGAGGTTCTTTCCAATCCTAACAACTCTATGATTCTATGATTTTGGTGCTCCTTGAGGTCATCTCTATCCAAAACTCATAACCTCCCTCCACAGGGAAGTGATGATGCCCCTGTACTCAGCCATGGTGAGGCCACAGCTTGAACACTGGGTTCTGAGTGCCACAACATAGGAAAGACATTAAGGGGATGGAGCTTGTCCAGAGGAGTTGGGGAGGGGTTTGGAGGACATCACATGAGGAGCAGCTGGGGGTTGTTCAGTATGGAGAAGAGCAGGTTGAGGGCAGGCCTCATTGCTCTGTCCAGCTCCCTGAAAGGAGGCTGGAGTGAGGCTGGTGGCCTCTTCTCCCAGGTAACCAACTATGATGAGTTTGGTGCTTTGGCTTTGTTGTTTCCTTTGTTTGGGGTATTTCTTGTTTGCTTGGATCCTTGTTCTATTGGAGGCTTTTTGGCTGGTATAGAGTTTTGGTGTGTTGGGGTTTTAGTGTTTGTTAAGAGGTTTGTCCTGCAGGGTTTTGGTTGGATTGGGTGGATTCCTGGTGGTGGTGGCTCTTTGCTTGGTTGGATTTTTGTTGTGTTGGTGGTGGCCTTTTGTTTGTTTCCTTGCTTTGTTGGTTGGTTGGGTTATTTTTTGTGACTTTTCAGCTGCTTTTCCATTTTCCTCACAATAAATCTGATCATTTCCTAAAGTGTTTAGCTCCACAAAGCCTATAGGCATGGTGAATGTGTTAACCTTACTGCAGCTTTATATACAGATGATATTTTTCCACTGAGCCAGGGATAGGACAAGAGACAACGGGCTTGGGCTCTGTCAGGGGAGGTTTAGATTGGACATGAGGGAATCATAGAATCATAGAATCAGCCAGGTTGGAAAAGACCTCAGAGATCATCAAGACCAACCTCTCACCCAACACCTCCTGACAGCTAAACCATAGCCCCAAGTGCCACATCCAATCCCCTCTTGAACACCTCCAGGGAACACCTCCTCACATCCAGCCTAAACCTCCCCTGGCGCAGCTTGAGACTGTGTCCTCTTGTTCTGCTGCTGGTTGCCTGGGAGAAGAGACCAACCCCCACCTGGCTACAACCACCCTTCAGGTAGTTGTAGAAAGCAATGACGTCTCCCCTGAGCCTCCTCTTCTCCAGGCTAAGCAACCCCAGCTCCCTCAGCCTCTCCTCACAGGGCTGTGCTCCAGACCCCTCCCCAGCCTTGTTGCCCTTCTCTGGACACCTTCAAGTCTCTCAATGTCCTTCTTAAACTGAGGAGCCCAGAACTGGACACAGGACTCAAGGTGTGGCCTAACCAGTGCAGTGTACAGGGGCAGAATGACCTCCCTGCTCCTGCTGGCCACACTCTTCCTGATGCAGGCCAGGATGTCCTTGGCCCTCCTGGCTGCCTGGGCACACTGCAGGCTCCTGTTCAGCTTATTATCAACCACTACCCCCAGGTCCCTCTCTGCCTGGCTGCTCTCAGCCACTCTGACCCCAGCCTGTAGCACTGCCTGGGGTTGCTGTGGCCAATGTGCAGCCCTGGCACTTGGATGTGTTCAATCTCCTGCCCTTGGACTCTGCCCATCTGTCCAGCCTGTCCAGGTCCCTCTGCAGAGCCTCTCTACCCTCCAGCAGATCAACTCCTGCCCCCAGTTTGGTGTCATATGCAAATTTACTGCTGATGGACTCAATGCCCTCATCCAGATCATCAATGAAGATGTTAAAGAGGCTGGGGCCCAGCACTGATCCCTGGGGCACACCACTGGTGCCTGGCTGCCAGCTGGCTGTGGCACCATTCACCACCACTCTCTGGGCTCAGCCTCCAGCCAGTTCCTAACCCAGCTCAGAGTGCTGCTGTCCAAGCCAGGGGCTGACAGCTTGGCCAGGAGAAAATGGAAAACCTCCATCCCTGGAGGTGTTCAAGAAGCTGTAGCTGTGGTGCTTTACACCATGGTAGTTGGGTTACAGTTGGGCTTGGTGAACTTCAAGGTCTCTTCTACCCTTAATGATAATATAAGTAGCCTGTACAAGTCATGCTGTGAGCTGCTGCAGTCCAGTTGGTAGTTGAAGTAATTTTATCATCTTAGTTGCTTTAAATTTTTAACAGGGCCTAAGTACAGGAAGGGAAAGAAGTCCTGAATGATATTTCAGATGACTTGCTGCAGGAATCAGGGTCATGCATAACCAACTGCTATGGCACAAGCTGCTTCCAGGCTGTGCTTGCTCCTCTTCTCAGTGCTTCAGTAGCTGAATATCTTGCGAGAATCAAGTGGTCCCTTTGGCTTTTCCTTGTCTTTGGGTTAATTGGCTTCATTTCTCACACAGAAATCAGTGTGCTATGGCTTTTTGGAATGGGAAGACTTTATTCTGGGAGTCATCTTCTGGGATTGCATTTTGAGCACAAGAGCCAGAATCAGCCAATGTTCCTTGGAGGTACACAGTGGCATGGAGCTGCGTTCTGTGCACCTCACTCACAGCCTGAAGGACTTGGGGCTGTTGAGTCTGGAGAAGAGCAGCCCCAGAGGGCATCTGAGCAATGCTCAGCCAGAGCTAAAGGAGCTGTGGGGGGCAAGAGGCTGAGGCCAGGCTCTGCTCAGTGGTGCCCAGGGACAGCACAAGGGGCAGTGGGCACAGACTGGAACCCAAGAGATTAAATCTGTACAGGAGGAGAAAGTTGTTTGTTGTGAGGGTGGTGGAGGCCTGGAGCAGGCTACCCAGAGAGGTTGTGGAGTCTCCTTGTGTGGAGAGCTTCCAACCCTCCTCAGGCCATTGTGCTGCTGAGTGAGTTGGTGTGGGTGACTTTAGCAGGGGGTGTGGGCAGGATGAACCCCAGAGATGCCTTCCAGCCCCCTCCATGCTGAGACTCTCTGAGTGTTGCAATTTTCTTCCCCCAAAGTAGAAAATAATAATCAATCACAACCTCCACCCCCAAATCATCCTGAGAGAGTGCAGCAGCTTTTGACTTTTTCCTCCCCCCCATTGTGTGAGCTTTGGTTTTCTTCTTCCAGGAAACTCAGCATAGTGGCAACCAATAACTTGTTTAAAAGGAAACCAAAGGTGACCTTTTCCACTCAGCAGAGCTGCCTAAAAGCAATACTTAGCATGATGCCCAAGACAGCATCAGCAGTCAGCCAGCTTGCTGTAAGGGCTCCAGCAGGACAGCACTTAGTGGAAGCCCTCCAACAGGAGACAGCAGGGGGATGTTCAACCCATGAGGACAAGCTTGTCCTTGTTTTCTTTTCTTCCTCCCTGAACATGCACACAGAGCAAATGCTTTCAGGCCTCTACCAAGCTGCATCACCTTATTGCTTGATTTTCTCATGAGCATAATAACAATAATAATAATAAACAACCATCCCTCAGGGCCTGTTTTGACCATCAATGAATCACCAAATCCCAGAGTGGCTCAGGGTGGAAGGGAGCTCAGAGCTCATCTGCTCCAAGCTCCCCACCATGCCCAGGGACACCTCTCAGCTACACTCAGCTGCTCAAGGCCTCAACCAGCCTGGCCTCAAACACCCCCAGCAAGGAGGCAGCCACAGCCTCCCTGGCCAGCCTGGGCCACACTCTCCCCACCCTCACAAGCAACAACTTCTGCCTCAGCTCCACTCTAACCCTGCTCTGCCTCAGCTTCAAACCATTGCCCCTTGGCCTGGCTCCAGACCCCCTCAGCAAAAGTCTCTCTGCAGCCTTCCTGCAGGATGCCTTCAGGTGCTGGCAGGCAGCTCTGAGGTGCCCCTGGAGCCTTCTCCTCTGCAGGCTGCACAGCCCCAGCTCCCTCAGCCTGTGCTCCCAGCAGAGCTGCTCCAGCCCTTGGAGCATCTTTGTGGCCTCCTCTGCGTTCTCTCCAGCAGCTCTGTGTCCTCCTTCTGCTGGGGACCCCAGAACTGGAGGCAGGATTGGAGGTGAGGTCTCACAGGAGCCATGATCCATCCTGATGTTTACTTTGGCTTCTTTGGTCATGAGCATCTTGTGTCTTTCTATTGCAGCACTTCAATTTTGAACAAGAAGCACAGAAAAGCCCTTTCCACAAGACACTCCACAGCTCTTGTGCAATGCAGAGCATCGTGAGAAATGCTTGGCAGCAAAGTGATTTTGCTAGCCTTAAACTGTACCTTTTTTTCCCCCTGTGTAGCAGCAGTGAAAACAATAAGGCTCAGGCTGTGTGTGCAGACACACCTAAAACACTAGACCTAAAGTTCTCCACTTTTTCTTGTCCTCATTCTCTTACAAATATTATTTTGGTGTCCTGATGCTGGGGAAGACTCTTGGAACACAAAATCCTGACATAGGTGTTCCTGGTTATTAGTGTAGATCTCTATGTGGAGTGTCACAAATGATTTTTCCTTCCTTATGCTATGGATGAAGATGATAGAGCTGGAGGAAGAGTTGTGCTTCACTACACAATCACAGAATTGTCAGGGTTGGAAGGGACCTCAAGGCTCAGCCAGTTCCAACCCCCCTGCCATGGGCAGGGACACCTCACACTACAGCAGGTTGCTCACAGCCACAGTCAGCCTGGCTGCAAACACCTCCAGGCAGGAGGCTTCCACCACCTCCCTGGGAGTCATTCCTTTCTTTGCATAGTTTATGATGTGAAGGTTTGTCCCTGCAAATGCCTAAAGGAGAATGAAATCACTGTTTTGTTTTGGGTTTGGTTTGGTTTGTCTTGTTTTGTCTTGGTTTGGTTTGGTTTGTCTTGTTTTCTCTTGGTTTGGTTTGTTTTCTCTTGTTTTGTCTTGGTTTGGTTTGTCTTGTTTTGTTTTGGTTTGGTTTGTCTTGTTTTGGTTTAGTTTGTCTTGTTTTCTCTTGGTTTGGTGTGGTGGGTTAATGCCCATTCTGAAAACAGGGGGGAGGGCTTGCAGGTGCTTTGTCCTCCCTGCAGGGTGTTTTCCCCCTGGGAAGCTGAGTCAGTCCCACTCCTTCCTCCCTGCCCAGCTAGGGTATAAAAGGGAAGGCATTGCAGTCATTAGGTCTCCTTTTTGGCTCCTGCCTCTCCTGGATGAGAGCTACTGCGGCTGCCTCCTGCTACTCTGCCACATGGTTGGGCCTGATCCTTCTCCCTGCTGCCTCTTCAGAGAGAGACTGGTTTTGTATTCATCTTCTTTATCCCCCTGCCATCCATCCTTGTTCCTTGCCCTTGCGAACCTTACCTGTTACTGTTATATATATATATATATATATATATATATATATTGTTTAAAGAAAACTCTTTACCTCTCTACTTCCAGGCCAACTCCAAATTATTGCTTGGTGGATTTGCTTCTTCCCTTTCCTTTTTTTTCCCTCTCTGTTGGGCGGGAGGAGGGGGGAGCAGGGGAGAGATTCTCAGCCTTGCCCCAGTCTGAGCTCTTTACTCCCAGTTAAGTCTCAAACCACCACATTTGGTTTGTCTTGGATTGTCTTGTCTTGGTTTGGTTTGTTTTGTCTTGTAGTTTTGTCTTGTCTTGTCTTGTCTTGTCTTGGTTTGGTTTGTATTGTTTTGTCTTTTGTCTTGGTTTGGTTTGTCTTGGTTTGTTTTGTTGTGGTTTGGTTTGGAGTTCTTTTGCCTTGTTTTGTCTTGTCTTGGTTTGGTTTGGTTTGTTGTAGTTTGGTTTGGGGTTTTTTGCCTTGTCTTGGGTTTTTTTGTTTGTTTTGTCTTGGTTTGTTTTGGGTTTTTCCCTCTCGTTGGGCAACATCTGCTCCCAGTTTGCTGTCATCTGCAAATGTGCTGATGACTGACTCAATGCCCTCATCCAGATCACCAATGAAGATGCTAAAGAGCACTGGGCCCAGCACTCATCCCTGGGGGACGCCACTATTGTGTTCGGTTTTCTTTCTTTGAATTTTTATTGTCTTGCGGGTTTTCACTGTTCTGATTTTTTGTTTTGTTATTTTTTTGAGATGAATTGTATAGAATACATAGAATAAAGCAGGTTGGAAGAGACCTTCAGGATCATTGCATCCAACCCATCAACCAATCATCCAACACCACCTAATCAACTAACCCATGGTACCAAGCACCCTATCAAGTCTCCTCCTGAACACCTCCAATGATGGTGACTCCACCACCTCCCCAGGCAGCCCATTCCAATGGGCAATCACTCTCTGTGTAGAACTTCTTCCTAACATCCAACCTAAACCTCCTCTGGCACAGCCTGAGACTGTGTCCTCTTGTTCTGGACACAGTCTTGTTGTTTTGTTATTTTTTAACTTTGGATTTTTTCTTGTTTTAGCTTTTGTTGGGTTTTATTTTTCAGATTTTTTTATTTTTTTTTTTTTTTATGTCTTTGGATTCTTGTTTCATTGGTGGTTTCCTGTTTGGTTGAGTTGAGTTGGTTGGTTTGGTTGAGTCCTGTGTCCAGTTCTTTGAGTCCTGTGTCCAATTCTGGGCCCCTCAGTTTAAGAAGGACATTGAGAGACTTGAAGGTGTCCAGAGAAGGGCAAGAAAGCTGGGGAGGGGTCTGGAGCACAGCCCTGTGAGGAGAGGCTGAGGGAGCTGGGGTTGCTTAGCCTGGAGAAGAGGAGGCTCAGGGGAGACGTCATTGCTTTCTACAACTACCTGAAGGGTGGTTGTAGCCAGGTGGGGGTTGGTCTCTTCTCCCAGGCAACCAGCAGCAGAACAAGAGGACACAGTCTCAAGCTGCACCAGGGGAGGTTTAGGCTGGAGGTGAGGAGAAAGTTCATCACAGAGAGAGTCATTCATCATTGGAATGTGCTGCCCAGGGAGGTGGTGGAGTTCCCCATCCCTGGAGGTGTTCAAGAGGGGATTGGATGTGGCACTTGGTGCCATGGTCTAGTCATGAGGTCTGTGGTGACAGGTTGGACTTGATGATTCTCGAGGTCTCTTCAAGCCTTGTTGATACTGTGAGACTGAGATTTTGTTTTGCTGGGTGTTTGGGTTGGGTTTTGGTTTTGTTGCTGGCTTTTGGTTGGTTTAATTTTCATTTTGTTGGTGTCTTTATCTTTGTTTGGATTTTTGTTTTCTTGGACTTTTATGACTGGATTCTTGTTTTGCTGGGTTTATTTTTTTTTCTTGCTTTGGATTTTTCTTTTTTTGGTGATTTTTTTCTCTGTTTTGATGTTTGTTTTGTTGTCATTTTCGGTTGTTTGGATTTTTGGTTTGTTGGAGTTTGTTGTTTGGTTGGATTTTTGTTTTCTTGCATTTTTTTTAGTTGGTTGGATTTCTGTTCTGTTGGGGATTTTTTACTGTGGATTTTTTTTTTGTTGTTTGGATTATAGTATTTTTGGTGGCTTTGTTGCTGGTTTGATTTGGTTTTCTTTTTGGTGGGTTGGCTCTTTGTGGCTTTTCAGCTGTTTTTCCATTCTCTTCAGAATAAATATGACAATTTCTAAAGTGTTTATCTCAGCAAAGCCTATAAGCATGATGCCTAATATAACCTTACTGCAGCTTTATATGCAGGTTAATTTTTTCCACAGAACTGCTGAGATTGGAAGAGACCTCTGAGGTCAAATCCACAGGCTCATAGAGTGTTAGGGTCTCTCACAGAAGGAACCTCTGGAGATCTGCCAGTCCAAGCCCCCCTGCCAGAGCAGGAGCAGAGAATCCAGCACAGGTCACACAGGAACACATCCAGACAGGGCTGGAAAGGCTCCAGAGAAGGAGACTCCACAACCTCTCTGGGCAGCTCTGGGACCCTCACAATGGAGAAGTTCCTCCTCCTGTTGAGGTGGAACCTCTTGTGCTGCAGTTTCCATCCCTTGCCCCTTGTTCTATCCCAGGGCACAAGTGAGCAGAGCCTGTCCCTGTCCCTTCCTTCCTGACCCCCAGCCCTCAGCTATTCATAGACATTGATCAGATCCCTCTCACTTTTCTCCTCTGTAGACTGAACAGCCCCAGGGCTCTCAGCCTCTCCTCCCCAGGCAGTGCTGCAGTTCCTTCAGCATCCTTGTAGCCCTCCCTTGGACTCTCTCCAGCAGATCCCTGTCCCTCCTGAGCTGGGCAGCCCAGAGCTGGATGCAATATTGCAGGTGAGGTCTCAGCAGGGCAGAGCAGAGGGGGAGGAGAACCTCCCTGGTTGTGCTGGCCACACTCCTCTGAATGCAGCCCAGGAGCCCCTTGGCCTTCTTGGCCCCCAGGGCACATTGCTGTTCCATGCAGAACTTGTTGTCCACCAGCACTCCCAGCTCTCAAAGGTCTTTTCCAATCCAGACAATTCTGTGTCTCTGTGAGTTGAAGGTCAAGGTTCTTTTTGTCTGCACAGCCATCTCTCTGCTCTGCTATGAGGAGTTTGTGCCTTGTGCTTGAGCCCAGGTGGGCAGATTTAGACTGGAGATTAGCAAGAAATTCTTTCCAGTGAGGATGATGAGACTCTGGCACAGGCTGCCCAGGGAGGCTGTGGCTGCCCAGGGAGGCTGTGGCTGCCCCCTGCCTGAGGACGTGCAAGAACAGGTTGAATGAGTCCTCGGGTAGCTGAGAGGTGCCCCTGGGCACAATGGGGAGGTTGGAGCAGATGAGCTCTGAGCTCCCTTCCAGACTAGGCCATTCTATGGGTTTAAATGAGATTTTCTTTGTTTAAATGAGATTTTCTTTAAGCATTCCTTTATTCTGCACCTTGCTTTTGTGTAATGATTCACCAAAACAGTCAGCTTTGGCATGTCTGGGTTGGGTTTACCTTTTGGCTTGGGTTTACCTTTCATTGGATGTCTTTGTTATTCCTGTTTTGACATTGGAGTAACTGTTGTGTGTTTTCTTGTCCCTGCCCCAGCAGCTGAGCCTCTTCTGTTTGTGCATGAGTTACTCAGCCACGAGTGATGGCACAGAGCTGCAAATTGTGACATGAAAGCTCTTCTCATTGCTCCTGCAATGTGATTTTTTCCCTTTTGTGGTTTCAGATCTTCACATGCCTATGCAGCTAATGGGAAGTACTAACTGCCCTCATTATAGATCTAAGAAAAGAAATATGAAGCAGATTTCTCCAGCAGGCTGCCCAGACCAACTCCTTCAGCTCCTTTCATTTCCATGGCCCATCATGTTTGCCGCTAATGTAGAACTGGATGAAGATTTATTGCCTCAACCCAGTGCTGCTGTGAAAAGTTTTCATCCAAGCCTTCCCACTTTTGTTGTTCTCCCTCTTTTGAAGCCATGAATCCCCACCAAAGAGCACTGAAAGGTAGCAAAACCTTCTTGGTTGTTCTGCCATCCCAAAGAACACTGCAAGACAGCAGAACATTCTGGGTTATTCTGCCATCCCATTACATTATCCAAAGGACTTTGCTGTTTCTCACCCATGTGTTGTTTGCAAGATTTCTCAGACTGTTTTCTTTTCATGGTTCCCTGGATGGTCCAAGGGCTGGAGCAGCTCTGCTGGGAGCACAGGCTGAGGGAGCTGGGGCTGTGCAGCCTGCAGAGGAGAAGGCTCCAGGGGCACCTCAGAGCTGCCTGCCAGCACCTGAAGGCATCCTGCAGGAAGGCTGCAGAGAGACTTTTGCTGAGGGGGTCTGGAGCCAGGCCAAGGGGCAATGGTTTGAAGCTGAGGCAGAGCAGGGTTAGAGTGGAGCTGAGGCAGAAGTTGTTGCTTGTGAGGGTGGGGAGAGTGTGGCCCAGGCTGGCCAGGGAGGCTGTGGCTGCCTCCTTGCTGCTCCAGGCTGGCTGAGGCCTTGAGCAGCTGAGTGTAGCTGAGAGGTGTCCCTGGACATGGTGGGGAGCTTGGAGCAGATGAGCTCTGAGCTCCCTTCCAACCTGAGCCATTCTGTGATCCTTGAAGTGTGGATAATAATTGGATCACATAATCATCATCATCTTCAGTCATCTCTCTTTCTGTTGCTGTACCACAGAGGAGCTGGCCATATGCTTTGCTCTGTATTTTCCAAGTGTGATTGTCAGTCTGGAGACACATGGAGTAAATAGCTGGTAAGAAATGAAATTGTACCATATGCTTTCAAATGTTGTGGAGACATTTGTAATTTTTCATATATATATGTGTGTATAAAACCCTTCTTATTTCCTGTTTGGGTTTAAGCATATGGTGGTAGATAACTTCTGCCACCAAGCAAACATACAGGTTAATGCCAGCTAGATGCACTATAAGTGTAGTCCTGATATCATCACAGAAGTATTAGAAGTATAATACCTATGGACAGAGAAAGCAACAGCTGAAAAGGACTCTTCAGGAAAGCATTGAGGTGTAACAGCTGCTTGGGATTCTTCCTCTCCATGTCCTGCAGAATGGAGTACAGCACATTCACAATGCAAGAAGAGTTCATCCCCAGCCTACTCGCAGAAATAAGGAATTATCCTATCCAGCTTCATCGAATCATGGAGTTACTCTGCTTGGAAATGACCCTCAAGGCACAATCACAGAATCACAGAAACATTCAGGTTGGAAAAGAGCCTCAGCATCACCAACTCCAAAGCAGAACTCTACTCTGCAAGGCTCACCCCTAAACCAGAGCCCCAAGCACCACAGCCAAACCACCTTCAAACACAGCCAGGCTTGGGGACTCCACCACCTCCCTGGGCAGCACATTCCAAGGCCTGACCACTCTGGATGGGAACAGATTCTTCCTACTCTCCAGTCTGAATCTCCCCAGGGGCAGCTTGAGGCCATTGCCTCTTGTTCTGTCACTAATTGCCTGTGAGAAGAGACCAGCAGCAGCCTCTCCACAACCTCCTTTCAGGGAGCTGTAGAGAGCCAGGAGGTCTCCCCTCAGCCTCCTCTCTTTCACACTAACCAGCCCCAGCTCCTTCAGCTGCTCTCCATCAGATTTCTTCTCCAGGCCCTTCCCAGCCTCCTTGCCCTGCTCTGCCCTGGCTCCAGCACTTCCACGGCTCTCTGCTATTGAGGTGCCCAGAACTGAACACAATACTGCAAGGGGACGATCCCCTCCCTGCTCCTGCCAATAAGTCCAACCATCATCCAACACCACTATGCTGACTAAACCATGTTCTACAGTCCCATGTGTACATCATTTCTGAACACCTCCAGTGGTGGTGACTCCACCACCTCCCTGGGCAGCCTGAGCAATTTTTCATTGAAGTACAAGTTGGATCTGTGGCCTTGGAAAATGAATGTTTGCAAGCCTGGCCTGAGGTAAATCCCATCAGTGTACATTGCTGGTGGGCTGTGCTGTCTGATGGAATGATCTTGGTTTGGACTGTGCTTGGCTCACAGAAACCATTTCTGTCCCAGTGATATTTTAATTAGTGCCCAGGACCCAAACAGAACACAGTGACTATATTGATTTTATTTACACTGTAATAGATCATTAATGACAATAGCACTCAAAAGAAACACAGTCATGCTGTAAATGAGCTTCCCTGCCATCTCACCTCACTGTCATTTCTAAAACCACTGGTTTGCTTGAGAGGAATCAGTAAATATGCAATGAGAAGGCTCACAGGCACCTCCTGAGCAGCCCTGCAGAGCTACAATGTGTTTCAACTGGGTGATGTGGAGCACTCCCCTCTGTTCTGTCCTCTGGCCACAGCTGACTGCTCCTCGTGGGGCACAGAGCAGGTAGATAGTTCAGTTGGAGCAATCCAGACCCTATTAATTGGTTTATAACTATGGATCCTATCTAGATTATTTTGTTAGCTTGACTAATGTCTCTCCAGGCATAACTGATAGTATGTGAATTATGGCAGTGCTGGGGGCAGGTAGTAAAGAAATCTGCTCCACAACCTCCTATGGACCTATCATCTTCCCACCTCCATTATGGGAGGGAACATCTCCCTGTGAGGCCAGGCTGAGGCAGCTGGGGCTTGGAGCTGGGAGCAGAGCAGCCTGAGGGCTGCCCTCATTGCTGGGGATCAAGCTGGGCAGGGCTGGAGCCAGGCTCTGCTCAGGGATGGCCAAGGACAGCACAAGGGGCACTGGGGGCAAGCTGGAGCAGAGGAGGTGCCAGGGGAAGAGAAGGGAAACCTTTGTCCCTGTGAGGGTGCTGGAGCCTGGAGCAGGCTGCCCAGAGAGGTTGTGGAGTCTCCTGCTCTGGAACCTTTCCAACCCCAGCTGGATGTGCTCCTGGGTGCCCTGCTCTGGCAGGGGACTTGGACTGGGTGATGTCTACAGGTGCCTTCCAACCCCTAACCTTCTGTGATTTATACCTCAAGGCTGCTTCAGAAGTATATGTTTAAAAGGTGTACAAAGGAGCAACCTACAAGCAATAGGCTTCCAATCCAGCATAGATCAATGGGCTACAGCCAGCCCCAGCATTACAGCTACTACCAAGCTGGGCTTAAGAATAGGTCAGTAACTGTCCTAAACCATCAGTATTTATTTGCAATTTGGGCATTCCTGTAGCAGGAGGTTCCATCTGAACAGGAGGAGAAACTTTAGTGTGAGAGTGTGGAGAGGTTGTGGAGTCTCCTTCTCTGGAGACATTCCAAGCCACCCTGGCCATATTGCTGTGTGCCCTGCCCTGGGTTACCCTGCTCAAGCAGGGAGTTCAGACTGGATGATCTTTGGATGATCTTCCAAGACCTAACATCCTGTGATTCTGTGATGGTTAGGGCTGACAGAGCCTTTGGTTTGCACTCAACCACTTGCTAAGTTCAGCTCTTCAAACTTAAGTCTGGGGTCTCATAGGCTGAGTTTTTTTCAAGGAAACTGAGAGTCTATAGAACAGAACAGAACAGAACAGAACAGAATAGAATAGAATAGAATAGAATAGAATAGAATAGAATAGAATAGACCAGGTTAGAAGAGACCTTCAAGATCAACCAGTCCAACCTATCATCCAATACCACCTAATCAACTAACCCATGGCACCAAACACCCCATCAAGTCTCCTCCTCAACACCTCCAGGGATGGGGACTCCACCACAACCCCAGGCAGCCCATTCCAATGGGCAATCACTCTCTCTGTGTAGAACTGCCTCCTAACCTCCAGCCTAAACCTCCCCTGGCACAGCTTGAGACTGTGTCCTCTTGTTCTGCTGCTGGCTGCCTGGGAGAAGAGACCAACCTCTGCCTGTCTATAACCTCCCTTCAGGGAGTTGGAGAGAGCAAGAAGGTCTCCCCTGAGCCTCCTCTTCTGCAGGCTAAGCAGCCCCAGCTCCCTCAGCCTCTCCTCACAGGGCTGTGTTCCAAGCCCCTCCCCAGCTTTCTTGCCCTTCTCTGGACACCTTCCAGCAAGACAACCTCCTTCCTAACCTGAGGAGCCCAGAACTGGACACAGGACTCAAGGCGTGGCCTCAGCAGTGCAGTGTACAGGGGTACAATGACCTCCCTGCTCCTGCTGGCCACACTCTTCCTCATGCAGGGTAGGATGCCATTGGCCTTCTCGGCTGCCTGGGCACACTGCAGGCTCATGTTCAGCCTACCATCAACCAGCACCCCCAGGTCCCTCTCTGCCTGGCTGTTCTCAGCCACTCTGACCCCAGCCTGTAGCACTGCCTGGGGTTGCTGTGGCCAATGTGCAGAACCTGGCACTTGGATGTGTTCAATCTCCTGCCCTTGGACTCTGCCCATCTGTCCAGCCTGTCCAGGTCCCTCTGCAGAGCCTCTCTACCCTCCAGCAGATCAACTCCTGCCCCCAGCTTGCTGTCATCTGTAAATATACTGATGATGGACTCAATGCCTCAGGAAAAAAAAAACCACTATCTTCCCAATCAGTCCTTAACTCTGCACCCAGCTTGTATGTCACAACTGATAATGAACATTTCCCCCTTCTGCCTGCAGCTCCCCAGACAGAGATGCTGTGGCTGGAGGAATGTTGCACATTCAACCATTCCCCCACGCTCCTGCCCTCTGCATGTCTTTCATCCCCAGCTCACTCTCATGCAATTATCTTTTCCTGTGCCAGAACTTCACTAAAAACTCTCTGTTTGATAAAAAGAAGGGGGGGGTGGGGTGGGGGTTGGGTTGGGAAGAGGAAGAAGAAAAGAAATCAAAGACCTTTAGGAGGTATCTTTATTATCCTGGGGAAGAAAACATTTCAAAAGCAGGACCAAAATAGGGAGACAGGAGAAGAAGATTAGAGAAAGACACAGCATCATAGAGCAGCAGAGTGGCAGAGACTGATTAGAGCTGAAAGATTCTGCCCTTAAAAATAGGAAAAGAAAAGAAAAGAAAAGAAAAGAAAAGAAAAGAAAAGGAAAGAAAAGAAAAGAAAAGAAAAGAAAAGAAAAGAAAAGAAAAGAAAAGAAAAGAAAAGAAAAGAAAAGAAAAGAAAAGATGAAAAAAACCCCAACCCCTTTGTTCAGAGCACTGCAGAAATATCAGACAATAATTTATCCGCTCTCTGGAGCTGTTGAGGCCCCCACAATGCCTCTGATCTGTAGCAAATGTAGGGCTTGGCTAAAAGTCTTCCTAAAGTGAAAATTACTTCCTTTCTGTTGGCTTTTGTTTGCTTGTTTGTTTCACAGTATCACTGAGGTTGGAAGAGACCTCGAGGATCATCGAGTCCAACCTGTCACCACAGACCTCATGACTAGACCATGGCACCAAGGGCCACATCCAATCCCCTCTTGAACACCTCCAGGGATGGGGACTCCACCACCTCCCTGGGCAGCACATTCCAATGGGCAATGACTCTTTATGGGAAGAATTTTCTCCTCACCTCCAGCCTAAACCTCTCCTGGCACAGCTTGAGACTGTGTCCTCTTGTTCTGGTGCTGTTTGCCTGGCAGAAGAGACCAGCCTCTTCCAGGCTACAATCTCCCTTCAGGGAGTTGTAGAAAGCAATGAATTCACCCCTGAGCCTCCTCTTCTCCAGGCTAAGCAACCCCAGCTCCCTTAGCCTCTCCTCACAGGGCTGTGCTCCAGACCCCTCCCCAGCTTTCTTGCCCTTCTCTGGACACTTTCAAGTCTCTCAATATCCTTCCTAAACTGAGGAGCCCAGAACTGGACACAGGACTCAAGGTGTGGCCTCAGCAGTGCTGAGCACAGGGCACAATGACTTCCCTGCTCCTGCTGGCCACACTTTTCCTAATGCAGGCCAGGATGCCCTTGGCCTTCTTGGCCACCTGGGCACACTGCTGACTCACATTCAGGTGGCTGTCAATCAGCACCCCCAGGTGCCTCTCTGTTTGGCCGCTCTCAGCCACTCTGACCCCAGCCTGTAGCTCTGCATGGGGTTGTTGTGGCCAAAGTGCAGCACCTGGCACTTGGACTTGTTGAATGCTATCCTGTTGGCCTCTGCCCATCTGTCCAGCCTGTCGAGGTCCCTCTGCAGAGCTCTTCAACCCTCCAGCAGATCAACTCCTGCCCCCAGCTTGCTGTCATCTGCAAATTTACTGCTGATCGACTCAATCCCTCATCCAGATCATCAATGAAGATGTTAAAGAGGATGGGGCCCAGCACTGATCCCTGGGGGACACCACTGGTGCCTGGCTGCCAGCTGGCTGTGGCACCATTCACCACCACTCTCTGGGCTCAGCCTCCAGCCAATTCCTGACCCAGTTCCTAACCCAGCACAGAGTGTTGCTGTCCAAGCCACGAGCTGACAGCTTGGCCAGGAGTTTGCTGCTGGGGGCAGTATCAAAGGCCTTGCTTTGTTCGTTTCGGGTTGGTTGGCTTTTTGTTTTTTTAGTTGTTAGGGGTTTTTTATGGGGTGATTTTTTGTTGGTGTGGTTGTGGTTTTGCTTTGGTAGTTTATGGTTTTAAATGTCTTTGTATTTACTTAATTATCAGATTGTGCTTTGGGCTGGGGGTGTGGTGTTCTTCTGCTTCTTGAATATTAGTTACTCCATCTGTGGCTCTCTCTCCAGGGATGCTGTTTCTAGGGAGGATTTTACCAAACCATCGACAGCTGCGCTGCTGCTAGCTTCAGTTCTCAATATATGAAAGAAATATTGCATAGAATTAGAGAATCAGAGAATTGTCAGGGCTGGAAGGGACCTCAAGGCTCAGCCAGTTCCAAGCCTCTGCCATGGGCAGGGACACCTCACACTACAGCAGGTTGCTCACAGCCACAGCCAGCCTGGCTGCAAACATCTCCAGGCAGGAGGCTTCCACCACCTCCCTGGACAACCTGTGCCAGGCTCTCACCACCCTCATGGCCAACAACTTCTTCCTCACAGCCAATCTCAATCTCCCCACTTCTAATTCTGCTTCATCCCCCCCAGTCCTATCCCTCCCTGACACCCTCAAAAGTCCCTCCCCAGAATGCATGTGGAATACACTTGGAAAGCATGTGGAATGCATGTGGAATACACCTGTAGTACATGTGGAATGCACTTGGAATACATGTGGAATGAATGTGGAATACACTTGGAATGCATATGGAAATCATGTGGAATACATGTGGAATGCATGTGGAATACATGTGGAATACACCTGCAGTACACGTGGAATGCACGTGGAATACATGTGGAATGCATGTGGAATACACTTGGAATGCATGTGGAACACATGTGGAATACACTTGGAAAGCATGTGGAACACGTGGAATGCATGTGGAACACATGGAATATACTTGGAAAGCACTTGGAAAGCATGTGGAACACATGTGGAACACATGTGGAACACATGTGGAATGTACTTGGAAAGCATGTGAAACGCATGTGGAATGCATGTGGAATACACTTGGAAAGCATGTGGAAGACGTGGAACACATGTGGAATACACTTGGCAAGCATGTGGAACTCATGTGGAACATGTGGAAAACCCTTGGAAAGCCTGTGGAACGCATGTGGAACACACTTGGAAAGCATGTGGAACATATGTGGAATACACTTGGAAAGCATGTGAAACGCACGTGGAACGCATGTGGAATACCCTTGGAATGCATGTGAAACGCATGTGGAACGCATGTGGAATACAATTGGAAAGCATGTGGAACATATGTGGAATACATTTGGAAAGCATGTGGAATGCATGTGGAACACATGTGCAATACACTTGGAAAGCATGTGAAGTGCATGTGGAACACTTGTGGCATACACTTGGAAAGCATGTGGAACGCATGTGGAACACATGTGGAATACACTTGGAATACACTTGGAAAGCATGCGGAAGACATGTGGAACACATGTGGAATACACTTGGAAAGCATGTGGAACGCATGTGGAACGCATGTGGAATATACTTGGAATACACTTGGAAAGCATGTGGAAGACATGTGGAACACATGTGGAATACACTTGGAATACACTTGGAAAGCATGTGGAAGACATGTGGAACACATGTGGAATACACTTGGAATACACTTGGAAAGCATGTGGAAGACATGTGGAACACACGTGGGATACACTTGGAAAGCATGTGGAATGCATGTGGAAGGCATGTGGAATTCAGGTGTGTGCACACAAACCTTAGCTGAGCTTGTGGAATGCCTGCTGCAGAAGAATGGGAAGCAAGTGGGGAATGTGCAGCTGAATTCCCTGAGCTGTGTGGTCCTTGGCTGGCATTTGTGTTGGGCTCTCTCGGCAGATGGATGGACAAACCTGAGCGACTGGATTAAAGCCCCAGGAACTGATTGGACTTCAGCCTGTGTTTGGGTTGATGGAAGTCACTTATCAGTGAAAGGATGAAATGATGCAGCTCCAACCAGCTTTCAGGATGCCTGGTGCTTGGGTGTTGCGCTTCAGATCAAGTGGATCTGAGTCATTTGAAACCCCCTTGCAAGGGTTTGACTCTTTACTGTGGCAGTCGGCTGCCTTTGATCCCCATTATTTGTATTTCCTACACTTTCTGTCCTCCATTCTAGGGTGAAGGAACATTGCCTGGGGAGGAGGTGGGTTGTATATGATGGACTGGTGGAAAAACTACTATGAGAGTGCTGAAGCCTGGAGCAGGCTGCCCGGAGAGGTTGTGGAGTCTCCTTCTCTGGAGACCTTCCAACCCCACCTGGATGTGTTCCTGTGTGACCTGTCCTGGGTGACCTTGATCTGGCAGAGGGGCTGGACTGGATGATGTCTGCAGGTCCCTTCCAACCCTCAACCTTGTTCTGTGATTCTGTGGAAAGCTTTGAGTCATTGTGCTGCTGGGCAAGCTGCTGTGGGTGCCCTGCTTTAACAGGGGGCTTGGACTGGGTCATCTCCAGAGGTGCCTTCCAATTCCCAGCATTCCTGATTCTCTGATTCTGTGTCTTCCAGTCCCCACCAGTCTGTGATTCTGTCCTGGGTGGTGGTGCATAACCAAGTCCCCCATTCCAAAGTGTATTTTGGAAAGCACTGCTCCCAACAGTATTCCATTTCTTTGTTGCTCTTGACATCCTGCAGCTAATGTTGTGATTCCCATTTGTTTATGCTCAGAAAAACCTTGGTTTGGAGCTGAGAGATTTGCTCCTCCTGCAGTTAGCTAAGCAAAATAAGATGCTGCAGAAACGACTCAGGTTTGTTTTCTGCTTCCTCTGAAGAAGTGATTTTATAGCTACTTGAAGATGAGTTTTGGAGGAGAAGGGAGTTGCTTGGCAACTCAGATGCAATATTTGCACTGGTACCTGCAGTGTGGTTTCCCTGTTTCTCGGGGAAAGGGCAGAGTGAATGGCTGTGATGTTTCTACTTCTATGTCTCCTTTCAGTTGTTGCTCCTGTTGCTGGCTGCTGGGTTTTGATGCTGCTCCTTGTTTGTGTTATGGTGGTGCTCTGGACCCTGTGCCAGGAGGACTCATGGTGGGCAACATACAACTGCTTGTCTGAATTAGAGTACTTTCTGCAGAGGTTTTGCAAACTAAGTTCATGAAATCTGGGGTGGGTGAAGAAGAGTGTGGCAGGCAGGTTGAGAGAGGTCCTCCACCCCCTCTAATATCTCTTAGTGAGGTCACATCTGGAGTACTGGGTCCAGTTCTGGGCTCCCCAGTTCAAGAGAGACAAGGAACTACCGGAGAGAGTCCAGGGGAGGCTATGAAGATACTGAGGGACCTGGAGCAGCTCTGGAAAGCTCAACCCTGGGGCTGTTGCCCTGGAGAAGAGCAGCCCCAGAGGGGAGATGAGCAATGCTCAACAAGAGATGAAGGATGGGGGGCGGGGCAAGAGGCTGGGGCCAGGCTCTGGTCAGAGGTGCCCAACAACAGAACAAGGAGTAAATGGTTACATCTGAAGAGGAGGAGACGCTGCTTTGTTGTGAGGGTGCTGGAGGCCTGGAGCAGGCTTCCAAGAGAGGCTGTGGAGACTCCTTCTCTGGAGGGATTCCAACACCCTCAGGTGATTGTGATGCTGGGCAAACTGCTGTGAGTGCCCTGCTTTAGCAGTGGGGTTGGACTGAGTGAGAGTAAAGACTGCTCCAGGTGTTTTGCATCAAGCCTTTGACACCATCCCCCACAGCAAACTGCTGGCCAAGCTGTCAGCCCCTGGCTTGGACAGCAGCTCTCTGAGCTGGGTTAGGAACTGGCTGGAGGCAGGGTCCAGAGGGTGGTGGTGAATGGTGCCATAGCCAGCTGGCAGCCAGGCACCAGTGGTGTGCCCCAGGGATCAGTGCTGGGCCCTGTGCTCTTTAACATCTTCATTGATGATCTGGATGAGGGATTGAGTCAATCAGCAGTAAATTTGCAGATGACAGCAAGCTGGGGGCAGGAGTTGATCTGCTGGAGGGTAGAGAGGCTCTGCAGAGGGACCTCGACAGGCTGGACAGATGGGCAGAGGCCAAGGGCAGGAGATTAAACACATCCAAGTGCCAGGTGCTGCACATTGGCCACAACAACCCCATGCAGAGCTACAGGCTGGGGTCAGAGTGGCTGAGAGCAGCCAGGCAGAAAGGGACCTGGGGGAACCAGTGGACAGCAGCTGAACATGAGCCTGCAGTGTGCCCAGGTGGCCAAAAGGGCCAATGGCATCCTGGTCTGCATCAGGAAGAGTGTGGCCAGCAGGAGCAGGGAAGTCATTGTGCCCTGTGCTCAGCACTGCTGAGGCCACACCTTGAGTCCTGTGTCCAGCTCTGGGCTCCTAAGGTTAGGAAAGATGTTGAGATTCTGGAAGGTGTCCAGAGAAGGGCAAGAAAGCTGGGGAGGGGTCTGGAGCACAGCCCTGTGAGGAGAGGCTGAGGGAGCTGGGGTTGCTTAGCCTGGAGAAGAGGAGGCTCAGGGGAGACCTTCTTGCTCTCTCCAACTCCCTGAAGGGAGGTTGTAGACAGGCAGAGGTTGGTCTCTTCTCCCAGGCAGCCAGTACCAGAACAAGAGGACACAGTCTGAGGCTGTGCCAGGGGAGGTTTAGGCTGGAGGTGAGGAGAAAGTTCTTCCCAGAAAGAGAGATTGGCCACTGGGATATGCTGCCCAGGGAGGTGGTGGAGTCACCATCCCTGCAGGCATTTAAGAGGGGATTGGATGTGGCACGTGGAGCCATGGTTTAGTTGTCAGGAGGTGCTGGGTGACAGGTTGGCATTGATGATCTCTGAGGCCTTTTCCAACCTTATTGATTCTATGATTCTGTGATCAATGAGCAGGGGGTAGAAAATCTTGTCATTTCCATTCAAGCCTCATTGCATTCATTTATTGGAGTTGTTTAAACACCCTGACAGGATAAGTAATTGGTAGGCACCCCAAGAACATCCCCAGAACCAAATGAAAAGGGGAAGGTGGCTATGTGTTTCTTTCTTCTCTTTTGTTTTTCCCTGTGGTTTTTTTTTTTTTGCTAGGCACTTTTGTTTTTCCAAAGATGATCTCAAGAGAACATTTGTATGGAAGCTGTTGTTGGAGGTGGGGGTGGAGGAGGGCTGGAAGAACGTTTCTATTTGGAAATACTCTTTGCATCTCACCAATGAATAAAACATAGCCCTTTGTGTGCACATTAGATTATGGAGCATGACTAATCTTGGAATACTTGCTGGCTTGCCCAAATTCCAGCAAATTAGCAGATTAGCTCAAGTTGCCATTAATAAAAGATGAAACTGCCACCTTTAGACTCAGCTAAAAAAGGGAAAACCAAAGAAGCCAAACAAACCACCACGAAGCCTCCTGAAAACTCTTCCTGTTGGCTGCTCAGTAAGCAGCAATAACAGCTATAAAGCTGTTGACTTCATCATGCTAAGACTTTGTGAGGGAGCTGGGGGTGTTCAGCCTGCAGAGGAGAAGGCTCCAGGGGCACCTCAGAGCTGCCTACCAGCACCTGAAGGCATCCTGCAGGAAGGCTGCAGAGAGACTTTTGCTGAGGGGGTCTGGAGCCAGGCCAAGGGGCAGTGGTTTGAAGCTGAGGCAGAGCAGGGTGAGAGTGGAGCTGAGGCAGAAGTTGTTGCTTGTGAGGGTGGGGAGAGTGTGGCCCAGGCTGGCCAGGGAGGCTGTGGCTGCCTCCTTGCTGGGGGTGTTTGAGGCCAGGCTGGCTGAGGCCTTGAGCAGCTGAGTGTAGCTGAGAGGTGTCCCTAGGCATGGTGGGGAGCTTGGAGCAGATGAGTCTGAGCTCCCTTCCAACCTGAGCCGTGCTGAGGTGAAACTGAGATATTTTGGCTCTACTTTCACAGGTTCACTTGTGCCTCCAGGATCTGGAGCAGCTCTGCTGTGAGCACAGGCTGAGGGAGCTGGGGCTGTGCAGCCTGCAGAGGAGAAGGCTCCAGGGGCACCTCAGAGCTGCCTGCCAGCACCTGAAGGCATCCTGCAGGAAGGCTGCAGAGAGACTTTTGCTGAGGGGGTCTGGAGCCAGGCCAAGGGGCAATGGTTTGAAGCTGAGGCAGAGCAGGGTCAGAGTGGAGCTAAGGAGCCCTATGAGAAGAGGCTGAGGGAGTTGGGGTTGTTTAGCCTGGAGAAGAGGAGGCTCAGGGGAGACCTCATTGCCCTTTACAACTACCTGAAAAGTGGTTGTAGTCAGGTGGGGGTTGGTCTGTTCTCTCTAGCAACCAGTACCAGAACAAGAGGACACAGTTTCAAGCTGTGCCAGGGGAAGTTTAGGCTCAAGGTGAGGAGAAAGTTCTTCACTGAGAGTCATTGGTTATTGGAATGTGCTGCCCAGGGAGGTGGTGGAGTCCCCATCCCTGGAGGTGTTCAAGGGGGGATTGGATGTGGCACTTGGTGCCATGGTCTAGTCATGAGGTCTGTGGTGGCAGGTTGGACTCAATGATCCTTGAGATCTCTTCCAACCTTGGTGAGACTGTGAGACTGTGAGGCAGAAGTTGTTGCTTGTGAGGGTGGGGAGAGTGTGGCCCAGGCTGGTCAGGGAGGCTGTGGCTGCCTCCTTGCTGGGGGTGTTGGAGGCCAGGCTGGCTGAGGCCTTGAGCAGCTGAGTGTAGCTGAGAGGTGTCCCTGGGCATGGTGGGGAACTTGGAGCAGATGAACCCTGAGCTCCCTTCCCGCCTGAGCCATTCTTTGATTCTGTGATCAGGAGACCTCCCTGGGAGCAGGGGGGAGGTAGGTAGACGCAGCAGCTCCAGCTCATCATAGGGGAACTTCTGTTCTCTCATTATCATTGGTGTCTTCTCTCCCCTGATTTAATCAATAGGCAGATTACATGTTGACAGTCAGCATCTCAGTGTCAGAACGAACACTAAATCAAATCAGCTCCAGAAATATGCTGAAGATTATACAGCTCTGCCCAGTGGTGGGTTGGTGGGATGGTTTTTTCTTTCCCCTGCTAAGATAAAACTCCCAGCAGTGACAGCTAAGGTGCTGCAGTCTGCCAAAGGCACCGTGTCAGCAACGTGAGCCTTGAGGAATGGAATTACCAAAGACTTTAAAGTATAAAATAGAAATAGCTGGGGGGGGTGACAGAGAGGTTAAAAAAAAGCCCAGGGAAAATCTTGGTCTGCTTGTGGATGCATCACAGACATGGCCTTTGGGTGCAGCCATCCATGGGTCCATGTCCAAGGGGAATCCAGTCATGAATGGAGTCCCTCAGGGATCAGTACCTTGACCACATGCAGAGCAGTCGGGGCACATCCAACCTCTGAAAATAAATAATTAAAGCCCAGAGTACTAGCAGTGGAGCTGACCCAAGCTTTTCTGTGTAAAACTGGTCTCACATGTTGTGTAAGAAATCAATAGGAGGTCTGACAACCTCTCCCAGAGCTCATCCAAACTCCTCCTCCTAGGAGTGAAAACAGAATCCTAGCCTCATCGACTCCAACCTCACTGCCTCTTACCTACCCTGCTCAAGGCCTCAGCCAGCCTGGCCTCCAACACCCCCACCAAGGAGGCAGCCACAGCCTCCCTGGCCAGCCTGGGCCACACTCTCCCCACCCTCACAAGCAACAACTTCTGCCTCAGCTCCACTCTCACCCTGCTCTGCCTCAGCTTCAAACCATTGCCCCTTGGCCTGGCTCCAGACCCCCTCAGCAAAAGTCTCTCTGCAGCCTTCCTGCAGGATGCCTTCAGGTGCTGGCAGGCAGCTCTGAGGTGCCCCTGGAGCCTTCTCCTCTGCAGGCTGCACACCCCCAGCTCCCTCACCTGGGAGGCAGGTGCCTGGTGTAGGAGTGGAAGGTTTCTGAAGAAGCAGGCAAGCAACACTTTGCACAACAAAATGTCAGAGCCAAGAGATTCAAACTGAAGCTATGTAGGTGATTTTTGCAGTGCTGTGGTGGTCATTGTTAATTTATGGGTATTCAAAACCAGCAATGGCTTTGCATAGCATTATTGTGAGATGTCTCTATATTAATTGTAAGACTTTAAGATTAAAGGGGGAAAAAAAAGGCTCAATATAGAAAAGTTCTAAAGTGGTTTGGGTGGTTTTTTTTTTGCTATGATAAGCATCAGTGAGTCCTACAGAATCTCCTTTTGGCTGCCATAAATCATGTTGGTGGGAAGTCTCCACCAGTCCCCATTCTCTACCTGGAGACTTTCTACCCTGATACTCCTTGTCACCCACTTTATAATATTTATATCAAGGATCAGCAATCTTGACAAAACCAGGAGCAAGCATTTGAAACCCCAGTCCAAGCTGGAAGGACCCGTTGCCAAGGGAGCGTGACACAGAACTTCTGCAGGCCAGAGCTGCACCCAGGCAGAGGCAAGGAGCAGGAGAAAAGTAATATCACTTGCAGGAGCTGCTTGCAGCTCTTGGAGTTATTTAGGGTCAAACTACATTTGCCTTTTCTCACATGGGGTATCTCAGTACCAGAACAAGAGGACACAGTCTCAGGCTGTGCCAGGGGAGGTTTAGGCTGGAGGTGAGGAAGAAGTTCTACACAGAGAGAGTGATTGCCCATTGGAATGGGCTGCCTGGGGAGGTGGTGGAGTCACCATCCCTGGAGGTGTTCAGGAGGAGACTTGATGGGGTGCTTGGTGCCATGGGTTAGTTATTTGGGTGGGTAGGATTGGTTGATGGGTTGGACACGATGATCTTGAAGGTCTCTTCCAACCTGGTCTATTCTCTCCTCTCCTCTCCTCTCTTCTCTTCTCTTCTCTTCTCTTCTCTTCTCTTCTCTTCTCTTCTCTTCTCTTCTCTTCTCTTCTCTTCTCTTCTCTTCTCTTCTCTTCTCTTCTCTTCTCTTCTCTTCTCTTCTCTTCTCTTCTCTTCTCTTCTCTTCTCTTCTCTTCTCTTCTCTTCTCTTCTCTTCTCTTCTCTTCTCTTCTCTTCTCTTCTCTTCTCTTCTCTTCTCTTCTCTTCTCTTCTCTTCTCTTCTCTTCTCTTCTCTTCTCTTCAGTAGTAGTTACCAGGGATAAGAGCTGCTTGATAGAAGCCATCCATCAAGGTAATTGCTGCAAGTGCCTTTCTCTGGGAGGATGCCAACACGTGCTGGAAAGAGCCTCAGGTGAGGGCGGCACAGCCACAATGGGAGCCTGCCCAAACCAAGCAGCAGCAGTGCCAAAGCCCTGTCTTCAGCCCAATGTGCTAAGGGGAGGGCATGGTGAGCACACAGCATAGCCCTCTGTGAAGCTGGGGGCTGTAGAAGTTTGCTGCTGTGGGGGGGACTGACAAGGAAAGCAACCCTGCTCCAGCTCCCTGGCAACTCCTGTACTTACATCAAACTAGAGGGGTTAGCACATATTTTATGTGCTTTAGGGGGTTTATTTTGGATTATAAGCAAGTTTATCTCCTCCCCCCCAGGCCTAGTCACTGCCTGTGGTATTTTTACAGTGACTGTTACTCTTCACCTAATAAGACACCTACACATCCAGCTAATGCAAGAAGCCTGGTGACATAAGATTGTGACATTAGCATACAGAGCTTCTCATGCATAATTTATAGGGAACATGGTTTCAGCTATTTTCTCCCTGCCCCTCCTTTGTGGATGCCAGGCGTAGTGTTCAGTTCCAGCTAATCCTTTCATCTTTTTGCAATCTCCCTTCTGAAGGTCAAGCTGAATGCAATATTCCTTACATAACCCACAGCAAGGTCAGTCCTTGAATTGGATGATCAGAAGTTCCCTCAGGAGGATGAAGAGGGAGAGAGCAATCAGTGCACCTCCCGAACCTAACCCTAGCTAATTACTGAACCTTTCCCAACCAAAATGCCTTTATTGGAACAGAAAATAACACCAGCACCGTGCTTTTCACAGGCTGGAGGGCAAGGAACCACACAGAGCACACAACCAGAGTTTCCTTCTAAACTGCATTCCTGATGCTTTAAACCAGTGGCTGTGCGTGCTGCAAAATTAGCTTTTAACTTTGTTTGATCATGGAATCCTGCAGCGGCTCAGGCTGGAAGGGAGCTGAGAGCTCATCTGCTCCAAGCTCCCCACCATGCCCAGGGACACCTCTCAGCTACACTCAGCTGCTCAAGGCCTCAGCCAGCCTGGCCTCCAACACCCCCAGCAAGGAGGCAGCCACAGCCTCCCTGGCCAGCCTGGGCCACACTCTCCCCACCCTCACAAGCAACAACTTCTGCCTCAGCTCCACTCTCACCCTGCTCTGCCTCAGCTTCAAACCACTGCCCCTTGGCCTGGCTCCAGAGCCCCTCAGCAAAAGTCTCTCTGCAGCCTTCCTGCAGGATGCCTTCAGGTGCTGGCAGGCAGCTCTGAGGTGCCCCTGGAGCCTTCTCCTCTGCAGGCTGCACAGCCCCAGCTCCCTCAGCCTGTGCTCACAGCAGAGCTGCTCCAGATCCTGGAGGCACAAGTGAACCTGTGAAAGTAGAGCCAAAATAACTCAGTTTCACCTCAGCACATGCAAATCCTGGCCTGAGCTGTGCAGTGATTTCCAGGGTACAGACTGCACCACAATTTCTGTGTTCAATTTTAAATCACAGAATCATAGAATCAATAAGGTCAGAAAAGACCTCAGGGGTCCTCGAGTCCAACCTGTCACCAAACACCTCCTGACAACTAAACCATGACTCCAAGTGCCACATCCAAGCCTTTTTTGAACACCTCCAGGGATGGGGACTCCACCACCTCCCTTGGTAGCACATCCCAGTGGCCAGTTACTCTTTCTGGGAAGAATTTTCTCCTCACCTCCAGCCTAAACCTCCCCTGGCACAGCTTGAGACTGTGTCCTCTTGTTCTGGTGCTGGCTGCCTGGGAGAAGAGACCAACCCCCACCTGGCTACAACCTCCCTTCAGGGAGTTGGAAAGAGCAAGAAGGTCTCCCCTGAGCCTCCTCTTCTCCAGGCTAAGCAACCCCAGCTCCCTCAGCCTCTCCTCACAGGGCTGTGCTCCAGACCCCTCCCCAGCTTTCTTGCCCTTCTCTGGACACCTTCCAGCAGCCCAACCTCCTTCCTAACCTGAGGAGCCCAGAACTGGACACAGGACTCAAGGTGTGGCCTCAGCAGTACTGAGCACAGGGCACAATGCCTTCCCTGCTCCTGCTGGCCACACTCTTCCTGATGCAGGCCAGGATGCCATTGGCCCTCCTGGCTGCCTGGGCACACTGCAGGCTCATGTTCAGCCTACCATCAACCACTACCCCTAGGTCCCTCTCTGCCTGGCTGCTCTCAGCCACTCTGACCCCAGCCTATAGCACTGCCTGGGGTTGTTGTGGCCAATGTGCAGCACCTGGCACTTGGATGTGTTCAGTCTCCTGCCCTTGGACTCTGCCCATCTGTCCAGCCTGTCCAGGTCCCTCTGCAGAGCTCTCCAACCCTCTAGCAGATCAACTCCAGCCCCCACCTTAGTGTCATCTGCAAATTTACTGATGAGGGACTCAATGCCCTCCTCCAGATCATCAGTGAAGATGTTAAAGAGGATGGGGCCCAGCACTGCTCCCTGGGGCACACCACTGGTGCCTGGCTGCCAGCTGGCTGTGGCACCATTCACCACCACTCTCTGGGCTCAGCCTCCAGCCAGTTCCTAACCCAGCTCAGAGAGCTGCTGTCCAAGCCAGGGGCTGACAGCTTGGCCAGCAGTTTGCTGTGGGGGATGGTGTCAAAGGCCTTGCTGAAGTCCAGGCAGACCACATCCACAGCCTGCCCCACAGCCACCAGGCAGTCACCTGGGCATGGAAGGAGGTCAGGTTGGTCAGGCAGGAGCTGCCCTTCCTAAATCCCTGCTGGCTGGGCCTGATCCCTTGGCCATCCTCAGGGTATTTCAATGTATTTCCTAGGTTTTGGCTATACATTTGCTGGCATGTGCTGTGGCAGTGTGCAGAGAGCCACTTCTCTTTCTGAATACAGTAATTCAATAATATTGATAGAGGATCTAAAAATAAAAAACAACCAACCCAATAAATCCCTCTGCCTGCTCTTGGTTGCTCCCCCAGCTGGGTGCTCATCACAGGCTCCAACGCTCTCATTTGTCAGGAAGCTCAAAAAGGTGGGACCCTCTTCAGTCCTCAGGCAGATTAAACTTCTGGCAAATTTTAGACTGAATTGTGCCTTTTCCTTGCCAACACATTTGTTTTCAGTAGCATAACCTGGTGTGAACTGTCTCCTGGCTGGAAATGCAGAAGTAAGCTGCCTTCTGCCCTGAGCACAGGCTGAGGGAGCTGGGGGTGTGCAGCCTGCAGAGGAGAAGGCTCCAGGGGCACCTCAGAGCTGCCTGCCAGCACCTGAAGGCATCCTGCAGGAAGGCTGCAGAGAGACTTTTGCTAAGGGGGTCTAGAAAAAAAACAAACCACCACATATTTCTTCCTTCCTTTCCTTCCTTTCCTTCCTTTCCTTCCTTCCTTTCCTATTCGTCCTTTCCCTCTTTTCCTTCCTTTCCTTTCCTTCTTTTGCTTCCTTTCCCTCTTCTCCTTCCTTTCTTTCCTTTTCTTCTCATTCTTCCTTTCCCTCTTTTATTTCCTTTCCATTATTTCCTTTCATTTCTTTCTTTCCTTTCCTTCTTTTCCCTTCCTTTCTTTCCTTCTTTTCCTTTCCTTTCTTTCCTTCTTTTCCTTTCCTTCTTTTACTTTCTTTCCTTCCCCTCTTTTCCTTCCTTTCCTTCCTCCCTTTCCTTTCCTTTCCTTTCCTTTCCTTTCCTTTCCTTTCCTTTCCTTTCCTTTCCTTTCCTTTCCTTTCCTTTCCTTTCCTTTCCTTTCCTTTCCTTTCCTTTCCTTTCCTTTCCTTTCCTTTCCTTTTTCCTTTTTCCTTCCTTTCCTTCCCTTTCCTTTTTCCTTTCCTTTCCTTCCCTTTCCTTCCCTTTCCCTTTCCTTTCCTTTCCTTTCCTTTTTCCTTTTTCCTTTCCTTTCCTTTCCTTTCCTTTCCTTTCCTTTCCTTTCCTTTCCTTTCCTTTCCTTTCCTTTCTTTCCTTTCCTTTCCTTTCCTTTCCTTTCCTTTCCTTTCCTTTCCTTTCCTTTCCTTTCCTTCCTTCTTTCTTTAACATGAATATCTAGAAATAATAATACTTCCTCTCATGGGATATCTTCCTGAGTTAAAGATGGAAGTGCCTGTAGGAGCAGTTAATTCATGACTCAAGAAGAGCCAAGATGGGGCTCTGTTGAGATGGTTTTGTTTGTGAGTTTTTTTTTTGTTTGGCATGGCAGGAGTTGGTAGGGGACCTCTGGAGATGAAGTCTGACCTTCCTGCCAAAGCAGGTTCATCTGGAGCAGGCCACACAGCACCATGGCCAGGTGAGTTTTGAATGTCTCCAGAGACAGATTCCATCAGCACTCTGGTCAGCCTACACCAGGGCTCCATCACACTTCACAGCACCACAGCAGATTAGAGGCTGGAAGGGACCTCCAGAGATCATCCAGTCCAAGCCCCCTGCCACAGCAGCATCACCCAAGGAATTTCTGCACAGGAATGCATCCAGGTGGGGTTGGAAAGGCTCCAGAGAAGGAGACTCCACAACCTCTCTGGGCAGCCTGCTCCAGGCCTCCAGCACCCTCACACCAAAGAAGTTTCTCCTCCTGTTGAGCTGAAACCTTCTCTCGTCAAGTTTGTCTCCATTGCTCCTTGGCTCATCACTGTGCATGACCCAAAGGAGCTTGGCCCCCTTCACCTGAGCCCCAGCCCTCAGCTATCGATAGACATTGATCAGATCCCTCTCAGTCTTCTCCTCTCCACACTAAACAGCCCCAGGGCTCTCAGTCTCCCTTCACGGGGAGATGCTCAAGTCCCCTAAGCATCCTCCTGGCTCTCCCTTGGACTCTCTCCAGCAGGTCTCTGTCTCTCTGGAACTGGGGAGCCCAGAGCTGGCCACAGGATTGCAGCTGTGGTCTCACCCTTAAATTAAGGAAGTTCCTCCTCGTGTTCAGATGGAACTTCTGATGTTCCAGTTTGCCCCTTACCTCTTGTCCTGTCACTGAGCACATCTGAACAAAGCCAGGTCACATCCTCCTGACACCCATCCTTAAGTATTGATCGGCACTGATGACATCCCCCTCAGTCTGCTCTTGTACTTGATGGTTAGTGCCATGGTTTAGTTGATCAGATGGTGTTGGGTGATAGGTTGGACTTGGGGATCTCAGAGGTCTTTTCCAACCTGGTTAATTCTGTGTGAAATTCTATGTGTGGTCTTAAAGCTCTCTTCCAGCCCAAGCAGTTCTGTGATTCTGTGCTTCACTGGCAGATTTTTTAAGAGAAGAAGTCTAAAATGCCTCCTTCTGACACCCATCAGGCTGTGGCAATATTGGGTAGAAGGTTGGACTTGATGATCTTGGAGATATTTTCCAGGCTTAATGATTCTCTGATTCTAATCACAGAACTGTCAGGGTTGGAAAGGACCTGAAGGATCAGCAAGTTCCAACCCCCTGCCATGGCCAGGGACACCTCACACTGCAGCAGGTTGCTCACAGCCACAGCCAGCCTGGCTGCAAACACCTCCAGGCAGGAGGCTTCCACCACCTCCCTGGGCAACCTGGGCCAGGCTCTCACCACCCTCATGGCCAACAACTTCTTCCTCACAGCCAATCTCAATCTCCCCATTTCTAGTTTTGCTCCATCCCCCCAGTCCTATCCCTCCCTGACACTCTCAAAAGTCCCTTCCCAGCTTTCTTGGAGCCCCCTGCAGATCCTGGAAGGCCACCAGAAGGTCTCCTCTCCAGCCTGCACAACCCCAACTCTCTCAGGCTGTCTCCAGAGCAGAGCAGCTCCAGCCCTCTGCTCCTCCTCCTGGCCCTTCTCTGCACACCTTCCAGCCCCTCCAGAGACTTCCTGGCACAGAGGCTCCAGACCTGGTCCCAGAGCTGCAGCTGTGGTCTCAGCAGAGTGGAGCAGAAGGGCAGAATCCCCTCCCTGGCCCTGCTGGCCACACTTCTCTTGCTGCAGCCCAGGCTCTGCTTGGCTCTCTGGGCTGCAAGTGCTCACTGCTGGCTCCTGTTGTGCTTCCCCTCCCCCAGCACCCCAAGGCCTTTTCTTCAGGGCTGCTCTCAAGCCAGACCTTGCCCAGCCTATATTGGTGCCTGGGATTGCCCCAACCCAGATGCAAGTTCATTATTCTTTCCAAGTTAATTCATCTTAGACCCATACAGGCAAATCTTTTTACAGGAGAGATAAAACTGATTATGGTTAAGGTGTCCAGGAAGTCAGTTCAAACACCCAGGTCCTTAGTTTGGTCCCTTTAAACCTAGGCTGGACTGTCTCATGCTGCTCAGCAATGCTGGGGATAAAAGGATGCTCATTCCTATCCAATTTAACTGGGGTGTTTCCATAGAGATGATGTTTAGCACACAAATAGCTGGAGCCTGTTGGCATTAATGCTGAGACTATAGCAAGCAAGGTCTTATTTTAATGCTGTTACTAACCCCCAGCAGGGCTCAAGTATAGAAAGGAAGCCTTCATTACCACAGGGCCACGTGGGGGGTGAAATGTGTGTAGGTAACAACCTTTGTCTCTACCTTAATTAAGAAAAGACAACTTCTCTGTGAACTGGAAGGTGGAACTGAGCTTGTGACATCAAGGGTGTCTTAAAATCATAGAGTCATGGAAGGGTTTGGGTTGGAAGGGGCCTTAAATAACAGCTGGTTCCCACCTATGGCCACGGGCAGGGACAGGTTGCTCAAGGCCTCAGCCAACCTGGCTTTCAGCACTTCCAGGCTTGGAGCCTCCACATCCACCCTGGGCAACCTGTTCCAGCATCTCACCACCCCCATGAGGAAGAATTTCTTCCCAAGCTTTAATTTACATCCAGCTTCTCCCAGTTTGAAGCTGTCACCCCTCATCCTATCATTCCATGTTTTTGATAGAAGTCCCTCTCCAGCTCTCCTGTAGCCCCCTTTAAACCCTGGAAGGCTGCTCTAAGCTCTCCATGGAGCCTTCCCTTCTCCAGGATGAAAAGCCCCAACAGAGGCTCCAGAACTGGATGCAGTGCTTCAGGAAGGGTCTCACCAGAGCAATGTAGATGGGGAGAATCACCTCTCTTGAGGTGTAACCTGCTCTAGATGATCCTGCTTTGGCAGGGGGGGATGGACTAGATGATCTCCAGAGGTCTCTTTCAGCCTCTATCATTCTGTGAGTGTTGTGGTTGGGAAAGCTGTTGTCAGCTTCCCTCTCCTTGGTAGTGTGTGGCTTTGCACAGCTCTGCTCTGTAGGTGCATTTGTAGGAGAGCAATTGGAACCCATTCAGCTGGGTTTGAATAAAGACCAGAAAAAGCCACTGGTGATGGAAAAGGAGACAGCTGACCACATGTGCAGATGAAGCCTTGGAACAGATTGCTCAGGGAAGTTGTGGATGAGCACTCCTTGGAAGGGTTCAAGGCCAGGCTGGATGAGACCTTCATAGTATCATAGTATCAGTCAGGGCTGGAAGGGAGCATGAGAATCATCTAGTTCCAACCCCCCTGCCATGGGCAGGGACACCCCACACTACATCAGGCTGCCCAGAGCCTCATCCAGCCTGGGCTTAAACACCTCCAGGGCAGGGCCCCAACCACCTCCCTGGACAACCCATTCCAGGGCTTCACCACTCTCATGGGGAAGAACTTCCTCCTCACCTCCAGCCTCAATCTCTCCAGCTTCATTCCATTCCCCCTAGTCCTATCACTCCCTGAGATCCTGAGCAGTCCCTTCCCAGCCTTCCTGTAGCCCCCTTCAGATATTGGAAGGCCACAATGAGGTCACCTGGGAGCCTTCTCTTCTCCAGCCTGAACAGCCCCAACTCCTTCAGTCTGTCCTCATAGGAGAGCTGCTCCAGCCCTCTGATCATCCTTGTGGCCCTTCTCTGGACCTTGAGCAACCTGGGCTGGTGGGAGGTGTCCCTGTCCATGGGTTGGAATGAGATGACCTTTAAGGTCCCTTCCAACCCAACCCATTCTTTCAGGCACTTGAGCTGAGATGGAGAAACTCCCAATTACTGAACTGTTTTACCTTTTGCCTAGAATCCATAATTTCCCTGCTGTCTGGAGAGAGAGCCTGGATGGAATTTAGACAATGCACACTTACTTGAGGTTACAAAGGTGGCTCAGTTGGTATCACATAAGACCCTTAATGGGAAGGTTGCGAGTTCAAGCCTGCAGTCAGCAGTAGTGTCTTCCCTACTCTAGTGGTGAGGTCTGTGGTGACAGGTTGGACTCGATGATCTTTGAGGTCCCTTCCAACCTTAGGAATACCGGATACTGAATACTGAATGCTTGAACCATCTATCCATATGTTCAACCATGCAGGTGAAAATCTGGAGGGAAAGGGTTCATGCCAGAATTAGGATTGCTGCAGCGGGCTGCAGCTGCAGCTGCCTGGGACATGAAGCCGTTTGCTTTGCTTGCATCCCCTCCCATATGTTGTCTCTTCGTGCCAAACCCCACACCAAGCATTTGCATGCTGCTGGCAGCAGTGTTTCCCTCTGGAGGGAGACCACGTCATGAAAAACCCACTCTCTAAAGCCAAACACATTGCTCACAGGCAGCTTTAGGCTAGGAGCAGCACGACTGCTCTGCCTTTTGGGTGCAGCAGTGGCTCCACCCCTGAGGCTGTCCAAAGAAAGGAAGGAAAAACCAAAAGACATAGGTAGGTATGTCAGCAGTGCTCCTTAGCTGAGGGGCTTGTCGGATCTGCTGGAGGGTAGAGAGGCTCTGCAGAGGGACCTCGACAGGCTGGACAGATGGGCAGAGTCCAAGGGCAGGAGATTGAATACATCCAAGTGCCAGGTGCTGCACAGTGGCCACAACAACCCCAGGCAGTGCTACAGGCTGGGGTCAGAGTGGCTGAGAGCAGCCAGGCAGAGAGAGACCTGGGGGTGTTGGTTGATGGTAGGCTGAACAGGAGCCTGCAGTGTGCCCAGGCAGCCAGGAGGGCCAATGGCATCCTGGCCTGCATCAGGAAGAGTGTGGCCAGCAGGAGCAGGGAGGTCATTCTGCCCCTGTACACTGCACTGCTGAGGCCACACCTGGAGTCCTGTGTCCAGTTCTGGGCTCCTCAGGTTAGGAAAGATGTTGAGATTCTGGAAGGTGTCCAGAGAAGGGCAAGAAAGCTGGGGAGGGGTCTGGAGCACAGCCCTGTGAGGAGAGGCTGAGGGAGCTGGGGTTGCTTAGCCTGGAGAAGAGGAGGCTCAGGGGAGACCTTCTTGCTCTCTCCAACTCCCTGAAGGGAGGTTGTAGACAGGCAGAGGTTGGTCTCTTCTCCCAGGCAGCCAGCCGCAGAACAAGAGGACACAGTCTGAGGCTGTGCCAGGGGAGGTTTAGGCTGGAGGTTAGGAAGAAGTTCTACACACAGAGAGTGATTGCCCATTGGAATGGACTGCCCAGGGAGGTGGTGGAGTCACCATCACTGAAGGTGTTCAGGAGGAGACTTGATAGGGTGCTTGGTGCCATGGGTTAGTTGTTTAGGTGGTGTTGGATGATAGGTTGGACTTGAAGGTCTCTTCCAACCTGGTTAATTCTCTTCTCTTCGCTTCGCTTCGCTTCGCTTCTGCTCAAAACAAAGCTTCTCTCAGAATCACAGAACAAGGGTAGGGGTTGGAAGGGTCCTGCAGAGATCATCCAGTCCAACCCCACTGCCACAGCAGGGTCACCCAGGTCAGGGCGCACAGGAACACATCTAGGTGGGTTTGGAAGGGCTCCAGAGAAGGAGACTCCACAACCTCTCTGGGCAGCCTGCTCCAGGCCTCCAGCAGCCTCACTGTACAGGAATGTCTCCTGTTCTGGGGTGGAACCTCCTGAGTTCTAGCTTGTACCTGTCATTCCTTGTCCTGTCACTATGTTCCAGCTTGTACCCAGTGATCTTTGTCCCATCACTGGGCACCACTGAAAACTGACTGGCAGCTTCATCTTGACACCCATTCTTCTGCCTTCCATGCCCAGCCCTGTCTTCAACACTCCAGCTCCAGAATCCAGCTCCTGGAGCTGCTTCCCATCTGCTGCTGAGCCCAGGCTGGGACTTGCCCAGGGCCTGCCCCCAGCAGCAGTGGTGCCAGTGGTGCCATTCTTGCCCTCAGGGCTTGGCTTCCATCTTGCTTTGTGTCTCTGTGTCTCTATCCCATGGCATTGTTCTTCTTCCCATCCCAGCTGGGTTAGTTTCTTCCCCAGCCCATCAGCCTCTCTCCCTTCTACCCTTTCTCTTCCCTTAGGGAAGGCAGAGGGGTTCCTGCAGAGCCTCTGGCCCTTGTCTGGTGGCCAGCCCTGCCCAGACCCTTGAGAGAAACCTAGAGCATATCCCTTTGTACATCAACACTGCATAAAGAATCTGGGTTTGGTAATTTTATGAGACAGCCAGAGCTGTCAAGCTCCTCTCTATGGAGACTGCAACCCTTTAAGGAGTTATTAAACCCATTATGGAGCAAACCTGCAATTGATTCCTGAGCTCAAAATGTCATAAAAAAGAGACATTACCTCCTTTGCCTTACCTTATGGACTTTCCATCCCAAGAATTCCTCATAGGCCTTGTGCTCCAAATCCCTCAGCAGGGCAACAAAGCTGATGAGGGGTTTGGAGCACAAGCGCTATGAGGAGAGGCTGAGGGAGCTGGGGTTGCTTAGCCTGGAGAAGAGGAGGCTCAGGGGAGACCTTCTGGCTCTCTCCAACTCCCTGAAGGGAGGTTGTAGCCAGGAAGGGGTTGGTCTCTTCTCCCAGGCAGCCAGCACCAGAACAAGAGGACACAGTCTCAAGCTGTGCCAGGGGAGGTTTAGGCTGGAGGTTAGGAAGAAATTCTTCCCAGAAAGAGAGATTGGCCATTGGGATGTGCTGCCCAGGGAGGTGGTGGAGTCCCCATCCCTGGAGATGTTCAAGAAAGGATTGGATGTGGCACTTGGTGCCATGGGTTAGTTGATCAGATGGTGCTAGGTGTTAGGTTGGACTTGGTGATCTCTGAGGTCTTTTCCAACCTGGTTAATTCTATTCCACTCATCACTCAGGGGCATTCCAGATAAAGCTTCAAATATGCAGATAACTGAAGACAAAAACCCCTTTGGGGAAGCAGAATGGTTCCTGGAGAGCCTCTGGCACTTGTCTAGTGGTGACCCTCGATGAAGTGTGTTAGCCAAAAGAGCAGAGCTCTTTGTCTGGCTGTTTATTCTGACCCTTTGATGCACTGCTGTTGCTAAACTCGATTTCAGGCAGATGTTTTCAGACAATTGTCAATGCTGGTTGGCATCTGTGGGGTTTTTTATATTGTTTGCTAATTTTCCTTATTTCCCTGCCTCTGCCAGAGCCTGTTGGAGATCCTTTCACAGAGGACACCACCAAGTTTATACCAGTGTCTCATTACTGCTGCTTTTGAGTCTCCAGATAATCAGAGGGAACTTATCTGGGTGCTAATGTGGAAGTTGCTAAGTGGCTGTGCACAACTTCCACTGCAAATCAGCACTAATGAAAATATAATTGCTTGAAATTGTCCTGATGCCTCAGAAACAATATTAGAAACACAGAAGGGGAAACGGAACCCATTGCTTTCAGATGAGCTCCTCCTGTTGCCTAGGATGTTAGAGTGATTTTCAACCTCACTCTGATGAAGGAAGGAGCAGACAGGCAGAGGTCAGGTAGTGCCCAGAGTAAATTAATGACCTGACCTGGTCACAGCATGAAGCTGTGCCTGGATCCACACTAACTGCTGTGGTTTGTCAATATTGCAGCAGATCCAGCAGGCAGTGGTGCACGGGCTGCTCCTCACCAAACTGCTGGTAAGAACCAGGGAGCAAGAAATGGCACAAGGGGATGTAAGCTGCAGCACAGGAGGTTCCACCTCAGCATGAGGAGGAACTTCTTCCCTGTGAGGGTCCCAGAGGCCTGGAGCAGGCAGAGAGGTTGTGGAGTTTCCTTCTCTGGAGCCTCTCCAGCCCTGTCTGGATGTGTTCCTGTGTGACCTGTGCTGGATTCTCTGCTCCTGCTCTGCCAGAGGGGTTGGACTTGATGATCTTCTGCTGTCCCTTCTAACCCCTAACATCCTGTGAGCCTGTGTGATCCTGTGAGGTGCAATAGCATGATGAAGAGAAGGTTTAAACCAACAACAGGGTGCAAAGTGAGCACCACAGTTTGCTGCTGCAGAGGGCTACAGAGGCTCCCTGCTCTGGTGCCTTCAGAAAGGGATTGCACAGAAATGTGAACAGAAAGTGCACAACCAGTCCCTAGCAAGCAGGGATAGAATGGAATGGAATGGAATGGAATGGAATGGAATGGAATGGAATGGAATGGAATGGAATGGAATGGAATGGAATGGAATAGGATAGGATAGGATAGAATAGAATAGAATAGAATAGAATAGAATAGAATAGAATAGAATAGAATAGAATAGAATAGAATAGACCAGGTTGGAAGAAACCTTCAAGATCATCGAGTCCAAACCATCAACCAATCCAACCCACCAACCAATCCAACCCACCTAAACAACTAAACCATGGCACCAAGCACCCCATCAAGTCTCCAGTCTCCACAGAAGAGAGCAGGATGTACCTATTGGGGTCACCAACCTACCAAGCACTTGGCTGGCTGTTGTCTTGCAGTGACCACATTTGCAACCACTGAAAACAGGGCTGAAGAAGTTGCCCCTGTGCCTGCCGCGCTAATGTCACGGAGGAAATGAGTGCAGGAGTGAGAACAAATTCAAGACTTCAATAGAATGAATCATTACTTAAAATTAATAGAATCAGAGAATTGTTTTGGTTGGAAAAGACCTTAAAGATGATGGAGCCCAGCTGTTATGCCTGCACTGCCAGCTCACCACTAAACCACAGCCCTCAGTACCACATCTGCATGGCTTTGAAAATCCTCCAGGGATGGAGGCTCCAAGACTGCCCTGGGCAGCCTGGGCCAGGCCTTGACAACCCTTTGAGGGAAGAAATTGTTCCTCATGTCCAACCTAAACCTCCCCTGGCACACCTTGGGGCTGTTTCCTTTCATCCTGTCACTTTCTGCCTGCAGTGTGCCCAGGTGGCCAAGAAGGCCAAGGGCATCCTGGCCTGCATCAGGAAGAGTGTGGCCAGCAGGAGCAGGGAGGTCATTCTGCCCCTGTACACTGCACTGCTGAGGCCACACCTTGAGTCCTGTGTCCAGTTCTGGGCCCCTCAGTTTAGGAAGGAGGTTGAGCTGCTGGAAGGTGTCCAGAGAAGGGCAAGAAAGCTGGGGAGGGGTCTGGAGCACAGCCCTGTGAGGAGAGGCTGAGGGAGCTGGGGTTGCTTAGCCTGGAGAAGAGGAGGCTCAGGGGAGACCTTCTTGCTCTCTCCAACTACATAAAGGGAGGTTGTAGCCAGGTGGGGGTTGGTCTCTTCTCCCAGACAGCCAGCACCAGAACAAGAGGACACAGTCTCAAGCTGCACCAGGGGAGGTTTAGGCTGGAGGTGAGGAAGAAATTCTTCCCAGAAAGAGTAATTGGCAATTAGGATGTGCTGCCCAGGGAGGTGGTGGAGTCACCATCCCTGGAGGTGTTTAAAAAGCACCTGGATGAGGCCCTTGGTGCCATGGTTGAGTTGATCAGGTGGTGCTGGGTGATAGGTTGGACTTGATGATCTCTGAGGTCTTTTCCAACCTGGTTAGTTCTGTACTCTGTATTCACTGGAGGAAAGCTGTTCCCTTTTTCTTCTCTGGAATGTTTTCTGGCTCCCTGAACCCAAACTCCTTCAGCTCCTTTCCATGGCAGTGCTGTGTGTGAGCACTGCTTCATGGTGCTGCAGCACAGGGCTACTCTTACTGCTTTTTCAATGGGCCAATAAACATTAGTTCTGAGTCAGTGGACAGAGCAGAGCTTTTCACTCTCTTTATACAGGCATTGAACCAAGGGGAAGCAGGGACCAGGGGCTCTGCATGTGAGTTTGAGGGAGAGAGAAACGAAAGGGGCATGGCAGTTCATCAGGTATCCTGATGTTGTTTGGAGGAAGAGTTACCTATTTATTTAGTGGGTTTTTTTTTCCCCTCTGAATGTAAAATTACCAATTTAATTGGGACCAATCTAGCATAATTGCTTTTATTTTAGAGCACCACGGTGATGAATCATGCTGAGATAATTGGCTTGACTAAACTGGCCCTACCTATGCAAATAAAAGGGAAAGGGGGGGGGGATGGGGGTGGGGGTAAAAATGGAGCTATTCTGAACATGTGCTGTTTAGGCAGGAGGGGGAAAAAAGACCTTGCAGAGATGCTGAGGATGAAGGCTAAGATTAGTGCTCATCATCAGCATCTATCAAGGCTTCTTCGTGCCTTAATTTTTGCTTCAGCTGCAAAATGTGCCAAGGAATCTCACCTTTAAGATGGATCCACTGTGCTGTAGAATAGAATAGAATAGAATAGACCAGGTTGGAAGAGACAGTATCACAGTCTCACAGTATAGCCAAGGTTGGAAGAGACCTCAGAGATCATCAAGTCCTACCTGTCACCACAAACCCATGACTAGACCATGGCACCAAGTGCCACATCCAATCCCCTCTTGAACACCTCCAGGGATGGGGACTCCACCACCTCCCTGGGCAGCACATCCCAATGACGAATGACTCTCCCCATGAAGAACTTTCTCCTCACCTCCAGCCTAAACTTCCCCTGGCACAGCTTGAGACTGTGTCCTCTTGTTCTGGTGCTGGCTGCCTGGGAGAAGAGACCAACCCCTTCCTGGCTACAACCTCCCTTCAGGTAGTTGTAGAGGGCAAGATGAAGACAGAGGTCTTGAAGAGACCTTCAAGATCATACCTACCACCAGCCTTGCTGAGCACTGAGAAAACCTAGAGTAGCTTCTGGATATGGGGCACTTGACCTGGTCTTGTTCAGCTGTTGGCACTAGAATGGCTCAGGCTGGAAGGGAGTTGAGAGCTCATCTCCTCCAACTTCTCCACTATGCCCAGGGACACCTCTCAACTAGACTCAGCTGCCCAAGGCCTCAGCCAACCTTGAATACCCTCAGACAGGAGGCAGCCACAGCCTCCCTGGCCAGCCTGGGCCACAGTCTCACCACCTTCACAATGAACAACTTCTTCCTCAGCTCCAGGAAGCTTTCTGAAGCTCTGCCTCAGCTTCCAACCATTCCCCCTTGGCCTGGCTCCAGACCCCCTCAGCCAAAGTCTCTCTGCAGCCTTCCTGCAGGATGCCTTCAGGTGCTGGCAGGCAGCTCTGAGGTGCCCCTGGAGCCTTCTCCTCTGCAGGCTGCACACCCCCAGCTCCCTCAGCTTGTGCTCCCAGCAGAGCTGCTCCAGCCCTTGGAACATCTTGGTGGTTAATACCTCTGGGGAGAGTTCCAGTGGAGAAACACTGCTGGAGTTTTTGCCTGTGGAGATTTGCTCTTGAAGGTTGAAATTTTGAGGAAGCCTGCTTATAAAGTTTAACAAAATTTTAGGCAATTTAATCAGAAAGAATTAAGTTAATTTGTTACATTTTGTTTATTAGCACACTGCAACTTGCTGCTCCAGTCTGCTGGAAGGTGGGAGCGCTCCCAGGCACACATCTCTCCTTTCTCCTTCCACTCATCAGTGGTTTGATGTCAAGCTAGATGATGAAATTTAAGAAGAAATCTGTTCCAGAGTAATCATCAAAAACATTAAAGTATAATTGGAAGTGAAAGATTGGAGTTAAAAACAAACCTTCAGGATAATTAATTATCATTGAATAAGTGCAGAGAAATGGCTGTGTGCACAACTTCTGAAATCATCATAGCTACACTGGGTCCTTAATATTGGAAACCTGTGGCTAGGAGACAGCAGAATTGCTGAGCTCAATATGAAGCTAATGAGTGAGAGTCACAGAAGGTCAGGAGTTGGAGGCACCACCAGGGATCATCCAGTCCAAACCCCTGCCAGAGCAGGGGCACCCAGGGCAGGGCACACAGGAACACAGCCAGCTGGGGTTGGAAAGGCTCCACACAAGGAGACTCCACAACCTCTCTGGGCAGCCTGCTCCAGGCTCCAGCACCCTCACAGGGACAAAGGTTTCCCTTCTGTGACCGTTTGAGGCTGTCCCTTTAAGAAAGGGGACATTGTGGTGGAATGTTTGTAAACAAAACACCGATCTAAACTAATTTCATTGGTAGATTGGGAGGAAGCACCTTTTGAACTGGGAGTACAGCAGCTTTCTGGTCAGTCTGTCTTCCTTCCCCTTTGCAGCTCGCAGCTTTCTGGGCTTTCGGCCAGTCTTGACCTTGAAGCTGATAAAAAAGTGTGAGGCCTCTACTAACAAGTTCTGCTTAAATTAACAGTTTCTCCTTTTCTCTCTTTCTAACCCTCTCTGGGGAAAAGGGGAGAGAAGGGGGATACAGGGGTGGGGAGCCCTCCTCAGCAGAGGAGGGAACTCTCATTTCTGTGTGACTTTGTTGTATATTTCTGTATATATTGTAAATACTGTAAATTCTGTATATATTTCCCTGCATTCCCTGAACTGCTTTGTAAATACACAGCACACACTGCTTTGCTAACCCTGCTATGTGGGGTTTTTTTTTCTCCCTTTCATTTTTTTTTTCCTTCCCTTTACTTTCAGGGGGGGAGAAGGCCTGGCCTTTCCCCCAACTCCACGACACCTCCTCTTCCCCTGGCACCTCCTCTGCTCCAGCTTGCCCCCAGTGCCCCTTGTGCTGTCCTTGGCCATCCCTGAGCAGAGCCTGGCTCCAGCCCTGCCCAGCTTGATCCCCAGCAATGAGGGCAGCCCTCAGGCTGCTCTGCTCCCAGCTCCAAGCCCCAGCTGCCTCAGCCTGGCCTCACAGGGAGATTTCCACTGCCTGCAGTATCTTTGTGGCTCTGTGCTGGATTCTCTCAAGCAGCTCCCTGAAGTCCTTCTTGACCTGAGAGGCCCAGAACTGGGCACAGTTTTCCATCTGTGTCCTCACCAGGGTATAGGGAAAGGAGAACCTCTCTCGACCTGATAACCACAGCTCTTCTGGTGCACCCCAGGATGCCCTTGACCTTCTTGGCCATAAAGGCACACTGCTGGCTCATGGGCATCTCCAGGTCATTTTCCCCTTCCCTGCTCTCCAACAGCTCAGTCCCCAGCCTGTCCTGGCCCATGAGGTTGTTCTTTCCCAGATGCAGGATGCTGCACATTGCCTTCTTTGATTTCATTCCATTCCTCCCCAGCCTGCCCAGGTGTGGCTGAATGTCAGCACAGCCTGAGGGGGTGTCAGGCACTGTTCCCACTGCTTCTATACCTAGAAAATATTCTCAGCAGTTGACAAATTATTGCTGTTAAAGGGAGCAGGTACTTTGGGCAATTATATTTCCCTTTGCACAATGCAAGAGAGTCTTGAGTTTCATAATGGATTTTATTCATAGTATTTTTTTAATAACAATGAAGAGCAAATGTGAATCCTTACCAGCAATCAAGTGATGCTGCCAGATGGTAACATGAGAAATGAGGTCTGCAAGGAGAGCTATCAGTCTGAACCAGCAGTCCCAGGAAAGATCAGATTAAAATAGCTTAGATAGAAAAAGCCAGGGGAGGGGGAGGAAAAAGAAAGAAGACATGACTGTGGGTGGATGAAAAACAATGAGTGAGAGTTAGGCAGTAAATGAGAGGGGAGAAAGGGGAAGCAGGATAAATAGCAAAGAGCAAAACAATAGACTGGACATTAGGAAGAATTTCTTCATGGAAAAAGTGGTCAGGCATTGGAATGAGGGACATGAAGGCTTAGGGATATTGGAAAGTGCTGCCCAGGGAGGTGGTGGAGTCCCCAAGCCTGGCTGTGTTTGAAGGTGGTTTGGCTGTGGTGCTTGGGGCTCTGGTTTAGGGCTGACCCTTGTAGAGCAGGGTTCTGGGTTGGAGTTGGGGATCCTGAGGCTCTTTTCCAACCTGAATGTTTCTGTGGTTCTGTGGCTCTGTGCTCCTGTGAGTATGGCTGCTTGACCCTGAGACTGGCAGCCATAAATTGGAGAGACTTGGGAGCAGTTCTCTGATCACAGGAAAGTTAAGAACATGAAGGCTTAGAGTCCCTGGAATGTGCTGCCCAGGGAGGTGGTGGAGACCCCCAAGCCTGACTGTGTTTCAAGGTGGTTTGGATGTGGTGCTTGGGGCTATGGTTGTAGAGTAGGGTTCTGGGTTGGCCTTGGTGATCCTGAGGCTCTTTTCCAACCTGAACCTTTCTGTGGTTCTGTGATCCAGTAATAGATGGCCAAGAACCAGCTGAGTTTGGTATTAGCCTCATGCAGCAGCAATAGTACCTGCTCAGGAGCTGGCAGGGGGATGGTGAATAGCCTCCACCTGTGACAACTTCATGAGTTGCTCCCAGGTCTCTGGAGAAATCTGGATGTGGTTGGGATGCCTGGGCCTGTAAGGAGTGAGGGCAAATGTGTGACAGTGAGAAGCAAAGCGTGCTGTGGAACCGTGCTCGCTGTCCCGCATCTGGGAGGGGTTTGGAGGCTGAAGGAGTTGGCTCTGGTGTCTTGAGTGCAGAACTTGTAGTTATGAGATGATATAGATTTATACTTAATATTCCTCTCTATCCTTTCCTCTTTCTTTCTTTTTCCCCCCCTGCTTTTTTTTTTTCTTGTTATTTTGCCTCCACCAGCAGGGAAACCGGGAAGGAGAGGTAAGAGCCTTTCATCTTCTCAGCTTGTGTGATGCTTCACCTCACGCTCTGAGGCTCTAGAACAGGCTGTCCTTGGGCTGTTTGCAGACCACAGGTGCTCTGGGATTATCCAGCCCAGCAGAAGGGATGCCTGTGGAAGGGCAGATCAGCTGAAGCTGTGCTAGCTCCTCAGCAGCAGTAGCTGAGGGCTGGTGAGACTGAGGAGTTATCTTTGGGGTGCAGAGCTGCGCTCCTCAAGCCTTGTGCTGAAGGGCAGTGTCACTGAGCCAGCAGCTCATTCAAACACCTGAGCTGGTGGATGTGTTGCTTTCAGAGGGCTAAAGCTGCTTGGATACACCTGAGACTTGCTGCTTTGCTTTGTTTACCCAGAGGGAAAGCTTTTGCTGCCTGTAAGAGTGTGGGGGCAGCTGAATGCAAACTGTGGGTCTGTTTACATGGTGGGTTGAAATCCCCCCCCAACATCAAATTGCCAGGCCAGCTCAGTTGGAAGCAAATGAAGCTGTATTTGCAGGAACAGCTACAATCTAGGGATATGGAATGCAATGAATATGTACAAAATATACAACATTTAGCATCATAGAATTGTTAGGGCTGGAAGGGACCTCAAGGCTCAGCCAGTTCCAACTCCCTCCTGCCATGGGCAGGGACACCTCACACTCCAGCAGGTTGCTCACAGCCACATCCAGCCTGGCTGCAAACACCTGCAGGGGTTTACATGCATTTACAATTTATAAACAACACAAGAAGCCACCTGGACAAAAGCAACAGCTTCCTCCTCTTCCCCCACTTCTCCCTGTACATGGTAAAACAGAGAGAAGAGCAGGGAGAAGCTGATAGTGCTTAGGCACAAGAAGAATGCAGCCAAGGTCAGCAAGCCAGCAGAAGCTGCAGTTAGCACCTGCTAAAGCAAAGGAAGCCAAGGAGAGAGATCAGTTAGTTCACAAATCTGACTTTATGCTGGTTTTCAGAGCAGTGGAATTGCTTAGATCTGATCATTTTCCTTTTTGCATCCCACAGTTGTTTATTTAACTTTATTCTACTACTTGCTGTTCCATCTGTGGAAAGTTTTCTAGGGCACAGCCTAAAACTACCCCAGTGTGAGAAGGGTTCGTGAAACAAAGTGTGGTGGGTTGAAATCCCTGCCCCACCCCCACCCCCCAACATTAACCATTTGCCAGAGCAGCTCAGGTGGAAGCAAATGCAAGCTGTGTTTGCAGGCAGAGCTGCACTCTGCAGTGGGATGCAATGGATGTGTGCAGAATATCCAGGGGTTACAACAGCTACAGGGATTTACAAGTGATAAGCAGCACAGGGACCCCCTGGCCAAGGACCAGGGCAAGCTACCAGTTTCTCCTTTTACTGCCCCCCCACCCCCTGTCCAAAGGAGGGAGAAAGGAGCAGAGAAAGTTGCTGTCAGACTTTACCAAGTCAATGCAGCCAAGGTCAAGCAGAAGCAGGTTAGGATCTCTCCAGAGTGAAGAGGCAAGAAGAGGGAATTGTTTTCATGGAATCACAGAACCAACCAAGTTGGAAGAGACCTCAGAGATCATCAAGTCCAACCTATCACATATTACCTAAGAGCTCCTGACAACTAAACCATGACTCCAAGTGCCACATCCAAGCCTTTTTTGAACACCTCCAGGGATGGTGACTCCACCACCTCCCTGGGCAGCACATCTGTAATAGGTTGGGGCAGACCCCCTCCCCACCACGTGCAGAAATAACAACTCAGACAAACGGATTGCAAAAGTGATGGAAAGTTTAAATAGAGAACAGTGAGTGCGTGCAGAGAACTAGAAACACAGTGACAAGAGAGAGAGCCCCAAAACAGACCCAGAGAGATCCCATCCCCACCTGAGGGTGCACCCAAAACCCCCAGGGCTCCTCCTTCCCGCCCCCCACTGCTAGGCTAGTCTCAGCTGGCCAGATCTGAGACTGCCCATCCCCCCGTGGCCTTGGGCCTAGCCAGGCCCATGGCCGGGAGATCTCTCCCCCAGTTACCGGGCGGTGGAGAGGAAGGAAAGAGGAAGTGCCAGACCCCGCCGTGAGACTTATAGTGGTGCAAGGGATCATGGCAGGAAATAACCTAATTTCCTGTGTCCACCCCCTGGGCTGGACTTCTGGACACAGGAAACACCCCTGCAGCAGAGGGCACCCAGCCCAAACTACGACAACATCCCAGTGGCCAATCTCTCTTTCTGGGAAGAACTTTCTCCTCACTTCCAGCCTAAACTTCCCCTGGTACAGCTTGAGACTGTGTCCCCATATTCTGGCTTGGTACATCCAGGCTTATGGTAGATACCTCTCCAAATGAAATTGTTTAAAATGGTCTTTATTTTCCTTTCCACACCCAAGAGTGCTTTACTGACATTTTTCTACTTTTCTGATTTATTGACATTTTGCAACTTTTCTGCTCCAAATCTGGGAAAGAAATTTAAAAGCATAGCCTACAAGCTGGGGTCAGAGTGGCTGAGAGCAGCCAGGCAGAGAGGGACCTGGGGGTACTAGTCGATGGTAGGCTGAACATGAGCCTGCAGTGTGCCCAGGCAGACAGGAGGGCCAATGGCATCCTGGCCTGCATCAGGAAGAGTGTGGCCAGCAGGAGCAGGGAGGTCATTCTGCCCTGTGCTCAGCACTGCTGAAGCCACACCTTGAGTCCTGTGTCCAGTTCTGGGCTCCACAGGTTAGGAAGGAGGTTGACTTGCTGGAAGGTGTCCAGAGAAGGACAAGAAAGCTGGGGAGGGGTCTGGAGCACAGCCCTGTGAGGAGAGGCTGAGGGAGCTGGGGTTGCTTAGCCTGGAGAAGAGGAGGCTCAGGGGAGACCTTCTTGCTCTCTCCAACTCTCTGAAGGGAGGTTGTAGCCAGGTGGGGGTTGGTCTCTTCTCCCAGGTAGCCAGCACCAGAACAAGAGGACACAGTCTCAGGCTGTGCCAAGGGAGGTTTAGGCTGGAGGTTAGGAAGAAGTTCTACACAGAGAGAGTGATTGCCCATTGGAATGGACTGCCCAGGGAGGTGGTGGAGTCCCCATCCCTGGAGGTGTTCAGGAGGAGACTTGATGGGGTGCTTGGTGCCATGGGTTAGTTGTTTAGGTGGGTTGGATTGCTTGATAGGATGGATTCAGTGATCTTGAAGGTCTCTTCCAACCTGGCTTATTCTGTTCTATTCTAAAGCTACCACAGGAAGCATGCAGTATGCTGGTGTAGCCCCACATCAGAGTGTGTGTTTTGCACTCAGCTCTGTTAAACCTGCACACTGGCAATGGGTCCTCAAGATCCCAGATGAGCTGTGTGCAGGCTTGAGGAGCCTGGCTGGACTGCTGGGTGTGCTTTGTGACTAAGCAGCCTGAGAGGCACTGAACGAAATTATTTCATTCCTTCATTTTATGTTATTTCATTTTATTTCAATCATTTGCTGTGTTTATTGTTTGAAATCCAGAATCATTTTCTCCTTTTCTTTCAGCCCCAAGCCTTTTTTTTTTTTTTTTTTTTTTGTCTTTTTCTTCTGTTCTTTGTTCTCTTTCTTTCCAGAGCCCAAATGACTCAGGAGCTGCAGTGAATATTGAAGGCTTTGACTGCGTAAGGCAGTTCATAAAAGCATCTCTCTGCCTGTATAAATCATGCTGGCCATTTAAAAGATTTTGCTCCAACAACTGGAAACAAATTGGAGTCTGAGGTGGCTTTCAAGGGCTGTTTCCCTGTGAACAACAAAATCACTGCACAAAATACTGCTGCCGCCCTCTGCAGCAGCTCAATGTGCCGAGGGGAGAACAATTGATTGAGAACCCCAAACGTGCGACGTCCTCCTCCAGATCAATGGAGGAACTGCTCAAGATGTCATCATTAACTACAGGAGGGTGTATTGCTGGGCCAGAAAAGGTGTGTTTATACTGATTGAATTATTTCAGCTCCGCTCTTCTCTTCCAATTGAGTTAAATCAGCTCCTGTGTGCGTGAACATGGCTCATCAGGGTCAATGGCAGCACCCAGCAGCTCCAGCTTCAGCTGGCGCAGCTGCGCCGGGGCTGCGGCAGCAGCTCAATGGATCGGTGCCCTGAGGAGTGCCACAGTGTGACAGACAGGTCATAGCATGGTGGGGGCTAGAAGGGACCTCCTGAGATCATCACAGCAGGCTCCAGGGAGACCTCAGAGCAGCCTGCCAGTATTTGAAGGGGGCTACAGGAAGGATGTAGAGAGACTGTTGGCAAAGGCCTGCAGGGACAGGACCAGGGGCAATGGCTTCAAACTAGAGCAGAGCAGATTGAGATTGGATGTGAGGAACAAGTTCTGCACCAGGAGGCTGCTGGAAACACTGCAACAGGTTGCCCAGGGAGGTGGTTGAGGCTCCATCCCTGAAGATAATGAATGTGAGGCTGGACAGGGCTGTGGGCAACCTGATTTAATTGGGGATGTCCCTGCAACTGCAGAGGGCATGGAACTAGATGACCTCTGGAGACCCTCCCACCCCAGAGCATTCTATGGTTCTCTCTAGTCCAACACCCCCTGCTAATGAAGGTTTGCTTAGATTGAGTTGCCCAGGAGCACAGTGTCCAGGAGGGTTTTGAAAGTGGTGGAAGCCCCATCCCTGCAGACATTCAAAGGCAGTCATGATGGGGCTCAGAGCAACCTGCTCTAGTTGAAGATGTCTCTGCTCACTGTGGGGGGTTTGGACTAGATGATCACTGTCATTCCCTTCTAACCCAACTCATTCTATGATGGTCAAATATGGTGACCAAATACCTCCTCCTGTGCTGCTTCCCTGAGGGTTTTATTGCATGCTGTATGGGAGGAAACCACATGCTGGGAACCAGAAGCATGAAGAGGCTGTGAAGCAAACCAAAGTGATGACCATGATTTGTGTCTGTGTCTGTGTTTGGGTCCCTCAGGTTGTTTTGCTTGGTTGTAGCACAGTGGAAGGAAGCTCAGATGAAAAATGTTGACACTGAGCCGGTTAGCTGCCAGCAGATGATGCCCTGAAGCTTAATGGCCTGTGGGAGGTGGAGCTGAGTGACAACTTAACAGCAGCCAATTAGGTCAACCAGCAGGTTTTCATTTACTTGTTTCAGGCAGCCTTTGGAAGAGGTTGGGAATGAAGATAGTGAGATTGCTGCAGGTGGAAGCTGTAATTTGGAGCATTGCAAGAACATGGTAGAAGTGAATTCCCTCAGTGCAAGGAGGGGGTTGACATTTGAGTGGAACTTGTAATAAACTGGAGGAAGAACCCCCAAATTTAGGATGGATTATTCAGATAGTCCTAGAAAATGCAGAAAACCCAGAGAAGCCTGGAAGGAAGGAGAAGGCTGAGGGGGGGAGGAAGGAAGAATAGAAAAGTAGGTGAGAAAAGAATTGAGGTTATTGGAATGATAGCCATTAAAGCAGGACTGTTAACCAAGACCTCCTACTGTGTGATAGTTGAGACCAGGAGATGTTCTTGCACATCTTCCAAGGACAGGCTGAGAACCCTGGGGCTGTTGAGCCTGGAGAAGAGCAGCCCCAGAGGGCATCTGAGCAATGCTCAGCAAGAGCTAAAGGAGCTGTGGGGGGCAAGAGGCTGGGGCCAGACTATTGTCAGTGGTGCCCAGGGATGGGACACAAACTGAAACCCAGGAGGTTCCATCAGAACAGGAGGAAAAGAAATATCTTAGGTGTGAGGGTGCTGGAGGCCTGGAGCAGGCTGCCCAGAGAGGTTGTGGCACTCTCTGAACTCTCTGAAGAGTTTCCAAACTTCCCCTGGCCATTGTGCTCCTGGACAAGCTGCTGTGGGTACCTTGATTTAGCAGGGAGGTTGGACTGGGTGATCTCCAGAGGTGCCTTCCAACCCCTTGCAAGCTGTGATTCTGATATCTGTGTCTGATACTGCTGACCACCGTGCCATGGGGTTGGAGAAATGTCCATTAGGAACCTCAAAGCAGCCAAGGTGGAAACACCACATTCTTGTACATATACTGTCATCACCATAACTAGGAATCATAGAATCACAGAATTGTCAGGGCTGGAAGGGACCTCAAGGCTCAGTCAGTCCCAAGCCCCTGCCATGGGCAGGGACACCTCACACTGCAGCAGGTTGCTCACAGCCACAGCCAGCCTGGCTGCAAACACCTCCAGGCAGGAGGCTTCCACCACCTCCCTGGGCAGCCTGTGCCAGGCTCTCACCACCCTCATGGCCAACAACTTCTTCCTACATCCAATCTGAATCTCCTCACTTCTACTTTTGCTCTATCCCCCCCAGTCCTATCACTCCCTGACACCCTCAAAAGTCCCTCCCCAGCTTTCTTGCAGCCCCCTGCAGATCCTGGAAGGCCACCAGAAGGTCTCCTGGGAGCCTTCTCCTCTCCAGCCTGCACAACCCCAACTCTCTCAGGCTGTCTCCAGAGCAGAGCAGCTCCAGCCCTCTGCTCCTCCTCCTGGCCCTTCTCTGCACACCTTCCAGCCCCTCCAGAGCCTTCCTGGCACAGAGGCTCCAGAGCTGGCCCCAGAGCTGCAGCTGTGGTCTCAGCAGAGTGAGCAGAGGGGCAGAATCCCCTCCCTGGCCCTGCTGACTTTGCTTCCCTTGCTGCAGTCCAGGAGGATCCTGAATCACTACACTAAACTTGGAGAAAGAAAAAATAAAAGAGAAACAAGAAAGGGAAAGTTGCTAATTTTAGCTCTCACTCTGTGCTCAGTGTGGGCCAGACTGAACCCAGTGTGCTGAGGAGAGCCTGAGGCTTTTTCAGTGCGTGCAGAACGCCTGGTGGACGTTGGGAATTTCAGCAGATGATGGTTTCCCCCACTGCTGTTATCTCTCCAAAGATAAGCCAGCTCCACCCTATCTTTCTCCTGATGCCAGTTGTGATCAGTAAACCTGTCCTTTCACTACCTAAAGCAGCTTCCAGAAGCATTGGTTGGGTATTTTTTCCCTTTTTAAATGGATAGCTTTGCAGCCACGTGGCAGCAGTGGCTGTCCCAGCGGGCTGCACGCATCCATGCGGCTCTGCAGCCCCTCCATCCAGAACCTGCTCCATCAATATCCCACCAGTGGGGAGCTTGCTGCCCATTTCGTGTGTGTGTGTGCCCTAGTCATTAAGAACACTTCATATGTAATGTGTCAAGTCTGGTAGTTAAAATTAGCCACCTTCAGAATGGATGAAGGAGAGGCTCAGAGGATGCTGTCCTTGCATGGGGCAAAATAGCTCCTTGGGAAAGGGGGAAGGGAGAACTTTGTGTGAGGAAGGAATGTGTCTGGAATGTAAAATGGATCTAATGGTTGGCTGCAGGTAAAACCTGTGCCCTGTGAGTCACATGGAGCCCCTATGACAAGAGGGATGTGGAGGTGCTGGAAGGTGTCCAGAGAAGGGCCACGAGGATGAGCAGAGGGCTGGAGCACCTCTCCTGTGAGGACAGACTGAAGGAGTTGGGGCTGTTCAGGCTGCAGAAGAGAAGGCTCCCAGGTGACCTCATTGTGGCCTTCCAGTATCTGAAGGGGGCCTACAGGAAGGCTGGGGAGGGACGGCTCAGGATCTCAGGGAGTGCTAGGACTAGGGGGAATGGAATGAAGCTGGAGGTGGGGAGATTGAGGCTGGAGGGGAGGAGGAAGTTCTTCCCCATGAGAGTGGTGAAGCCCTGGAATGGGTTGTCCAGGGAGGTGGTTGGGGCCCTGTCCCTGGAGGTGTTTAAGGCCAGGCTGGCTGAGGCTCTGGCCAGGCTGATGTAGTGTGGGGTGTCCCTGCCCATGGCAGGGGGGTTGGAACTGGATGATCCTTGTGGTCCCTTCCAACCCTGACTGATACTGTGATACTATGATACTATGATAGAATGATTGGAGTTGGAAGTGGCCTCTAGAGGTCATCTAGTTCAACCCCACTGCAGTGAGCAGGGATGTCTCCAAGGGGATCAGGTTGCTCAGAGCCCCATCGAGCCTGACCTTGAATGTCCTCAAGGATGGGGCCTCCACCACCTCTCTGATATCTGTTCAGTGACCAAAAAACCCAAACCAAATAAAAAGAAACCAACCCAAGACAAAACCAACCAACCCAGCAACAAACAAATAACCCCATCAAGTCCCAAACCAACCAAAAAGCCCCAGCTGCCCACAAAACAAACCAACAAACCCAGATAACACCCCAGCCCCCAAACCAAGGCAAAACAGAACAAAACAAAACCAAGCAGAAGCAGGAACAGAACCAGATGTAACCAGGTAAGAAAAGACCTCAGAGATCATCAAGTCCAACCTATCACCCAGCACCATCTAATCAACTAAACCATGGCACCAAGGGCCTCATCCAGGCTCTTCCTAAACACCTCCAGGGATGGTGACTCCACCACCGCCCTGGGCAGCAGATTCCAGTGGCCAATCTCTCTCTCTGGGAAGAATTTCCTCCTAACCTCCAGCCTAAACCTCCCCTGGCGCAGCTTGAGACTGTGTCCTCTTGTTCTGGTGCTGGTTGCCTGGGAGAAGAGACCAACCCCCACCTGGCTACAGCCTCCCTTCAGGGAGTTGTAGAGAGCAAGAAGGTCTCCTCAAACCAAAACCAAACAAGCAAATAAAAGAAAAGCCCTGAAGCTGCCAACCCCACCCTGGCTTAGCATCTGTGATTGTGGATTCTAAACCAGTGATTTATCAGTTAAAACAAAACCTCTCTTCATCTCCTTCCAGCAGCCAGGGGTACAGGTTAGCTGCATCAGCATCAGGCGGTGATGTGTGCCTCAGAGCCCTCATTCATAGCAAGCTCATTTCCTGGACCACCACTCTGCTGCCTCACACAATCACAGAACCACAGAATTAAGTGGGTTGGAAAAGACCTTTGAGATCATTGAGTCCAACCTCTCACCCAACACCATCCAGTCAACTAAACCATGGCACCAAGGGCCTCACCCAGGCTCTTCTTAAACACCTCCACAGATGGTGACTTCACCAACTGCCCAGGAAGCACATCCCTGTGGCCAATCTCTCTGGGTGTGAAGAATTTCTTCCTAACATCCAGCTTAAACCTCCCCTGGCACAGCTTGAGACTGTGTCCTCTCCTTCTGTCTCTGGGTCCCTGGGAGAAGAGACCAACCCTTACACATCATGAGGTCAGTAATGGTTGACCATCTGTCTTCCCTCACATATGTCCTCTGATTCTCCTATTTGGTGGAGAAAAAAAAATATCCAAAAGCCAGACTGTGATGGTCATTAAAGCTTAGGAATGAGACTGGAGAGATGGTGACAGGAGCTCCTAGGGTCATGCATTATGTGGACAGGGATCTGCTGGAGAGAGTCCAAGGGAGGGCTCCAAGGATGCTGAAGGGACTGCAGCACTGCCTGGGGAGGAGAGGCTGAGAGCCCTGGGGCTGTTTAGTCTGCAGAGGAGAAGGCTGAGAGGGATCTGATCAATGTCTATCAATAGCTGAGGGCTGGGGGTCAGGAAGGAAGGGACAGGGACAGGCTCTGCTCAGTTGTGCCCTGGGATAGGACAAAGGGCAAGGGATGGAAACTGCAGCACAGGAAGTTCCAGCTCAACATGAGGAGGAACTTCCTCCCTGCGAGGGTCCCAGAGGCCTGGAGCAGGCTGCCCAGAGAGGTTGTGGAGTCTCCTTCTCTGGAGCCTTTGCAGCCCTGTCTGGATGTGTTCCTATGTGACCTGTGCTGGATTCTCTGCCCCTGCCCTGTCAGGGGGGTTGGACTGGCAGATCTCCAGAGGTCCCTTCCAACCCCTAACATCCTGTGATCACTCACAGTAACTTGGGGCAAACCTGTGTTGCCATTTGCACCAGGGCTGATAAGAGCAGGAGGTATTTTTTTGTGTGCGAGAGAAGCAATAACTGGAGAAACAAGGATGCTCACCCAAGCCCCTGCCAAAATTCACACCAGGCAATGATCCAAAGCAATCAATTATTCACCTGGTTCTACTCCCAGGGCTTTCTCTTCAAATCTGGGAGCACTTTTAATTCTTTTGCCTCCTCTACAGAAAGATCACAGCATCACAGAATTTCAGGGGCTGGAAGGGACCTTGAAAGCTCATGCAGTCCAACCCCCTGCCAGAGCAGGAGCACCTACAGTAGATTACACAGGAACACATCCAGACAAGTTTTGAATCTCTCCAGAGAGGCAGACTCCACAACCCCCCTGGGCAGCCTGCTCCAGGCCTCTCTCACCCTCACAGGGAAGAAATTCTTCCTCCTGTTTCCATGGCACTTCCTCTGCCTCAGCTTCCACCACTGCCCCTTGTGCTGCCATTGGGCAGCCCCCAGCAGAGCCTGGCTCCAGCCTCTGGGCACTCCCCCTGCACAGCTTTAGCAACAGCAAGGAGCTCACCCTCAGGCTCCTCCTCTCCAAGCTCCAGAGCCCTCAGCTCCCTCAGGCTCTCCTCCTGAGGAAGATCTTCCACTGCCTGCAGCAGCTTTGTGGCTCTGTGCTGGACTCTCTCAAGCAGTTCCCTGAGGTCCTTCCTGACCTGAGGAGCCCAGAACTGAACACAATATTCCAGCTGTGGCCTCAGCAGGGCAGAGCAGAGGGAGAGGAGAACCTCTCTCAACCTACTGACCACAGCTCTTCTAATCCACCCCAGGATGCCCTTGTCCTTCCTGGCCACCAGAGCACATTGCTGGCTCATGGTCAGCCTCTCATCTACCAGGAACCCCAGGGTATTTTGGGTACATTTGTTTTCCATAGGACAGAAGGTGCCTAAACCCAGGACTGCTGTGGGACACCATGGTTTCTTCTTGTAAATGTCAAATATCTGTTTGTGTGAACAAAGAGATTGTTTCTGCCAACACAAGTGGCTGAACAAAAGCAAACAGCCTTCTTTTGTAGTTCTTTTTCTTTTCTTACATGCCTCTCTTTGGGAGGAGATGGTTCATTTGCCATCCCAGAAAGAGATGAGAAAGGACCTGAAGGGCTTCAAGCTGTGGAGCCTCACAGAGGGGCTGGGAAACCTCCATCCTTCCACTACTGAGTCCATGGAGGAGATGCTGACATTAAAGTCTTTAACTGAGGACTGTCCAGGTGTTTAGAATACATGGCTGCACAGCATACTGAAGTGCTAGGCTACTACAAAGAATTTGACACCAACAAAGCATCAAAGGAAAGACCATTTCTACACAGCCTGGGAGGGAATGGTTTGTCTTGTAAGGAGCAGCAGAGGGAACTGGGGTTGTTAAGCCTGGAGAAGAGGAGGATCAGGGGAGAGCTCATTGCTCTCTCCAACTCCCTGAAAGGAGGTTGCAGTGAGGTGGGGGTTGGGCTCTTCTGCCTAGGCTCAGGTGGTAGAAGTAGGGGGAATGGCCTGAAATTGTGCCAAGGGAGGCCTAGGTTGGAGATGAGGAAAAGATTCTTTGCTGCAAGAGTGGTCATGGATTAGCACAGGCTGCCCAGGGAGGTGGTGGAGTCCCCATGCCTGGAGCTCTTCTAGAAACCTGTGACCATGGCACTGTGGGACACCGTTTGGTGGCCAGGGAGGTGTTGGACTGATGGTTGGAGTTGATCCTGAAGTTGTTTTTTTTCCAGTTGAAATGATTCTGTGCACAGTTCCACATCAGCTTGTGCTTGTAGCTATCCAGCAGTTATAACATACAGGAATTTCAACCATTCCTCCTGTTCTCTTCCACCTTTACCCCAGGCCTGTTAACTGAGCTCATTTCCTTTCAAACTGTGTCTGTGTGGATGTGCTGTTCAACTACAATGGCTGCGCCTGATGATCTTAAAGGCCTCTTCCAACCACAAAGACTCTGTGATTCTATTGCTCCACAAAAACATTGCAGCTACAGCACTGAATGAATCAAGTTTAGCCCCAGACAGTGAAAATAGGAACAAAACACAGCCTTTTGTCTGGCTTTTGTACAGCTCCCGTTACAAATATTAGTGCCACAAAAAAGCCTTCTTTCTGTTTGTCCTCTGTGACTAATGCATTGCAAAGTGATTCACAGGTCTCTGGAATCACCACCAGAACAATGCCACTTAGCTTAGTTTTGTTTTTTTTCCCTATGGATTTCAATAGGATTCAATATAACATAGCCAGCAGGGCCAGGGAGGGGATTCTGCCCCTCTGCTCCACTCTGCTGAGACCACAGCTGCAGCTCTGGGGCCACTTCTGGAGCCTCTGTGCCAGGAAGGATCTGGAGGGGCTGGAAGGTGTGCAGAGAAGGGCCAGGAGGAGGAGCAGAGGGCTGGAGCTGCTCTGCTCTGGAGACAGCCTGAGAGAGTTGGGGTTGTGCAGGCTGGAGAGGAGAAGGCTCCCAGGAGACGACCTGGTGGCCTTCCAGGATCTGCAGGGGGCTCCAAGAAAGCTGGGAAGGGACTTTTGAGAGTGTCAGGGAGGGATAGGACTGGGGGGATGGAGCAAAACTAGAAATGGGGAGATTGAGATTGGCTGTGAGGAAGAAGTTGTTGGCCATGAGGGTGGTGAGAGCCTGGCCCAGGTTGCCCAGGGAGGTGGTGGAAGCCTCCTGCCTGGAGGTGTTTGCAGCCAGGCTGGCTGTGGCTGTGAGCAACCTGCTGCAGTGTGAGGTGTCCCTGGCCATGGCAGGGGGTTGGAACTTGCTGATCCTTCAGGTCCTTTCCAACCCTGACAGTTCTGTGATTAGAATCAGAGAATCATTAAGCCTGGAAAATATCTCCAAGATCATCAAGTCCAACCTTCTACCCAATATTGCCACAGCCTGATGGGTGTCAGAAGGAGGCATTTTAGACTTCTTCTCTTAAAAAATCTGCCAGTGAAGCACAGAATCACAGAACTGCTTGGGCTGGAAGAGAGCTTTAAGACCACACATAGAATTTCACACAGAATTAACCAGGTTGGAAAAGACCTCTGAGATCCCCAAGTCCAACCTATCACCCAACACCATCTGATCAACTAAACCATGGCACTAACCATCAAGTACAAGAGCAGACTGAGGGGGATGTCATCAGTGCCGATCAATACTTAAGGATGGGTGTCAGGAGGATGTGACCTGGCTTTGTTCAGATGTGCTCAGTGACAGGACAAGAGGTAAGGGGCAAACTGGAACATCAGAAGTTCCATCTGAACACGAGGAGGAACTTCCTTAATTTAAGGGTGAGACCACAGCTGCAATCCTGTGGCCAGCTCTGGGCTCCCCAGTTCCAGAGAGACAGAGACCTGCTGGAGAGAGTCCAAGGGAGAGCCAGGAGGATGCTTAGGGGACTTGAGCATCTCCCCTGTGAAGGGAGACTGAGAGCCCTGGGGCTGTTTAGTGTGGAGAGGAGAAGACTGAGAGGGATCTGATCAATGTCTATCGATAGCTGAGGGCTGGGGCTCAGGTGAAGGGGGCCAAGCTCCTTTGGGTCATGCACAGTGATGAGCCAAGGAGCAATGGAGACAAACTTGACGAGAGAAGGTTTCAGCTCAACAGGAGGAGAAACTTCTTTGGTGTGAGGGTGCTGGAGGCCTGGAGCAGGCTGCCCAGAGAGGTTGTGGAGTCTCCTTCTCTGGAGCCTTTCCAACCCCACCTGGATGCATTCCTGTGCAGAAATTCCTTGGGTGATGCTGCTGTGGCAGGGGGCTTGGACTGGATGATCTCTGGAGGTCCCTTCCAGCCTCTAATCTGCTGTGGTGCTGTGAAGTGTGATGGAGCCCTGGTGTAAGCTGACCAGAGTGCTGATGGAATCTGTCTCTGGAGACATTCAAAACTCACCTGGCCATGGTGCTGTGTGGCCTGCTCCAGATGAACCTGCTTTGGCAGGAAGGTCAGACTTCATCTCCAGAGGTCCCCTACCAACTCCTGCCATGCCAAACAAAAAAAAAACTCACAAACAAAACCATCTCAACAGAGCCCCATCTTGGCTCTTCTTGAGTCATGAATTAACTGCTCCTACAGGCACTTCCATCTTTAACTCAGGAAGATATCCCATGAGAGGAAGTATTATTATTTCTAGATATTCATGTTAAAGAAAGAAGGAAAGGAAAGGAAAGGAAAGGAAAGGAAAGGAAAGGAAAGGAAAGGAAAGGAAAGGAAAGGAAAGGAAAGGAAAGGAAAGGAAAGGAAAGGAAAGGAAAGGAAAGGAAAGGAAAGGAAAGGAAAGGAAAGGAAAGGAAAGGAAAGGAAAGGAAAGGAAAGGAAAGGAAAGGAAAGGAAAGGAAAGGAAAGGAAAGGAAAGGAAAGGAAAGGAAAGGAAAGGAAAGGAAAGGAAAGGGAAGGAAAGGGAAGGAAAGGGAAGGAAAGGGAAGGAAAGGGAAGGAAAGGAAAGGGAAGGAAAGGGAAGGAAAGGAAAGGAAAGGAAAGGAAAGGAAAGGAAAGGAAAGGAAAGGAAAGGAAAGGAAAGGAAAGGAAAGGAAAGGAAAGGAAAGGAAAGGAAAGGAAAGGAAAGGAAAGGAAAGGAAAGGGAAGGAAAGGGAGGAAGGAAAGGAAGGAAAAGAAGGAAAGGAAAGGAAGGAAAGAAAGGAAAGGAAAAGAAGGAAAGAAAGGAAGGGAAAAGAAGGAAAGGAAAGAAAGAAATGAAAGGAAAGAATGGAAAGGAAATAAAAGAGGGAAAGGAAGAATGAGAAGAAAAGGAAAGAAAGGAAGGAGAAGAGGGAAAGGAAGTAAAAGAAGGAAAGGAAAGGAAGGAAAAGAGGGAAAGGACGAATAGGAAAGGAAGGAAGGAAAGGAAGGAAAGGAAGGAAAGGAAGGAAAGGTTGCTGTGAGCAACCTGCTGCAGTGTGAGGTGTCCCTGCCCATGGCAGGAGGCTTGGAACTGGCTGAGCCTTGAGGTCCCTTCCAACCCTGACAGTTCTGTGATTCTGTGAAGATTTAGACCCTTTGACTTTCACATCAGGAAACCAACTTGTGTGATTCTTTCAAACAAAAAGAGGAGACTTGCTCTTAGCTCTGCGCTCCACCTTCTTCTATTCTCCCTGCCAAGGGCAGAACATAATGTCCTGCTGCTCAGGCACTCCTCGGTGTGGTCTGCTTTCTGAGTGATGCCTGTCAATTATCTACAGGCTGCTCTGTTGGCTGACTCACACAGTGCTATTCCAGGGGCAAATACAAAAGCACAGTGACTAATGCTATTGATGGGAAGTGAGGCCAAAGAACAGTGCCTGGAAAATGAAGCTGGACATTCAAATCCCCTTAGGAAAGTTTGCTGGAGGACATTGCAACTGGCTAACTACTCTTGCAAGAGGGACATGTTTTGCTCTTACACAGATCCCTGCAGAGCAACATTTTCTCTTTCCCTCCTGGAATTCCTCACAGTGAGGGTGGGGAGGCACTGGAACAGCTTGCCCAGGGAGGTTGTGGGTGCCCCCTCCAGGGAGGTGTTCAGAAGTCTCTTCCTACCTCTATCGTTCTGTGAGTGTTGTGGTTGGGAAAGCTGTTGTCAGCTTCCCTCTGCTTGGCAGTGTGTGGCTTTGCACAGCTCTGCTCTGTAGGTGCATTTGTAAGAGAGCAATAGGAACCCATTCAGCTGGGGTTAAACAAAGACCAGAAAAAGCCACTGGTGATGGAAAAGGAGACAGCTGACCACATGCGCAGATGAAGCCTTGGAACAGATTGCTCAGGGAAGTTGTGGATGAGCACTCCTTGGAAGGGTTCAGAAGATACAGAATTAAGCAGCTTGGAAAAGATCTTTGAGATCACCAAGTCCAAACTATCACTCAACACCATCCAATCAACTAAACCACGGCACCAAGGGCCTCATCCAAACTCTTCTTGAACACCTCCAGGGATGGTGACTCCACCACCTCCCTGGGCAGCACATCCCAAAGGCCAATCTCTCTGTCTGGGAAGAATTTCTTCCCAATATCCAGACTAAACCTCCCCTGGTACACTCTGAGACTGTCCTCTCCTTCTGTCACAGGTTGCCTGGAGAAGAGACCAACCCCCCTGGCCAGGCTACATGAGGCCTTGAGAAACCTGGGCTGGTGGAAACTAGAGGGCCAAGCCCAGAGAGTGGTGGTGAATGGTGTCACAGCCAGCTGGCAGCCAGGCACCAGTGGTGTGCCCCAGGGAGCAGTGCTGGGCTCCATCCTCTTTAACATCTTCATTGATGATCTGGAGGAGGGCATTGACTCCATCATCAGTAAATTTGCAGATGACAGCAAGGTGGGGGCTGGAGTTGATCTGCTGGAGGGTAGAGAGGCTCTGCAGAGGGACCTGGACAGGCTGGACAGATGGGCAGAGTTCAAGGGCAGGAGACTGAACACATCCAAGTGCCAGGTGCTGCACATTGGCCACAGCAACCCCAGGCAGTGTTGCAGGCTGGGGTCAGAGTGGCTGAGAGCAGCCAGGCAGAGAGGGACCTGGGGGTAGTGGTTGATGGTAGGCTGAACATGAGCCAGCAGTGTGCCCAGGCAGCCAGGAGGGCCAAGGACATCCTGGCCTGCATCAGGAAGAGTGTGGCCAGCAGGAGCAGGGAGGTCATTCTGCCCCTGTACACTGCACTGCTGAGGCCACACCTTGAGTCCTGTGTCCAGTTCTGGGCTCCTCAGTTTAGGAAGGAGGTGTTGGATGATAGGTTGGACTTGATGATCTTGAAGGTCTCTTCCAACCTGGTCTATTCTATTCTATTCTATTCTATTCTATTCTATTCTATTCTATTCTATTCTATTCTATTCTATTCTATTCTATTCTATCTTGAAGGACCTTTCCAACCCAAGCCATTCTATGAGTCTTTGAATCATTTTGTCAGGGTGGAACTTTGAAGCCATCTGATATTTCCACATTTGAAGTCCTTTGTTTTGTTCCTTGCATCCATATTTTGTTTGAGCCTGATGAGGCACTCCCTTTTGTTCGGATTTTCCCCCCAGGGAACTTATTGGATCTGCTTTCATTTCCTTTCTATTGTTTTCCTAAGCTTATCTCCTTCTTTTCTCTAAGTTTGTTGTTGTCTTTGTTCTCCAGGCATGTTGTTGTCCCTGCCTTCACTTCCAAGCCTCCTTGTATCTCGTTTTCCTTGAGAATTCCTCACTTTGGCTACAGTTTTGAAGAGATATCTATTCTTTTCTCTGACTTTTGTATTACCAGGACAAATCTTTTTCTTCAATGGCATCTTATTCACAGAAAGAGCACCTTGTTATCTTTGTTCCCTCACCTGAAGTGGGCTTCAGACTTCTCTGCTGAGCTAACTCCTTGACAATAATCACAGAATCACAGAAAAATTCCAGTTGGAATGACCCTCAGGATCACCAAGTCCAACCCAGAGCCCTGCTCTGCAAGGCTCACCCCTAAACCAGAGCCCCAAGCACCACAGCCAAACCACCTTCAAACACAGCCAGGCTTGGGGACTCCACCACCTCCCTGGGCAGCACATTCCAAGGCCTGACCACTCTGGATGGGAACAGATTCTTCCTACTCTCCAGTCTGAATCTCCCCAGGGGCAGCTTGAGGCCATTGCCTCTTGTTCTGTCACTAATTACTGTGAGCAGAGACCAGCAGCAGCCTCTCCACAACCTCCTTTCAGGGAGCTGTAGACAGCCAGGAGGTCTCCCCTCAGCCTCCTCTCTTTCACACTAACCAGCCCCAGCTCCTTCAGCTGCTCTCCATCAGATTTCTTCTCCAGGCCCTTCCCAGCTCCCTTGCCCTGCTCTGCCCTGGCTCCAGCACCTCCACAGCTCTCTGCTATTGAGGTGCCCAACACTGGAGCCAGCACTCGAGGTGTGGCCTGCCCAGAGATGAGTGCCAGGGGACAATCCCCTCCCTGCTGCTGCTGGACACAACATTGCTGATCCCAGCCAGGAGGCCTTTGGCTTTCTTGGCCCCCTGGGCACACTGCTGGCTCACATTCAGCTGCTTGTCCATCAGCACCCCCAGGTCCCTTTGTGCCAGCAGCTTTCCAGCCACACTGCCCCAAGCCTGGAGCCTTACTTGGGATTTTTGTGCCCCAAGTGCAGGACCTGGCCCTTGTTGAAGCTCATCCCATTAGTGTTGGGTTGAAACATGCTTCTAGGCTGCACTCTTGATGCACAGAATGGTATTTGCTATATTTCCTTTACTGAACCTGGCACCTTGTTGCAGCTCTTCCTGCTGACCGTGGCCATGGATCCAGTCCGTATCCAAGTCCCTCTGCAGAGCCTCGCTGCCCTCAGGAAGGGTTAACTCACAAAGGGTGTGCAGGACACTTGCTGTAGCCACCTGTAATTTTTTTTTTCCCCTCTTTGGTTGTTTGTTTTTCTTTTTAAATGTCAGTTCTGTGTCTTTTCTGCCTGTGAGTTGCCTGCTGCTGCAGTTGTGGTCGTGCAGGGACTGGAGGTGTGCTCAGGCAGCGGGTAAGGCCGTGGGACAGTGTCCCATGCAGGGGCTGTGTGGGAGCTCGGGGGTGTTCACACCAGCACCCATGGTAACCACACTAATTAGGAGCAAAACATAATCATCCATTCTTATATTTTCTTCCAAATTCCAGGAAAAAGGTTACCCTTTTTTAAAGCTGCAAACTTGCCCCCCCCCCCCTTTTTTTTTGGTCAAAAAACAACAATCAAAAGGTTTTCATAACAACCATTTTGAAGTCTGCCTGGAGGTGTTCCTGCGCTGCCTGCCCTTGGGGGGCTGGACTTGCTGAGTTCTGGAGGTCCCTTCCAACCCCTGGCATCCTCTGATTTTTAGTTCTCCAATTTTATTGTCATTTTTATTCCCTTTCTTCTATTAAAATTCTATTTGTAGCTGATTTCCAAACACAATCCAAGCTTGCCTATGAAAGGGCAAGACCACAGTCCTTGGTCATTTCCTACATTGAAACTGGTGCAGAGGCAGTGTAAAAAGGGTTAGATCTCAGAACCCCAGTGTGGTGGGGTTGGAAGGAAGCTCTGGAGCTCACCCAGCCCAAACCCCTTCTGCAACAGGGCACCCACAGCAGCTTGCCCAGCAGCACAATGCCCAGGGGGAAGTTTGGTATCTCAATGCAACGAGACTCCACAACCTCCCTGGGCAGCCTGCTCCAGGCCTCCAGCACCCTCACACCAAACAACTTTCTCCTCCTCTTCAGGTGGAACCTCCTGGCCTCCACTTTGTGCCCACTGCCCCTTGTCCTGTCCCAGGGCACCACTGAGCAGAGCCTGGCCCCAGCCTCTTGCCCCCACAGCTCCTTTGTCTCTTGCTGAGCATTGCTCAGCTCCCCTCTGGGGCTGCTCTTCTGCAGGCTCTCAGCCCCAGGGCTCTCAGCCTTTGCTGCTCCCAGAGCTGCTCCAGGCCCCTCAGCAGCTTTGTAGCCTCCACTGGACTCCCTCCAGCATCGATGTAGCCTCCTGTGGACACTCTCTCTCAAGAGTTCTCCCTCTTGAACTGGAGAGCCCAGAGCTGGACCCAGTACTCCAGAGAAGGCCTCCCTAGGGCAGAGGGCAGGTGGAGGAGATTCTCTCTCGACCTGCTCCCCACAGTCCTTAATATATACCTCTTAGTGACCTCTCAGTCCCACCTGTACTTTTAAGGCTTTAATACTGCATGTGAAAACAGCATTTATGGAATAAGTAAGAATTATATCATTCATTTTGTGCCCAAATCTTTCCTCTTCACATTTCACACCTTGGTTATCACAGCCCTTTGTAGCTTATAGAATCATAGAACCACAGAATGGTTTGGGTTGGAAGGGAGCTCCAAAGCTCAACTAGTCCAGCCCCCTGCAGTCAGCAGGGACATCCCCAACTAGATCAGGTTGCCCACAGCCCTGTCCAGCCTCACTTGGAATATCTCCAGGGCTGGGGCCTCAACCACCTCCCTGGGCAATCTGTTACAGTGTTCCAGCAGCCTCCTGGTGCAGAACTTGTTCCTCACATCCAGTCTAAATCTACTCTGCTCCAGCTTAAAGCCTTTGCTCCTGGTCCTGTCCCTGCAGGCCTTTGCAATCTCTCTCCATCCTTCCTGTAGCTCCCTTTAGGTCCTGGCGGGCAGCTCTGAGGTCCCCCTGGAGCCTTCTCTTCTCCAGGCTGAACACCCCCAGCTCCCTTGGCCTGTACTCATAGCAGAGCTGCATGAGAGGTTCTCCAGCTCTCATGTGCTGTTAGTAAGAGGGTCCTACACAAGCCAGTGGACTCTCTCCTCTTCCAGCTTTTGCTGGAGGAGAGCAGTTCAGCTGGACTTGCCCAGTAATTAGCTCTGTGTTCCAAGCAGCAGCCCATGGAGCTTTAGGGCCATTTAAAATGTGTGAGTTACACACCCTGCTCTCCCTCCATCATGTGGAAGCTGCTCTTAAGTCACTCCCAGATGGAAGCTGTGTGTGGAAGAGTGATCATTTCTTATCACAGGGTTGTCTAAGCCACACAGGTACCTCTGCTTAATATAACCAACCATCATAGCTTAGGTGCCATTAACAAGCTGTAGAGGAGGATGTGCTGCCAGAGCTAAGGGATGCTAACACTTCTGACAAGATTAACAGCGTGGGGAGATTGGGCTCCCTGCATTGATCAGCAGCTTGATAGGAAAGCTGCCATGGCAATGGGGGCAATAGATCATTTTCATCTATCCATCATCTCTCTGGGCTGGGCTGGGAGAGGTTGAGGCTGCCGAGGCATTCAGCCGGGGTGCTAACGCGGCGTGTTCAGCACTGATTCAACATGTAATTGCATTGTGCTTTCCCCTCTGAGCTCTTGCATGCCTCCCATTGTACAGCTCGTCTCCACTCTCTTTGGCTGCCCACATGGCCTGCAAAGATTTCTCCTTGAAGTTAAAGCCACTGAGGCAGGAGGTAGGACTCCTCCAGCCCAAGCAGGAGCTGAAGTCTGGGAAAGAGCTGTCAGGAGTGTAAAGAGTTTTCTCCTCAAGCTGACAGGTAAAGGGTCCATCCAGGATGGCAGCTCCTGCAGGAAAACCTATTAATTAACACTTGTCAGCCCTGCCAGGCAGAGGTAATTCCCACACCAGCAGGGCTTTGCATGTGCCAAATGGATTCTTGTTACTCCCTTGACAGCTGGACCATGAAATCTAATTTTGCCAGGACAGAAGATGGTATTGCTCTTTGCATCTGGTTTCTAAAGGCATCAAAATGAGCAGAGTGTTCCTGTGAGAGGGGAGGAGGGAAGCACCTGCAGAACACGGAGTGCACACAAGCGGTCCCCTCTGCACAGGAGAGAGCTAGAGAGAGAGAAGCAGCAACAAGTAATTAATGACAACCAGCAAATTGGTCTCCCAGGACAAGCTTGGAGGTCATGCTAAATAAATAAATGAAAAGAGTGAAACCAAACCAAAGCAAACCAGTGTGTTGATGGTTAGCTGCCAGGAGGTGATAAATGAGTGAATGCTGGAGGGACAACAGAAAATCACACCTGATGCTCCTTCTGTACTGTGTGTATGCTCCATGAAATCAGCAGCGGAGATGAGTAAACACGGAGCAATCCTTCACACAGGAGTAGTGGAAGTCACTGCCTGAGTAAGAGAAACTTTGCTGCTTTGTTCTGATAGTGGGAAGAGGCTGAGAAGCTTTGTGCAGGCACGGTAAGCAGCACTAGGGCAAGGGGCAATGGTTCCCAACTAGAGCAGAGCACATTCGGATTGGACAGCAGGAAGGAGTTCTTCAACACGAGGGTGGTAGAACACTGGAGCAGGTTGCCCAGGGAAGTGGTGAATGCCTCATCCCTGGAGACATGCCAGGTCAGGTTTAATAGGACTCTAAGCACCCTGATCTCGTTGGAGTTGTCCTTGCTCACCGCAGGGGTGTTTGGACCAGCCGGCTTTAAAGGTCCCTTCCAAGCCAATGTGTTCTATGGCTCTAAGCTTGAGGCTGATGCAAGCAGGGATTGAGGAGGCTCAGACTTACCTAGCTGAACCCATCTACAGAGCATGAGCTTTCCTCAGACACCACAAATGCCAAGTTGCCTCCAGCTGGTGAGGAACTTAGCTGCCCACTGCTGAGGTTTGTGTTGCTGGTCTGAGTGGGGCAGGGGGGTCCTCTCTGGAGCAGATCCCTTGTATGTTAGACATGGGAGAGCTTCAGGATGCTGTGGAGTGACTAGTGGAGCTGACACTGCCTTCCCAAGACCTAATTATCTTTGCTACTTCATATGCAGTGACTTTTTCCCTCAGGCAGCTTGGTCAGGCATGTGTTTTGGAACACCTCCACCTCCTGTTTTGATTCCTGATGTGGAGTGGAACATATGCTCCTGGATCTCATAAAGGACAAGTGTAGCATGAGGGCTGAAACCACTCATGTGCTGCTATATTCATTACAGGAACAGAGCAGGGAGCTGCAAGAGCCCAGGAGTGAGCTCCTTTGCACTACTGATGGAGCCAAGCCACATAGCTTTGTATCTGAGGACTGGTGGTGTAAGCAATTGACACTGATAAGGCTGGGAAATTCTGAGATCTTACTGCAAACAGAGCTAATGCTGACCCTAAAGGGAGAGGTCTGCATCTCCCTGCAGAGGGACCTTGTCAGGCTGGACAGATGGGCAGAGTCCAAGGGCAGGAGATTGAACACATCCAAGTGCCAGGGGCTGCACATTGGCCACAGCAACCCCAGGCAGTGCTACAGGCTGGGGTCAGGGTGGTTGAGAGCAGCCAGGCAGAGAGGGACCTGGGGGTGCTGGTCGATGGTAGGCTGAACAGGAGCCTGCAGTGTGCCCAGGCAGCCAGGAGGGCCAAGGGCATCCTGGCCTGCATCAGGAAGAGTGTGGCCAGCAGGAGCAGGGAGGTCATTCTGCCCCTGTACACTGCACTGCTGAGGCCACACCTGGAGTCCTGTGTCCAGTGCTGGGCTCCTCAGTTTAGGAAGGAGGTTGTCTTGCTGGAAGGTGTCCAGAGAAGGACAACAAAGCTGGGGAGGGGTTTGGAGCACAGCCCTGTGAGGAGAGGCTGAGGGAGCTGGGGTTGCTTAGCCTGGAGAAGAGGAGACTCAGGGGTGACCTTGCTCTCTCCAACTCCCTGAAGGGAGGTTGTAGCCAGGTGGGGGTTGGTCTCTTCTCCCAGGCAGCCAGCACCAGAACAAGAGGACACAGTCTCAGGCTGCACCAGGGGAGGTTTAGGCTGGAGGTTAGGAAGAAATTCTACACAGAGTGATTGCCCATCGGAATGTGCTGCCCAGGGAGGTGGTGGAGTCACGATCCCTGGAGGTGTTCAGGAGGAGACTTGACAGGGTGCTTGGTGCCATGGGTTAGTTGATTAGGTGGTGTTGGATGATAGGTTGGACACGATGATCTTGAAGGTCTCTTCCAATCTGGTTTACTCTATTCTAAACTGGCAACAGGGCTCTCCTGAGGGTTTCACGGAAGGAATGTGGTGTAGGGGGAGTAAGTGTTGTGTCCAGTTCCAAGCTCCAAAGCTCAGGAGAGACAGGGAACTATTGGAGAAACTCTGTTGGAGGCTACAAAGGTTGGAGCACCTCTGTGAGGAGAAAAGGCTGAGAGCCCTGGGGCTGTTGAGTCTGCAGAAAAGCAGCCCCAGAATCCCAGGGCAATGCTCAGCAAGAGCTAAAGGACCTGTGGGGGGCAAGAGGATGGGACCAGACTCTTGTCAGTGAAAGGACAAAGATCAATGGGCACAACTGGAACACAGAAAGTTCCACCTGAGCAGGAGGAGAAAGTTGTTTGGTGTGAGGGTGCTGGAGGCCTGGAGCAGGCTGCCCAGAGAGGTTGTGGAGTCTCCTTGTGTAGAGAGCTTCCAACCCCACATGCGCATAGTGCTGCCAGGCTTTGTGCAGTGGGTGCCCTGCTTTAGCAGGGGTTTGGACTGGATGATCTCCAGAGGTCCCTGCCAACCCCCACTGTGCTGGGACTAGGGGAGAATGGCACAGCAGGATGAGGAAGGTTTCTTCAGCTCTAATGGTGGCTTTTTCTGCTGCGTGCCTTCCCAGCAGCTCCCAGGGCTCCTTCCTCCCCCAGCTCTCAGCTTGTGTGTCTATATTGGTGGCTCGCAGACGGCTGCTGCCATCCCACATGATGCCTGTCACACAACTAATGATAGAATGGAGAGTTATGCCTACAAGACAGCTGATGCTGCATTTGATATGCTGGTGGCTTTCCCCCCCCCTACTTTATCAGCAAACAGCAATCTCATCTCTTCTTGCACCTGCCAGCCCAAACACCAGCATTTCCCCCACCACATCATTTCACTTTTCCTTTCCTCCTTGATTATTTCTCTCACTTTCATCTTTCACCAGCCCTAACTTTGTCATATGGCCAAGGGCATCCTGGCCTGCACCAGGAAGAGTGTAGCCAGCAGGAGCAGGGAAGTCATTGTGCCCTGTGCTCAGCACTGCTGAGGCCACACCTTGAGTCCTGTGTCCAGTGCTGGGCTCCTCAGTTCAGGAAAGATGTTGAGATTCTGGAAGGTGTCCAGAGAAGGGCAAGAAAGCTGGGGAGGGGTCTGGAGCACAGCCCTGTGAGGAGAGGCTGAGGGAGCTGGGGTTGCTTAGCCTGGAGAAGAGGAGGCTCAGGGGAGACCTTCTTGCTCTCTCCAACTCCCTGCAGGGAGGTTGTAGCCAGGTGGGGGTTGGTCTCTTCTCCCAGGCAGCCAGCACCAGAACAAGAGGACACAGTCTCAAGCTGTGCCAGGGGAGGTTTAGGCTGGAGGTGAGGAAGAAATTCTTCCCAGAAAGAGTAATTGCCCATTGGGATGTGCTGCCCAGGGAGGTGGTGGAGTCCCCATCCCTGGAGCTGTTCAGGAGGGGATTGGATGTGGCACGTGGAGCCATGGTTTAGTTGTCAGGAGGTGTTTGGTATTAGGTGATAGGTTGAACTTGATGATCTCCGAGGTCTTTTCCAAGCTGGTTCATTCTATGATTCTATGATTCCATGATTCCATATTCTGTAAGGCAGCAACTTCCCAGTCTGTATTTTCAAGCTTCCTGGTGCTGGGGTTGTGGCAGCAGCCATCACTTGTGCTTGGCAGTCCTCAGCGTGCTGCTGCCTGCCTTGATGGATGTCCCTTTATCTCTCGTAATTCGTCCTATCTTGCTCCAATTCTCTGCCCTGCTTTTTTTTCCCTGAGCAGGAGAGATTGGCTTCTGCTTTCCCATAAAAACAGTTTATATATCAATCAAGGCTGCCTGTGAGTTTGCTCTTAACATCTGTGGAGAGTGCAATGTGTTATGATGTTCAGAGCCTGCATAAAACTGCAGGCAAGTTTGCTCCTACCTACAGTCTATAAACTTCCATTCTATAACCCCAAGATTTGCAGAGCTGTAGCACAGCATCACAGAATTTCAGGGGCTGGAAGGGACCCTAAAAGCTCATGCAGTCCAACCCCTGCCAGAGCAGGAGCACCGAGAGCAGGGCACACAGGAACACAGCCAGGCAGCTCTTGAATATCCCCAGAGAGGCAGACTCCACAACCCCCCTGGGCAGCCTGCTCCAGGCCTCTCTCACCCTCACAGGGAAGAAATTCTTCCTCCTGTTTCCATGGCACTTCCTCTGCCTCAGCTTCCACCACTGCCCCTTGTGCTGCCATTGGGCAGCCCCCAGCAGAGCCTGGCTCCAGCCTCTGGGCACTCCCCCTGCACAGTTTTAGCAACAGCAAGGAGCTCACCCTCAGGCTCCTCCTCTCCAAGCTCCAGAGCCCTCAGCTCCCTCAGGCTCTCCTCCTGAGGAAGATCTTCCACTGCCTGCAGCAGCTTTGTGGCTCTGTGCTGGACTCTCTCAAGCAGTTCCCTGAGGTCCTTCCTGACCTGAGGAGCCCAGAACTGGACACAAGATTCCAGCTGTGGCCTCAGCAGGGCAGAGCAGAGGGAGAGGAGAACCTCTCTCAGCCTACTGACCACAGCCCTTCTAATCCAGCCCAGGATGCCCTTGTCCTTCCTGGCCACCAGAGCACATTGCTGGCTCATGGGCATCCTCCCATCCACCAGGACCCCCAGCTCTCTTTCCCCTTCCCTGCTCTCCAGCAGGTCCATCCCCAACCTATCCTGGTGCATGGAGTTGTTCCTCCCCAGGTGCCAGACTCTCCCCTTGCCCTTGTTGAACTTCATTCCATTTCTCCCTGCCCAGCTCTCAGCCTGTCCAGGTCTGGCTGGATGGCAGCACAGCCTCCTGGTGTGTCAGCCTCTCCACCCAGCTTGGTGCCAGCCACAAACTTGCTGTCAGTGCCCTCTGTGCCCTCATCCAGGTCATTGATGAATATATTGAACAGCTCTGCTCCCAGTACAGATCCCTGAGGGACTCCACCAGACACAGGCCTCCAATCAGATTCCATCCCATTGACCACAGCCCTCTAACTTCTTCCCTTCACCCAGTTCCCATCCACCTCATTGCCTGATCATCCAGACCACTCTGCTTCAGTTAACTGCAAGGATCTGTATCTGTGGGACAGAAGAGCTCAGGCTGCTCCCTAGCATTCTTGGAAGGCTTTCCCTTGCCTCTCCAGCTTGGATTTGTGTGTGTATGTGTGGAAGGCTGTATTTAAGTTTCCCCTTCCCCCCTTTTTTTGTTGTTGCAGCTGCTGTTGCTATTTTAGCCTTTTTAATCTCATTTTTTCCTGTGTTGTAAACTTCTTTTGCTAGAAAGCTGGGCAATTTCCCTTCCTTCTGCCTGATGATAAATGTGTGCTAAAAATTCAAGGCTGTGAAGGGAAAGCAAAATAAATATATATATATAGAGAGAGTGTGTTGAATTTGCCCCCAGCCTGCTTTTCATTTTGGCTCTGCAAGCCATTAACAATATCTATAGCATGGGAAGGAGGAGTTGATTGTGCAAAGGAAGCTTTTCAGCTGAGCTGCTTTTTGTGCTTCACATTTAGCTTCCAAGGACTTTCAGTTTCTGGTGGCTCAGAGGAGGAAAAAGACTTCCACTCAGCATCTGAAGTCTGGGAAACATTAACCATGGCATTTAAAGCATCTTGAAGTGCCACAGAAATTCACCCCAGGCTCTGGCAAGGAAGGTGTTGAAGGGTCTAGAGAAAGAGTCTTATAGGGAGTGGCAGAGGGAGCTGGGCTTGTTAGACTGGAGAAGAGGAGGCTGAGGGGAGGCCTCTTGGCTCTCTACCACTCCCTGAAAGGAGGTTGCAGTGAGGTGGGGGCTGGTCTCTTCTATCTGGTACCAGCTTATAGCAGGGGAGGAAATGGCCTGAAACTAGATTGGAGATAAGGAAAAATTCCTGACTGCAAGAGTGGTCAGGGATTGGCACAGGCTGCCCAGGGATTGGCACAGGCTGCCCATGCAGGTGTTGGAGTCACCACCCCTGGAGGTGTTCAAGAAACCTATGGCCATGGCACCTGGGGACATGGCTAGTGGCCATGGAAATGTTAGGCTCATAGTGGTATTGGATGGTTAGGCCACACCTTGAGTCCAGTTCTGGGCTCCTCTGTTTAGGAAGGAGGTTGACTTGCTGGAAGGTGTCCAGAGAAGGGCAAGAAAGCTGGGGAGGGGTCTGGAGCACAGCCCTGTGAGGAGAGGCTGAGGGAGCTGGGCTTGCTTAGCCTGGAGAAGAGGAGGCTCAGGGGTGACCTTATTGCTCTCTCCAACTCCCTGAAGGGAGGTTGTAGCCAGGTGGAATTTGGTCTCTTCTCCCAGGCAAGCAGTGGCAGGACAGGAGGACACAGTCTCAAGCTGTGCCAGGGGAGGTTTAGGCTGGAGGTTAGGAAGAAATTCTTCATAGAGAGAGCAAGTGCTCATTGACATGGGTTGCCTAGGGAGGTGGTGGAGTCACCATCACTGGAGGTGTTTAGGAGGGGATTGGATGGGGTGTTTGGTTTAGTTGATTAGGAGGTGTTGGATGATAGGTTGGATGCAGTGATCTTGAAGGTCTCTTCCAACCTGGTCTATTCTATTCTATTCTATTCTATTCTATTCTATTCTATTCTATTCTATTCTATTCTATTCCATTCCATTCCATTCCATTCCATTCCATTCCATTCCATTCGGCTTTTTCAAGCCAAAAACTTTATTATTCCATATCTTCAGAGGTTGTTAAGCTTGATCTTAGTCTGAAACAACTGGGTAAAAAGGATCAAACAACAGGGGCTTCTCCAAGCTTGTCAGAAAGTGATTCATTTAAACCATGTAAAGCTGAAGTGATCAGAAGTACCCACAAAGAAATAGCAGCAAAACTAAAACAAGAGGACACAGTCTCAGGCTGCACCAGGGGAGGTTCAGGCTGGAGGTTAGGAAGAAGTTCTACACAGAGAAAGTGATTGCCCATTGGGATGTGCTGCCCAGGGAGGTGGTGGAGTCACCATCCCTGGAGGTGCTCAGGAGGAGACTTGATGGGGTGCTTGGTGCCATGGGTTAGTTGATTATGTGGTGTTGGATAATAGGTTGGACTCAATGATCTTGAAGGTCTATTCTAGTCTAGTCTGGTCTAGTCTAGTCTAGTCTAGTCTATTTTCTGGTTTATGTCCATGCTTCTTTTCCATGTGCTTCCTGTATTGGAATAATTTTCATGCACTTTGACATCCTAAATGGCAATAGACGGGTGACGAACTGGGTGATGAATTCCTAACCTGGCTTTAGAGTGCTCCAGACCTTTCCACAGTTTTTGGAGCTACTAACCTTTGAAGACACCATTAAAGACCAGGGCAAATCATGAGCTCATTGAGATCTTCACAGAATCACAGAATGCTAGGGGTTGGAGGTGACCTCCAAAGATACAGAATACAGAACACAGAATCAATCAGGATGGAAAGTACCTCAGAGATCATCAAGCCCAATCTGTCACCCAACACCATCTAGTCTACTAAACCATGTCACCAAGGGCCTCATCCAGACTCTTTCTAAACACCTCCAGTGATGGTGACTCCACCACCTCCCTGGGTAGCACATGCCAATGGGCAATCTCTCTGTCTGTGAAGAACATCTCACTAACATCCAGCCTCAACCTCCCCTGGTGCATCTTGAGACTGTCCTCTTGTTCTGGTGCTGGTTGCCTGGGAGAAGAGACCAACCCCCACCTGGCTACAACCTCTCTTCAGGGAGTTGTAGTCTGCCAGAAGGTGTCCCCTGAGCCTCCTCTTCTCCAGGCTAAGCAACCCCAGCTCCCTCAGCCTCTCCTCACAAGGCTGTGCTCCAAACCCCTCATTAGCTTTGTTGACCTTCTCCTGCACTTGGTCACAACAACCCCAAGCAAGGCTCCAGGCTTGGGGCAGTGTGGCTGGAAAGCTGCTGGCACAAAGGGACCTGGGGGTGCTGATGGACAAGCAGCTGAAGAGGAGCCAGCAGTGTGCCCAAGGAGCCAAGAAAGCCAAAGGCCTCCTGGCTGGGGTCAGCAATGCTGTGTCCAGCAGCAGCAGGGAGGGGATTGTCCCCTGGCACTCAGCTCTGGGCAGGCCACACCTCGAGTGCTGGCTCCAGTGTTGGGCACCTCAATAGCAGAGAGCTGTGGAGGTGCTGGAGCCAGGGCAGAGCAGGGCAAGGGAGCTGGGAAGGGCCTGGAGAAGAAATCTGATGGAGAGCAGCTGAAGGAGCTGGGGCTGGTTAGTGTGAAAGAGAGGAGGCTGAGGGGAGACCTCCTGGCTCTCTACAGCTCCCTGAAAGGAGGTTGTGGAGAGGCTGCTGCTGGTCTCTGCTCACAGTAATTAGTGACAGAACAAGAGGCAATGGCCTCAAGCTGTGACTGGAGAGATTCAGACTGGAGAGTAGGAAGAATCTGTTCCCATCCAGAGTGGTGAGGGACTGGAATGTGCTGCCCAGGGAGGTGGTGGAGTCCCCAAGCCTGGCTGTGTTTGAAGGTGGTTTGGCTGTGGTGCTTGGGGCTCTGGTTTAGGGGTGAGCCTTGCAGAGCAGGGCTCTGGGTTGGACTTGGTGATGCTGAGGCTCTGCTCCAACGTAAATGTTTCTGTGACTCTCTGTTTCTGTAATTAAACACTGGCAAGGAATGTGGTGTCAGGCTAAAAGAACTGAGGGACTGTCACTTTTATCTTCAGGCAAGAGCTTGGTCTGAATAAAAGTGGGCTTTGTCCTTAGAGCTAACTATAAGGATAGCAAATAAGTACCTTCTGTAATATACATGGAAAAGTGGGAAACAAAAAGGAAATTAAATAACTCCACCTTTTGTCCAGTGTGCTGCTCTCAGGCCCACAACAGAAGGACATGGAACTGTTAGAGTGAGTCCAGAGCAGGCTGTGATGATCAGAGGGCTGGAGCACATCTTCTGTGGAGATAGGCTGGGAGAATTGGGATTGTTCAGTCTGGAGATGAGAAGGCTTAGGGCAGCCTTCCAGTACCTGAAGGGGCTACAGGAGTGTGGGGGAGGGTCTTGGGACTAAAGTATGGAGTGACAGGATGGGAGGTGATGGCTCCAAACTGGGAGAAGCTGGATTTAGTTTGGACATTAGAATAGAATAGAATAGAATAGAATAGAATAGAATAGAATAGAATAGAATAGAATAGAATAGAATAGGTTGGAAGAGACTTTCAAGATCATCATATCCAACCTATCATCCAACACCACCTAATCAACTAACCCATGGCACCAAGCACCCTGTCAAGTCTCCTCCTGAACACCTCCAGTGATGGTGACTCCATCACCTCCCTGGGCAGCATATTCCAATGGGCAATCACTCTCTCTGTGTAGAACTGCCTCCTAACCTCCAGCCTAAACCTCCCCTGACACATCCTGAGACTGTGTCCTCTTGTTCTGGGGCTGGCTGCCTGGGAGAAGAGACCAACCTCTGCTTGTCTACAACCTGCCTTCAGGGAGTTGGAGAGAGGAAGAAGGTCTCCCCTGAGCCTCCTCTTCTCCAGGCTAAGCAACCCCAGCTCCCTCAGCCTCTCCCCACAGGGCTGTGCTCCAGACCCCTCCCCAGCTTTCTTGCCCTTCTCTGGACACCTTCAGGCACCTCAACCTCCTTCCTAAACTGAGGAGCCCAGAACTGGACACAGGACTCAAGGTGTGGCCTCAGCAGTGCAGTGTACAGGGGCAGAATGACCTCCCTGCTCCTGCTGGCCACACTCTTCCTGATGCAGGGCAGGATGCCCTTGGCCCTCCTGTCTGCCTGGGCACACTGCAGGCTCATGTTCAGCCTACCATCAACCACCACCCCTAGTTAGGAAGAAATTCTTCCCCATGAGGGTGGTGAGGCACTGGTAAAGGTTGCCCAGAGAAGCTGTGGGAACTCCAAGCCTGGAAGTGTTGAAGGCCAGGCTGGATGAGGCTTTGAGCAACCTAGGCTAGCAGAAGACATCCCTGCCCATGGCAGGGGTGTTTGAGATGGGTGATCTTTAAGATCCCTCCCAACATCAACCATCCTATGAATTAATGAGCTCTGTTTTTAAAGGAGCTTTAAGGGAGAGTGCTGAAAATAGGGGCAAAAAGAGGCAGATTTTATACAGCTATTTAGCTTTACTTGGCTGAACAGCAGAAGATGTTGGAGGGATCTAGAAGGGTGAGATGAAATGGTAGGAGGGTCAAAGAGAAAAGATGCAGCTGTATTGCTAAGGTTATCATGTGGTCAATTAATTTGGAGAGGGAGTATGAAACAGCAGGCTGGGTACAAAACCAAGCCATGATTTTCAGCTCTTTTAGAATAGAATAGAATAGAATAGAATAGAATAGAATAGAATAGAATAGAATAGAATAGAATAGAATAGAATAGAATAGAATAGAATAAACCAGGTTGGAAGAGACCTTCAAGATCATCACGTCCAACCTATCACCCAACACCACCCAATCAACTAACCCATGTAACCAAGCACCCTGTCAAGTCTCCTCCTGAACACCTCCAGTGATGGCGACTCCACCACCTCCCCAGGCAGCCCATTCCAATGGGCAATCACTCTCTCTGTGTAGAACTTCCTCCTAACCTCCAGCCAAAGCCTCCCCTGGCACAGCCTGAGACTGTGTCCTCTTGTTCTGGTGCTGGCTGCCTGGGAGAAGAGACCAACCTCTGCCTGTTTACAACCCCCCTTCAGGTAGTTGTGGAGAGTAATGAGGTCACCCCTAAGTCTCCTCCTCTCCAGGCTAAGCAGCCCCAGCTCCCTCAGTCTCTCCTCATAGGGCTTGTGTTCCAAGCCCCTCACTAACTTCGTTGCCCTTCTCTGGACTCGTTCCAGCAAGTCAACATCCTTCCTAAACTGAGGGGCCCAGAACTGGACACAGTACTCGAGGTGTGGCCTAACCAGTGCAGTGTACAGGGGCAGAATGACCTCCCTGCTCCTGCTGGCCACACTGTTCTTAATGCAGGCCAGGATGCCATTGGCCCTCTTGGCTGCCTGGGCACACTGCAGGCTCATGTTCAGCCTACCATCAACCAGCACTCCCAGGTCCCTCTCTGCCTGGCTGCTCTCCAGCCACTCTGACCCCAGCCTGTAGCACTGCCTGGGGTTGTTTTGGAGATGCTCAGGAAAAAAACAACAAACCCAAACCCACCAACAACAGATGAAAAGGTTTTAAGTTACAGGAAGGAAATAATGCTTCAGTTCCTCTAGCAGAACCTCTGAATCGAGGGCTGGACCTGTTGAGGTCAGAAAGAGCCAAGAAAGATGAGCCAGCCATTTTTGGTGCTGTCTGTGGTACAAAGAAGGGATGCTTCTCAGCCTTGCTGTGTTTCATAATTCAGGAGCCAAGGGAGAGCTGAACGGCAGCAAAGCTGAAATTGATTAAAAGATAAACTTCTGCTATGGCAGCAAGAAATGCAACAGATTCAGGTCAGAAACAAACTCATCATGCTGGGGTCTAAAAGCCAACTCTGCCTCCTACCTGGAGGTGTCCAAGCCCAGGCTGGGTGAGGCCTAGAGCACCTGAGTGTAGCTCAGAGGTGTCCCTGCCCATGGTGGGGAGGTTGGAGCAGATATCTCTGAGGTCCCTTCCAAGCTGAGCCATTCCGTGATGATGAAGTTGGATGAGCCAGGGAATTCCAGGCCTGTCAGCCTGACCTCAGTGCCAGGCAAGATCATGGAACAGTCATCCTGAGTGCAATCACACAGCACTGACAGGATGGCCAAGGGATCAGGCCCAGCCAGCATGGAGTTAGGAAGGGCAGCTCCTGCCTGACCAACCTGATCTCCTTCTATACCCAGGCGACTGCCTGGTGGATGTGGGGCAGGCTGTGGATGTGGTCTACCTGGACTGCAGCAAGGCCTTTGACACCATCCCCCACAGCAAACTCCTGGCCAAGCTGTCAGCCCCTGGCTTGGACAGCAGCTCTCTGAGCTGAGTTAGGAACTGGCTGGAGGCTGAGCCCAGAGAGTGGTGGTGAATGGTGCCACAGCCAGCTGGCAGCCAGGCACCAGTGGTGTGCCCCAGGGAGCAGTGCTGGGCCCCATCCTCTTTAACATCTTCATTGATGATCAGGAGGAGGGCATTGAGTCCATCATCAGTAAATTTGCAGATGACAGCAAGCTGGGGGCAGGAGTTGATCTGCTGGAGGGCAGAGAGGCTCTGCAGAGGGACCTGGACAGGCTGGACAGATGGGCAGAGTCCAAGGGCAGGAGATTGAACACATCCAAGTGCCAGGTGCTGCACATTGGCCACAGCAACCCCAGGCAGTGCTACAGGCTGGGGTCAGAGTGGCTGAGAGCAGCCAGGCAGAGAGGGACCTGGGGGTGCTGGTTGATGGTAGGCTGAACATGAGCCTGCAGTGTGCCCAGGCAGACAGGAGGGCCAAGGGCATCCTGGCCTGCATCAGGAAGAGTGTGGCCAGCAGGAGCAGGGAGATCATTCTGCCCCTGTACACTGCACTGGTTAGGCCACACCTTGAGTCCTGTGTCCAGTTCTGGGCTCCTCAGGTTAGGAAGGAGGTTGACTTGCTGGAAGGTGTCCAGAGAAGGGCAAGAAAGCTGGGGAGGGGTCTGGAGCACAGCCCTGTGAGGAGAGGCTGAGGGAGCTGGGGTTGTTTAGCCTGGAGAAGAGGAGGCTCAGGGGAGACCTTCTTCCTCTCTCCAACTCCCTGAAGGGAGGTTGTAGACAAGCAGAGGTTGGTCTCTTCTCCCAGGCAAGCAGCACCAGAACAAGAGGACACAGTCTCAAGCTGTGCCAGGGGAGGTTTAGGTTGGATCTTAAGAAGAAGTTCTACACACAGAGAGTGATTGCCCATTGGAATGGGCTGCCCAGGGAGGTGGTGGAGTCACGATCCCTGGAGGTGTTCGGGAGGAGACTTGACAGGGTGCTTGGTGCCATGGGTTAGTTGTTTGTGTAGGTTGGATTGGTTGATAGGTTGGACTCGATGATCTTGAAGGTCTCTTCCAACTTGGTTTGTTCTATGTATTCTATGATTCTATGATTCAGGCCAAAGAAAAGTCCTCAGGATCCCAAACAACATCACAGATAGTCAGGGAAAGGCTGCACTCTTTGTCATTTGCAGAAGTCAGAAGGTTTTTCCAGAAGTGGTCCTGACCTTCTGACTTCAGCAAGTGACTTCCACCTGCACACCAGGTCATGGTGGAATTGAGGTGGAAGAGAGACTAATTGGATCCAGGTCCTCCACAAAGACACAAGATTATAGCTAATGCTGGAGCAGTGTCTTCAAACCTAGTCTAGCCAAACAAACAAAAGATCTGTGCTTTGATGAGAATTTCATAGTCATAGAATGGCTCAGGCTGGAAGGGAGCTGAGAGCTCATCTGCTCCAAGCTCCCCACCATGCCCAGGGACACCTCTCAGCTCCACTCAGCTGCTCAAGGCCTCAGCCAGCCTGGCCTCAAACACCCCCAGCAAGGAGGCAGCCACAGCCTCCCTGGCCAGCCTGGGCCACACTCTCCCCACCCTCACAAGCAACAACTTCTGCCTCACATGCACCTTCTACAGCTATCCCTGTTTGGTGCAGTGATGGGAATTGATCTCAAGGTTCAATTGCTCCTCTAGTGAGCTGGTAAAAAGGGATAAAGAGGTGTTGTGATTTCTGAAGGCTCCTTGCTGACAGCTATTGTGGGCAATTGCTCCATAAGATCTTGCTTACCAGATTTCCAGACTTAACAATCAATAAGAGGCCTGACTCAAGTCTTGGTATTTTCCTGCCTGCTTTCCCTGGCTTCAGAACTCTAATTCCTCATGCTGCACTTAAAAAATTGGCTTTTTCAGAACTCATTTCTAGAAGTGGTTGGGGTCAACATTGCTATTTGAGATCAGCCCTTGAAAGAAATCAGCTTTTAAACTCCAAGTGAAAAATGCTTTGCTGATACACTGCGACATGAGCGCTCACAGTGCATTCAGCTGCTGTTTGCAGGCTGTTCTCAAAGGCTTTAGGGTTCATGCTGGATCCTCCCTAGAGGTTCAGTAAAGGAAATATAGCAAATACCATTCTGTGCTTCATAAATGCAGCCTAGAAGCATGATTCAACCCAACACTAATGGGATGAGCTTCAACAAGGCCAAGGGCCAGGTCCTCCACTTGGTCACAACAACCCCAAGCAAGGCTCCAGGCTTGGGGCAGTGTGGCTGGAAAGCTGCTGGCACAAAGGGACCTGGGGGTGCAGATGGACAAGCAGCTGAATGTGAGCCAGCAGTGTGCCCAGGGGGCCAAGAAAGCCAAAGGCCTCCTGGCTGGGATCAGCAATGCTGCGGCCAGCAGCAGCAGGGAGGGGATTGTCCCCTGGCACTCAGCTCTGGGCAGGCCACACCTTGAGTGCTGGCTCCAGTGTTGGGCACCTCAATAGCAGAGAGCTGTGGAGGTGCTGGAGCCAGGGCAGAGCAGGGCAAGGGAGCTGGGAAGGGCCTGGAGAAGAAATCTGATGGAGAGCAGCTGAAGGAGCTGGGGCTGGTTAGTGTGAAAGAGAGGAGGCTGAGGGGAGACCTCCTGGCTGTCCACAGCTCCCTGAAAGGAGGTTGTGGAGAGGCTGCTGCTGGTCTCTACTCACAGTAATTAGTGACAGAACAAGAGGCAATGGCCTCAAGCTGCCCCTGGAGAGATTCAGACTGGAGAGTAGGAAGAATCTGTTCCCATCCAGAGTGGTGAGGGACTGGAATGTGCTGACCAGGGAGGTGGTGGAGTCCCCAAGCCTGGCTGTGTTTCAGGGTGGTTTGGCTGTGGTGCTTGGGGCTCTGGTTTAGGGCGGAGCCTTGCAGAGTAGGGCTCTGGGTTGGACTTGGTGATGCTGAGGCTCTGCTCCAACCTGAATGATTCTGTGGTCCTGTCAAAACTTCAATCTGCCAGACCAGACTGGGAGGCATTGTTTGCACAACCTGCTGTGGATCAATTAATTTCCCTGTGAGTTGTGAGTGGGCTGAGCAGATTGGTGCAATCCTAGTCTGTTTTCAGATGTTTCTTGACATCTTGAAAAAGACCTGGGAGTCCTGATAGGCCAGGATGACCAGGAGCCAGCAATATGGCCTTGTGGCCAAGAAGGCAAATGGTGTCTAGGGATGCATCAGAGAAGAGTGTGGCCAGTAGGTCAAGGGATGTTCTCCTACCCTTCTGCTCTGTCCTGGTGAGGTCATATCTCAAGTATTTTGTTCCAGTTCTGGGCTCCCCAGCTCAAGGGAGACAGGAAATCACTGGTGAGAGAGTCCAGTTTAGGCTCAAACTGAAGAGAAAGTTCTTCACTGAGAGAGTCATTCGCCATTGGAATGTGCTGCCCAGGGAGGTGGTGGAGTCCCCATCCCTGGAGGTGTTCAAGAGGGGATTGGATGTGGCACCTGGAGCCATGGTCTAGTAGGCATGAGGTCTTGGGTGACAGGTTGGACTTGATCATCTTTGAGGTCTTTTCCAACCTGGAGGTTAGGAAGGCTGGGGGTTAGGAAGAAATTCTTCACAGAGAGAGTGATTGCCCATTGGAATGTGCTGCCTGGGGAGGTGGTGGAGTCACCATCACTGCAGGTGTTCAGGAGGAGACTTGATGGGGTGCTTGGTGCCATGGGTTAGTTGATTAGGTGGTGTTGGATGATAGGTTGGACTCGATGATCTTGAAGGTCTCTTCCAACCTGGTCTGGTCCATTCCATTCCATTCCATTCCATTCCATGATTCCTTGTGTGTGTTTGTTGTGTTCTGGGCACTCTGGCTTCAGAAAGCCTTGCAAAGGACTCCAAACAGAGTTATGCACCACCCTGCACAAGCAAGGGGGAAGGCAGGAGGTTATTGGGTGTGTTTTGCACTTGTGGCTGAACACCATCTTTGAAGTGCTTGTTTAAACCTCTGGATCACTCCTGGTGTTTCTGTGGTCTTCAAAACACAGGAGACAGAAAAACAAATGCTGTGAGAGACTGGCATTTGGATCTGGAATGTCATCAGCCTGAGAGAGAATCACCTAAAGGGTGAAGATAAACACTCAGCTGCATGAAAATAAGCATTTTGACCCCTTCATGAGTCAGTCATTCATCCTGCCTGGAGTAAAGCAACACAGCTGACAAAAGAATGAGTTTTATTGTTACTTTCAGATGCTCCTAAATAACCCTGCTTGTTGCAGCTGCCAAGGCTCACCTGATAAAGCATGTTTTGATTCAGTTAATCATCCTCTTCTCGAGCCAGATAAGGAAAGCAATCGTCCATCTCCTCTGAAGGGTAGGGAAAACAAGTGATGGCCTCAGAGTCTGTCCTGATGTTAGTTATCGGCAAGCTGCTCCAGGCCTTGTTTCTGTGGAATCTGAAAACAGAAAAGAAGGGGGAAATAGTCTGGAATAGTTACTCAGTTGTTGAGTTTAGATATCTGCTGGAAACAAATCACAGAATCAACCAGGTTGGAAAAGACCTCAGGGATCATCAAGTCCAACCTATGACTTAATCCCTAACACCTCCTGACAACTACACCATGGCTCCAAGTGCCACATCCAATCCCCTCTTGAACACCTCCAGGGATGGGGACTCCACCACCTCCCTGGGCAGCACATCCCAGTGGCCAATCTCTCTTTCTGGGAAGAAATTTCTCCTCACCTCCAGCCTAAACCTCCCCTGGTGCAGCTTGAGACTGTGTCCTCTTGTTCTGGTGCTGGCTGCCTGGGAGAAGAGACCAACCCCCACCTGGCTACAACCTCCCTTCAGGGAGTTGGAGGGAGCAATAAATGAGATGTTGTTGTTTTGTTTCCTACATTGTGGAGTTTTAGATCTCTTCTAGAATTAACTGAGACTTTCACTCTAGTGGATGTAATCCAGGTTGGAAATGTAGCCCTCTATCTTGGTGTTCTTCCTGCCTTCTGTCCTGAGGAGCCACAGGGCTGCTGCAGGCAGTGCAACATCTCCCTGTGAGGCCAGGCTGAGGCAGCTGGGAGCAGAGGAGCCTGAGGGCTGCCCTCACAGTATCACAGTATAACTTATTTTGGAAAGGACCTCGAGGATCATCGAGTCCAACCTATCAACACAGACCCCATGACTAGACCATGGCACCAAGTGCCACGTCCAATCCCCAATCCCCATTGCTGGGGATCAAGCTGTGCAGCGCTGGGGCCAGGCTCCGCTCAGGGATGTCCTTCTTCCACTGGGGACAGCAGAACTGGAGGCAGGATTGGAGGTGAGGTCTGAGCAGAGCAGGGCCCAGGGGCAGAATCCCCTCTCCTGCCCTGCTGCCCACACTGCTCTGGCTGCAGCTCAGCACCCAGCTGCCTGCTGGGCTGCAGGAGGACACTGCTGGATCCTGGGGAGCTGCTCAGCAACCAACAGCCTCAAGCCTCTCTCTTCAGAGCTACTCTCAACACAATCTGCACCCAGGCTGGACTGATGCCTGGGCATGGCCTGACCCAGACACAGGACCTTTCAAAACCCATCTGGATACTTCTGGAGACTTTCTGGCCTGTCTGGATGTGTTCCTGCATGACCTGCCTTGGTTAAGAACTCACCATTGTGTCCAGTTCTGGGTCCTTCAGGTCAGGAAGACCACAGGGAACTGCTTGAAAGAGTCCAGCACAGAGCCTCCAAGCTGCTGCAGGCAGTGAGGCAGCTGGGGCTTGGAGCAGAGCAGCCTGAGGGCTGCCCTCATTGCTGGAGATCAAGCTGTGCAGGGCTGGAGCCAGGCTCTGCTCAGGGATGGCCAAGGACAGCACAAGGGGCACTGGGGGCAAGCTGGAGCAGAGGAGGTGCCAGGGGAAGAGAAGGGAAACCTTTGTCCCTGTGAGGGTGCTGGAGCCTGGAGCAGGCTGCCCAGAGAGGTTGTGGAGTCTCCTTGTGTGGAGCCTTTCCAACCCCAGCTGGCTGTGTTCCTGTGTGCCCTGCCCTGGGTGATGCTGCTCTGGCAGGGGGGTTGGACTGGATGATGTCTGCAGGTCCCTCCCAACCCCTACCTTTCTGTGATTCTGTGAAGCCTTAACTGACTAAAAATATTCTGGATGCAGTTGGGGTTTGGGCATGAATTGGAGATGCATTGAAATGATGGCTAAAACTGAATTGGATTTCCCCCTTTTTTATGGCTGGCTCTGTGATTGTGTTATGAAATGTGAAAGGAAAGAAAGAAAAGGCAGGCTTATGTGCTGGCTTGCATGACTGCTTGCCCTTTGAGGCTCCTTCTCCTCGGTGCTTTTGATGTTCAAGGCAAGAATTGGACCTTTCTGAGTATGAGAACACATCATCTGAATTAGATAAGAGGGGTGTTTTAATCCTCTCAGGCACGTTTCAGAAACTCTTTCAATTGGCAGAAGAGATCAGGATAGATAAACTTTACCTGGGGGGTGGTGGTGGTGCAATTTCTCTAATGGGGATGAAGGGGGAAATAAAAGGTAACCTTTACTTGTCCTCTGGCAGCAGCAGCAGCAAATGGTGTTTGCATTTCCTATGTTGTGCAGGACTCAGAAGAAGAGTTTGAACCCAGACCCTCTTCTCCCATGAGACCTTCTCTTCTCCTCAAGTACCTTCCTTCCCCTCGGTTTCTGTAGGAAGTGGATTGTAGATGCTGCTATCCCAGTCCACAGTATCACTAAGGTTGGAAGAGACCTTAAAGATCATTGAGTCCAACCTGTCACCACAGACTTCATGACTAGACCATGGCACCAAGTGCCACATCCAATCCCCTCTTGAACACCTCCAGGGTTGGGGACTCCACCACCTCCCTGGACAGCACATTCCAATGGCTAATGGCTCTCTCTGGGAAGAACTTTCTCCTCACCTCCAGCCTAAACTTCCCCTGGCACAGCTTGAGACTGTGTCCTCTTGTTCTGGTGCTGGGTGCCTGGGAGAAGAGACCAACCCCCACCTGGCTTTTCCCTTGCACTAAGATGTATTTGCTCTGCACTCGTGAAGTTTTGGGCTCCCCAGTTTGGGAAGGGAAGGGGAAGGGGAAGGGGAAGGGGAAGGGGAAGGGAAGGGAAGGGAAGGGAAGGGAAGGGAAGGGAAGGGAAGGAAGGAAGGGAAGGAAGGGAAGGGAAGGGAAGGGAAGGGAAGGGAAGGAAGGGAAGGGAAGGGAAGGGAAGGGAAGGGAAGGGAAGGGAAGGGAAGGGAAGGGAAGGGAAGGGAAGGGAAGGGAAGAATGGAATGGGATGGGATGGGATGGGATGGGATGGAATGGGATGGAATAGAATAGAATAGAATAGAATAGAATAGAATAGAATAGAATAGAATAGAATAGAATAGAATAGAATTAACGAGGTTGGAGAAGACCTTCAAGATCATCAAGTCCAACCTATCACCCAACACCATCGAATCAACCAAAACATGGCACCAAGGGCCTCATCCAAGAAGGACAGGGATCTACTGCCAGAGATCCAGAGAGCTAGGAGGATGATTAAGGCACTTGAACATCTCTTCTGTAAGGAAAGACTGAGAGTCCTGGGACTGTTTAGTCTGGAACACACCAGGCTGAGGGGTGACGTTAGTCATGTCTCTAGATATCTGAGGGGTGGGTGTCAAGAGGAAGGGGCCAGGCTGTTTTCAGTGGCACCTGGTGATAGGGCAAGGAATAATGCATATAAGCTAGAACACAGCAAGTTCCACCTCACTATGAGGAGAAACTTCTTTGCTGGGAGAGTGAGGGGGCACTGGAGCAGGCTGCCCGGAGAGGTTGTGGAGTTTCTTCTCTGGAGAGTTTCAATGTCAACATGGCTGTGTTCCTGTGTGCCCTGCCCTGGCTGACCCTGCTCTGGCAGGGGGGGTTGGATCAGATGATCTCTGGGGGTCCCTTCCAACTCCCAACATTCTGTGATTGTGTGTTTTAGCCTGGATCAGAGCAGCACAGGAAGGCCACGTGTGATTTGTTTCACTGAGCTAAGGAAGCTGTTTTAAACAGCTGAAGCTTCGATCTGACTTGCAGATGAGACAGAGATGGAGATAAACAAGTGTTTCCTGGCACTTTGGAGTACATTCTTGCTTGCAAGCAGGAGGCATTGTCTGCAAACTTCGGGGTCTGCTGCTTAGTTTAATAGATTTGCATAAATAATACCTTTAAAAAGCAAATAAAAATGCCTGTGTGTCTGCTTCCCTTCTGCACAAAGCCAGAACTGAATTGCAATGCAGGCTGCACTTAGGAAAACAAAGGAATAAATAGTATTATGGAGCAGTTAAAGCAATTAGGGCTATTGTTTGGGGTGGATGGAGGAGGCTGGTGAATATTCTGCAGGTATTTGTAAACAGGAAGATTGAATTAACCACAACCTGCTTGCTGCTCGAAGCACAGACTCACACAACGCTCTGGGCCAGAAGGCACAAACAACAAACAGAGGGACAGGATGGCATCTAGAGGGACCTGGACAGGCTGGAGGGTTAGTGCCCAGGTGAACCTCAGGAGGTTCAGCAAAAGCAAGTGCAGGGCTCTGCACCTGGGCCAGAACAATCCTCACTGTCAATACAGACTGGGGAAGGAGGGGACAGAAAGCAGCCCTGAGGAGAAGGACTTGCGGGTGCTGGTGTGGGAGAAGCTGGACAGGAGCAGGCAGTGGGAGCTTGCAGCACAGAAGGCCAAGGGCAGCCTGGGCTGCATCCAAAGCAGCATTGCCAGAGATCCAGAGAGCTGATTCTGCCACTTGGCTCTACTCTGCTGAGACCTCACCTGCAGTGCTGTGTGCAGCTCTGGAGCCCTCAGCACAGGAAGGACCTGGACCTGATGGAGAGGCTCCAGAGGAGGGACATGAAAATGCTCAGGGGGTTGGAGCAGCTCTGCTGTGAGCACAGGCTGAGGGAGCTGGGGGTGTTCAGCCTGGAGAAGAGAAGGCTCCAGGGAGACCTCAGAGCAGCTGCCAGAACCTGAAGGGGGCTACAGGAAGACTGCAGAGAGACTGTTTGTAAAGGCCTGCAGGGACAGGAGCAGGGGCAATGGCTTCAAACCAGAGCAGAGCAGATTGAGATTGGATGTGAGGAACAAGTTCTGCACCAGGAGGCTGCTGGAACACTGCAACAGGTTGCCCAGGGAGGTGGTTGAGGCCTCATCCCTGGAGATATTGAAGGTGAGGCTGGACAGGGCTGTGGGCAACCTGATCTGGTTGGGGATGTCCCTGCTGAGTGCAGGGGGTTGGACTGGATGAGCTTTGGAGCTCCCTTCCAGCCTGGACCATTCTATGATTCTGTGAAGAGGATTGACCTGGCTGTGAGGAGTATCTGGACATCTATGAAGACCTCTTTCATGACATCAGTGGAAAACAAAGAATGGAGGGGAAGACTGGGGCAGGAAGAGACTTTGGTTGAGAGCAAAGGTAAGGATCTGATTTCCAGCCATTGAAACAATTGATGGCATTTGCCCTTCTGCAACCAGCTCTTCACATTTCATTTGGGATCAAGCAGCAGAACACAGACTCTCAGCAGATTTTGCCTTTTGGGTTGTGTTTCTTGACATCCTTGTACTTCTTGGTGCCTCTCAGGAGGCAGCAGAGCAGGGGTACAACATCACAGTGCAGCTTTCCCACTACCTAATGTCCTTGTACTGAATTAAATGTTGGTTTTACTACACTCTGCAGCTCGAGTCTCAGACTGCAGACAGCTTGTTCCTCTGGTAACACAGGTTAGCTCTAGCTCATGGGCTTTGTGTTTTGATGTAATGAATTAGTCTAAAGACCCAAAACGTTGCTCTCAGGTTCCCCTTCAGTTGCTGCCTACAGAAGAAATTCACTGCTGCATGAAATGCACGGCAACAGAGAGAAAAATGGAACAGGCAAAGTTTGAATTCTCAGGGGCTGGAGGCAATGTGGCACTGCAGCCTTGTGCCTCCTTGCCACATCTCCCAGCTGAAGGGCACAGACTGACTTGTAGCCAGCTCAGAGCAGGGAGAACTCAGGAAATGGACACTTAGAGCCTTTCTATGTCAAACTGTACAGGCTGTAAAATTCAAACTGCTTCTTAATGTGGTATTGATCCTGCCAGTTGCTGCCTTGGTCTGGAGAAGGAATAGGTCATAACAGTCCACAGTCACAAAGTCCTAAGTGGGAATATGCTCCAGATCTGTAGATAATCCCAAATCTGGTAGAGTCTTGGGTTCTGCACTCTTCTCTTCCTGCTGCACACCCCCACCAGGAGGGGATCCTTGGTTCCAACAGAAACTCTACCAAAGTACCCCTTCACTGAATGGCACAAGGATGCAGCTGAAGGATCTCTTGGCATCTGCAGTGTATCCCTTACTTGTGCCATGAAAGTTTTTCCTTCGGTTTTGCATCTGCCCCTTTTAATTTCCAACTGCACCTTTTAGAAGCTGACTTTGAGGTCATAGAATCACAGAGCTGTCAGGGCTGGAAGGGACCTCAAGGATCAACCAGTCCCAACCCCCCTGCCATGGGCAGGGACACCTCACACCACAGCAGGTTGCTCACAGCCACAGCCAGCCTGGCTGCAAACACCTCCAGGCAGGAGGCTTCCATCACCTCCCTGGGCAACCTGGGCCAGGCTCTCACCACCCTCATGGCCAACAACTTCTTCCTCACAGCCAACCTCAATCTCCTTACGTCTAGTTTTGCTCCATCCCCCCCAGTCCTATCCCTCCCTGACACCCTCAAAAGTCCCTCCCCAGCTTTCTTGGAGCCCCCTGCAGATCCTGGAAGGCCACAATGATGGTTGATCTATGTCAGGAAAAAAAGATTAGAAGAGCATAAACCAGAAGTTAGTCATTTGGCAAAGATAAGAACAGGAGGTTTAGAGGGGAAAATAAAACACCACCACAAAACAAGCAAACAAAAATCAACAACAAGAAAAACATCTCAAGAAACCAAATACAAACCAACCCAAACACAAACAACCAAGACCAAAACAACACAACCAGCAACCCAGAACCTCAGCTCTCCCCCAGATTATCCCGTCCCCAATAAACCAAAGCCAGACTAGGACAGACTGCCTGCCTTGCAAGGGATTTCAGCGTCAAGCAGGATACAGAATCACAGAATCATCAAGGTTGGAAGAGACCTCAGAGATCATCGAGTCCAACCTGTCACCACAGACCTCATGACTAGACCATGGCACCAAGTGCCACATCCAATCCCCTCTTGAACACCTCCAGGGATGGGGACTCCACCACCTCCCTGGGCAGCACATTCCAATGGCTAACAACTCTCTCTGGGAAGAACTTTCTCCTCACCTCTAGGCTGTCATAAAGGGGCTGCACAAGGAACTGTCTAAGTTTCTTGTGACAGTTTTTTGTTAAAAAAGTAGAAGCGAGCAAGCAGCAGGGAAAAAAGGAAAGTGATGTGCGGAGACTCCCCCCACAGACACCTCCAGTCTCTGCCAAAAAGCAGCTCACAAACACCATCTTTTCTTTATATAACTACATCATCTCCCTCAGCATGCTTATGCATGGTGGTGAATGGTGCCACAGCCAGCTGGCAGCCAGGCACCAGTGGCATCCCCCAGGGATCAGTGCAGGGCCCCATCCTCTTTAACATCTTCATTGATGATCTGGATGAGGGATTGAGTCAGGCATCAGCACATTTGCAGATGACACCAAGCTGGGAGCAGATGTTGGCCAGTTAGAGGCCAGAAGGGCTCTGCAGAGGGACCTTGCCAGGCTGGACAGATGGGCAGAGGCAAACAGGATGGCATTCAACAAGTCCAAGTGCCAGGGGCTGCACTTTGGCCACAGCAACCCCATGTAGAGCTACAGGCTGAGGTCAGAGTGACTGAGAGCTGCCAAACAGAGGGACCTGGGGGTGCTGATTGAGAGCTGCCTAAACATGAGCCACCAGTGTGCCCAGGTGGCCAAGAAGGCCAAGGGCATCCTGGCCTGCATCAGGAAGAGTGTGGCCAGCAGGAGCAGGGAAGTCATTGTGCCCTGTGCTCAGCACTGCTGAGGCCACAGCTTGAGTCCTGTGTCCAGTTCTAGGCTCCTCAGTTTAAGAAGGACATTGAGAGACTTGAAGGTGTCCAGAGAAGGGCAACAAGGCTGGGGAGAGGCCTTGAGCACAGCCCTGTGAGGAGAGGCTGAGGGAGCTGGGGTTGCTTAGCCTGGAGAAGAGGAGGCTCAGGGGAGACCTCATTGCTCTCTACAGCTTCCTGAAAGGTGGTTGTAGCCAGATGGGGGTTGGTCTCTTCTCTCTAGCACCCAGCACCAGAACAAGAGAACACAGTCTCAAGCTGTGCCAGGGGAGGTTTAGGCTGGAGGTGAGGAGAAAGTTCTTCACTGATAATCATTCATCATTGGAATGTGCTGCCCAGGGAGGTGGTGGAGTCCCCATCCCTGGAGGTGTTCAAGAGGGGATTGGATGTGGCACTTGGTGCCATGGTCTAGTCATGAAGTCTGTGGTGACAGGTTGGACTCCATGATCCTCGAGGTCTCTTCCAACCTTAGTGATACTGTGAGACTGTGATGCTTCAGAGAAGGCAGGGCTATGATAATGAATTCTAGCACCTTCCTGGGCTTCTTGAGCATGCGTCTTCCTTGTGGTAAGGGTCGCAGATGAGGCAGGGGCGGTCTTTCGCCTGTATCCTTTGAAGAACCACATCTTCTCACACAAGTATGGGAATGGGCTGCCCAGGGAGGTGGTGGAGCCATCATCATCATTGGAGGTGTTCAGGAGGAGACTTGATAGAGTGCTTGGTGCCGTGGGTTAGTTGATTAGGTGGTGTTGGATGATAAATTGGATGCAATGATCTCGAAGGTCTCTTCCAACCTGGTTTATTCTGTTCTGTTCTGAGTACAGGCACAGCTGTATCCAGGCCTTCCTTACCTAAGATAAACATTCCATGGCTCTGGAAAGCTTCATATAAGGCTCCTCATGGAAGTCAAAACAGTCTGAATATTTGCCCTCTGTTCTCAAAACAAACCAACTGCCACTACCCCCCCTGAATATTGCATTCTGTAACACAAACCACAAACCACTATTACATTTATAACATAAGCTAAACCTCCCCTGGCACAGCTTCAGACTGTGTCCTCTTGTTCTGGTGCTGGCTGCCTGGGAGAAGAGACCAACCCCCACCTGGCTACAGCCTCCCTTCAGGTAATTGTAGAGGGCAATGAGGTCTCCCCTGAGCCTCCTCTTCTCCAGGCTAAACAATCCCAGCTCCCTCAGCCTCTCCTCACAGGGCTGTGCTCGAGGCTTTTCCCCAGCCTTGTTGCCCTGCTCTGGACATGATATACAACTGTACCTATCCATTCATTTCTGTCTCATGGTTCCAGGAATCTTATGGGCATGTTTTCATGCCAGTTTTCTCCCTGTCCCAGTTTTCACTCCTGTAAGATCCTTGTCAGGATTTCTCTCTCCACTTCAGCACCCAGCTGGGTTGCAATGAGTCAATGTGTTCAGAGTTGCAGGGGTGTGGGCAGGGAGACCTGAAGGCAGCAGGCTGTGAGACAGACATGTACATGTCCACATTAAGAAACAGGGCTGGGAAGTGGATTAAAAACTTCACAGCTGCTCCTCTTAGATCAAAACACACATTTTTTATCTACACAAACTTGACAGACATTGCAGCCAGTACTCAGCTGGAGAAACAAAGGCTCTACCATGGTGTGTGATGGCACTGGGCAGATGCATGTCATGGATAAAACTCTCAGACAATGACAGAATGGTCCAATCCCCCTGCCAGAGAAGCATCACCCAGGGCATGGCACACAGGAGCACATCCAGGGGGCTTTGGAAGCTCTCCACACAAGGAGACTTCACAACCTCTCTGGGCAGCCTGCCCCAGCTGTCCAGCAGCCTCACACAAAACAACTTTCTCCCCCTGTTCAGATGGAACCTCCTGGGTTGCAGTCTGTGCCTGTTGCCCCTTGTCCTGTCCCTGGGCACCACTGAGAAGAATCTGCCTCCATCCTCTTGCGCTCCACCCTTTAGCTCTTGCTGAGCATTGAGGAGATTCCCTCTCAGGCTGATCTTCTCCAGGCTCAGCAGGCCCAGGGCTCAGCCTCTCCTCCAGACCCCTCAGTATCTTTGTTGCTTCCACTGGACTCTCTCCAGCAGCTCCCTGTCTCTCTGGAACTGGGAAGCCCAGAAGGGGACGAAATACTCCAGCTGTGGCCTCACCAGGGCAGAGCAGGGAGGGAATAGAACATCCCTCAACCTGCTGGCCACAACTTTCTTCATACACTCCAGGACACCATCGGTCTTCTTGGCCACGAGGACACATTGCTGGCTCATGGTGACTCCACAACCTCTCTGGGCAGCCTGTTCCAGAGCTCTGCATATCTTTTGGGGTTTTGTGGTAGTGAGGATATAAGCCAGGAACTGGTGAGATAGGAAACAGGAACAGGAAGTTAAACACTTTAATAAACTGCTTTTCAAAAAGACCTTTTGAAAATGTCCTCCTTGGGCCTGGGTGCAGGGAGGGTTTGAGAGCTGGGAGCAGGAGGAGGCTGGAAGCCAGCAGGCAGCGGTGTGGAACAGCCTCAGGAGGGTCCCCTCTCCTCAGGAGGGAGGGGACAGTCTCTGCTCAGTTGCTCCCTGGGATAGGACAAGGAGCAATGAATGTAAGCTGCAGCACAAGAGGTTCCAGCTCACCGTGAGGAGGAACTTCTTGACTGTGAGGGTCCCAGAGGCCTGGAGCAGGCTGCCCAGAGAGGTTGTGGAGTCTCCTTCTGTGGAGCCTTCCCAGCCCTGTCTGGATGTGTTCCTGTGTGAGCTGTGCTGGATTCTCTGCTCCTGCCCTGGCAGGGGGGGTTGGACTGGAAGATCTCTCTGGGTCCCTTCCAACCCCTGACATCCTGTGAGCTGTGATCCTGTGCCCAGTTGGTTCCCAGGTGGGTGATGAGTGGCTCTGGATAGAACTTCTTTCTACAGCAAATCAGTGCAGGTCCTGGATTCAGAATACAGCAAAACCTTGGCTGGTTTTGTTTTCTTCCAGAAACTTCTACTCATAGGTTGGAGGATAAAAATAAACGTCTGGGCCCTTCAGGTGCAATGTACAGCAACAATTAATTTGTATTTATATGTATTTATTTCTTTCCCTAGGAAATAATATGAGTAATGCATCATTGCTGAGAGCCACAGAGCAAGCTGGTAGCAGTTTCATTTTTAGCCATTAATAAACAGGCTAATCATTAACATTCATTAGCAGGGGATGTATTGGATATGTTATTATTGAGTTATTATTGCATTATATTATTGAGTTGTTATGCTGAATACACAGAGTGCTAAATGTGCCATTTAATTGTGAATCACTGCCTCATGGCTCCGTGGTTTAAAGGCGCAGCACAGTGTGGCACAGCTGGGGTTGGGTTTTCCACTGGGGGTTCCTCAGTGGTCTTCTCACAGGACCTGGGGGGTTGTTCACTGCTTCACTCCAAATCACAGAACAACAGAATCGATGTCAGGGGCTGGAAGGGACCTGCAGAGATCATCCAGTCCAACCCCCCTGCCAGAGCAGCATCACCCAGGGTAGGGCACACAGGAACACATCCAGGTGGGTTTGGAATCTCTCCAGAGAAGGAGACTCCACAACCTCTCTGGGCAGCCTGCTCCAGCTATCCAACACCCTCACAACAAAGAATTTTTTTCCTTCTGTTGAGGGTTCCAGTCTGTGCCCATTGCCCCTTGTCCTGTCCCTGGGCAACACTGACAAAAGCCTGGCCCCAGCCTCTTGCGCTCCACCCTTTAGCTCTTGCTGAGCATTGAGGAGATTCCCTCTCAGGCTGATCTTCTCCAGGCTCAACAGCCCCAGGGCTCAGCCTCTCCTCCAGACCCCTCAGCATCTTTGTTGCTTCCACTGAACTCTCTCCAGCAGTTCCCTGTCTCTCTGGAACTGGGAAGCCCAGAAGGGGATGCAATACTCCAGCTGTGGCCTCACCAGGGCAGAGCAGGGAGGGAACAGAACATCCCTCAACCTGCTGGCCACACTTCTCTTAATGCACTCCAGGACACCTTCAGTCTTCTTGGCCATGAGGGCACTTTGCTGGGTCACAGTGAATTTGTTGTGCACCAGCACACCCAGGTCCTTACTGAAGAGCTGTTTTCCAGTGATGACTCAAATAACCTCTAGGCTGGGAAGAGTAGGATTTTAACCTTGCTAAAAACGATTTGCAGTTAATACTTGTAATGTCTGGATGTATTCCTGTGTGCTGTGGTGTAGGTGACCCTGCTCTGGCAGGTGGATTGGACTGGAGGATCTTTTGAGGTCCCTTGTAGCCCCTACCATGTTGTAATTTTCCAGGGTTTAGCAATGTTTGTCACCTGACAAATAGAATGGAATGGAATGGAATGGAATGGAATGGAATGGAATGGAATGGAATGGAATGGAATGGAATAGAATAGAATAGACCAGGTTGGAAGAGACCTTCAAGATCATCGAGTCCAACCTATCAACCAATCCAACCCACCTAAACAACTAACCCATGGCACCAAGCACCCTATCAAGTCTCCTCCTGAACACCTCCAATGATGGTGACTCCACCACCTCCCCAGGCAGCTCATTCCAATGGGCAATCACTCTCTGTGTGTAGAACTTCCTCCTAACCTCCAACCTAAACCCCCCCTGGTGCAGCTTGAGACTGTGTCCTCTTGTTCTGGTGCTGGCTGCCTGGGAGAAGAGACCAACCCCCACCTGGCTACAACCTCCCTTCAGGGAGTTGGAGAGAGCAAGAAGGTCTCCCCTGAACCTCCTCTTCTCCAGGCTAAGCAACCCCAGCTTCCTCAGCCTCTCCTCACAGGGCTGTGCTCAAGGCCTCTCCCCAGCCTTGTTGCTCTTCTCTGGGCACCTTCAAGTCTCTCAATGTCCTTCCTAAATGGAGGGATACCTCTCAAGTTCTCAAGATGCCTCTCAAGAAACCTCTCTCTTCAAGCTTCCTCCTGCTGGAAGCCCTGTGCTGCTGGAGGGTGGCAATTAATCCTTACACAAATTTCTACTGCTTGTCATATAGGTTCCTGCTGGTCCCCAGTTACTCAAGAGCCTTTCCTCCCTCCTGAGGCCGACTTTGGGATGTTCTTGTCTGCTGGGCTCTCACAAACAGCTGATGCACCTTTTCTTCCCAATCAGAATTTCATTTTATCATGATGGCAGCTGCAGGAAGTGTTTGGCATTTCATAACACCAGCCCTGGAGGACAGAGAGCCAACAGAGAGGCTGAATTCCCTAAAGCAATTTTCTTTGGTATCCACACCCTCTCCTTCTTCTGTGGGTACAATCAGGAGGTAGAGATGGATAAAACCGACTGGGCTACAAGTTCATCTCCTGTCAGCACAGAGATTGTTCTCTCTGGCTTGTTTTTTGTCTCTGGACCAATCCATTATGTCTAAGTTTATTCTGCCTGTCTCTTCAGAGAGACAAAAAAATAGCTTTCTTCTGTTATCCAGCCTATATTTTCATTGTCTTTCTTTCACAGAATGGCTCCAGTTGGAAGAGACCCTAAAGGTCACCTAGCTGCAACAACCTGGGGGATTGAAAGGGTTGGCAGGAAAGACAACTGCAAGGGTGTGTGGGGATGGATTTTTGGGGTGATTCTGCACCTTGACTGTGCTCTGCTCAGATCCCACCTCCAATACTGCAGCCAGTTCTGGTGTCCCAGTATAAGGAGGACACAGAGCTGGTGGAGTGAGTCCAGAGGAGGGCCTCTAAGCTGATCTAGGGCTGGAGCACCTCTGCTATGAGGACAGGCTGAGGGAGCTGGGATTGTTCAGCCTGGAGAAGAATCTAGGGGCACCTTAGAGCTGCCTTCCAATACCTGAAGAGATCCTCCAGGAAGGCTGCAGAGGGAATTTTCCTGAGGGTGTCTAGAGAGAGGGCAAAGGGAAATGACTTGAAGCTGAGGCAGAGCAGGGTTAGAGTGGAGCTGAGAAGCTCTTCAGTAGGAGGGTGGTGAGACTATGGAACAGGCTGGCCAGGGAGGCGGTGGCTGCCTCCTTGCTGGGGGTGTTTGAGGCCAGGCTGGCTGAGGCCTTGAGCAGCTGAGTGTAGCTGAGAGGTGTCCCTGGGCATGGTGGGGAGCTTGGAGCAGATGAGCTCTCAGCTCCCATCCAACCTGAGCCCTTCTGTGGTCTTAACTCTTTCAACCATGCAGGCAGAGACATCTCCTACTACATTACCTTTTTTCCCCTCTCCCTCTTCCCAACTTCTACTTTCTTGCAGCTTCAAAGTAGAAAATCCCACACCTTTGATAAAGGAAAGAAAATACTGCATGCAGAGAGGGCTCCTCAGGTTAGGAAAGATGTTGAGCTGCTGGAAGGTGTCCAGAGAAGGGCAAGAAAGCTGGGGAGGGGTCTGGAGCACAGCCCTGTGAGGAGAGGCTGAGGGAGCTGGGCTTGCTTAGCCTGGAGAAGAGGAGGCTCAGGGGAGACCTTCTTGCTCTCTCCAACTGCCTGAAGGGAGGTTGGAGCCAGGAGGGGGTTGGTGTCTTCTCCCAGTCAGCCAGCACCAGAACAAGAGGACACAGTCTCAAGCTGTGCCAGGGGAGGTTTAGGCTGGAGGTTAGGAAGAAATTCTTCACAGAGAGAGACATTGGCCATTGGGATGTGCTGCCCAGGGAGGTGGTGGAGTCACCATCCCTGGAGGTGTTTAAGAAGAGCCTGGATGAGGCCCTTGGTGCCATGGTTTAGTTGATTAGATGGTGCTGGGTGATAGACTTGGTGACCTCTGAGGTCTTTTCCAACCTGGTTAATTCTGTATGCTGTGCTTCTGCACTATTCTGTATTCAGTATGTGGTGCTGAGGGCCATGGTTTAGCACCAGCCTTGGCAGAGTTAGAGAGTGGCTGGCCTTGATGACCTTAAAGGGCTTTTCCAACCAAAATGACTGCATGCTAATTGTGGAAGGCTCATGTAAAGTTTGTGAAATTTTCTTTCTTAATCCTAAGAAGTTATCAATTTCCTCCTAGGTATGGAACAAAGACTGCTGGAAGAGAAGGGCAGACTTAGGGTCTTGCTGTTCTTTGGATTGCTTCAGCCTTTGGCTGAGCAAATTGATCTGGGAAAGGTTGGGTTCTGCATGGGTTTTGCAGAATTCTTCTTTCCCTGTGTGATAAACATTTCACAGAATCACAGAATGGTCTGGGTTGGAAGGGAGCTCCAAAGCTCATCCAGTCCATCTCCCTCTGCACTCAGCAGGGACATCCCCAGCTAGATCAGGTTGCTCATAGCCAGGTTGAACCTCACCTTGAATATGGTCAGGGAGGGGGCCTCAAGCACCTCCCCAGGCAACCACATTTGTGATCTACTCCTGGGTTTAGCAAATCCAATGGTATAAAAGCAAGAACTGGAGGAGTTTTATGCAGTTGTGCTGGCTCCTGTCACTGTCATTCATAGGCTGAGCAGCTGGCAAGGCCACATACAAGGTCCTTACGACGGCGAAGGGGAACAAACATCGATGATTCTGGAAAATGAGGATGCAGGACATGCCCTCAGCTGTGAGCCTTCCAGCTGAGTCCTGTTCTGAAGGAGCAAAGCTGCCTTCTGAGGAGGTGGTCTTCCAGCCCTGGAGGGAAAGCAGATGACAAACCAGCTCTGCCAGCCAAGCCACATGCACGGACAGCAGGGCTGTGGAAACCTGGCTGAAGTGAGAGGTAGGAAGAGCTTAATATGCAGTGAGAGAGGAAGGAAAAAGAAATCAAAGCACAAAAAGAAATCTCAGGATCTCTCTTGTAGTCCTTTGACTCAGAGCTGCCAGCTCTGGTTGGCTTCCCACCTTATTCTTGTGTCCCCACATCTATGCATAGCAATTTGCTTAACGCTCCTTTTTGCTTTAAAAACAGAAAGTACATCAAGGCTAAATATAAGCTTATCTCCAGCTCTTTGTTCTCTCTCACAAAGGCTGTAGCTAAGGCTCTTCACTCCATTGCACCCTGAGATACTAATTACATATGTCAAATTAGGTGCAGGCTACTACCACCAACATCAGAGGAGAGCTGTGTTTGATGTCTTGCACCTCCCCTCCACAGACTGAAATCACTGCCAGAGGTGCAAGACGTGCTAATGCCTCCCTATCTCCCTACCTGTTTGTCTTGAAGGAGAGCTTTCTGACTGAAATGTGGAATGCAGCAGTGTAGGAGTGGTGCACTGCTTGCTTTTGAGGTACTGCTTTTATAAAGCTCCTAGAGGCCTCTCCATGAATCATTGCTGTTCCCATCCCCCCCACACCTGGTGAAGCAGGGTCAGAGGCATGCCCCGCGTTTGCCTGCAGGCAGTGTGCAAGCTTCGCTCACCACCAGTTGGGACATGGCCTTTTTATCCTAGTGGAATCACAGAATTGTTTGGGTTGGCAGAGGCCTTTGAGATCAGTAAGTCCAGTCATTAACCCAGCAGTGCCAGGCCGCTAAACCATGGCCCTCGGCACCACATCCACACCTCAGTGCCTCCAGGGATAGAGACTACACCACTGTGCTGGGCAGCCTGGCCCAGGCTGTGACAGCCTGAAGGCTATGAGGCTATTCAGAGATAGGGACAGGCTGAGAGCTGGGCACAGGGGAACCTAATGAGGGTCACGAAGGATGAGAGCAGAGTCCTGCAGCTGGGCAGGAAGGATCAACTGCAGCAGCACAGGCTGGGAGGGGATCTGCTGGAGAGCAGCCCCAAGGAGAAGGAGCTGGTGGGCAGCAAGCTCTGCATGGGACAGCAATGTGCCCTGGGGGCCAAGAAGGCCAAGGGGCTCCTGGGCTGCATTCAGAGGAGTGTGGCCAGCAGAGCCAGGGAGGTTCTCCTCCCCCTCTGCTCTGCCCTGCTGAGACCTCACCTGCAATATTGCGCCCAGCTCTGGGCTGCCCAGCTCAGGAGGGACAGGGATCTGCTGGAGAGAGTCCAAGGGAGGGCTGCAAGGATGCTGAAGGGACTGCAGCACTGCCTGGGGAGGAGAGGCTGAGAGCCCTGGGGCTGTTCAGTCTGGAGAGGAGAAGGCTGAGAGGGATCTAATCAATGTCTATCAATAGCTGAGGGCTGGAGTTCAGGAGGGAGGGGACAGGGACAGGCTCTGCTCACTTGCTCCCTGTGATAGGACAAGGGGCAATGGCTGTAAGCTGCAACACAGGAGGTTCCACCTCAACACAAGAGGGACCTTCTTCCCTGTGAGGATTCCATAGGCGTGGATCAGGCTACCCAGAGAGGTTGTGGAGTCTCCTTCTCTGGAGCCTTCCCAGCCCTGTCTGGATGTATCACAGTATCACTGTATCACAGTATCACTGTATCACAGTATCACTTAGGTTGGAAAGGACCTCGGGGATCATCGAGTCCAACCTATCAACACAGACCCCATGCCTAGACCATGGCACCAAGTGCCACGTCCAATCTCCCCTTGAACACCTCCAGGGTCGATGACTCAACCACCTCCCTGGGCAACCCGTTCCAATGCCGAATGACTCGCTCGGTGAAGAACTTCCTCCTCACCTCGAGTCTGAACCTCCCCTGGCGCAGCTTGAGACTGTGTCCCCTTGTTCTGGTGCTGGCTGCCTGGGAGAAGAGGCCAACCCCCACCTGGCTACAACCACCCTTCAGGTAGTTGTAGAGGGCAATGAGGTCACCCCTGAGCCTCCTCTTCTCCAGGCTAAACAATCCCAGCTCCCTCAGCCTCTCCTCATAGGGCTTGTGTTCAAGGCCTCTCACCAGCCTTGTTGCCCTTCTCTGGAAGCCTCTGGCTTCCAAGTTCTGAATTGCTGTCCTTCTGTTGTTCTTTTTTCTCTTTACTACAATGAGTTGTACACAAGGATTCTTGATTACTTGCTTTCAGTTCCTCGTGGAATAATAAAGTAACAGCTTTTTTATGCTCTATTTAAGTGTTGAGTGCTGGCCAAGATCCTTCTCTCCCTGTTTTAGCATCCATTCAAAGTGAGTTTTCTAATCATCTATGCCCTCCACAGCAGAAAGCCTCCCCTCACTATCTTTGCTGATAACTCCGGAGATTTTAAGGCTGGGAAATTGTTGGTCATGCTTCCCTGGTTATGTTTCCCTCCAGAATGCAGTCCTTGGGAAATCCATGCTCTGAACCCCTAGTCCCTAGAAATAAGGAGATTTCATGAGCAGATGGTTCAGGTCAATTCCAAGGTCAGGATTCAAGGAGGCTGGAAAATGTCAGCGGAAGATTTCTGTGCTCACTGTTCATGGAATCCTAGAATGGCTCAGGTTGGAAGGGAGCTCAGAGCTCATCTGCTCCAAGCTCCCCACCATGCCCAGGGACACCTCTCAGCTACACTCAGCTGCTCAAGGCCTCAGCCAGCCTGGCCTCCAACACCCCCAGCAAGGAGGCAGCCACAGCCTCCCTGGCCAGCCTGGGCCACACTCTCACCACCCTCACAAGCAACAACTTCTGCCTCAGCTCCACTCTCACCCTGCTCTGCCTCAGCTTCAAACCATTGCCCCTTGGCCTGGCTCCAGACCCCCTCAGCAAAAGTCTCTCTGCAGCCTTCCTGCAGGATGCCTTCAGGTGCTGGCAGGCAGCTCTGAGGTGCCCCTGGAGCCTTCTCCTCTGCAGGCTGCACAGCCCCAGCTCCCTCAGCCTGTGCTCCCAGCAGAGCTGCTCCAGCCCTTGGAGCATCTTTGTGGCCTCCTCTGGCCTCTCTCCAGCAGCTCTGTGTCCTTCTGCTGGGGACCCCAGAACTGGAGGCAGGATTGGAGGTGAGGTCTGAGCAGAGCAGAGCCCAGGGGCAGAATCCCCTCTGCTGCCCTGCTGCCCACACTGCTCTGGCTGCAGCTCAGCACACAGCTGCCTGCTGGGCTGCAGGAGGGCACTGCTGTCTTGTGCTGCTTTTCAGCTCATTTTCTCTTTGATTGGTCTCTCTTACTTATCAATAAAAGCTCTAAAAGGACAACATTCAATTTTAAGTGTAGATAACAGTTTGAATTGAGACTGCTTTTGATGTAAAAGAGATTTTGGTTATTGACCAACCTGTGGGTTCAGTAGAAATCATTAAATTTCTGCAAGTTTAAGGCAAGAGTGTAGAAAAAAGACAAATGCATGGTTGTGTGCTTGGGCACATGTGTGAGGCTTTGAGCAACGTGGGCTGGTGGAAGGTGTCCCTCCCCATGGAAGAAGGGTTGGAACTCAATGATCTGGATGAGCAGTCAGGCAGAAAGGGACCTTGGAATAGTGGTGGACATCAGCTGAACAGGAGCCAGCAGTGTGCCCAGGCAGCCAAGAAGGCTAAGGGCATCCTGGCCTGCATCAGGAAGAGTGTGGCCAGCAGGAGCAGGGAAGTCATTGTGCCCTGTGCTCAGCACTGCTGAGGCCACACCCGGAGTCCTGTGTCCAGTTCTGGGCTCCTCAGTTTAAGAAGGACATTGAGAGACTTGAAGGTGCCCAGAGAAGGGCAAGAAAGCTGGGGAGGGGTCTGGAGCACAGCCCTGTGAGGAGAGGCTGAGGGAGCTGGGCTTGCTTAGCCTGGAGAAGAGGAGGCTCAGGGGAGACCTTCTTGCTCTCTCCAACTGCCTGCAGGGAGGTTGTAGCCAGGTGGGGGTTGGTCTCTTCTCCCAGGCAGCCAGCACCAGAACAAGAGGACACAGTCTCAAGCTGTGCCAGGGCAAGTTTAGGCTGGAGATGAGGAGAAATTTCTTCCTAGACAGAGAGATTGCCCATTGGGATGTGCTGCCCAGGGAGGTGGTGGAGTCCCCATCCCTGGAGGTGTTCAGGAGGGGATTGGATGTGGCACTTGGAGCCATGGTCTAACCATGAGGTCTGTAGTGGCAGCTTGGACTTGGTGATCTCTGAGGTCTTTTCCAACCTTGGTGATTCTGTGATACTGTGAGACTGTGATCTTTGTAGGTCCCTTCCAACCCCAAACATTCTGTGATCTTCTCAGTGTCTCTCAAATTGCTGGGCAAGTAAAAGCTAAGAAGTTGAAAAGTAAACTGCCCCTCTACACATCCTAGTTGTGTTTTGTTTTATTTTCACAGAATCATAGAATGCAGTGGTTGGAAGGAACCTCTCAGGGTCATCTGGTCCAACTCACCTCCAGTAAGCAGAGACATCCTCAGTTAGATGAGGTTGCTCAGAGCCCACATCAGGCCTGGCCTTGAGTATCTCCAGGGATGGGGCCTCCATCACCTCCCTGGGCAGCCTGTTCCCCAATAATCAACCAGGGGCTGATGTTGCAAACTAAAAGCATGGATTAAAATCAGCTGTGGAAAGAAAGCATCCAACCCCGTTCAGATCCAGGGGCTGGTGTGTAACTCAGGATGTAAGATGAGAAGAGAGTCAGCAGCAGGGGCAAGTCATCCTTGTAAACCAGGCTATTGTGCTCATATTTGGCCATTATCAAGTGTTCAGCTGAACATCTCCCAAGCCTGTGCTTTTACAGATGGATTAGCTTCTAGAAGACCCTGCAATGCTCACATCCCCACATCATTCTTTACAGCTTCTTCGTCCTTCCTCTCCTGCCCTTGCATTATGCTTAAACATCATTGAGACTTTTATTCATAAGACCTTGTTTCTGTGTCTTTGGAGGTACATCAGAGATGCTCCTGTGTTAAATATGGTGTCCAGCACCAATTCTGCTGGGGGCTGGGAGTGCCCAGCTCAGGCTCTGCTCACTCAGGCACTTGCTGAAGCTCAGGGCAGCTGGGCACAGCCAGGGGCTGCTGCTAGCAGGGAGAAGCTGAGGGGCAGAGCTCCTGCCAAGGCCTGGGGGGCACAAAGCCTCTGCCTCAGGCTTGCTGCTCTGCACACCAAGGGCACTGCCACAGCTCTGCCCCACCTTGGGGGGCAGGAAGGCAGAGGGGGCAGCTGTGGGCAGGAGCAGACAGCAGAGGGGAGCCTCAAGTGCCCCCCAAGGCATTGCAGCCCCTGGATGGCATCTTCAGCAGCAAGCTGAGGGCTGCCCAGGCTCCAGCCTCTTCTTCCCTGGCTGCTGTCCCAGCAGGACTCTCTCCCTTCTGCCTTCCATCCCCAGCCCTGTCTTCCTCACTCCAGCTCCACAATCCAGCTCCTGAAGCTGCTTCCCATCTGCTGCTGAGCCCAGGCTGGGACTTGCCCAGGGCCTGCCCCCAGCAGCAGTGGTGCCAGTGGTGCCATCCTTGCCCTCAGGGCTTGGCTTCCATCTTGCTTTGTGTCTCTGTGTCTCTATCCCATGGCATTGTTCTTCTTCCCATCCCAGCTGGGTTAGTTTCTTCCCCAGCCCATCAGCCTCTCTCCCTCGTTCCCTTTTTCTTCCCTTAGGAAGGCAGAGAGGTTCCTGCAGAGCCTCTGGCCCTTGTCTGGTGGCCAGCCCTGCCCTGAAGCCCTGAGCTATGGTATCAGTGTGAACATTTAGTCAGTGTTCCTGACAGCTGAATTTTAAAGAGTAGCTCATAATATTGTTCTCCAGTTGGTGCCATAAAGCTGAACAGATATTAAAATGCTTCCACTGATATCTCTTTCCACATTACTTTCAGCAATCTTCTTTGATTCTCCTACTTCAAGGTCAATTTGCTCTTGATTTGGGAAAGCAAACTTTGCAAAACCTATTACAGCAGCCCAGCAGCTTGGAGTTTAGGTTGGTTTTCTTTCTGTTCCTTTACAATACATCTGCTTGAGGGCAAGAAATCTGTTGTATGACATAAGGAGGACAAAAGCTCCTGTGGCAATTGTGGCAGGGAAGGGGTTAAGAGGCTTCCTGTGCTTCGCCTTGTGCTCTAACTTACAGTCTCCAGCGATACTCCTCTGTGATCTGCAGCCTTTCACTCTCTGCAGCCTAGTCGACTATTTCTCTTGCTTCAGTTGGTTTCATCCTTTCCCTTTTGTCTTTTGTGTTTGAAGGCAAGGTCAGGGAGCTGCTGGGCTGTGCGGGCTCCCAGCAGAGCAGGAGATGACTGACGCCAGAGCCCAGTCGGAGCTGTGCAAGGGGATGGAGGATGTCTGAAAGAGAAGTTCTAACAGGAAAAAAAGGAAGCTGGAAGGACCCAGAGGTTTAAAGCATAACCCTTTGGAAACAAGAGGTCAGCTAAAGGTTGGAAATTGTGTATAGTTCTCTGGTGGCTTTGATGGAAAGTTCCTTTAGAGCCCAGCTGGAAGAAAGGTCTCAAAGCGGTGGGAGGGGTCGCTGGAGCACTGATTTTTCTGCCTTATCATCACTATTGCACACTTGGCAATACCCAAAGTCTTTTACTTTGCTGTTCCAAAGTCTGTGGAGGGAAGAGTAAATTATACCCTTGAATGACAAATTGACTGTATGAGTAAAGTGCACACACAGAAAATTAATTATAGCAACTTTGACTGCAGAGATTTCCTCCTTCCCCCCTCCACCCCGAGAGGGGCTGAGGCAGTGCTGGCTGCAGCAGCTCACGGCACTGCCACTTCTCCCTTCATGCAGCTACAGAGTGTGCTTGGAGCACACAGGTCATGGGAGGGGGAGAGGTGATGCTTTCTCTGAGCTAGCTACCCGAGGTGGCTGTGAACCAGAGGGGGCTGAGGGGACCGTCAGGCACGTGGAGTCAGTAACACAAAACACTCAGCTGAAACAGAATCAGAACATCACAGAACTGTCAGGGTTGGAAGGGACCTCAAGGATCCAACCCCCCTGCCACAATAACTGTGCACCTGAAGGATGGCCAAGGGCTCAGATCCAGCCAGCATGGAGTTAGGAAGGGCAGGTCCTGCCTCTCCAACCTGATCTCCTTCTATGCCCAGGTGACTGCCTGGTGGATGTGGGGCAGGCTGTGGATGTGGGCTACCTGAACTCCAGCAGGGCTTTTGACACCATCCCCCACAGCAAACTGCTGGCCAAGCTGTCAGCCCCTGGCTTGGACAGCAGCACTCTGAGCTGGGTTAGGAACTGGCTGGAGGCTGAGCCCAGAGAGTGGTGGTGAATGGTGCCACGGCCAGCTGGCAGCCAGGCCCCAGTGGTGTGCCCCAGGGATCAGTGCTGGGCCCTGTGCTCTTTAACATCTTCATTGATGATCTGGATGAGGGCATTGAGTCCATCATCAGTAAATTTGGGGATGACACCAAGCTGGGGGCAGATGTTGGTCAGTTAGAGGACAGAAGGGCTCTGCAGAGGGACCTCGACCAACTGGACAGATGGGCAGAGGCCAACAGGATGTCATTCAACAAGTCCAAGTGCCAGGGCACTTTGGCCACAGCAACCCCAGGCAAAGCTACAGGCTGGGGTCAGAGTGACTGAGAGCTGCCAAACAGAGAGGGACCTGGGGGTGCTGATTGAGAGCTGCCTAAACATGAGCCAGCAGTGTGCCCAGGTGGCCAAGAAGGCCAAGGGCATCCTGGCCTGCATCAGGAAGAGTGTGGCCAGCAGGAGCAGGGAAGTCATTGTGCCCTGTGCTCAGCACTGCTGAGACTACCCCTTGAGTCCTGTGTCCTGTGTCCAGTTCTGGGCTCCTCAGGTTAGGAAGGAGGTTGACTTGCTGGAAGGTGTCCAGAGAAGGGCAACGAAGCTGGGGAGGGGTCTGGAGCACAGCCCTGTGAGGAGAGGCTGAGGGAGCTGGGGTTGCTTAGCCTGGAGAAGAGGAGGCTCAGGGGAGACCTTCTTGCTCTCTCCAACTCCCTGAAGGGAGGTTGTAGCCAGGTGGATGTTGGTCTCTTCTCCCAGGCAGCCAGCACCAGAACAAGAGGACACAGTCTTAAGCTGTGCCAGGGGAGGTTTATGCTGGAGATGAGGAGAAAGTTCTTCATGGAGAGAGTTGTTAGCCATTGGAATATGCTGCCCAGGGAGGTGGTGGAGTCCCCATCCCTGGAGGTGTTCAAGAGGGGATTGGATGTGGCACTTGGTGCCATGGTCTAGTCATGAGGTCTGTGGTGACAGGTTGGACTCCATGATCTTTGAAGTCTCTTCCAACCTTGGTGATACTGTGAGACTGTGATAATTTAAATTCTTTGTCAAGACTGTCTCCATGGGCAGGGACACCTCACACTGCAGCAGGTTGCTCACAGCCACAGCCAGCCTGGCTGCAAACACCTCCAGGCAGGAGGCTTCCACCACCTCCCTGGGCAACCTGGGCCAGGCTCTCACCACCCTCACGGGGAGCAACTTCTTTGTGATATCCAGCCTGAACATCAAAGAGTGCCTCCTCATTGCACTCAAAAATTACAAATCTAGGGATTCTTTGCACAGAAAATGCCTGCTCTGGCAATTGCTTTAAGTTTTCTCCTCATTTTGGGGGGGGCAGCACTGGTGCAGGCCTCCTGACATTCTGCAAAGAACTGTAAACTGAATTTTCTGGCTCAAAATGAGTTTTGGTTTCAAAACATGACCCAACAGACACACAAATCTTACTTACACTTGTCAAATCCTGGGTGAAATACTTCAGTTGATGCAGACTGACATTTTCAACTGAGATCTTGGATTTATATAAATGTCCTCAATTCCAGTTTTTTCCTAGGAACTGTGACTTAACGACTTGCCCAGGGCCTGCCCCCAGCAGCAGTGGTGCCAGTGGTGCCATCCTTGCCCTCAGGGCTTGGCTTCCATCTTGCTTTGTGTCTCCGTGTCTCTATCCCATGGCACTGTTCTTCTCCCCATCCCAGCTGGGTTAGTTTCTTCCCCAGCCCATCAGCCTCTGTCCCTCCTTTCTCTTCCCTTAGGGAAGCCAGAGGGGTTCCTGCAGAGCCTCTGGCTCTCATTGAGTGGCTGGTTCAGCACTGATCCTTGACAAGCACACAAAAACCTACCCTAGCTGGGCTGCTGGGCTGCAGAGGAGTGAGTCTGAGGCTTTGTGCCCCCCAGGCCTTGGCAGGAGCTCTGCCCCTCAGCTTCTCCCTGCTAGCAGCAGCCCCTGGCTGTGCCCAGCTGCCCTGAGCTTCAGCAAGTGCCTGAGTGAGCAGAGCCTGAGCTGGGCACTCCCAGCCTGAGCAGAGCTGCTGCTGGGCCAGCTCAGAGCAGGACAATGATCATATTTTGCAAACACATCTGCAGAATATCAGGAAGTTCATTTGCTTGTTAATAGAGCACTAATTGGCTGCCTGTAGATAGTGCTCCTCTGACTGCTCTTGCTGAAAGCCTTTCTGCAGGACATGAGCTCTGGATTGACATATCATGTCTGCTCCAGAGGTGTTTGATGAACAGGTGATTAAAAAAACCCAGCCCCCCAAACCCAAACATTAAGTCTGTGCTTTGCAGGATGACTGACTCACCAGCAGAGAGAGAACTGCTTGTAATGTGATTGAATAGGTAGCCCTGAAAGGAAACCTGACAGCATAATCATAGCAGTGCTGGAAAGTGTTCTGCTGAAGGACATTTGTGCAGGCAACTCAAAAACATGTATCCCCACAAGCCAACTACCTACCTGAGTAATCAATTCCCTAATGGACAGAAAAAGATGTGGTGATTTGGGTTAGGGAGTTCATGACCTGCTTTAACATGCTGCCACTCAACAGTGGCTTGGAGCTGAGTTACCAGCACCAGAACAAGAGGACACACTCTCAAGCTGTGCCAGGGGAAGTTTAGGCTGGAGGTGAGGAGAAATTTCTTCCCAGAAAGAGGAATTGGCCACTGGGATGTGCTGCCCAGGGAGGTGGCGGAGTCCCCATCCCTGGAGATGTTCAGGAGGCTTGGATGTGGCACTTGGAGCCATGGTTTAGGTGTCAGGAGGTGTTAGGCATTAGGCAGTAGGTTGGCCTTGATGATCTCTGAGGTCTTTTCCAACCTGCTTGGTTCTGGGATTCTGTGATCAGCTCTCATTTTCCATCAGCCTTGCAGACATTTGGCCAAGGTAGAGCCCAGGTGCTGTGCTGGATGCACACAGAGCCTGCTGTGCCACACATCTCGTGGATGGAGGCATGGGATAGGAAAGCTCCTTAATTAAACTGCCTTGGTTGGAGCTCTGATGTGTAATGACTATCTAATAACCACATGCATCACTGCTGCAGCCTTATTCTAGTGACATGCATTGCTCCTGCTGAGTGGACTGGGAGGGAAAGTTGCAGTCTTTCCCAAAGCTCTGCTGAGCAAATTAAACTTTTAATTAATATGCCTTTTTTCCCCCCATTTTTTTCATCATTTCCTTCTCCCCTTCCACCCAAGCCCCCCAGGATTATGGATCTGAACATAAACCAGCAGAGCACTGATGTGAGTGCAGTTCAGGAGCTGAATGCCAAACAACACTAAGTGGTTAGTGGAGCAGCCAGACTGAAAGCTGCCACATCAACAACTCCATTGTAACAGTGGTGATTAAATCATGCCTGAACAAGAGGACACAGTCTCAAGCTGTGCCAGGGGAAGTTAAGGCTGGAGGTGAGGAGAAAGCTCTTCCCAGAAAGAGTAATTGGCCACTGGGATGTGCTGCCCAGGGAGGTGGTGGAGTCCCCATCACTGGAGGTGTTCAAGAGGGGACTGGATGTGGCACTTGGAGCCATGGTTTAGTTGTCAGGAGGTGTTAGGTATTAAGTCATAGGTTGGACTTGATGATCTCTGAGTCTTTTCCAACCTGGTTGATTCTGTGATTTCATGATTCTATAAGGCTGCAGCCTGTGGCAATGTGCAGCTGGGCAGCCCAGAGAAATTCCAAGTAGCCACAGAAAAGTGGGGATGGACAACCTGTGGACTTAGAGGTGATTGTGTTTGAAACTGTGTGAAGAACACAGGACTCTCCCCCTGGTCGTCAGACTGCTGATCCTGAACCCAGTCCAGCTCTGTCAACTTGTCTGTCACAGAATCTCAGAATGGTGAAGGTTGGTTGATCCCTTTAGGGATTGTCTACTCCAACCCCCCTGCTAAATCAGGGCACCCACAGCAGCTTGCTCAGCAGCACAATGCCCAGGGGGGGTTGGAAGCTCTCCACACAAGGAGACTCCACAACCCCCCTGGGCAGCCTGCTCCAGGCCTCCAGCACCCTCACACCAAACAACTTTCTCCTCCTCTTCACATGCAACCTCCTGGGGTCCACTTTGTGCCCAGTGGGCACCACTGAGCAGAGCCTGGCCCCAGTCTCTTGCCCCCCACATCTCCTTTATCTCTTGCTGAGCATTGCTCAGCTCCCCTCTGGGGCTGCTCTTCTGCAGGCTCTCAGCCCCAGGGCTCTCAGCCTTTGCTCCTCACAGAGCTGCTCCAGGCCCCTCAGCAGCTTCAGAGCCTCCACTGGGCTCTCTCACCAGCAGTTCTCTGTCTCTCTTGAACTTGGAAGTCCAGAACTGAAGGTGCTATTCGAGATGCGGCTTCAAGAGAGCAGAGAAGAAGGGTAGGAGGACCTCCCTGGACCTGGTCATCACATCCTTGATGGTCCCCAGGTCACCATTGGCTTTCCTGGCCCCAGGAACCCACTGCTGGCTCATGGTGAATTTGCTGTCCAGCAAGGCTCCTAGGTCCTTTTCCAAAGAGCAGCTTATCTGCTGGAAGGCTCTAAAGTCTAAGGCTATGGAGATGATGTTGATGCACTTCTGCAACATCTAGGAGGTCTGCATGGAGCTTCAGGTTGGACATTGCTGGGTGCCAGGCCAGCCAGGGGAGATCACACAGAGGCACCTCTGAGCTTTTGTGTCAGCAACTGCCAGCCTTTATTCAGCACAAGCCATGGCTTTTCAGACTTTCTTTTCTCTTTCCCAGAGTTCACAATAGCCCCTGCATTGTCTCATCTGCACAGCTGTGTTCTCACTTGGGAATGTTTATGTTTCAGGTTAAGGGGAGGATGTTCAGGCCTGGCTTCAAGGCTACACTGGCCTTCCAGTATCTGAAGGGGGCTCCAAGAAGGCTGGGGAGGGACTGCTCAGGATCTCAGGGAGTGCTAGGACTAGGGGGAATGGAATGAAGCTGGAGGTGGGGAGATTGAGGCTGGAGGTGAGGAGGAAGTGGTGAAGCCCTGGAATGGGTTGTCCAGGGAGGTGGTTGAGGGCCCAGCCCTGGAGGTGTTTAAGGCCAGGCTGGGTGAGGCTGTGGCCAGGCTGATGTAGTGTGGGGTGTCCCTGCCCATGGCAGGGGGGTTGGAACTAGATGATCCTTGTGCTCCCTTCCAACCCTGACTGATACTGTGATACTATGATACCTAATGAGCCTCCTGGTACACATCAGGGCATTGGGAAAAATTTCTCCACAGAAAGTGTTAGTAGCCTTGGAACAGCCTTTCTAGGGAAGTGGTGGAGTCCTCATCCCTGGAGGTGTTTAAAAGATCTGTGGATGTGGTGCTGAGGGACAGGGTTTAGTGGCAGTGGCTTAGCAGCAGGGGTGGCAGTGTGAGCTCCGGGTGAGTGGATGGACTTGATGATCTCAAAGGTCTCTTGCAGCCTCAGCAATCCTGTGGTTCTGTGGCATGGGACCATTTGAGCTAGGTAAGGTACAAAAATGAGAAGAGAAGAGAAGAGAAGAGAAGAGAAGAGAAGAGAAGAGAAGAGAAGAGAAGAGAAGAGAAGAGAAGAGAAGAGAAGAGAAGAGAAGAGAAGAGAAGAGAAGAGAAGAGAAGAGAAGAGAAGAGAAGAGAAGAGAAGAGAAGAGAAGAGAAATTAACCAGGTTGCAAAGACCTTAGAGATTGTGTCCAACCCATCAACCAATCCAACACCACCTAATCAACTAACCCATGGCACCAAACACCCTATCAAGTCTCCTCATGAACACCTCCAGGGATGGGGACTCCACCACCTCCCCAGGCATCCCATTCCAATGGGTAATCACTCTCTCTGTGTAGAACTTCAGATCCAGGCTTCTGCTGGAGCTGACCAACGTCACAACTTGTTGCAAGGTTCAGTCCTCCATCAGCCTGGGGAGAAGAAAGCCTAAAGCCTTATGACAGAGCAGGAAGGCTTCAGGAAAACTCTGTTATGAATGTGGAAAATGCCCCTAACCAGGTGAATAAGCAGCAATGACCTGGTTAGGTGGGAAAACATCAGAGAGAAACTTAGCCAAGCTGTTTGAATTGATTGCTCACTCACCTGCAAATGATGCCCCTGGCTACAAAATGCAAATCTACCTCAAAATATCCTTCTTCATATGAGGAGAAAAAAGGTCTGCTGCACTCTGAATCTTAATGAGCTGGGCTTGAGAACCTTCTCCCCTGCACACTCCAAGGAGGCCATGCAGGATATATGCACAACATTTCAAACTAGAGCACAGCAGATCTAGAGTTAGGAACAATTTCGGCACCAGGAGGCTGCTGGAACACTGCAACAGGTTGCCCAGGGCGGTGGTTGGGTTCCCCTCCCTGGAGAAATTCAAGGTGGGGCTCAATGGACCTGTGGGTGATCTGACCTAGTGGAGAACATCCCTGCTGACTGCAGGGGAAGTTGGACTGGGTGGACTAGAAAATTATGGAGTAGATCATCCTGGGGGCAATCACTGCACACCTGAAGGATAGCTAAGGCATCAGGCCCAGGCAGCATGGATTCAGGAGGGGCAGGTCCTGCCTCTCCAACCTGATCTCCTTCCATGCCCAGGTGACTGCCTGGTGGCTGTGGGGCAGGCTGTGGATGTGGTCTGCCTGGACCTCAGCAAGGCCTTTGACACCGTCCCCTATAGCAAACTGCTGGCCAAGCTGTCAGCCCCTGGCTTGGACAGCAGCTCTCTGAGCTGGGTTAGGAACTGGCTGGAGGCTGAGCCCAGAGAGTGGTGGTGAATGGTGCCACAGCCAGCTGGCAGCCAGGCACCAGTGGTGTGCCCCAGGGAGCAGTGCTGGGCCCCATCCTCTTTAACATCTTCATTGATGATCTGGATGAGGGCATTGAGTCCATCATCAGTAAATTTGCAGATAACACCAAGCTGGGGGCAGGAGTTGATCTGCTGGAGGGCAGAGAGGCTCTTCAGAGGGACCTCGACAGGCTGGACAGATGGGCAGAGTCCAAGGGCAGGAGATTGAACACATCCAAGTGCCAGGGGCTGCACTTTGGCCACAACAACCCCATGCAGTGCTACAGGCTGGGGTCAGAGTGGCTGAGAGCAGCCAGGCAGAGAGGGACCTGGGGGTGCTGGTTGATAGTAGGCTGAACATGAGCCAGCAGTGTGCCCAGGTGGCCAAAAAGGCCAAGGGCATCTTGGCCTGCATCAGGAAGAGTGTGGCCAGCAGGAGCAGGGAAGTTATTGTGCCCTGTGATACTGTGAATGCTAGTGGCAGGGCCCTCATCACTTCCATGGCAGAGAAGCTCTCTCTCATGCTCCTTTGGCAAGAGCTTTAGAAACATGAGCTGAAATTCCAGCTGGGACTCTTCCCACCATTTGTCTCGTGGATCATCCCCACGCATCCTTGAATCTGTGCTGCGTGCTGCAGTCTTCTGCTGGGGCTTGCAGCCACCTCAGAAGTTACCTATATTGGAGGGTGGTGCTTCTGTTTATTTCCCTGTCTGGTGTGCCTGGCAAGGTGATCTCTTCACACTGCTTTGAGCTCTAACCCCTTCAGTTAGCCCACAGAAATTTTTGCTGCTTCAGCTGACTGATCAAATCTTTCTCTGTGTTTCCTGGGCTCCTTTGCTCCTCATTTAGCCACATTTCACATCCCTGGCTCATCCTCCAGGCTTGGAGAGTTTTGTCTGCAGCTTTATTTCCAGCTCAGGCTGTGATATGATTGCCTAGTGCAGCAGAAAGGATCTCTTTTCAGATTTGGATTATCCTGACCACATTAAGGCAATATCTGTACTTATTTAGACCTCACACAGTGCCAGTGCATGCAGAACTACTGAAAAAGCACAGGAGTTGGGCTGTTGGGCTTCTGGTTGCTCTGTAGACAGCACTTGGTAATCTGAAGTGACATCCAGCTGCAAAAGAGCATAGAGCAGTGAACCAGAATCCAGGGCCTGTGCAAAGGCTTCTTCCCTTGGTGTTATCTGACTGCTGAGGAGGCAGAGAACTAGCATGGGGTTGTGGGGCAGAAATTAAGTGCTTGTGTGTTGGTACCTTGGTGTCTCTGCATGCATGCATCTGTGGAAGGAGTTGTCCTGCCCTGAGCTGCACCAGCACCGATTCTGCTCAGGCTGGGAGTGCCCAGCTCAGGCTCTGCTCACTCAGGCACTTGCTGAAGCTCAGGGCAGCTGGGCACAGCCAGGGGCTGCTGCTAGCAGGGAGAAGCTGAGGGGCAGAGCTCCTGCCAAGGCCTGGGGGGCACAAAGCCTCTGCCTCAGGCTTGCTGCTCTGCACACCAAGGGCACTGCCACAGCTCTGCCCCACCTTGGGGGGCAGGAAGGCAGAGGGGGCAGCTGTGGGCAGGAGCAGACAGCAGAGGGGAGCCTCAAGTGCCTCCCAAGGCATTGCAGCCCCTGGATGGCATCTTCAGCAGCAAGCTGAGGGCTGCCCAGGCTCCAGCCTCTTCTTCCCTGGCTGCTGTCCCAGCAGGACTCTCTCCCTTCTGCCTTCCATCCCCAGCCCTGTCTTCCTCACTCCAGCTCCACAATCCAGCTCCTGAAGCTGCTTCCCATCTGCTGCTGAGCCCAGGCTGGGACTTGCCCAGGGCCTGCCCCCAGCAGCAGTGGTGCCAGTGGTGCCATCCTTGCCCTCAGGGCTTGGCTTCCATCTTGCTTTGTGTCTCTGTGTCTCTATCCCATGGCATTGTTCTTCTTCCCATCCCAGCTGGGTTAGTTTCTTCCCCAGCCCATCAGCCTCTCTCCCTTCTTCCTTTCTCTTTCCTTAGGGAAGGCAGAGGGGTTCATGGAGAGCCTCTGGCACATGTTTGGTGCCAGCCCAGCCCTGCCCCTGGATAGTATGGGTGGTGAAGAACCACAGAGCTGCTCCATGAGGGAATGATTCAAGCACAAAAGAGTAATGAGCAATAATCACTGTTCCTGACACTGCTGCATTAATGTTTTTTGTGTTACTTATGGCAGTCTCAGGGACATGCAGGCACTCTGCCTTGGTTTGTTACTTCAGAGGTGCTCAAAAATGTTCTCTTGATGTCTGTCCCTTAATTCTGAGCCTGGCAACCCGGTGCTGTGCTCCAGCCCTGTACAAAACCCATTAGAGGAAATCTTTCTTATTGATTTCTGTGGCATTCTGAAGCCATTCCTGTCCCTGAACTGTGGGAACCCTTGTGGTGGTGTCTGTTGAAGGGAGCCTGTGCAGTTCCCAGGTCTTGTGGTCTTGGGTTTGACTGGGGAAGTTTAAAGTGTTACTTCTTTTGGCCAGCAGGAGCAGGGAATTCATTCTGCCCCTGTGCTCAGCACTGCTTAGGCCACACCTTGAGTCCTGTGTCCAGTTCTGGGCTCCTCAGGTTAGGAAAGAGGTTGACTTGCTGGAAGGTGTCCAGAGGAGGGCAACGAAGTTGGCGAGGAGCTTGGAACAGAGCCCTGTGAGGAGAGGCTGAGGGAGCTGGGGTTGCTTAGCCTGGAGAGGAGGAGACTCAGGGGTGACCTTATTGCTCTCTACAACTACCTTAAGTGAGGTTGTAGACAGGCAAAGGTTGGTCACTTCTCCCAGGCAGCCAGCACCAGAACAAGAGAACACAGTCTCAAGCTGTGCCAGGGGAGGCTTTGGCTGGAGGTTAGGAGGAAGTTCTACACACAGAGAGTGATTGCCCATTGGAATGTGCTGCCCAGGGAGGTGGTGGAGTCACCATCACTGGAGGTGTTCAGGAGGAGACTTGACAGGGTGCTTGGTGTCATGGGTTAGTTGATTAGGTGGTGTTGGATAATAGGTTGGACTCGATGATCCTGAAGGTCTCTTCCAACCTGGTCTGGTCTGGTCTATTCTATTCTATTCTATTCTATTCTATTCTATGATTGTGTGATTCAGCTGCCCTCCCTAGGGAGCTGCAGGAATGAACTGAAGAGGTGAGACCCAGCAGTGTGCCTGCAAGCTGCAATTCCTCAATGGGATGTTCTTCTTTTCCTCTTCAGAGCTCTATTTACCTCCCCTCCAAAGAAAAGCATCTGCCAGGAGAGTGGCTCTTGAGGTAGATGCAGCAGAGGGAGGTCCATGGATTAACATTGCTCTGTTACTGTCACTGGGTATGCATTCCCATGGGGCTGGTACAGTTCAGAGGAAGAGAGGTTTTCTGCAGTTATTTATTTATTCCTCCTTGCCCTTGTTGCAAATCTCCATTGCTTCAGTAGGCTTCCTGCTTGGCCCTGTTTTGGCTGAGTTTGGTTGTTCCCTGTAGTTTTAGGACCCCCCTCTTTCCCCCCTTTCACCCAAGGAGAGAAAGGTGCACAGCTCCCTTTCCTCTCTTTCCCCCCTTTCACCCAAGGAGAGAATGGTTCAGAGCTCCCATTCCTCTCTTTCCCCCCTTTCACCCAAGAAGAGAAAGGCTCAGAGCTCCCTTTGCTCTCTTTCCCCCTTTCACCCAAGGAGAGAAAGGTGCACAGCTCCCTTTGCTCTCTTTCCCCCTTTCACCCAAGGAGAGAAAGGTGCACAACTTCCTTTCCCCTCTTTCCCCCCTTTCATTACTTCCACTCTTTTTCCTGTTTTCCCTTCTTCTCTGCCCTTTCCCCCCTTTTTCCTGTCTTTCCTCCCTTTCCCTCCCCTTTCCCCCCTTCCCACCCTTTCCTCCTTTCCCCTTTTCCCCCTCTTTGCCCCACTTTTCCCCCTTTCCTTCCCCTTTCCCTGTGGTGGGTCGGAAGGGGTAAGGCTAAGAAACCTCTTCCCTCCCCACTGTAAGGTAAAAGGGAAAGAAAAATTGAAGGGAAAGGAAAAAAAACTCACCAGCTGAATTAGCAAAGCAGTGGAGCTATATTTACAAAGCAGTGTAGGATTTTGCAGGGGAATATTTACAAATTTACAATATCTACAATATATACAAAGATATACAACAGAGTAACACAGAAATGAGAGTAACCCCCCTCTGCCGAGGGGTTCCCCACCTCCGCTCTCCCCTCTCTTCCCCCCTTTCCCCAGAGTAGTTCGGAAAAGAGGGAGAAAGAGAAAGAAAGAAGTTAAAAGCAGTTTGTGTTAATTGGAAGCAGTGAATACAGGCCTGGTTATCTTATCTTCAAGGCCGAAGTCTTGGCAGAAAGCCCAGCACAGAAAAGAGTTGCTGCCCAAAGGAAAGGCGGAAGCAAGACTGACAGAGAAGTGCTGGAAATGCCCATTTCCACTCCCAGTTCAGAAGGTGCTTCCTCCCACTTCACCAATGAAATAGTTTAGACTATTCCTTCCGTTTACCAACTTCCGTCCACCATATTCCCTTTCTTAAGGGGGCAACGTCAACCGGCCACATTCCCCCTTCCCCTAATTCTCCTCTTTTACCCCCTTTTCCCTTTTTCTTCTCTTTTCCTCCTCTTTTCCCTCATTCCCCCTTTTTCTCCCCCTTCCCCCTCTTTTCCCCCCCTTTCCTCCTTTATTCCCCCTTTCTCCCCTTTTTTCTCCTCCTTTCTCATTCTTTTTCCCTCTCTTCCTCTCCCTCCCCCCCCTTCTCACCTTTCCTTGTTCCTCTCCTCTCTTCCCTTCCTGTTGTGGGGTTGAACAGCAGAACATTCTTCAGGGCTGGAAATGCAAACTTCAGATGAAGTTATTTCCTCAATTCATTCAGAAGGAAAGAAATGGAACCTGCTCTAGGACATTGACTACAAGCTGGTGTCTTGGATATCTTCAGGGGAAAAAAATGGAGCAAAGGTATCAGAATTTTCAGAGAGAACAACTCTAGAGCTATGGCTTAAACAAGAAATAGAAAACCTCCAACAAATAAAATTCCAAGGGCTGGAGCAGCTCTGCTGGGAGCACAGGCTGAGGGAGCTGGGGGTGTGCAGCCTGCAGAGGAGAAGGCTCCAGGGGCACCTCAGAGCTGCCTGCCAGCACCTGAAGGCATCCTGCAGGAAGGCTGCAGAGAGACTTTGGCTGAGGGGGTCTGGAGCCAGGCCAAGGGGCAATGGTTTGAAGCTGAGGCAGAGCAGGGTTAGAGTGGAGCTGGGGCAGAAGTTGTTGCTTGTGAGGGTGGGGAGAGTGTGGCCCAGGCTGGCCAGGGAGGCTGTGGCTGCCTCCTTGCTGGGGGTGTTGGAGGCCAGGCTGGCTGAGGCCTTGAGCAGCTGAGTGTAGCTGAGAGGTGTCCCTGGGCATGGTGGGGAGCTTGGAGCAGATGAGCTCTGAGCTCCCTTCCTACCTGAGCCGTTCTGGGCTTCCATGATTCTATGATGATTCTGTGAAAGTACTTTTTAGGAGGAAATGCACAAGAAATCAATACAAATGACTATGTTTAAATACATTCTAAGGTAGTGTTGGTGAATGTTCCTGCATTCAGAAGGGGCTGAGCTGCCTCTGCACACACACAGACTTTCATTCAGCTTCTCAATACGTTTGAGAACAGCAGTCTTACAGCAGTTGCTCTGCTACAATAGCTTTCATATATCTTCTGTTCTCCACTCCTTCAAGGTTTGATCTCCTCCAAAACATCAGCTATCAATGAATAAATGTTGCCCTTTCTGCTCTGAGCTGGGAAGATAACATTTAAAATGATACATGAAGCTGGGTGTTTCTCAAAAGAAAGACAATGAGAGCTGCAACTGAAAGAGTGAAAGGGCCACGGTGTTGAGCTGCAGGAAAGCTAACAGAGAGAATAGAATAGAATAGAATAGAATAGAATAGAATAGAATAGAGCAGAGCAGGTTGGAAGAGACCTTCAAGATCATTGTATCCAACCCATCACACAATCCAACACCACCTAGTCAACTAATCCATGGCACCAAGCACCCCTTCAAGTCTCCTCCTGAACACCTCCAGGGATGGTGACTCCACCACCTCCCTGGGCAGCACATTCCAATGGGCAATCACTCTCACTGTGAAGAACTTCCTCCTAACCTCCAGCCTAAACCTCCCCTGGCACAGCTTGAGACTGTGTCCTCTTGTTCTGGTGCTGGTTGCCTGGGAGAAGAGACCAACCCCCACCTGGCTACAACCTCCCTTCAGGGAGTTGGAGAGAGCAAGAAGGTCTCTTCTGAGTCTCCTCTTCTCCAGGCTAAGCAACCCCAGCTCCCTCAGCCTCTCCTCACAGGGCTGTGCTCCAGACCCCTCCCCAGCTTTCTTGCCCTTCTCTGGACACCTTCCAGCAGCTCAACCTCCTTCCTAACCTGAGGAGCCCAGAACTGGACACAGGACTCCAGGTGTGGCCTCAGCAGTGCAGTGTACAGGGGCAGAATGACCTCCCTGCTCCTGCTGGCCACACTCTTCCTGATGCAGGCCAGGATGCCCTTGGCCTTCTTGGCCACCTGGGCACACTGTTGGCTCATGTTCAGCCTACCATCTACCAGCACCTGCAGGTCCCTCTCTGCCTGGCTGCTCTCAGCCACTCTGACCCCAGCCTGTAGCACTGCCTGGGGTTGCTGTGGCCAATGTGCAGCACCTGGCACTTGGATGTGTTCAATCTCTGCCCATCTCTCCAGCCTGTCGAGGTCCCTCTGCAGAGCCTCTCTACCCTCCAGCAGATCAACTCCTGCCCCCAGCTTGGTGTCATCTGCAAATTTACTGCTGATGGACTCAATGCCCTCCTCCAGATCATCAATGAAGATGTTAAAGAGCACAGGGCCCAGCACTGATCCCTGGGGCACACCACTGGGGCCTGGCTGCCAGCTGGCTGTGGCACCATTCACCACCACTCTCTGGGCTCAGCCTCCAGCCAGTTCCTAACCCAGCTCAGAGTGCTGCTGTCCAAGCCAGGGGCTGACAGCTTGGCCAGCAGTTTGCTGTGGGAATGGTGTCACAGGCCTTTTGAATTCCAGGCAGACTCCATCCACAGCCTGCCCTACATCCACCAGGCAGTCACCTGGGCATAGAACAACAACGACACAAGCTACAAATTCCTGAAGTGATTTCATGGCAAAACAGAGAGCCTCACTGCTCTTGTCAGACCTCAAGGTTAAATGGAAGAGTTCTGGGGCTGCATGAGAAAGCATAAACCAAGAAGCCTCACAGAATCACAGAATCACCAAGGTTGGAAGAGACCTCAAAGTCTGGAACTGGGTCTTTGGTTGGTGGAAGTTCCACTGAATGGTTTTGCCATCTATTAGCTCATTTTTTGAGACACTTGTATTGTTTTCAAGTGGCTGGGCTGGCCAGCAGCTGAGTGCCAGGGGCTCTGCTGGAACCCCTCTGCCTTCCCTAAAGAAAGAGAAAGGGAAGAAGGGAGAGAGGCTGATGGGCTGGGGAAGAAACTAACCCAGCTGGGATGGGAAGAAGAACAATGCCATGGGATAGAGACACAGAGACACAAAGCAAGATGGAAGCCAAGCCCTGAGGGCAAGGATGGCACCACTGGCACCACTGCTGCTGGGGGCAGGCCCTGGGCAAGTCCCAGCCTGGGCTCAGCAGCAGATGAGAAGCAGCTTCAGGAGCTGGATTGTGGAGCTGGAGTGAGGAAGACAGGGCTGGGGATGGAAGGCAGAAGGGAGAGAGTCCTGCTGGGACAGCAGCCAGGGAAGAAGAGGCTGGAGCCTGGGCAGCCCTCAGCTTGCTGCTGAAGATGCCATCCAGGGGCTGCAATGCCTTGGGGGGCACTTGGGGCTCCCCTCTGCTGTCTGCTCCTGCCCACAGCTGCCCCCTCTGCCTTCCTGCCCCCCAAGGTGGGGCAGAGCTGTGGCAGTGCCCTTGGTGTGCAGAGCAGCAAGCCTGAGGCAGAGGCTTTGTGCCCCCCAGGCCTTGGCAGGAGCTCTGCCCCTCAGCTTCTCCCTGCTAGCAGCAGCCCCTGGCTGTGCCCAGCTGCCCTGAGCTTCAGCAAGTGCCTGAGTGAGCAGAGCCTGAGCTGGGCACTCCCAGCCTGAGCAGAATTGGTGCTCAGAGCAGGACAGTTTTTCAGGCTATCCAAACTCCAGTGCTAGATGATGCCATCCACTTTCAGTATCAGATTAGGTAAAGTTCTAAGGAGCAGAAACTCTTGCTTAGGGAGCTGTGGTTGCAGAGGTTAAAATGCTCTGATTTTGTGCTTTACAATTAATTTATAATATTTATTCTCTTTAATTAAGTAGGACAAGAAACGAGGAATCCCTCAGGGGAAAGCAAGAAGAACTCTTTCCATGTTTTCAAAGTGCTCAGAACATGAGGAAGCAGAAATAATCATGCATCCCCTCTGCCACCTGCCTCTTTATCTGCCTGCTTTCTGAGCTCTTCTAAGGCTTGCAGGGGAAGCGCCTTGATAGTAAACAGCTTTCCTTAGTTACCTTCAGTGCTTTAGCACTAATCCATGGCCCTGGGGAGCTGCAAGTCAGGGATTGGCAAGAGCCATCTAGATAATAAAAGCTGCAGGAGAACTCGTTTAAAAGTTGCTGGGTAGGAATTACGATGGCTGAGTCTTGCAGCAATGTCCCTGTGAATTGGCTCTTGCCTTCCACGGAGTCAATTAAAAGGCACTTAATTAGTGCAGTTAGTAATCATCTGCTAAGACTGCAGACTGTCCTTTTGGTTATGATTTGTCTGGTTTAATACCCTTTAAACAAACGACCTGCTGCAGACAAATGTGGTTAAGCATTCTCTTCAGTGTGCAGCTTGCTTCTGAACGGGATGGCTCTCGCCAAAGCTCTGTCAGGGCTCCTAAGAGCTGAGTTTTCTTAGAGCAACTTCATTTCTTTGGGCTGAGCTCTCCTCTTCCTACCTGTTTATGGTGCCTGCTTTGATTCTTGCATCTGGGAAAGAACAACCCCATCCACCAGTGTAGCCTGGGGGTGATCTGTTGGAGAGCAGCTCTGAGGAGAAGGGCTTGGGGGTCCTCATGGACAACAGGAGGCCCACGACCCAGAAATGTGCCCTTGTGGCCAAGAAGGCCAAGGACATCTTGGGGTGGGGCAAGCCCAAGCAACAATAAAGGCTGAGCAGGGACTGGCTTGGGAGCAGTCCTGAAGAAAAGGCCTTGGGGGTGCTGGGGGAGGAGAAGCTCAGCAGGAACCAGCAGTCAGCACTTGCAGCCCAGAGAACCAAGCAGAGCCTGGGCTGCAGCAAGAGAAGTGTGGCCAGCAGGGCCAGGGAGGGGATTCTGCTCCTCTGCTCCACTCTGCTGAGACCACAGCTGCAGCTCTGGGGCCAGCTCTGGAGCCTCTGTGCCAGGAAGGCTCTGGAGGGGCTGGAAGGTGTGCAGAGAAGGGCCAGGAGGAGGAGCAGAGGGCTGGAGCTGCTCTGCTCTGGAGACAGCCTGAGAGAGTTGGGGTTGTGCAGGCTGGAGAGGAGAAGGCTCCCAGGAGACGACCTGGTAGCCTTCCAGGATCTGCAGGGGGCTCCAAGCAAGCTGGGGAGGGACATTTGAGGGTGTCAGGGAGGGATAGGACTGGGGGGGATGGAGCAAAACTAGAAGTGGTTAGATTGAGATTGGCTGTGAGGAAGAAGTTGTTGGCCATGAGGGTGGTGAGAGCCTGGCCCAGGTTGCCCAGGGAGGTGGTGGAAGCCTCCTGCCTGGAGGTGTTTGCAGCCAGGCTGGCTGTGGCTGTGAGCAACCTGCTGTAGTGTGAGGTGTCCCTGCCCATGGCAGGGGGGTTGGAACTGGCTGAGCCTTGAGGTCCCTTCCAACCCTGACAATTCTGTCTTTGTACACATTCACTGCATTCCATATCCCTAGACTGGAGTTGTGCTTGGACATACAGGTTCATTTGTTTTCAGCTGAGCTGGTCTGGCAATTTGATGTTGGGGGAAATTTTCAACCCACCACAGACATGCTGAGCTGCTCCTGTGAGGTGTCCCTGCCCACGGCAGGGTCTTGGGACTGGCTGATCCTTGAGGTCCTTTCCAAGCCTGACAGTGCTGTGATCAGAATGGGTATGGTGAGTAGGTCAGAGAGGTTCTCCTCCCCCTGTACTCTGCCCTGCTGAGGCCACATCTGGAATATTGTGTCCGGTTCTGGGCCCTCAATTCAAGAAGGGCCTCGGGGAACCAAAACCATTCTGTGACTCTATGAAACCTGAGAGTCTTGCATTAAAGATATTTGCTGGGGTATTAAAGAGTGGCAGAAGGAGCCCCAGCAGCGTGCTGGAGCGACTGCAGGCTGATGCCTGCCTGCAAGATTTGCATCAGAGCGGAGGGTAGGAGCAGCCTGGAATTGTACCACACAAGGCAATCACAGCAATCAGAACTTTTAGTATTGCTTCCTCTGAACTTCTACAAGCAACACAAGATGTCCTCACTCTAAGGAGAGTCTGAATGCTTCTCTCTGATGTGTCACCTGCAGCAGCATCCCTCACTCAGCTGGGGCATTTTCTTCTCTCCTGGGCAGCGATTCTCCAGCTCACAAAACACTGCAATGAGCTGTGGCTCACGTTCCCTGCCTGGCAGTGAGGCCCTGGTGACAAATCCCTTTCATTTTGGCCTGCTCATATTTATTTGTCAAAGGGAGTGGGAATCCAAAATATTGCCAGAATGATTTTCAAGCAAAGCATTTGTTTTGACAGGAATGGGGGAGAAAAAAAACCTCACCAGGAACGAGGAGAGAGATTATCCTGTGACAAAGTCTCTTACTCTACCTGAGAGGCATCGATTGGCAGCTGAGGCACATACAGCTCCCCACATGCAGCACCAGCCTCAGCAACTGTTTACAAGAACAAGCAGCATCTGCCAGGCTGACCTGAGACAGACTGAGAGGATTCTTCTTTGGCTGGTTGTGTTTTTCCCTACAACAATTATTCCATACTCATGCACCCATGAAAGGATGGAGCGGGGGGAAGACAGCCTTCAGTCACCTCTGCTTTCCTTCTTCCTGGCTGCCTATTGATATAGAATACACCAGAATGGAAAAGACCTCAGAGATCACAATCCCAACCTATCACCCAACACCATCCAATCAAGTAAACCATGTGTAATGGGTTGGGGCAAACCCCCTCCCCACCACGGGCAGAAACAACGACTCAGACAAAGGGATTGCAAAAGTGATGGAAAGTTTAAATAGAAAAACAATTTAAAAACAAACACCAATGAAAGCTTTACAGAGAACCACAAGCACCGTGACAAAGAGAGAGATCCCAGAAACATACCCAAGAACATCCCATCCCCACCTGGGGGTACACCCAAACCCCCCCAGGGCTCTTTCCTCCCCCCCCAACCCAGCCTTGGGCCTCGGCAGGCCCAAGGGAGGTGGCTCACACCATTTTACCTAGGCTGCAGCTGGGGACAAAAGAGAAAGTGGAGACCCCGCATGGGCATTTTATAGGGGAGCAGGGCATTGTGGGATTGAATACCTGCCTGTGACCACCCCCTGGGCTGGGCCCACCCGTAGGGACCTCCCAGGTGTGTTCTGTGCAGTGGCAGCCGGGCCAGCACCCAGCCTAAACCACCACACCATGGCACCAAGGACCCCATCCAAGTCCTTTTTGACACCTCCAGGGATGGTGACTCCACCACCTCCCTGGGCAGCATATTCCAGTGGCCAATCTCTCTTGCTGGGAAGAATTTCTTCCTCATCTCCAGCCTAAACCTCCCCTGTCACAGCTTGAGACTGTGTTCTCTTGTTCTGCTGCTGGCTGCCTGGGAGAAGAGACCAACCCCCACCTGGCTACAACCTCCCTTCAGGCAGTTGGAGAGAGCAATAAGGTCTCCCCTGAGCCTCCTCTTCTGCAGGCTAAGCAACCCCAGCTCCCTCAGCCTCTCCTCACAGGGCTGTGCTCCAGACCCCTCCCCAGCTTTCTTGCCCTTCTCTGGACACCTTCCAGCAGCTCAACATCCTTCCTAACCTGAGGGGCCCAGAACTGGACACAGGACTCAAGGTGTGGCCTCAGCAGTGCTGAGCACAGGGCACAATGACTTCCCTGCTCCTGCTGGCCACACTCTTCCTGATGCAGGCCAGGATGCCCTTGGCCTTCTTGGCTGCCTGGGCACACTGCAGGCTCCTGTTCAGCCTACCATCAACCAGCACCCCCAGGTCCCTCTCTGCCTGGCTGCTCTCAGCCACTCTGACCCCAGCCTGTAGCTCTGCATGGGGTTGCTGTGGCCACTGTGCAGCACCTGGCACTTGGATGTGTTCAATCTCCTGCCCTTGAACTCTGCCCATCTGTCCAGCCTGTCCAGGTCCCTCTGCAGAGCCTCTCTACCCTCCACCAGATCAACTCCTGCCCCCAGCTTGGTGTTATCTGCAAATTCACTGATGATGGACTCAATCCCCTCCTCCAGATCATCAATGAAGATGTTAAAGAGCACAGGGCCCAACACTGATCCCTGGGGCACACCACTGGGCCTGGCTGCCAGCTGGCTGTGGCACCATTCACCACCACTCTCTGGGCTCAGCCTCCAGCCAGTTCCTAACCCAGCTCAGAGAGCTGCTGTCCAAGCCAGGGGCTGACAGCTTGGCCAGCAGTTTATTTCACAGCCATTTCAGAAACTCTTCTCTGTCTTGCTGAGCAGCCTGGCAGAGTGTCCTATGTGTCTGAACTGAAGCACACCCCCTGCATTCTTTTTCCTTTTTTCCTAGCTTGTGTCTTTCACTTCTCTTTACTTTTTTTCCTCCCCACAAAGCTCAGAGAAATCTCTGTCCTTCACTGAAGGGTTTTGGTTCCCAGAGCTCTCATCATATTTACTCTCAATTTGTTCCATGATGAGACCCTTAAATCTTTCAGAGAAAAACTGTGCTGGGAGTTGTCTTCAGCTGGGCACAATTCCTTCTCAGTTGCCTCTCTGCATTCAGAGGAGTCAGAGTCAAGTCAATAAGATATTGATTGTTACTTCAAATTTCTAACTCTGCATTGCAATTCAGATTCATAGGATAAAAGGCAAGCCAAATGAGATGTGATTTCCATAAGCACATTTGCTCAATAAAGGCCTATTTGGGGTTTGAAATGATTCTTGGATCCAAGCAATGTGGCCCCAGGGAGAAAGTTCCCTTTCTGCTTCATTTGCCTGATCCATTTGTGTGCATGACCTTGACCTGGTGGGAGCTGTGTCCTGGCCTGGCCTCCACAAGCCACCACAGCACAGCTGGGTGAGGTCTATGGCACCCATGTGACAGAGTGAATGGTGAGAATTGTTGCAATGCAGAGATCAATACAGTGCCAGAGTGCTGTTATTAAACCCAGCAGTGCCTCAGCCAATGCAAAAACCACATCCACCTTCGAGGAACCTCTGCTTTTGAGGGGCTGAGTAAGCCACAGATGACCTCTGACCGAGCCTGCTGCTCTCCAGTAGATGCATTTGCTGCTTGCAGCCTTCGCTCCACCCCTCAGAAGGTCATTCCTGCTGCACAGAGTGGTTGCAAATGCAGTAAAAGAATCACAGGTTGGAAGGGAGCTCAGGTTGGATGAGGCCTTTAGCAGCTGAGTCTTGTTGCAAGGAGTCCCTGCCCATGGTGAGGAGGTTGGAGTAGATGAGCTCTGAGGTCCCTTCCAACCTGAGCCATTCTGTGATTCATTCCCTGTACATATATTAATTACAGACCAACAAGACCAAGGGCAAGGTCCTGCAGCTGGGGCAGGGCAATCCCAGGCACTGATACAGGCTGAGCAGGGACTGGCTGGAGAACAGCCCTGAAGAAAAGGCCTTGGGGGTGCTGGGGGAGGAGAAGCTCAACAGGAGCCAGCAGTCAGCACTTGCAGCCCAGAGAGCCAAGCAGAGCCTGGGCTGCAGCAAGAGAAGTGTGGCCAGCAGGGCCAGGGAGGGGATTCTGCTCCTCTGCTCCACTCTGCTGAGACCACAGCTGCAGCTCTGGGGCCAGCGCTGGAGCCTCTGTGCCAGGAAGGCTCTGGAGGGGCTGGAAGGTGTGCAGAGAAGGGCCAGGAGGAGGAGCAGAGGGCTGGAGCTGCTCTGCTCTGGAGTCAGCCTGAGAGAGTTGGGGTTGTGCAGGCTGGAGAGGAGAAGGCTCCCAGGAGACGACCTGGTGGCCTTCCAGGATCTGCAGGGGGCTCCAAGCAAGCTGGGGAGGGACTTTTGAGGGTGTCAGGGAGGGATAGGACTGGGGAGAATGGAGCAAAACTAGAAGTGGGGAGATTGAGATTGGCTGTGAGGAAGAAGTTGTTGGCCATGAGGGTGGTGAGAGTCTGGCCCAGGTTGCCCAGGGAGGTGGTGGAAGCCTCCTGCCTGGAGGTGTTTGCAGCCAGGCTGGCTGTGGCTGTGAGCAACCTGCTGTGGTGTGAGGTGTCCCTGCCCATGGCAGGGGGTTGGAACTGGCTGAGCCTTGAGGTCCCTTCCAGCCCTGACAATGCTGTGATTCTGTGATATCCTCCTCTAAATTCCCATTATCTCTATTAACCAATGCTTCATTTTGTCCTGTACTTGTGACTGACAAGGAGCAGTAAAAGAATCTCAGAAGCTGCAAAACATTACTTGATATTTCAAGAAATTGCTCCCAATACATCCATGATGAGACCTCACCTGCAATATTGCATCCAGCTCTGGGCTCCCCAGTTCAGGAGGGACAGGGATCTGCTGGAGAGAGTCCAAGGGAAGGCTCCAAGGATGCTGAAGGGACTGCAGCACTGCCTGGGGAGGAGAGGCTGAGAGCCTTGGGGCTGTTCAGTCTGGAGAGGAGAAGGCTGAGAGGGATCTCATCAATATCTATCAATAGCTGAGGGCTGGGGGTCAGGAAGGTAGGGACAGGGACAGGCTCTGATCAGTTGTGCCATGGAATAGGACAAGGGGCAATGGATGGAAACTGTAGCACAAGAGTTTCCAGCTCAACATGAGGAGGAACCTTCAGAGGTTGTGGAGTCTCCTTCTCTGGAGCCTTCCCAGCCCTGTCTGGATGTGTTCCTGTGTGACCTGTGCTGGATTCTCTGCTCCTGCTCTGGCAGGGGTCTTGGACTGGCAGATCTCCACAGGTCCCTTCCAAACCCTAACATCCAGTAAGCTGTGATCCCAGAGCAGCCAGCATAGCTGGAATGCCAGCCCTTTACTGTCTTATCTTTCTGGCCTCCATAGGATTTGAAATCACTTTAATAAAGCCCAAGTTGGAAGAGATTGACTTTCATCAAATGTTCCTTGTGGGCTAAGAGAGCACTGGAGAGTTCCATTCTCAAAGGATATTAATTCTTCCATTAGTTTGATATTAAGATGAAAATTAATGCTTTCCTTGTAGAAATGAGATCAAGAAATGCAGGCTCTGCCTCCACTGACAGGTCATTATGGACACTGAATGCTAACTTCCTGATAGTTAGTAATGTAACTGGAACTGACCTCATCTGCTTGCCCCAGCAAGTTGGATTTAGCAGGGTATTGGCAGTGCCATTTCTGTAAAAGCCTGAGGAGCAGAGGATGAAACAGAAGCAGCAGCATGGAAATGAAACTGCTGCCAACTTCCTTCTGAGATGAATGCTCCTCACAGCCTCTGGTGAGTAACAATTGACAGAATCACAGAGTGGAGAGGGTTGGAAGGGACCTCTGGAGATCATCTGGTCTAAAGCAGGGTCACCCACAGCAGCTTGCCCAGCAGCAGTGTCCAGAGAGGTTTGGAACCTACCCAGACAAGGAGACTCCACAACCTCTCTGGGCAGCCTGCTCCAGGCCTCCAGCAGCCTCACACCAAACAACTTTCTCCTCCTGCTCAAATGGAACCTCCTGGGTTCCAGTTTGTGCTCTCTGCCCCTTATGCCGTCCCTGGGCACCACTGAGCAGAGCCTGGCCCCAGCCTCTTGCCCCCTGCTCTTGAGATATTGATAAGCATGGAGAAGATCCCCTTTTAGTTGCTCATCTTGAGTGTAGTTCCAACCCATGGCACTTGCTGTACACCTTCCCTTTCTTCTGCAACATTGTTCCTGAGTGTGATGTAGGCTGAGGACTTGCTCTTCCCCAGCTCAGTGTGCTGTGCTCCCTGCTGATCCACAAGCTTCCTTAGCAGTAATGAGGCAGCTACCTGCAGCTTCTTCTCAGGCAAGGAGAGAGCTGAACTCCCTCTCTGTATACATTCCTCATGCTGGGCCTGAAATGCGGGGACAGAGCATGGTGCTCACCTCCCAGCTGAGACTCTAGGAAGCTGATGAGCAAAGCACAACTTCAGATCAACTGAACTGGCTCCAAAAATGTCTGAGCCTTCTCCTCCCTCCTCTCTCTCACATTAGAATAGAATAGAATAGAATAGAATAGAATAGAATAGAATAGAATAGAATAGACCAGGGTGGAAGAGACCTCCAAGATCATCGAGTCCAACCTATCATCCAACACCACCTAATCAACTAACCCATGGCACCAAGCACCCTATCAAGTCTCCTCCTGAACACCTCCAGGGATGGGGACTCCACCACCTCCCTGGGCAGCACATCCCAGTGGCCAATCTCTCTGTCTGGGAAGAACTTTCTCCTCACCTCCAGCCTAAACCTCCCCTGGCACAGCTTGAGACTGTGTCCTCTTGTTCTGATGCTGGCTGCCTGGGAGAAGAGACCAATCCCCACCTGGCCACAACCTCCCTTCAGGGAGTTGCAGAGAGCAAGAAGGTCTCCCCTGAGCCTCCTCTTCTCCAGGCTAAGCAAGCCCAGCTCCCTCAGCCTCTCCTCACAGGGCTGTGCTCCAGACCCCTCCCCAGCTTTCTTGCCCTTCTCTGGACACCTTCAAGAGTCTCAATGTCCTTCTTAAACTGAGCAGCTGGACAGAGGACTCCAGGTGTCACTTAACTAAAAGCAAGTTTTCTTTTCCTTTGTGACACTTAGGAGAACACTTTCCCAGCAGGAGTTTTTTCAGTGGAACTCTTCCAGTCCCATCTCCCTCGTGGCCAGGGGATGCTGAGCTTTCTCCTTGCAGTCTGCTATTTCCATGATGGTGCTTTGGAGCCCCGCAAGCTTTCTCTTGTCACCAAGTCCAGGGAAGATATGCCAGTGCTGGTTGGGAACGACAGGGAGATGAATGGACCAAGAAACCCCTGGGAGACCTCTAGCTGCTTTATTTCAATGTCTTAACACTGATCTTGTGCTTAGCCCAGTGAGAGGAGCTGCTGGTGTCCACCTTAGGTCACAGAGAGGGTTTCTGGTACTATTTAATGTATTAATAAGAAAATAAAAGCACAAAAGAAAGATTGAAGCACAGTCCCTCATGTCTAGGCAAAACACATGGTACATCTTATTTCTATTGGCTGTAAGTTTTATTCCTGCTACTCTTGATCCTCCCCCTTGCAAAGTCTACCATTCTCTGCCTACTTCAGTGCTACAACCAGAAATTAAATCACAGAACCACAGAATCATTCAGGTTGGAGCAGAGCCTCAGCATCACCAAGTCCAACCCAGAGCCCTACTCTGCAAGGCTCAGCCCTGAACCAGAGCCCCGAGCACCACAGCCAAACCACCTTCAAACACAGCCAGGCTTGGGGACTCCACCACCTCCCTGGGCAACACATTCCAGTCCCTCACCACTCTGGATGGGAACAGATTCTTCCTACTCTCCAGTCTGAACCTCTCCAGTCACAGCTTGAGGCCATTGCCTCTTGTTCTGTCACTAATTACTGTGAGCAGAGACCAGCAGCAGCCTCTCCACAACCTCCTTTCAGGGAGCTGTAGAGAGCCAGGAGGTCTCCCCTCAGCCTCCTCTCTTCCACACTAACCAGCCCCAGCTCCTTCAGCTGCTCTCCATCAGATTTCTTCTCCAGGCCCTTCCCAACTCCCTTGCCCTGCTCTGCCCTGGCTCCAGCACCTCCACAGCTCTCTGCTATTGAGGTGCTCAACACTGGAGCCAGCACTCGAGGTGTGGCCTGCCCAGAGCTGAGTGCCAGGGGACAATCCCCTCCCTGCTGCTGCTGGACACAGCATTGCTGACCCCAGCCAGGAGGCCTTTGGCTTTCTTGGCCCCCTGGGCACACTGCTGGCTCCTCTTCAGCTGCTTGTCCATCAGCACCCCCAGGTCCCTTTGTGCCAGCAGCTTTCCAGCCACACTGCCCCAAGCCTGGAGCCTTGCTTGGGGTTGTTGTGACCAAGTGGAGGACCTTGTTGGCCTTGTTGAAGCTCATCCTGGTGAGGCTGGCCATGGATCCAATCCATCCAAGTCCCTCTGTGGAGCCCCCCTGCTCTGGTGCAGATCAGCTCTCCACCTCACTTGGTGTCAGGTGCAAACTGGCTGCTGCAACACTGTGTTCATCAACCTGTGAAACAGAAGTGGTCCCAGCACTTAGCCCTGAGGAACAGCACTGGTGCCTGGCTGCCAGCTGGATGGAACTGCCCTGAGCAGCACTCCCTGGGCCCTTTGTCCCAGGCAGGGCTGTGGCCAGCAGAGCATGGCTCAGCCAAGCCAGGAGCAGCCAGCTTCTCCTCCAGAGTTCTGTGGGCAGCAGTGCCAAAGGCTTTGTGAAGCCTAGGCAGACAACACCCACAGCCTTTCCCTCGTCCAACAGTCACTCATCCTATCAGAGAAGGAGATCATGGTGGTGAGGCAGGACCTGCCCTTCATAACCCCATGCTGACTGGGCCTGATCCCCTGCTTGGCCTCTCTGTGGCTGTAATGGTGCTTGAGGTGCCCTGCTCCATACCCTGCCCTGGTACCAAGGTCAGACTGACCTCAGTCTTCAGCTCTTCCTAGGAAGTTCTCTTTCAAGCTGGAGTCTTCTTCCCCAGACTGTTCTTTCATCCCAGTGAACTGCTCCAGTGACAGAGAGGCTTGGGTCCATGTAAGCCTCATGAGCTACAGCAAGGCCAAGTGCAAGGTTCTGGGTTCTGGGTTGGGGTCATCCCTGGTGTCATCCAGACTGGGGGATGAAGAGCAGCCCTGTGGAGAAGGCCTGGGGGTGCTGGGCGGGGGGGGTGCAAAGCTGGACAGGAGCCGTCACTGAGTGCTGCCATCCCAGCCCCAGCCTGTGCTGGGCTGATCCCCAGTAGTGTGGGCAGCAGGGGCAGGGAGGGGATTCTGCCCCTCTGCTGTGCTCTGCTGAGGCCTCCCCTGCAGTTCTGGGGCAGCTCTGGAGTCCCCAGCACAGACAGGGAGCTGGTGGAGCAGGCACAGAGGAGGCCACAGCAATGCTGGCAGGGCTGGAAGCCCTCTGCTGTGAGGCCAGGCTGAGAGAGTTGGGGTTGTGCAGCCTGGAGAGGAGAAGGCTCCAGGGAGAGCTTCTGGTGGCCTTGCAGTGCTGAAAGGAGCTGAACAGAAAGCTGGGGACAGACTTTTGAGCAGGGCCTGATGTGACAGGACAAGAGGTGATGGCTTGAACTGAAAGAGGGAGACTCAGGCTGGAGAGAAGGCTGGTGAGAGCCTGGCCCAGGTTGCCCAGAGAGCTGGGAGAATCCCCATCCCTGGAACCATTCCAGGTCAGGTTGTTTCAACCCCTGAGCAACCTGCTCTGGTTGGGGATGTTCCTGCTGACTGTAGGGGGGCTGGACTGGATGAGCTTGAAAGGTCCCTTCCAACACAAACCATCCTGTGATTCTGTCCTTCACTTTGCTAGAGTTCACATCTGATACTTCAGTCTCACCTCTGTGCCCGGAAAGATCATGGAGCAGATCCTCCTGGAGGCACTGCTGACTCAGAAGAATAGTGAAGAGGTGTTTGGGAACAGTCAGCAGGGCTTCACCAAGGGCAAATCCTGCCTGACCAACCTGGTGGCCCTCTCTTCACAGGTGACAACATCAATAGCTGGGGGGTGAGCAGCTGCTGTCATTTGCCTGGAGCTGAGCACAGCCTTCTACACTGTCCTGCACCACATCCTGGTCTCCAGGCTGGTGACACATGGGTGTGATGGGTGACCACTAGATGGATAAGAAACTGGCTTGAGGGCTGTACCCAAAGAGTGGCTGTCCATGGGTCCATGGCCCAGTGGAGGCCAGGGACAAGCAGAGTCCCTCAGGGATCAGTCCTGGGACCTGTCTTGTTCAACATCTCTGTGGGTGCCAGGGACAGTGGCACTGAGTGCACCCTCAGCAGGTTTGCTGATGACACCAAGCTGTGTGGTGCAGCAGACAGCTGGAGGGAAGGGATCCATCCAGAGGGAGCTGGACAGGCTGGAGAGGTGGGCACAAGCCAACCTCAGGAGGTTCAACAAGACCAAGGGCAGGGTCCTGCATCTGGGTGGAGGCAATGCCAGGCACAAATGCAGGCTGGGCAGGGACTAGCTGGAAGCAGCCCTGAGGAGAGAGACTTGGGGGTGCTGGGGGAGGAGAAGCTCAACATGAGCTCTCAGTGTGCACTTGCAGCCCAGAAAGCCAACCAGAGCCTGGGCTGCAGCAGGAGAAGTGTGGCCAGCAGGGCAAGGGAGGTGATTCTCCCCCTCTGCTCAGCTCTGGGGAGACCCCACCTGGAGTACTGCCTCCAGTTCTGGAGCCCCTATTGCAAGAGGGATGTGGAGGTGCTGGAAGGTGTCCAGAGAAGGGCCAGGAGGATGAGCAGAGGGCTGGAGCACCTCTCCTGTGAGGACAGACTGAAGGAGTTGGGGCTGTTCAGGCTGGAGAAGAGAAGGCTCCCAGGTGACCTCATTGTGGCCTTCCAGGATCTGAAGGGGGCTCCAGGAAGGCTGGGGAGGGACTGCTCAGGATCTCAGGGAATGATAGGACTAGGGGGAATGGAATGAAGCTGGAGGTGGGGAGATTCAGGCTGGAGGTGAGGAGGAAGTTCTTCCCCATGAGAGTGGTGAGACCCTGGAATGGGTTGTCCAGGGAGGTGGTTGGGGCTCTGTCCCTGGAGGTGTTTAAGGTCAGGCTGGCTGAGGCTGTGGCCAGGCTGATGTAGTGTGGGGTGTCCCTGCCCATGGCAGGAGGGTTGGAACTGGATGATCCTTGTGGTCCCTTCCAACCCTGACTGATTCTATGATACTATGATATTCAGCCCCAGCTGTGAAGGATACACAGAGAGTGGCTTTGTTTGAAGGCAGCAATGTGAGAACACATTCCTTACCTTTGGAATTTCACCCAAAAGGTGCATTGGTGTTGCTGTTCAGACTTGGTGCTGCATTCTGTAGCCCCAGAAATGCCCCCTCTGCAGTGGTTTGCAGATACCAGTGGAGCCAGATTCTCCCTCTCCATCTTTGCAGTTGCACCCTCTGTCCATTTCCCCCTGCATCACAGGCCCAAGGAGCTCACCCTGCTGGGCCATTTCCATGCCCCTTGAGTTGTGCTATGATTCTTTTATCCTTCATTTTGATTCCATAATGCATTGTATGAAGCAAAATCAGTAATTCTTGCTATTAAGCTGGAGAAGAGAGTTGAGCAAATGCTTCACAGGTCATCTGCTCTGTCTGATGCCAGAGAATATCCCCCAGCAGGGAGCAATTTTCTCATCTACACCCAAGCAGTTGGAATTATCTAACCATGGTCTTGGGTAAATTTTGAAGTCCTTCTATTGAGCAGAACTAATTTTAAAGCAGCTCCTGCTATTTGGGCTCAGCTCTAAGTCACCTTGTGCTGCCTGCTTGATTGGATCAGCAGCACAACTCTTCCTCCTGCAAACCCTTGATGAACAAGCAGGAGTGAGCCTTGGGGCAAAATAAAAACAACACACAAAGTCCAAAGGCTCACAGGATGCTAGGGAGCTCAGGAAATCTTCCAGTCCAAGCCCCCTACAAGAGCAGGAACAGAGAACCCAGCACAGCTCACACAGGAACACATCCAGACAGGGCTGGGAAGGCTCCACAGAAGGAGACTCCACAACCTCTCTGGGCAGCCTGCTCCAGGCCTCTGGGACCCTCACAGTCAAGAAGTTCCTCCTCATGTTGAGGTGGAACCTCCTGGGCTGCAGTTTCCATCCATTGCCTCTTGTCCTATCCCAGGGCACAGTGAGCAGAGCCTGTCCCTGTCCCTTCCTTCCTGATCCCCAGCCCTCAGCTATTGATAGACATTGATTAGATCCCTCTCAGCCTTCTCCTCTGCAGACTGAACAGCCCCAGGGCTCTCAGCCTCTCCTCCCCAGGCAGTGCTGCAGTCCCTTCAGCATCCTTGCAGCCCTCCCTTGGACTCTCTCCAGCAGATCCCTGTCCCTCCTGAGCTGGGCAGCCCAGAGCTGGATGCAATATTGCAGGTGAGGTCTCAGCAGGGCAGAGCAGAGGGGGAGGAGAACCTCCCTGGCTCTGCTGGCCACACTCCTCTGAATGCAGCCCAGGACCCCCTTGGCCTTCTTGGCCCCCAGGGCACATTGCTGTCCCATGTAGAGCTTGCTGCCCCCCAGCACTCCCAGCTCCTTCTCCTTGGGGCTGCTCTCCAGCAGATCATACAATCATAGGATCAAAGGATTGCCAGGCCTGGAAGGGACCTCAAGAACCACCCAGTCCCAACCCCCTGCCATGGGCAGGGACACCTCACACTACAGCATGTTGCTCACAGCCACCTCCAGCCTGGCTGCAAACACCTCCATACATTTCTGGTGAGAATACTTTGCAGGGCATCAACAAGTGACTCCTTTGGGGGCCTTCACACCACTTGGTTGAAAAGTGTCACAAGGATGGAGAAACTCCCCAGGTCTTCCAGAACAAAGCAGCTCTTTCCCAGTGATGTATTTTAAGGCTACATTGTCCTGAGCAGCAATCTGCTACCCTTCTTAGACTTTATTGGCACTGTGGAAACAACAGTTTGAAACCCATTCATCCTGCTGCTCTCTTCTCCTTAGCCATTCCCTTCTGGGCTGTGCAATGCATTTATCTTGCAGTCCCATGGCTCTGATCTGCAGGCTACAGAAATCAATGGGCCAATTCACAAGGCTTGCAGGGAGCATTGGAAAGGCTTCAGAGGAATTTTGGGACACATTCCAGCTGAAGATATTTCTGGTCAGGTGAAATGCAGCCCAATGGCTGTGCTGGGGAATGGCAGAACTCGTGGCAAAAGGCAACCTGCAGTCAGAAATCAAATACCAAGTGACAAGTCATCAACCTGAAGTTAGCTCATCTCCAGGTTTCAGCTGTGTAGCTTCCACATTAGTCAGGAGATACCTGGGAAGGGACTTCCCACAAGTACTGACAGGAGGAGAGGAAATGGATTGAAGCAGCCTCAAACTGCACCAGGGGAAGTTTAGGCTGGAGGTGAGGAGAAAGTTCTTTACTGAGAGAGTTGTTAGCCATTGGGATGTGCTGCCCAGGGAGGTGGTGGAGTCCCCATCCCTGGAGGTGTTCAAGAGGGGATTGGATGTGGCACTTGGTGCCATGGTTTAGTAGTCATGAGGTTTGTGGTGACAGGTTGGACTCAACGATCTTTGAGGTCTCTTCCAACCTTATTGATTGTATGATTCTATGATTCTATGGAGGAGGGCAGACTGAGACTGGAGGTTAGGAAGAAATTCTTCAGAGTAGGGGTGGGGAAACACTGGCACAGACTGCCCAGGGAGGCAGTGGCTGTCCCCTCCCTGGAGGGGTTCAAGGCCAGTCTGGATGAGGCCTTGAGCAAGCTGGGCTGGTGGGAGGTGTCCCTGCCCATGGCAGGGGGTTGGAGCTGGATGATCTTGAAGGTCCCTTCCAACCCCAACCACTCCTGGAATCTATGAATCTTGACAAATAAGCCCTGTTCCCATCATGTCCCAGTCACTTGTGGATGCCAGCCTTGGCAAATGCTTTCTTAGCCACAAACCCACAAAACCCTGCTGAGGACCTGCACAGTCCATTCTCAGAGCACTTAGGTCAGTTCCAGTCTGTTCTTAGAGCACTTAGGTCAGTTCCAGTCCATTCTCAGAGCACTTAGGTCAGTTCCAGTCCGTTCTTAGAGCACTTAGGTCAGTTCCAGTCCGTTCTTAGAGCGCTTAGGGCAGTCCCAGTCCGTTCTTAGAGCACTCTAGGTCAGTTGCAGTCCGTTCTTAGAGTACTTAGGTCAGTTCCAGTCCTTTCTTAGAGCGCTTAGGGCAGTCTCAGTCCTTTCTTATAGCACTCTAGGTCAGTCCCAGTCCTTTCTTAGAGTACTTAGGTCAGTCCCAGTCTGTTCTTAGAGCACTTAGGTCAGTTCCAGTCCGTTCTTAGAGCGCTTAGGGCAGTCCCAGTCCTTTCTTAGAGCACTTAGGGCAGTCTCAATCCTTTCTTAGAGCACTTAGGTCAGTCCCAGTCCTTTCTTATAGCACTCTAGGTCAGTTCTAGTCCGTTGTTAGAGCACTTAGGTCAGTTCCAGTCCGTTCTTAGAGCGCTTAGGGCAGTCCCAGTCCGTTCTTAGAGCGCTTAGGGCAGTCTCAGTCCTTTCTTATAGCACTCTAGGTCAGTCCCAGTCCGTTCTTAGAGTACTTAGGTCAGTCCCAGTCCGTTCTTAGAGCACTTAGGTCAGTTCCAGTCCGTTCTTAGAGCGCTTAGGGCAGTCCCAGTCCGTTCTTAGAGCGCTTAGGGCAGTCCCAGTCCTTTCTTAGAGCACTTAGGGCAGTCTCAGTCCTTTCTTAGAGCACTTAGGGCAGTCTCAGTCCTTTCTTAGAGCGCTTAGGTCAGTCCCAGTCCGTTCTTAGAGCGCTTAGGTCAGTCCCAGTCCGTTCTTAGAGCACTTAGGTCAGTTCCAGTCCTTTCTTAGAGCGCTTAGGGCAGTCCCAGTCCATTCTTAGAGCACTTAGGGCAGTCTCAGTCCTTTCTTAGAGCACTCTAGGTCAGTCCCAGTCCTTTCTTAGAGCACTTAGGTCAGTCCCAGTCTGTTCTTAGAGCACTTAGGTCAGTTCCAGTCCGTTCTTAGAGCGCTTAGGGCAGTTCCAGTCCGTTCTTAGAGCGCTTAGGGCAGTCTCAGTCCTTTCTTAGAGCACTTAGGTCAGTCCCAGTCCGTTCTTAGAGCGCTTAGGTCAGTCCCAGTCCGTTCTTAGAGCACTTAGGGCAGTCCCATTCCGTTCTTAGAGCACTTAGGGCTGTCTCAATCCTTTCTTAGAGCACTTAGGTCAGTCCCAGTCCATTCTTAGAGAACTTAGGTCAGTTTCAGTCCTTTATTGGAGCACTTAGGTCAGTTCTAGTCCTTTCTTGGAGCACCTAGGTTAGTTCTATGGATTTTTAGGAAGGTTTATTTCCAACCACTTCAGAAATCACCTTCTTCATCTCCAGTGTTGCTAACAACTTCTCCAGCCCCAAGCTGACTATTTACTGTTTAGCTCCACAAGTTTGACTCCTGCCATGAGAATGGTTGTAATCAATCATCTTAAAGGTCCTTTACAACTAAAACTATGATTCTGTGGCCACATCAGGGGAACAGCTCCCACATACAGATAGCTATGGAGCCTTGAACTCAGCCATGCAGGGCTTTGCTGATGGACAAATCTCCTTTATCTTCTCCCCAAACTCTTTAAACCTTTCTATTTTTTCCTTTCTTTTTAATTGCTATAATACATGTATTGAAAAGAGGAGCCAGGGTGATGGTGAACTAGTGGCATCCCCCAGGGCTCAGCACTGGGACCTGTCCTCTTGAGTGTCTTCATCAATGACCTGGGTGAGGCCATTGAGGCAGCCTCAGTAACTCTGCAGGTGGCACCAGGCTGGGTGGCTGTGCCCAGCTGCTAGAGGCTAGGGAGGCTTTGCAGCAAGACCTGGACAGCTGACCCCCATGGGCCAAGGATGATTGGGTGAAGTTCAACAAGGCCAAGGGCCAGGTCCTGCACCTGGGTCACAACAACCCCATGGGCAGCTCCAGACCTGGGGAGGTGTGGTTGGAAAGCTGCAGCTGGGAGAGGGACCTGGGGGTGTTGGTTGGCACTCATTGAGCAGGAGCCAGCAGTGCCCAGGGGGCCAAGAAAGCCAAAGGCCTCCTGGCTTGGGTCAGAAGCAGGGTGGGCAGCAGGGCCAGGAGGTGACCATCCCCCTGTGCTCAGCACTGGGGAGGCCACACCTGGAGTGCTGTGCTCAGCTCTGGGCCCTCCCTGCAGGAAGGACATTGAGGGGCTGGAGCCTGTGCAGAGCAGGGCAGCCAGGCTGGAGAAGGGCCTGGAGCCCCTGGGCTAGAGGAGGGGCTGAGGGAGCTGGGGGTCTTGAGGCTGGAGAAGAGGAGGCTGAGGGAGACCTCCTTGCTCTCTGCAGCTCCCTGCAGGGAGGTTGCAGTGAGGAGGGGACAGCCTCTGCTCCTTGGTGGCAAGGGCCAGGAGCAGAGGCAATGGTTGCAGGCTGCAGCAGGGCAGGTTCAGGCTGGGTGCTAGGAAATATTTCTTGCCAGAGAGGGCTCTCAGCCATGGGAATGTTCTGCCCAGGGCAGTCCTGCAGTCCCCATCCCTGAGGGTGTTCAAGCAGTGTGGAGCTGGTGCTCAGGGACATGGTTTGGTGCTGAGCCTGCAGTGCTGGGTGGAGGGTTGGGCTGGGTGAGCTCGGAGGTCTCGTGCAGCTGGATGTGTTCTGTGATTCTGTGACCACTTCCTTATCCTTCTGCCCTTTATTTTCTTGTGTTGGTGTACCCCTGTATTGTCTTTTGTCTTCTACATCAGTGAGGAATGTCTGGTCTGAGGAACTTGCCTTTGGAGAGCTGTAATCCCTCCTGTCCCTAGTCCATGAGCAGAGCTGCAGGCAGGGTATTTATTCAGATTAGAGATGGTTTGTCAGATGTCCTTAAGTAATCCATTCTAATAGACTTCAACTGGGGGAGCAGTTTGGAAGTTATGTTTAGGAGCTTCATCACCAAATCCTGTTTGTTTTGTGGCTCTCTCTTCTAATTCCCATGAATCCCTTTGTAAATGTCCTTTTCCTCACAGAATAATGTCAAACTTGCTGACTGCTGGGTATTGTTTCTCCTGGAACATGATGGATTCCTCTGAGGTGGGATTTGTCATGGTTTTACATCTGCTTCTCTTGCCAGGAGTGAGAGCATTAGAAGAGTCTGGGGTTTTACAATGCTGGCTTTGTCCTTAGTATCCTAAAATCTTTCTTTATGAATAAAATCAAGGGCATCCTGGGGAGTAATAGAAGTGATGTGTAGAGTAGGTCCAGAGAGGTTCCTACCCCTATACTCTGCCCTAGTGAGGCCACAGCTGGAATATTGTATCCAGTTCTGGGCCTCTCAGGTCAAGAAGGACCTCAGGGAACTGCTTGAGAGAGGCCAGCACAGAGCCACCAAGCTGCTGCAGGCAGTGGAACATCTCCCTGTGAGGCCAGGCTGAGGCAGCTGGGGCTTGGAGCTGGGAGCAGAGCAGCCTGAGGGCTGCCCTCATGGCTGGAGATCAAGCTGTGCAGGGCTGGAGCCAGGCTCTGCTCAGGGATGGCCAAGGACAGCACAAGGGGCACTGGGGGCAAGCTGGAGCAGAGGAGGTGCCAGGGGAAGAGAAGGGAAACCTTTGTCCCTGTGAGGGTGCTGGAGCCTGGAGCAGGCTGCCCAGAGAGGTTGTGGAGTCTCCTTGTGTGGAGCCTTTCCAACCCCAGCTGGCTGTGCTCCTGTGTGCCCTGCCCTGGGTGATGCTGCTCTGGCAGGGAGGTTAGACTGGATGATCTCTGGAGGTCCCTTCCAAGCCCTGACATCCTGTGATTGCAATTCATGGAGGTTTCTTTAGGTGAACTGGGATCTAAGGTGCCTCATTTTGATCTCTGACCTTGGATTCACTGCAATCTTCTATGTCTTAATCGTGTTCTAACCCCAAAAGATTTTCATTAGTCATTTCAAGAGACAAAATGATTTGCAGGACTCAATCATGATGGCCAAGCAGCAGTGCAACAGCAAAAAGGTCTGTTGCTAAAGCAGGTGACTTCCCTGATCCAAGCAATCAATGATTCCTGGCACAACTGTTGGCATAATCAGTATGCAGCCACACCAGGAAAATGGTGTTAGTCAAACTACACAGGGAGAGAGCTGTGCTCTGAGTAAGCTTTTACTACTGCTACATCTCCAGTAGCACTCTGTGACATGGAGGCTTCCCCTGGAGGAATGGCATAGCATAGGACCACAGAATGGTTTGGCTGGAGAGCAGCCCTGGAGAAAAGGCCTTGGAGGTGCTGGGGGAGGAGAAGCTCAGCAGGAGCCAGCAGGGAGCACTTGCAGCCCAGAGAGCCAAGCAGAGCCTGGGCTGCAGCAAGAGAAGTGTGGCCAGCAGGGCCAGGGAGGGGATTCTGCCCCTCTGCTCCACTCTGCTGAGACCACAGCTGCAGCTCTGGGGCCAGCGCTGGAGCCTCTGTGCCAGAAAGGCTCTGGAGGGGCTGGAAGGTGTGCAGAGAAGGGCCAGGAGGAGGAGCAGAGGGCTGGAGCTGCTCTGCTCTGGAGACAGCCTGAGAGAGTTGGGGTTGTGCAGGCTGGAGAGGAGAAGGCTCCCAGGAGACCTTCCTGTGGCCTTCCAGGATCTGCAGGGGGCTCCAAGCAAGCTGAGGAGGGACTTTTGAGGGTGTCAGGGAGGGATAAGACTGGGGGGGATGGAGCAAAGCCATAAGTGGGGAGACTGAGATTGGCTGTGAGGAAGAAGTTGTTGGCCATGAGGGTGGTGAGAGCCTGGCCCAGGTTGCCCAGGGAGGTGGTGGAAGCCTCCTGCCTGGAGGTGTTTGCAGCCAGGCTGGCTGTGGCTGTGAGCAACCTGCTGTGGTGTGAGGTGTCCCTGCCCATGGCAGGGGGGTTGGAACTGGCTGAGCCTTGAGGCCCCTTCCAACCCTGACAATTCTCTTTGTACACATTCACTGCATTCCATATCCCTAGACTGGAGTTGTGCTTGGACATACAGGTTCATTTGTTTTCAGCTGAGCTGGTCTGGCAATTTGATGTTGGGGGAAATTTTCAACCCACCACAGACATGCTGAGCTGCTGCTGTGTGGTGATCACCCAGATGCCCTCTGCTTGAAAACCTTCCCATGGCATTGCTCTACAGGCCAGATTTCTTTCTCCTCAATCCATACAAAGCCACTAAACCTGCTGCAGTTCCACAGTGCTGCTCTGAGGGGGTGGGAATTAGACCCATGGTGGAGCAGTGTTCATAACTTGTTGGTTGAACCACATTGTGGGATAGATGGGACTGTTTGGAATCTAAAGACTGAGCTGCTCTTCTGGCTTACAGTTTATTGCATGCCTGGAGAAGAGATGGCTCCAGGGCCACCTCAGAGCTGCCTTCCCATAGCTGAAGGGATCCTGCAGGAAGGCTGCAGAGGGACTTCTGCTGAGGGTGTCCAGAGCCAGGCCAAGGGGGAATGGTTTGAAGCTGAGGCAGAGCAGGGTTAGAGTGGAGCTGAGGAAGAAGTTCTTCAGTGTGAGGCTGGCTAGAAACTGACCTGCTGGAGAGCAGGGAAGGGGAAAAGGACCTGGGGGTCCTGGGGATGGGAGGTTGACCATGAGCCAGCAATGTGCTCTGGTGGCCAGGAAGGCCAAGGGCATCCTGGGCTGGATTAGAAGGGCTGTGGTCAGTAGGTCAGAGAGGTTCTCCTGCCCCTCTACTCTGCCCTGCTGAGGCCACAGCTGGAATCTTGTGTCCAGTTCTGGGCTCCTCAGGTCAGGAAGGACCTCAGGGAACTGCTTGAGAGAGTCCAGCACAGAGCCACAAAGCTGCTGCAGGCAGTGGAAGATCTTCCTGATGAGGAGAGCCTGAGGGAGCTGAGGGCTCTGGAGCTTGGAGAGGAGGAGCCTGAGGGTGAGCTCCTTGCTGTTGCTAAAGCTGTGCAGGGTGATGCCCAGAGGCTGGAGCCAGGCTCTGCTGGGGGCTGCCCAATGGCAGCACAAGGGGCAGTGGTGGAAGCTGAGGCAGAGGAAGTGCCATGGAAACGGGAGGAAGAATTTTTGTCCCTGTGAAAGTGCTGGAGGCCTGGAGCAGGCTGTGCAGGGAGGCTGTGGCTGCCTCCTTGCTGGGGGTGTTAAAGGCCAGGCTGGATGAAGCCTTGAGCACCTGAGAGGTGTCCCTGGGCATGGTGGGGAGCTTGGAGCAGATGAGCTCTGAGCTCCTTTCCAACCTGAGCCATTCTGTGATGACATTTTCTCACCCTGCAGCTGGGATGATACATCTGAGACCAGAGCTGACAACCTACATTTTAGGCTTGGAGATTTTCCCCTCAGCCAACACAATTGCAGCTATGTTCTCCCTCTTCCCCAAGGCTTAATTTATTTGTCTCTCACAGAGAGATTATTTCAAGCCTCTAATATTCAAATGTCAATATTCAAATGGAAGTTTTTATTTGCTCTAGACCTTAAAGCAAAGTCTTTGTTCCTTAAACCTTTGTTTACAACAGAGGAAAGTATCTTAGGCCCAAAAGGAAACAATTAATAACAGAAAAGAGCATTTGCAGTTCAGAGTTCTGGGTAAGGCTATTACAAAGCTATATGAAGCAACAATCCAAGATAGAGAAATGTACTTTGTATTGCCTCAGGTTCCTAGGAATGACTTAGAGGATTTGAGTCTGATTTGTTTGCCACAGCAGCTTAAGGACCTGAAAAAACCCAAGTTATGAAGTAGTCACTTGTGCCTTTGTTCCTGGCTTGGTTGTTGAGGGGCTTGGGGCTTTTGCCTGGGTTTTGTTGACTTGGGGTTTGTTGTGGGGTTTCGTTTGTTTGTTTGGGTTTGTTTGGGGGTTTTTGTTGTTGTTGTTGTTTTTCTTCTTCAACTTTCTCAAAGCAGAATATGGAAGTAGGTCACTGCAGCAGAGGAAGGGCCCTGGGCAGCAGCAAACGGCCTTGCAGCCGCCGGGGACGGAGCCACAGCAGCCAGTGTCACAGGGCGGCTCTGGAGCCGGCTCTGCATGGGCAATGCAGCTCAGCAGGTCTGCAGCAAGCAAGGTTGAGCACCCCGTGCTGAGCTGCTGCCCAAGGCACGTGCTGCTACTCTGGGCAGCAGCCTTGACTTGTGCCAGAAGGGCAGGACCGGAGCTTGGTTTGCTCTGCTGAGCTACAGGGACAGGGAAGGACAGCCTGGGCTTGTGCAGGAGCAGATCACTGACACCAGCCACAGAAGCACACAGTCACAGAAGGACAGGGCTTGGAAGGGACCTCCAGAGGTCATCCAGTCCAAGCCCCTAACCAGAGCAGGATCACCCAGGGCAGGGCACAGAAGAACACAGCCAGCTGGGTTTGGAAAGGCTCCAGAGCAGGAGACTCCACAACCTCTCTGGGCAGCCTGCTCCAGGCTCCAGCACCCTCACGGGGACAAAGTTTTCTCTTCTGTTCAGTGTTTGCTGGCAGCTGCTCCTTCTACCACACAAAATGTTCTCCTCCACCTTAGGCAGTTTTGATCTGAGATTTTGACCTGAGAATTTATGACCTTCCACATGGGTCTAGAAATGGAACATCTACATATAGTCCACCACCACTGGACCTGGGAGAAGGCATTGGAGTGCAGTGCTGAGTGGTTATTTCCTTCTTAATTCTTAATTTGGAAAGGTTTGCTATCTTCAGAGTGGACAAAGGCTCTTGGAAGGATGAGTTAGTTAACACCACTTAACTCCCAGTAAATGCCTCTCTTCTCTGCAAAGCTGCCTTGCCTTTGATGTCTGCAAGAGTCTGGGGAAAACCAGAGCAGGTGGGACACAGGAGGAGAGCTTCTTCCCTTGTAAGTCTGAATCCATCAACCAAAACCTTAGGACATTGTTTTAAGGTCTGGAAAGAAACTAGAGGCTGGTCTGGCAGAGTGCTTTGCAGAGGGCCTTTGTGGAGGTCACAGATCCTGAGTGGGTGAGTGGGCTGGGGCACAGCAATGCTTGCTGTGTTTATCGCTGTGCAGCCAGATGCTGCACTTTCTATACCCTCCCCAGCAGTGCATTCTGCTCACTGAATTGCCAGGATCTCTGCTACAACAGAAAAGGAAGTTGTGAGTGCCCACAGAAGGGGCAGCACCAACAAGGGTGAGGTTTGTGCACCTGAATGAAGAGTCACAGGAAAGGGTAAGTGAAGGAAGCAGTCTTGATGAAGTTGTAGTCTGATCATAGAATCAAGATGGTGGGGGTTGGAAGGGACCTCTGGAGACCCTCCAGTCCAACTCCCCAGCTAAAGCAGGGCACCCACAGCAGGGTGCTCAGGATCTCAATGCCCAGGTGGGATTGGAATTTCACAGCCAAGAAATTTCTCCTAAGTTTCAAGTGAAACTTCCTATGTTCTACTTTGTACCTGCTGCCCCTTGAGATGTCCCTGGGCACCACTGAGCAGAGCCTGACCCCAGCCTCTTGCCCCCCACAGCTCCTTTGTCTCTTGCTGAGCATTGCTCAGCTGCCCTCTGGGGCTGCTCTTCTCCAGGCTCTCAGCCCCAGGGCTCTCAGCCTTTGCTCCTCCCAGAGCTGCTCCAGGCCCCTCAGCAGCTTTGGAGCCTGTGCTGGACTCTGCCCACTAGTTCCCTGTTTGTCTTAACTGGGAAGCCCAGAACTAGACACAATACTCCAGGTGATCTCTCACCAGGGCTAAGAAAAGGGGGAGGAGAACCTCCCTTGATCTGCTGACCACACTCTTCTTAATCACAGACTATAGAAGAGGGGTCTTGGTGCAGGGAAAGAGTGACAGAAGAGAGGTGGCTCAAAGAGAAGAAGGAACAAGAAGGCTTAACTCTGCCTGGCAATATTCCTCTCTTGTGTTCTGGTGAGCCTGTTGGAAATTCAATTTCCCAAGTCCAGGGCCATTTGCAAATAATGAATTTCAGTGTCTGGCTGTTGCATCCAGATTTGTCAGTGCCACTGGCTCTCTGCTGCTGCACAATCAGATCATTCCTGCTCAGGGGTGAACCCTCATTAGCCTTCTCAAAACACTCTAAAAGGGGAATGTCAGAAGTGATCTGATTAGAGATGTGTAAAATGAGCTGTGGAAGCACAGCTGCCTGACAAGCCGTTAATGAGAGCATGAAAAAGACACCCAAAAAATTGCAATTTCACCTGAAAGGAAGAGACCTGTTGTCAAACACTTACCAAAATGTATTAATAAAACCCTGCTTTAGAGTCTGAAAACACAAAGTGGATTTTACTGCCTAATGGGAGGCATTGACTGACACACAAGGGAAAGGAATCACAGAAGGTTAGGGGTTGGAAGGGACTCCCAGAGATGATCCAGTCCAAACTCCCTGATAGAGGAGGGTCATGCAGGGCAGGGCATACAGGAGCACAGCCAGGTGAAGCAGGAAGGTCTCCAGAGAATGAGACTCCACGACCACTCTGGGCAGCCTGCTCCAGGCTCTGTGACCCTCCCAGTGACAAAGATTTCCCTTCTGTTCCCCTGGTACCTCCTCTGCTCCAGCTTGCCCCCAGTGCCCCTTGGCCTGGCCTGGTTCCATCCTCCCCACACTGCCCCATGGGGAGGGGTTCAAAACTGGGCTGAGGGGGCAAGCTGCTGTTCTGAGTGCCCCTAGGTGTGAGCCCTGCCTGGGCCCTGCAGTCACTGCTCGTCCATGCTGGATGGTGCTGCAGGGGGTTGGGGATCCGTGGTCCTCAGCGTGGTGCTCTGGCGGAGTGAAAGGTGAGGACTCAGCCTGTGCCTGCCTGCTGCTCAACCCAAAGGGCAGTGTTCATTCTGTGAGCACATCAGCTATCAGCTATCAGCTGAACAGCTGCCTTGTCCATAATCTCCTGCCAGGCCGTTGCAGCTAATCTCTGCATTGATTTGTGCCCAGGGACACCTCGAGCCGTTCGATCACTCATCAAACCTGAAGCGTTCCGTTTGCAGGACATTCAACTCATCTGGGGGCATGGCTTATTTATTTTCTGTGGAGCAATACACTAGCTCTGCTCCTTTCTGAGTGAAGGCTTCCCGCAATGAACTGACCACCACATCAAAACCCAGCCACCCACACTGAGCAAAAGGACTGCACCGAGGCTGTTAGCGTCCATGCCTCTGCCTGGTTTCCTTCCTCCTTTTCCCACTCTCCTGGTCTGTTTTCCCTGGTTTAGTATGGAAAAGGTCCATAGATCTTTCTGAACCTGTGCTTCCTTAGCAGCAGACTCTGCTACCATCAGTACGCCACATCCAGCTGGCGGCGAGTCACCAGTGGTGTCCCCCAGGGATCAGTGCTGGGCCCCATCCTCTTTAACATCTTCATTGATGATCTGGAGGAGGGGATTGAGTCCATCATCAGCAAGTTTGCAAATGACACCAAGCTGGGAGCAGATGTTGGTCAGTTAGAGGACAGAAGGGCTCTGCAGAGGGACCTCAACCAACTTGACAGATGGGCAGAGGCCAACAGGATGGCATTCAACAAGTCCAAGTGCCAGGGGCTGCACTTTGGCCACAGCAACCCCAGGCAGAGCTACAGGCTGGGGTCAGAGTGGCTGAGAGCTGCCAAACAGAGAGGGACCTGGGGGTGCTGATTGAGAGCTGCCTAAACATGAGCCAGCAGTGTGCCCAGGGGGCCAAGAAGGCCAAGGGCATCCTGGCCTGCATCAGGAAGAGTGTGGCCAGCAGGAGCAGGGAGGTCATTGTGCCCTGTGCTCAGCACTGCTGAGGCCACACCTTGAGTCCTGTGTCCAGTTCTGGGCCCCTCAGTTTAGGAAGGACATTGAGAGACTTGAAGGTGTCCAGAGAAGGGCAACAAGGCTGGGGAGAGGCCTTGAGCACAGCCCTGTGAGGAGAGGCTGAGGGAGCTGGGGTTGCTTAGCCTGCAGAAGAGGAGGCTCAGGGGAGACCTCATTGCCCTCTACAACTCCCTGAAAGGTGGTTGTGGCCAAGAAGGAGTTGGTCTCTTCTCCCAGGCAGCCAGCACCAGAACAAGAGGACACAGTCTCAAGCTGTGCCAGGGGAGGTTTAGGCTGGAGGTGAGGAGAAAGTTCTTCACTGAGAGAGTTGTTCGCCATTGGAATGTGCTGCCCAGGGAGGTGGTGGAGTCCCCATCCCTGGAGGTGTTCAAGAGGGGATTGGATGTGGCACTTGGAGCCATGGTCTGGTCATGAGGTCTGTGGTGACAGGGTGGACTGGATGATCTTTGAGGTCTCTTCCAACCTTGGTGATACTGTGAGACTGTACCATGTGGAAAGCCTCACTGGACCTAGTTGGGAAAGGAAGGCAAACTTTGTGATTGCCTTTTCGATTTGCTTTCCCTGCCTCTTTGGTTGTTATTTTCTCTGCTATACTCTGGATCCAGATCTTGTTTTGCTCACTGGTCCTTGCAGATTTGCTGAGATAGAAGCCAAGGTGAGACAAAGCTGGAGAAGAAATCTGAGGAAGAGCAACTGAAGGAGCTGTTTCGTTTGAAAAAGAGGAGGCTGAGGGGAGACCTCATTCTCTCTACAGCTCTCTGAAAGGAGCTGTAGAGAGGATGTAGAGAGGCTGCTGCTGGTCTCTGCTCACAGGTAATTAGTGAGAGAACAAGAGGCAATGGCCTCAAGCTGTGACTGGAGAGGTTCAGACTGGACAGTAGGAAACATTTTTTCCTGGCAAGAGTGGTGAGGGATTGGAATGTGCTGCCCAGGGAGGTGGTGGAGTCCCCAAGCCTGGCTGTGTTTCAGGGTGGTTTGGCTGTGTTGCTTGGAGCTCTGGTTTAGGGGTGAGCCTTGCAGAGTAGGGCTCTGGGTTGGACTTGGTGATGCTGAGGCTCTTTTCCAACATGAATGATTCTGTGGTTCTGTGAAGTACAAAGTTTGAAGTACAAAGTTTGGAGGGAAGAAGGGATGAGATGTGCAAATGGAGCTTCCCACACCCCATGGCAGATGCTTTGGAAACCTGCCCAGTTTGGCACTCCAGAAATGGCAGAAACTTACAAACAACAAAGGCAGGTGGAGGAGAGAAATCATTCAAGGCATCTCTCTCTGGGGTAGAAATCATTGCTGCAGAGAGGGAGGGGGAGGGGGAGGCTATGTAAATGGTGAGAATAGGAAGAGACTTCATGTCTTCAGATATAGAATCAGAGAATGATCTGGGTTGGAAGGGAGCTCCAAATCTCACCCAGTCCAACCCCCTGAACTCAGCAGGGACATGCCCAACTAGATCAGGTTGCCCACAGCCCTGTCCAGCCTCACCTTAAATATCTCCAGGGATGGAGCCTCAACCACCTCCCTGGGCAACCTGTTGCAGTGTTCCAGCAGCCTCCTGGTGCAGAACTTGTTCCTCACATCCAATCTCAATCTGCTCTGCTCTAGTTTGAAGCCCTTGCCCCTGGTCCTGTCCCTTTGCAAACAGTCTCTCTCAGCCTTTGAATAAGGCCAAATTTTCAGCAAAGCCTAAATGTCTTCTTTAATTATAAATCCCTCAATGCCCTTGCAGACTAAAAGCTGCAATACTTCACTGCATAGCTGCTGGACCTCAGTCTGGATCAGACCATAGTTTCATTCAGGGTTGGAAGGGACCACAAGGATCATCTAGTTCCAACCCCCCTGCCACAGGCAGGGACACCCCACACTAGATCAGCCTGGCCACAGCCTCAGCCAGCCTGGGTTTAAACACCCCCAGGGACAGGGCCTCAACCACCTCCCTGGACAACCCATTCCAGGGTCTCACCACTCTCATGGGGAAGAACCTCCTCCTCACCTCTAGCCTGAATCTCCCCACCTCCAGCTTCATTCCATTCCCCCTAGTCCTATCACTGCCTGAGATCTTGAGAAGTCCTTCCCCAGCCTTCCTGTAGGCCCCCTTCAGATCCTGGAAGGCCACAATTAGGTCACCTGGGAGCCTTCTCTTCTGCAGACTGAACAGCCCCAACTCCTTCAGTCTGTCCTCATAGGAGAGGTGCTCCAGCCCTCTGATCATCCTTGTGGCCCTTCTCTGGACACCTTCCAGCACCTCCACATCCCTCTTGCAATAGGGGCTCCAGAACTGGACACAGTACTCCAGGTGGGGTCTCACCAGGGCTGAGCAGAGGGGGAGGATCACCTCCCTCGACCTGCTAGCCACACTTCTCCTGATGCAGCCCAGGATCTGATTGACCTTGAGGGCTGCAAGTGCACACTGAGAGCTCATGTTGAGCTTTTTGTCCACCAGCACCCCCAAGTCTCTCTCCTCAGGGCTACTTTCCAGCCAGTCCCTGCCCAGCCTGCATTTGTGCCTGGCATTGCCTCCACCCAGATGCAGGACCCTGCACTTGATCTTATTGAACTTCATGAGGTTGGCTTGTGCCCACCTCTCCAGCCTCTCCAGGTCCCTCTGGATGGCCTCCCTTCCCTCCAGCTGTCTGCTGCACCACACAGCTTGGTGTCATCAGCAAACCTGCTGAAAGTGCACTCAATGCCACTGTCCATGGCACCCACAAAGATGTTGAACAAGCCTGGTCCCAGGACTGATCCCTGAGGGACTCCGCTTGTCCCTGGCCTCCACTGGGACATGGAGCCATTGACAGCCACTCTTTGGGTGCGGCCATCAAGCCAGTTCCTTATCCATCTAGTGGTCACCCATCACACCCATGTGTCACCAGCCTGGAGACCAGGATGTGGTGCGGGACAGTGTCGAAGGCTTTGCTCAGCTCCAGGTAAATGACATCAGTTGCTCGCCCCTCATCTATTAATTTTGTCACCTGCTCATAGAAGGCCACCATGTCTCACTTTTCATTTCACTGAGGACAGATGGTTTCCCAGGACTGAGATAACTTTCTAACTTTTTTTTCCCTCTTGTACATTTTCTTACCAGGGATGACATTTAGAGTAGAAGAAACCCCCCAGTAAGAGCAGCCATCAATACATTGGTTTGTTGGTTACATTTGAATGCTACTTTTAAGCAGCCAATAATGAATGGCTTTGGCTAGTAAGTGCAGAGCCAGACACGATCCATTCTCATCATGATGTTGACAGTCACCATCAGTCCTGCAGTTGGAGTTCATCTGCTTGTCTCCTCCTGTCTCCTCTTCCTGTATCAAGTTTTGCCCAATCAGACCTTGGCATTCAACAAGTCCAAGTGCCAGGGGCTGCACTTTGGCCACAGCAACCCCAGGCAGAGCTACAGGTTGGGGTCAGAGTGGCTGAGAGCTGCCAAACAGAGAGGGACCTGGGGGTGCTGGTTGACAGCTGCCTAAACATGAGCCAGCAGTGTGCCCAGGGGGCCAAGAAGGCCAAGGGCATCCTGGCCTGCATCAGGAAGAGTGTGGCCAGCAGGAGCAGGGAAGTCATTGTGCCCTGTGCTCAGCACTGCTGAGGCCACACCTTGAGTCCTGTGTCCAGTTCTGGGCTCCTCAGGTTAGGAAGGACATTGAGAGACTTGAAGGTGTCCAGAGAAGGGCAACAAGGCTGGGGAGAGGCCTTGAGCACAGCCCTGTGAGGAGAGGCTGAGGGAGCTGGGGTTGCTTAGCCTGGAGAAGAGGAGGCTCAGGGGAGACCTTCTTGCTCTCTCCCACTACCTGAAGGGAGGTTGTAGCCAGGAGGGGGTTGGTCTCTTCTCCCAGGCAGCCAGCAGCAGAACAAGAGGACACAGTCTCAAGCTGTGCCAGGGGAAGTTTAGGCTGGAGGTGAGGAGAAAGTTCTTCACTGAGAGAGTTGTTGGCCATTGGGATGTGCTGCCCAGGGAGGTGGTGGAGTCCCCATCCCTGGAGGTGTTCAAGAGGGGATTGGATGTGGCACTTGGAGCCATGGTCTAGTCATGAGGTCTGTGGTGACAGGGTGGACTTGATGATCTTTGAGGTCTCTTCCAACCTTAGTGATGCTGTGAGACTGTGACCTCATGAAATGCATCCTGCTTGCTGGGGGTCTGCTTGCAGAATGCCCCAAATGACTGCTGGGCTTTCTGTGCTGCGAGTGCAGCTCACATCCAGCCTTTTGGCCACCAGCACCCCCAGGTCCTTTTCTGCAGGGCTGGTCTCAGTCTCATCACCCACTAGCATGGATTGACAACAGACTCACAGAATGTTAGGGGTTGGAAGGGACCTGTGGAGATCTGCCAGTCCAAGCCCCTGCCAGAGCAGGAGCAGAGAATCCAGCACAGGTCACACAGGAACACAGCCAGACAGGGCTGGAAAGGCTCCAGAGAGGGAGACTCCACAACCTCTCTGGGCAGCCTGCTCCAGGCCTCTGGGACCCTCACAGGGAAGAAGTTCCTCCTCATGTTGAAGTGGAACCTCCTGTGCTGCAGTTTACATCCATTGCCTCTTGTCCTATCCCAGGGCACAACTGAGCTTGGACTCTGTCCAGCAGATCCCTGTCCCTCCTGAGCTGGGCAGCCCAGAGCTGGATGCAATATTGCAGGTGAGGTCTCAGCAGGGCAAAGCAGAGGGGAAGGAGAACCTCCCTGGCTCTGCTGGTCACACTCCTCTGAATGCAGCCCAGGACCCCCTTGGGCCTCAGGGCACCTTGCTGTCCCATGCAGAGCTTGTTGTCCACCAGCACTCCCAGCTCCTTCTCCTTGGGGCTATATTATCCCAACCCAGGTGCAGGACCTTGCAGCTGGCCTTGTTGAACCTTGTGAAGTTCAGCTGGGTGCACTTCCCCAGCTCGTCCTTGTCTGTGTGGGTTACCTACCAGAGGAGAATAAGCATTCATGCACCATCAAGCTGCAGAACCAGAACACAGCCCTGCTGGCTCGTGCCAACAGCTTGTAAGAGCATCACTTAAATCCTGCCTTGGTGGGGCTGGCTCCCAGGCAGCCAGCTTCCATTGCTCCACTGCTAGGAGAGAGAGTCCTCTTCTAACAACTTCTTTAACTGTGGTTTTATCCTGTAGTTCACACTTTTTGCTTGTTGACAGATTTAGAGCACTTTGTGAAGGCAATAACTGGCCAGGGAATAGCTGGCTGGCATGCTGCCTCAGGAAAGAGCTGGATGAGCTTGCCTCAGGTCTTTCATTAAGTGGTAGAACTAATGCCATGTGCTGCCCCAGCTGCCATGCTGCTTCCAGGGTGCTCTGAAATCCTGCAGCAGCAGCAGCAACTGGGAGGAGGGGGTGCACCATGCCCCCTCCCCACACCTCCTGGGCACTGCTGGAGCTTTGGGGCAGCTGTGGCAAACATTAACAACTTTTAGCCTCTTTATAGTGGTTCCCATGTGACCAGCTGACTCCTGCCTGCTGGGCCAAGGGAAGGAGCTGGGAGTCCTGCTTCACTTGGGGGAAGCAAGAAGACTCATAACATGTGGTTCATCATTCCATGGGCTGTAAAAGCAACACTAGAGCCATTCTGATCAGCTGAAGATGCAGCACCTCATGATCATAACCTCCGGAATCATGAATCACAGAATCACAGTGTGGTAGAAGTTGGAAGGGACCTCTGGAGCTCACCCAGTCCAACCCCCTGCCAAAGCAGGGCACCCACAGCAGCTTGCCCAGCAGCACAGTGCCCAGGGGGGGTTGGAACCTACCCAGACAAGGAGACTCCACAACCTCTCTGGGCAGCCTGCTCCAGTCCTCCAGCACCCTCACACCAAACAACTTTCTCCTCCTCTTCAGGTGGAACCTCCTGGCCTCCACTTTGTGCCCACTGCCCCTTGTCCTGTCCCAGGGCACCACTGAGCAGAGCCTGACCCCAGCCTCTTGCCCCCCACAGCTCCTTTGTCTCTTGCTGAGCATTGCTCAGCTGCCCTCTGGGGCTGCTCTTCTCCAGGCTCTCAGCCCCAGGGCTCTCAGCCTTTGCTCCTCCCAGAGCTGCTCCAGGCCCCTCAGCAGCTTTGTAACCTCCCCTGGACTCCCAGAAGATCTTGATGGGTGGAGGAGCTGTGGTGTGCAACAGAGCAGAGGGGATCACAGTCCTGCCTGGGTGCTGGGGTGCAGGGGGGTGCTGAGTGCCCACCATGAGGAGCTGAGCCGATCTGCTTCAATGAAAGGATGCTGAAGGTAGGCAGGGAGCTCTCCTGTCCTACAACACTCCCTGCTTTTGTCAGGAGAAAATACAGAGGTGGCTCAGTGCTGAGGACATTCAGCTGCATTTTGAGGTTGGTATAATTTGGTTTCTGAGGGTTGGGGGTTTTGTTTCCTTTGCTGTTGTGGTTGTTTTCCACACTGGCTCTTTGATCTCCACACCCCTAAAATACCTTTTTATGAAACTGCATGAGGATGCCTCAGGAATTTAATGCTTTAAGGTCATCTTTTGGCTATTAATATTAATGCCTCAAGGCCGGATTTGGAGGTGCCTCCTAGAACAAAACTAGAAAATGCTGCAGTTTCTGAAGAGTTCCTAATGCAGGAGCAGTGCAGTGGATCCCACTGGAGCTGCAGTTATCTCAAGGAATATTTCTGAGAGACTTCTGAGATGTGCCCCTGTGGCCAAGAAGGCCAAGGGCATCCTGGGGGGCATTAGAAAGACTGAGGTGAGTAGGTTGAGAGAGGGTCTCCTCCCCCTCTACTGTGCCCTGCTGAGGCCACAGATGGAATATTGTGTCCAGTTCTGGGCCCCTCAGGGAGTGGTAGAGAGCAATGAGGTCTCCCCTCAGCCTCCTCTTCTCCAGGCTGAACCATGCCAGTTCCCTCAGCTGCTCCTCATCAGCCCTGTTGCCTTTTTCTGTACACACTTCAGCAACTCAGCAAGCTCTCCTGAATCAGATCCGAATCACACCTACAAAGTAATTAGTTTACCAGGGGAAGAAGAAGGACAGCTGTGAATGGGAAATCTTTCTGCAGTCAGATGTTCATGGGCTTGAGACTTGGTTAAGACCTCACCATTGTGTCCAGTTCTGGGTCCCTCAGGTCAAGAAAGACCTCAGGGAACTGCTTGAGAGAGTCCAGCACAGAGCCACCAAGCTGCTGCAGGCAGTGGAACATCTCCTGTGAGGCCAGGCTGAGGCAGCTGGGGCTTGGAACTGGAAGCAGAGCAGCCTGAGGGCTGCCCTCATGGCTGGGGATCAAGCTGTGCAGGGCTGGGGCCAGGCTCTGCTCAGGGATGGCCAAGGACAGCACAAGGGGCACTGGGGGCAAGCTGGAGCAGAGGAGGTGCCAGGGGAAGAGAAGGGAAACCTTTGTCCCTGTGAGGGTGCTGGAGCCTGGAGCAGGCTCCCCAGAGAGGTTGTGGAGTCTCCTTGTGTGGAGCCTTTCCAACCCCACCTGGATGTGTTCTATGTGCCCTGCCCTGGGTGCCCCTGCTCTGGCAGGGGGTTGGACTGAGTGATCTCTGGAGGTCCTTTCCAAGCCCTTACATCCTGTGCCTGTGTGATTCAAAGATCCTGAAGAAAATCCTGCATAGGTAATCTTCAGGTTCATTAATGGTTTTGGAATTGCTGCCTGAGGAGCTGAAATGCTTTGTCTGTGCAATCCTTCTATCTTTTCCAAGTGGAGAGAGATTGGACTGAATGCACTGGGAGGGTAAAAATAGAATTATTATGCAAAATAATGTTGAAAATCAAGTGCTTTGCCACCTCAGACCATCCCAGTCTGTTCTCTGCACTCTGCTTCCCTTTCCTCTGAAAATAAACCTCCAGCTGATGAGCAGCTCCTGCCTGGCTTCACTCACAGAAGGTAATTTGGGGGAAATTAATTTCCCTCATTAGGTTGTAGCACTCAGTGCTAATTTAGTGCAATGAGCTAGGGAAGGAGAAGTAGGCTCATCTTCAGCTATTAAGGTGTTGCAGTAAGAAACCTTGGGAGTTCATCATTTCTGCAGCTTGGGGCATTTTGTTAAGCTGTCTGATTTGAAGGATGGCCCAGGAAGCCCCCAGGAAACTCTGCTGCCCCTGGAACACTCCAATGCTGTAAGGCTGCTTCAGTACTACCCTCAGAAATGCATTGCTAAATGAATCCAAGCTCAGCAGATGCCCCCAGGTTAGACCATGTCTCTAAGGCAGCAAAAAAACTCCTGACTCAGCAAAAGCTTATCTAGGAAAGGGAATTTGGCCCAGAGGGCTTCTGAAACTTAAATGCCTGAAACAGTGACAGCAACTAGATAAGAAGGGAAGCCAAAGGAATTAATCCAGAACATATTGCTGGTTGTGTGGGCAGCAGGGCAAGAGAGGGCATTCTGCCCTTTGAACCTGCTCTGCTCAGACCTCACCTCCAATCCTGCCTCCAGGTCTGGGGTCCCCAGCAGAAGAAAGACACAGAGCTGCTGGAGAGAGGCCAGAGGAGGCCACAAAGATGATTCAAGGGCTGGAGCAGCTCTGCTGTGAGCACAGGCTGAGGGAGCTGGGGGTGTGCAGCCTGCAGAGGAGAAGGCTCCAGGGGCACCTCAGAGCTCCCTTCCAATAGCTGAAAGGATCCACTCTAACCCTTCTCTGCCTCAGCTTCAAACCATTCCCCCTTGGCCTGGCTCCAGACCCCCTCAGCAAAAGTCTCTCTGCAGCCTTCCTGCAGGATGCCTTCAGGTGCTGGCAGGCAGCTCTCAGGTCCCCCTCAGGATCACCTTTGTGGTCCTCACCAAGGGAATCCTGAGACACACCACGTGAAGCCCTGGATTTCTCAGACACTGCTGGAACTGCTGAGTCAAAAGATGGAGGTAAGATGCTCAGGATGAAATAAATCAAAGCAGAGATGCTGAAGTTACATTTTCCAGTAAATATTTAATGATGCACAGAGAGTAAACAAGCTGCTGCTGCTGTTTGCTGCTTTCACACATCTAGAACAAGAAACTGTCAAGCACACAATTTACTACCAAAGAAATATCTGGGTGGTAAAAAGGATAAATACAATACCAGCAGGAACCACTGCTGCAAGCTTCGGTCTACCAAGGCACAAAGTATAGCAAGGACAGACAGAGGTACCTGGGTGCCTGAGTCTGGACCCATTTCTTCTGCTGGAGAAATGTGCATCAGCACTCTTCCAGGCATGTTTCACCCTCCAGCATTGGCTTAAAGGCTGATTTCCTCCAAGTGGAACCAAAAAAAGCATGCTTGTGAACAGACTAGACTAGAGTAGAGTAGAATAAACCAGGTTGGAAGAGACCTTCAAGATCATCAAGTCCAACCTATCATCCAACACCACTAACCCATGGCACCAAGAACCCTATCAAGTCTTCTCATGAACACCTCCAGTGATGGTGACTCCACCACCTCCCTGGGCAGCACATTCCAATGGGCAATCACTCTCTCTGTGTAAAACTTCCTCCTGACCTCCAGCCTAAACCTCCCCTGGCACAGCCTGAGACTGTGTCCTCTTGTTCTGGTGCTGGGTGCCTGGAGGAAGAGACCAACCTCTGCCTGGCTACAACCTCCCTCCAGGTAGTTGTAGAGAGGAAGAAGGTCTCCCCTGAGCCTCCTCTTCTCCAGGCTAAGCAAGCCCAGCTCCCTCAGCCTCTCCTCACAGGGCTGTGCTCCAGACCCCTCCCCAGCTTTGTTGAGGATCTAGTTGAGGATGTCCCTGTTGTTTGCAGGGGGGTTGGCCTGGATGACCTCTGGAGGTGCCTCACAACCAAGTGCATTCTGTAATTCTATGAGTTTCAATTACAATAAACAATGACAGAGCTGCAAGAGAAAAACTCAGCTTCTGCTGACTGTGCTTTTTTGTGTCAGAAACGGAGCCACAAGTTGAGAGTGGAACATTAAATATATATAAAAGATGAGAACTGGGGATTCAAAGAAGTGAAAGGCAAGTTAGTGTGTTACATAAAACATGAAAGAATGCTTAGGAACATTTTACAGTTAAAAAGAGGAATTTTATTTAGCCTGGAGAGGACATCTAGGTCCATCCCTCTTCACCTTGGTATCTACAGGGTCACTGAACTTACTCCTTTATTACATAAACAGGCTCACAGAGATGCCCCAATTCAGTGCAGCAAAGAAGCACAACCAGAACAGAACAGGCTGGGAAAGACATAAAGCCTGACATTTGGGGCTTTGGGAAATCCCTGTCTGGCTGCAGTTTGACCATGGTTTGACCAAAGTTTTCTTAGTGATAGCTTGAAGGAGTCTGCCTATTTTAAAGCAGCCACAGTATCACAGTATCACTAAGGTTGGAAGAGACCTCAAGTCATAAAACATCTGTTGATTAGAATAGAATAGAATAGAATAGAATAGAATAGACCAGACCAGGGGGGAAGAGACCTTCAAGATCATCGAGTCCAACCCATCAACCAATCCAACACCACCTAAAAAACTCAGGGGTGACCTTCTTGCTCTCTACAACTACCTGAAGGGAAGTTGTAGACAGGCAGAGGTTGGTCTCTTCTCCCAGGCAGCCAGCACCAGAACAAGAGGACACAGTCTCAGGCTGTGCCAGGGGAGGTTTAGGCTGGAGGTTAGGAAGAAGTTCTACACAGAGAGAGTGATTGCCCTTTGGAATGTGCTGCCTGGGGAGGTGGTGGAGCCACCATCATTGGAGGTGTTCAGGAGGAGACTGGATGGGGTACTTGGTGCCATGGGTTAGTTGATTAGGTGGTGTTGGATGATAGGCTGGACTCAATGATCTTGAAGGTCTCTTCCAACCTGGTCTGGTCTGGTCCGGTCCATTCCATTCCATTCCATTCCATTCCATTCCATTCCATTCCATTCCATTCCATTCCATTCCATTCCATTCCATTCCATTCGCCCCAGCAGCAGCCCCAGCCCAGCAGCTCCCTTGGCAGCCCTCTCCCTGCGGCAGGTTCTAGCAGCCCGCAGCACAGTTCTTCTAGCAGCCGGCTGTCTGTGGCAGCCGGTTCCCTCCCAGCCGGTTCCCCGGCAGCTGACTCCCCCTCTCCGCCACACCACGACGCCTTCGATAGCTTCCCACCGCCGCTGAAAGAGCCTCCCCGCCCCGACTCAGCAGCGCAACGCACGCCCGGGGCCGCTGCTTCCGAGGCTCCAGGGTCCCGAAGTCCCTCAGTCGACCTCGGAGGGCCAAGGGCAGGCTCCCCCTATCTCAGATGATTCTCCCAACAGCATTGAGCCGCATCTGTAATAATTTATGGTCCTTGACAGGAGTCTAGAGGCAGCTGCATGGATGGTTTCCACTATCCCCACCACTGCTTATAGCCTTCTGGAAACATTTGCCTGAAGGCATCCTGCAGGAAGGCTGCAGAGAGACTTTTGCTGAGGGGGTCTGGAGCCAGGCCAAGGGGCAATGGTTTGAAGCTGAGGCAGAGCAGGGTGAGAGTGGAGCTGAGGCAGAAGTTGTTGCTTGTGAGGGTGGGGAGAGTGTGGCCCAGGCTGGCCAGGGAGGCTGTGGCTGCCTCCTTGCTGGGGGTGTTAGAGGCCAGGCTAGCTGAAGCCTTGAGCAGCTGAGTGGAGCTGAGAGGTGTCCCTGGGCATGGTGGGGAGCTTGGAGCAGATGAGCTCTCAGCTCACTTCCATGAGCCATTCTAGGTTTCTATGAGGCACTGACCACCTCTCTGGGGAACCTGTCCCAGTATTTCCTGAGATCTTCAGTTCCAGTGCTCCTTTGGGCCTAAGGTTTGGTGACTCCTGTGTACTGACAAGCTTGTCACTGAGGGCTCCTTTGAGTCACAACCATGCATGGAAGCATTTAATTAGCTTTCTGTATGTGTGTATATCTCTGTTTGTGACAGCTGTGATACACAGCCTCTTGGTTTCTCCCAAATACACAACGTCAGAGCTATTTCAACCCTGATGCAGAGGGAGTTATCATGGTACTCAGTGTTAGGGCTCCAAAAGATACTTCACCAATGTTCTCTGGATTCTCAATCTGAACCCCAGCAGCACAAGCTATCAAAGTTACATCCCAAAGAAACAGTTTGGCTGCCAATTCTCAACCCACATTGAAACATTCTGACTTCAGCTCCACAGATATTTCCCTCCTGATCTGTACTTGGAGTGTGTCAGTGACTGCCTGGGAGTAGAGCTCCACCTATTTACACATAGCCTCTGGCCCAGTAGTCGCATTGGGTGAAATCATCTGCCTCGCTGCCTGGTGGTTGTGCTTGCCTACACAGCTGGGAGAGTGCTTCTAGTGAGCTTTGTGTCAAAGTCATTTTAGACTCCAGATGTCTGCATCATTGTGCTGTGTGGGGTTATGGGCCAGGTTAAAGTCCCTTTTAAAAGCACAGCCTGAAATCCATCACAGATGAGGAAATAGCCTCAATCCTTATCCCTCCAAGAGGAGGTTGTGTTTTTTTCCTGGGCTAATTGGACCAAGAATGACATGTTGACAAATTAGAGGGTTTGGACGATCCAAAAATACTCCTGGTAGCTTTTTGCTTCCTCCTAATTGCACTGCAGCTTGTGCTAAAAAGGGCTTAACCTGCTGTGTTGTGCTGTGGTTTCATAGATTGAAAGAATGGGCTGGGTTGGAAGGGACCTTCAAGCTCATCCAGTTCCACCCCCCTGCCATGGGCTGGGAAACCTCTCACCAGCCCAGCTTGCTCAAGGCCTCATCCAACCTGGCCTTGAACACCTCCAGGGAGGGGACAGCCACAGCCTCCCTGGGCAACCTGTGCCAGTGTTTCACCACACTCGCTGCAAAGAATTTCTTCCTCATCCCCAGTCTGAATCTGCCCTCCTCCAGCTTCAATCCACTGTCCCTCATCCTATCACTTCAAGCCTTTGTCACAAGCCCCTCCCCAGCTCTCCTGTAGCCCCTTCAGGTACTGGAAGGCTGCTTTAAGGTCTTCCTGCAGCCTTCTCTTCTCCAGGCTGAACAGCCCCAACTGTCCCAGCCTGTCCCCATAGGTGAGGTTCTCCATCTCTCTCATCATAGTATCACAGCATCAGTCAGGGTTGGAAGGGACCACAAGGATCATCCAGTTCCAACCCCCCTGCCATGGGCAGGGACACCCCACACTACATCAGCCTGGCCACAGCCTCATTCAGCCTGGCCTTAAACACCTCCAGGGACAGGGCCCCAACACCTCCCTGGACAACCCATTCCAGGGCTTCACCACTCTCATGAGGAAGAACTTCCTCTTCCCCTCCAGCCTGAATTTCCCCACCTCCAGCTTCATTCCGTCATCTTCATGGCCTCCTCTGGACCATCTCCAGCAACTGTGTCCTGTGCAGACATGTTTGAACTGCTGTAGATGCCTGATTCCTGTCAATGCTCAAGGGGAGGGATTTTATTTCCCCTTTGTAGTAGTTTGAGCCTTAACTGAGAGTTAAAAGCTCAAATGGGGAAAAAGGCTGAGAATCTCTTCCCCACTCCCCCCCCACCTCCTCCCTCCAAACAGGGAGAGGAGGGAAAAAAAAAAGGTAAGGAGCAAATCCACTAAACAACAATTTGGAGTCAGCTTGGAAGTAGAGAGACAAATAATTTTTTTCTTCAAATTATATATATGACAATAACAGAGGAAAAAAAAAGGGTTCACAAGGGCAAGGAACAAGAGTGGATGGGAGGGGGACAGAAAAGAATAATACAAAACCAGTCTCTCTCTGAGGAGGTGCAAAGGCAGCAGGGAGAAGGGTCAGGTCCGGCCACGTGGCTGAGGATCAGGAGGGCAGCTGCTGTAGCTCTCATCCAGCAGAGGCAGGAGCCAAAAAGGAGATCCAACTGCTATGATGTCCTGCTTTTTATACCCTAACTGGGCAGGGAGGGGGGAGTGGAACAGACTCAGCTTTCCCAGGGGGGAAACGCCCTTCAGGGAGTGTAAAGGACCAGCAAGCCTCCACCCTGCTTTCTTCTTTTATTTTCAGAAAAGGGCGTTAACCCACCACACCCTTGTAACACCCACTTCAGTTCAATTAAAAAACCAACATGAAAGCCTTGCATTTCCAACTTGAAAACCTCAATGCTTGAAACAGGTGGGTTCTATTCTTCTGCTTATGGCCTTTGAAGGACTTTTGAGTCCTGTTGGGGCCTGCAGTGGTACAAAATGAAAGCGTTTCCACTTACTCTGGGGTTAATTTAAGGAAGGATGCAGTCAGCACATCTTCCCAAGCATCCTCTGACAGAAGGATGTGATTTCATAAACACAACTCTCTCTTAGCAACACATTGTCGACTGCCAAATGCTTCCACTTGCATGGAGCCTCCTGGGTGCATTAGGAATGTTATCACGCCAAGGAGGAGAGGTTTGCAGGCTTCTTATCAGGTAGTTTTAGTGTCTGGGAGAGGCCTGTGATTATTATTTATAGGTTCTGTTCTTTCCTTCTGTTGCCTCCAGCTCCCCCAGTCTTGGTGTCTCTTCAGAAGCCCTGGCTGTCAGCTGGCATCATGAAAGCCATGGCAGCGAGCTGTCCTTCAGGGGAGATGGTCTCTGTGCAGATGATGTGCTTCCTGCTGCTGGCAAACCCCCCATAAACCACCATGGGTTCAGTCCTTCTCTTGAAAAGAATCATTTCAGTCAAGGGTTAGGAGAGGGAGGAGCCCTTCCCTTCTTCTCTTTGCATACCTTGCTGAGAACAAACCTTTCTGTGAGGAAGAGCTCATTGCTATGCAGAGATAGAACCTTCCTCAGTCTTGGGTTGTGCTCCTGGAGCTGGATAGATTTGTTGTCATGAAAGCTGTATGCAAGGGTTGCATAACTCTTTGGAGGTGTTTATGTAGAAGCTCTCCCAAGGGTGATGTTTTATCAAACTCTATTGCAAAGCCTCTCCTCTCTGCAAGCTATCAAATTCTTACTGAGCCATTAAAATTCAGTGTTGTGCCTGGTCGAGGATAAGGTGAGGCTATCTTTCATATTCATGTAAGTAACAGTTAGCACCTAAACATTTCCAGAAGATTTTGTGTTAGGAATAAAAACTCCCCTGAAAAGGCTCTCCAGGCCTGGAACAGGCCCCACAGGGCAGTGGTGCGTTCCCCATCCCTGCAGGGGATTCAAAACTGAGTGTCACAGAACCACAGAATCATTCAGGTTGGAGCAGAGCCTCAGCATCACCAAGTCCAACCCAGAGCCCTACTCTGCAAGGCTCAGCCCTGAACCAGAGCCCCAAGCACCACAGCCAAACCACCTTCAAACACAGCCAGGCTTGGGGACTCCACCACCTCCCTGGGCAGCACATTCCAGTCCCTCACCACTCTGGATGGGAACAGATTCTTCCTACTCTCCAGTCTAAACCTCTCCAGTCACAGCTTGAGGCCATTGCCTCTTGTTCTGTCACTAATTACTGTGAGCAGAGACCAGCAGCAGCCTCTCCACAACCTCCTTTCAGGGAGCTGTAGACAGCCAGGAGGTCTCCTCTCAGCCTCCTCTCTTTCACACTAACCAGCCCCAGCTCCTTCAGCTGCTCTCCATCAGATTTCTTCTCCAGGCCCTTCCCAACTCCCTTGCCCTGCTCTGCCCTGGCTCCAGCACCTCCACAGCTCTCTGCTATTGAGGTGCCCAACACTGGAGCCAGCACTCGAGGTGTGGCCTCCCCAGAGCTGAGTGCCAGGGGACAATCCCCTCCCTGCTGCTGCTGGCCACAGCATTGCTGATCCCAGCCAGGAGGCCTTTGGCTTTCTTGGCCCCCTGGGCACACTGCCAGCCTTGATATAGACCTTTTTCTATCTCCTTTGCCCTCTATGTTCCCCCCAAACCTCTTTTCTGCATTACATGAGGACTCCTTGACTCCTTCATCAGGTAGTGGGGCTTCTCTTGGCAAGTGGGGAAACTGCATTAGATGTAATTGTTGAAATGCTCCACTGCTGCTGACTGCCTTCCAGACACTGAATGCTTGCTGGGGTGTGTGGTTGTTAGACACTGAGAGTCCAAAGAGGGTTTCTTCATTACATTGGAAGGGAAGGAAGGAAGCGACAAGAAGAGGTTCCTGGCAGAGGAGCCTGAGCTTCCCTGATGCCTTCTGCCATCTCTTCCAGAGCAGATGAAGTGTGGTGTAGCAGCTGCAGTCTCAGTATCGACAGCCTCTCTCCTTGAGCCTGCCAGCAGAAGGGAGAGTGCTGCGACAGGCAGAGCAGGAGCAGGTCCTGAGTGACGTCCACATGAAGTCAGCCATCTCACAGACTCTTGGCAGACCCCTCAGGTCACCTCGCTCCTCTGTGCTCTCAGCTGGCCTCCTTGTGGATTTTGCCCTGGACTATGAGGTGTCAAGGTGAATGATGTTTTGTTTGTCTGCTGCCATCCCGGGGATTTGAGGGTTATGATCTATGAAATGAGCCAAGGTGAAATCCATGGGAGCTGCAGAGCCCTTGCTCTGCTGGAGGGGCTTATTTCTGCCCAATATGCCCAGGGCCTGAGGAGCAAATGTTGGAGCTCCCACCTAGTTGGGTTTTACCCCAGCAACCAGCTAAGACATAGTTTACAGGGGGTGCAAAGCCTGCCTGGGATCTCAGGAAGAATATGCACACATTCGTCAGGCTGGGTGCCTCCTGCTCCTGCCACTTGAGTTGCACCTCCTGTGTCCTGAGTGTCCAGCCCAGGAGCTGTGCACAGGCAACAGCCTCTTCCATACCCATAATATCCTGCCCCCTATAAACCCATCTGCAAAGTCTTTCTCTGCCTCTTCCTCCCCTCTCTGCTCCCGTGGGAGATGCTCCCTATCAGGTAATGCTGGGGGAGGATCTCAAGGCTCTTGACCTGGCTGGGCCTAATGCCAGGAGGAGAAGGGGGAAGCAGTCTCAGACCTGGCCAGCCTGAGACCAGCCTAGCAGTGGGGGGGGAAGAAAGAGCCCTGGGGGGTTTGGGTATCCCCTCAGGTGGGGAGAAGGGAAGTGTTGGGAGGCTTTTGGGGGTGCTGCAGGGGACTCTGTAGGCTTTGGGATATCTTTGCCCCAAGGCTTTGCAATTTCTGCAAACACCAATTACTTTTGCATTTCAATTTCCCAGCACTCTCCAATCCATTTGTTTAGGCTGGAGGTGAGGAGAACGTTCTTCACAGGGAGGTGTTTGCCGTTGGAATGTGCTGCCCAGGGAGGTGGTGGAGTCACCATCCCTGGGGGCTCCAGACCCCCTCAGCAAAAGTCTCTCTGCAGCCTTCCTGCAGGATGCCTTCAGGTCCTGGCAGGCAGCTCTGAGGTGCCCCTGGAGCCTTCTCCTCTGCAGGCTGAACACTCCCAGCTCCCTCAGCCTGTGCTCACTAACAGAGGTGTTCCAGATGCACTAACAGAATTCATTCTCATTTAATTCCTGCATGCACATACAAAACTGCCATCAAAGTCCAGGTATCCAAGTCAAAATCAAAACTGCACAAATGCTGAAAGCAACGAAAGATCTTGCCTGCAGAAGAGAAGCAAGCTGGAAATGCCTATTTTAACCTCTGCTTCTGATTCTTGTCCCTTAGGAACGTGTGAGAAGCCCATCATGGACAACTGGACAGCTCTGCTCTGCTGAGACCTCACCTTGAGTACTGTGTGCAGGTGTAGGGCCCTCAGCACAGGAAGGACATGGAGCTGATGGAGAGGGTCCAGAGGAGGGTCATGAAAATGCTCAGGGGGTTGGAGCAGCTCTGCTATGAGGTCAAGCTGAGGGAGCTGGGGGTGTTCAGCCTGCAGAGGAGAAGGCTCCAGGGGGACCTCAGAGCTGCCTGCCAGGACCTGAAGGGAGCTGCAGGAAGGCTGCAGATGGACTGTTTGCAAAGGCCTGAAGAGACAGGAGCAGGGGCAATGGCTTCAAACTAGAGCAGAGCAGATTGAGATTGGATGTGAGGAACAAGTTCTGCACCAGGAGGCTGCTGGAACACTGCAACAGGTTGCCCAGGGAGGTGGCTGAGGCCCCAGCCCTGGAGATATTCCAGGTGAGGCTGGACAGGGCTGTGGGCAACCTGATCTAGTTGGGGATGTCCCTGCTGAGTGCAGGGGGTTGGGCTGGATGAGCTTTGGAGCTCCCTTCCAACCCAAACTCTTCTGTGATTCTGTGATTTTATGAGCTGCAAAGGGCTGTGATAACCAATGTGTGAAATGTGAAGAGGAAGCATTTGGGCACAAATTGAAGTAGAGGTCTTGAGTGACGGATTGGACTCGATGATCTTTGAGGTCTCTTCCAATCTTATTGATTCTATGAATCTGTGAATGATATAATTCTTACTTATTCCATAAATGCTGTTTTCACATGCAGTATTAAAGCCTTAAAAGTGCATGTGGGACTGAGAGGTCACTAAGAAGGGAGATACTCAAGGTGAGGATGGCCAGGGCTCTGGGTAACCTGGTCTAGTTGGGGCTGTTCCTGCTGACTGCAGGGGGGTTGGACTGGATGAGCTTTGGAGCTCCCTTCCAGCCCAGATCATTCTATGAATTAATGATTTTCCTGCAGGAAAATGTTGGTTGTTTTGGTTCCCCCCCACTTGCTTCACCTGTTAGCAGCTGACCTCTGGCCTGAAGTGCGCATACAATTATTTTTAGCCTAGGTAATGCAAAACTCTCTGACCTCCCCTAAACCCAGGAAAGCAGGCACACCTTGCAATGCTCTCACAGGGTAAGGAAAAAAACCCACAACAACCAACTAACCAACCAAAAACCCCAAACAAAACACCCCCACCCCCAAACCAAAGGAAAGGGAAGCAGACTTCCTGCTCTTTTAACTCCTCTACACAACATTTACATCAGAAAGAACCAGAGAAAAATACTTGAGGAAAGGTCACTCCACTGAGCTGCTTTGAAACTCGGATAAAAGGACAATGCTGATGCCATTGTAGAGCAGCAGTAGATGCTATAATGCAGTCCCAGAGAATAGAGGCTCTCCAGGGGACTTCTCAGCAAGGGGCCACACAAAGGCTTGCCTGCACACACAGATTTTCTGCTGCAAGAACAAGATGCTGCTGGCACCTTGAGCTGCCCGTGTTTGGGCAGCTGATGCCAACCTGTCAGCATGAGGAAAAGGGAGATGATGATTCCCCTGGGTGCTGATGGGGGAAAATGACATGAAGGTGGTGTCAAGGGTCAGGGCTGGGCTGGCCAGCAGACAAGGGCCAGACACTCTCCAGCAACCCTTCTGCCTTCCCAAAGGAAAGAGAAAGGAAGAAGGGAGAGAGGCTGATGGGCTGGGGAAGAAACTAACCCAGCTGGGATGGGAAGAAGAACAATGCCATGGGATAGAGACACAGAGACACAAAGCAAGATGGAAGCCAAGCCCTGAGGGCAAGGATGGCACCACTGGCACCACTGATGCTGGGGGCAGGCCCTGGGCAAGTCCCAGCCTGGGCTCAGCAGCAGATGGGAAGCAGCTTCAGGAGCTGGATTGTGGAGCTGGAGTGAGGAAGACAGGGCTGGGGATGGAAGGCAGAAGGGAGAGAGTCCTGCTGGGACAGCAGCCAGGGAAGAAGAGGCTGGAGCCTGGGCAGCCCTCAGCTTGCTGCTGAAGATGCCATCCAGGGGCTGCAATGCCTTGGGGGGCACTTGAGGCTCCCCTCTGCTGTCTGCTCCTGCCCACAGCTGCCCCCTCTGCCTTCCTGCCCCCCAAGGTGGGGCAGAGCTGTGGCAGTGCCCTTGGTGTGCAGAGCAGCAAGCCTGAGGCAGAGGCTTTGTGCCCCCCAGGCCTTGGCAGGAACTCTGCCCCTCAGCTTCTCCCTGCTAGCAGCAGCCCCTGGCTGTGTCCAGCTGCCCTGAGCTTCAGCAAGTGCCTGAGTGAGCAGAGCCTGAGCTGGGCACTCCCAGCCTGAGCAGAATTGGTGCTGGTCCAGCTCAGAGCAGGGCAGCATGGGGATGTTGGGGAAGACTGAGGGAAGAGACTATCCTTCAGTCAGCCCTGACATGGCTTGTGGATGAGCAGTGTGTTTTGATGTATGGTGAGGTCTTTAGCTGGGATAGATGAGGAAATGCAATGGTGAGACCTGAACCAGATGCCTCTGGTTCTTATGGCTTGGTCTCTGTCTCACAGCTTATACCTGGTCCCTTTGAGTCATCCTGAGGAGGGCTGTGTGGCACTGCAGCTGAGTGGCACTTTCTACCGTGTGAGGGAGGACAGCTCAGGGGCCTAGATTCTCATTTGGAGAAGAGGAGGCTGAGGGAGACCTCCTTGCTCTCTGCAGCTCCCTGAAGGGAGGTTGGAGTGAGGAGGGGACAGCCTCTGCTCCTTGGTGGCAAGGGCCAGGAGCAGAGGCAATGGATCCAGGCTGCAGCAGGGCAGGTTCAGGCTGGATGCTAGGAAATATTTCTTGCCAGAGAGGGCTCTCAGCCATGGGAATGTTCTGCCCAGGGCAGTGCTGCAGTCCCCATCCCTGAGGGTGTTGAAGCAGCTGTGGAGCTGGTGCTTAGGGACATGGTTTGGTGCTGATCCTGCAGTGCTGGGTGGAGGGTTGGACTGGGTGATCTGTAGGGTCTCTTCCAACCAGAGGTATTCTGTGATTGTGTGTAGAATTGTTCTTCTCCAGAAATCTGATGCAAACTGTTACCTGAAAGCAAATTGCACCTTTTGTAGGTATAAGTTTTGGAGTTATATTTGGCTATGATGTTTGAGGTTTTATTTGTTCATTTGTTTTTCCCCTTGGTTTTGTTTGTAAGAAGAATCATAGCACAAATATTTAACCCCCTTGCTCACACTGAAGGCTGGAAAATGAATGAGCTCCTCATGAACCCTTCCAGTGGAGGATGGAGCTGGGGTTTTTCAGCCTGGGCTGCAGCAAGATAAGTGTGGCCAGCAGGGCCAGGGAGGGGATTCTGCCCCTCTGCTCCACTCTGCTGAGACCACAGCTGCAGCTCTGGGGCCAGTGCTGGAGCCTCTGTGCCAGGAAGGCTCTGGAGGGGCCGGAAGGGCCAGGAGGAGGAGCAGAGGGCTGGAGCCGCTCTGCTCTGGAGACAGCCTGAGAGAGTTGGGGTTGTGCAGGCTGGAGAGGAGAAGGCTCCCAGGAGACCTTCCTGTGACCTTCCAGGATCTGCAGAGGGCTGCAAGGAAGCTGGGGAGGGACTTTGAGGGTGTCAGGGAGGGATAGGACTGGGGGGTATGGAGCAAAAGTAGCAAATGAGGAGACTCAGTTTGGATGTTGGGAAGAAGTTGTTGGCCATGAGGGTGGTGAGAGCCTGGCCCAGGTTGCCCAGGGAGGTGGTGGAAGCCTCCTGCCTGGAGGTGTTTGCAGCCAGGCTGGCTGTGGCTGTGAGCAACCTGCTGTGGTGTGAGGTGTCCCTGCCCATGGCAGGGGGGTTGGGACTGGCTGAGCCTTGAGGTGCCTTCCAACCCTGACAATGCTGTGATTCTATGCTGGGATGCTCGCTGGCAGAGTGATGCTGTGGTGGGACAGGGCACTCAGTGCCTTCTCCTGTGTGCTTAATGTGGTGGGGACAAGGAACAGAATTTTCTTTCCTATTGGGATAGTTGGATTCTGCCTTCCCTTCAGTTGCAAACCTCAGTTAGTTTAGTGAGCACAGCCTCAGTGCCTGCAGCACAAAATCTATGCCAGTGTTACTAGGTCAAGCCTGATGTCCTTTATTTGTGTTTATTTCACATCTGAGCACCGAGGCTCTATTTTGGTCTGGGACAAAGTTCATTTCCCTGTTGAGTAGACAGTGATGGGATGAGATCCAAGGGGTGATGAAGTTCTCACGTGGAAAATGGCTGTGATTATGGTGCCAATGTTATTAATGCTCTCCTTTCTTCCACTCACATTCAGTGCTGCTATCTTTGGCTCTCTTTTCTGCCGTGGCTTGGCCAGCCTGGAAATTTTCCTTCAACTGAGGAGAGCAAATTTTCTTATCAAGCCCTGGCCAGTTGCAATTACTGTCACTCCCTTCAGCTGAGTTAATAGCCTTGTGCCATGCTGAACAGGAACGTTTTCTCATCAGTTGGGATTGTTACTGAGTGCCCTGAACTGGCTGACGTTGTTCTAAACATCAGAGCATGATGTTAGAGGAGGCAGGCACAGCTCCACTCTGGTCTTTGACTTCGCTAATTGCAGAACAAAACCTGAGTGCATCAAGGATTCTTCTCTTCATTTTCTTCCCTTTGTTGTTTTTTGAGGGATTTTGTTTGGTTTTGTTTTTTTTTTGAGAATAACAATTTAAAGTTCAATAAACACAAAACAGAACTGCTGTAAGATCATAGAATCACAGAACCAATAAGGTTGAAAAAGACCTCAGAGATCGTCAAGTCCAACCTGTCACCCAACATCTCCTGACAACCAAACTGTGGCTCCAAGTGCCACATCCAGTCCCTTCTTGAACACCTCCAGGGATGGTGACTCCACCACCTCCCTGGGCAGCACATTCCAGTGGCCAATTACTCTTTCTGGGAAGAATTTCTTCCTCTCCTCCAGCCTAAACCTCCCCTGGCACAGCTTGAGACTGTGTCCTCTTGTTCTGGGGCTGGCTGCCTGGGAGAAGAGACCAATCCCCACCTGGCTACAACCTCCCTTCAGGGAGTTGCAGAGAGCAAGAAGGTCTCCCCTGAGCCTCCTCTTCTCCAGGCTAAGCAACCCCAGCTCCCTCAGCCTCTCCTCACAGGGCTGTGCTCCAGACCCCTCCCCAGCTTTCTTGCCCTTCTCTGGACACCTTCCAGCAGCTCAACATCTTTCCTAACCTGAGGGGCCCAGAACTGGACAGAGGACTCAAGGTGTGGCCTCAGCAGTGCTGAGCACAGGGCACAATGACTTCCCTGCTCCTGCTGGCCACATTCTTCCTGATGCAGGCCAGGATGCCATTGGCCTTCTTGGCCACCTGGGCACACTGCTGCCTCATGTTCAGCTGCTATCACCCACTGCCCCCAGGTCCCTCTCTGCCTGGCTGCTCTCAGCCACTCTGACCCCAGCCTGTAGCACTGCCTGGAGTTGCTGTGGCCAATGTGTAGAACCTGGTACTTGGATGTGTTCAATCTCCTGCCCTTGGCCTCTACCCATCTCTCCAGCCTGTTGAGGTCCCTCTGCAGAGCCTCTCTACCCTCCAGCAGATCAACTCCTGCCCCCAGCTTGCTGTCATCTGCAAATTTACTGATGATGGACTCAATGCCCTCTCCCAGATCATCAATGAAGATATTCTGTAAGATGTGCCATTGCATTGGGAACATCTACATCCATCTCTGGCATGTCTCCCACCTCTCCCACCACATTAGTGGAAACGCCTGGTGATCGAAGCCTTCATGCTCTGGGTTCTGTATAAATTTTCTTCTTTGTTCTCTGCATCTATTAATTATCAAAACCTTACACAGCTGCCTTCCAATTCCTGAAGTGATCCTGCAGGAAGGCTGCAGAGAGACTTTTGCTGAGGGGGTCTGGAGCCAGGCCAAGGGGGAATGGTTGGAAGCTGAGGCAGAGCAGGGTGAGAGTGGAGCTGAGGCAGAAGTTGTTGCTTGTGAGGGTGGTGAGAGTGTGGCCCAGGCTGGCCAGGGAGGCTGTGGCTGCCTCCTTGCTGGGGGTGTTTGAGGCCAGGCTGGCTGAGGCCTTGAGCAGCTGAGTGTAGCTGAGAGGTGTCCCTGGGCATGGTGGGGAGCTTGGAGCAGATGAGCTCTGAAGTCCTTTATAGTCTGATGGGCACTGCCCATCTGTCCAGGATGGGGCTTTGAGCAACCTGCTCTAGTTGCAGATGTCCCTGCTGACTGTACGGGGTTGGACTGGGTGGCCTCAAAAGGTCTCCTCCAAGCCAACTCATTCCATGATGCTTTATCTTTTCCAAGAGCACTAATGAATACATCAAGCTGACAACATTGAGGCAGTGCTGCAGTCAACCCTACCAGCTATGAAGAGAGACTGGGAGCCCTGGGGCTGTTTAGTTTGGAAAAGAGAAAACTGAGAGGGGACCTCATCAATGTCTGTCAATATCTGAGGGCTCGGTGTTAAGAGGGAGAGGACAGGCTCATCTTACTTGTGCCCTGGGATAGGACAAGGGGCAATGGATGGAAACTGCAGCACAGGAGGTTCCACCTCAATCTGAGGAAGAACTTCTTCCCTGTGAGGGTCCCAGAGGCCTGGAGCAGGCTGCCCAGAGAGGTTGTGGAGTCTCCTTCTCTGGAGCCTTTCCAGCCCTGTCTGGCTGTGTTCCTGTGTGACCTGTGCTGGATTCTCTGCTCCTGCTCTGGCAGGGAGTTGGACTGGATGATCTTCGGAGGTCCCTTCCAACCCCTAACATCCTGTGAACCTGTGAGCTCTTTCTTCCTGGTGTCTTGTGCTGCCAGGGCTCTTAGCCTCCAAAGGAAAAAAGGGCAGTGCTCTAAAGAAAGATGTCCCAAACTGCTAAAAATATGTTATTGTGGGGTTTGAAGTCACATTCGTGCTTCCCACAGAGAACTGAATCTGGCTGTCAGTGTGAGGAGCTTTGCTGCCTGTGGATGTATCCACGCAAGCCTTTCCCCAGGGGACAATTAAAACGTGCAGTGCTGAGAATAAGGCAGAGGAGTGTGGGCATCCTAACAAAAATCACAACAAATAGCAGATTGTGTCCAAAAGGTTCTTTTCATTCCTTGCTGCTCTGCAGAGATCTCTGCTGGCTTGTGCCTGTGTCTGTGTTTGTTTTGCATCAGCAGGACGCAGCCCCTTCGTGACTGTGTTTCCCCAAGTAACCTCGCTTGAAATAAGCCACATTGGATCATGCAGAACGTGCTTGCCTGGCAACCAAGGTCCTGCTGAGAGAAGAACCTGAGGCCCAAAGTATATCTGTGTTCGAAAACAAACCCACCCAAAGTCCCCCCAACACCCTTCCCCACCACAAACCCAACCCTTGGCAAGATGTTTGTTTGCTGACACTCTCCTCCTACGCCTTCTCTCTTCCCTTTGCTCTTGCTTGCTTCTCAGTGCAAAGCAAACAGCAAGACTGCTTCAGGAAGCTCTGGATCAGGCTCCTGCTGGTACTGTGCACCCATCAAAAAGATCTGCTTTGCAATGTCCCTGGGGCATTCCAGCCTTCCAGCAAGGAAGTCCTGGGAAACCCTGCCAGGTTAATAGGCAGTGACCTTCAGGCTGAGTGTGAGGAGGAAGTTCTTCCCCATGAGAGTGGTGAAGCCCTGGAATGGGTTGTCCAGGGAGGTGGTTGGGGCCCTGTCCCTGGAGGTGTTTAAGGCCAGGCTGGCTGAGGCTGTGGCCAGGCTGATGTAGTGTGGGGTGTCCCTGCCCATGGCAGGGGGGTTGGAACTGGATGATCCTTGTGGTCCCTTCCAACCCTGACTGATGCTGTGATACTATGATACTATGACCTGACCCATCTATGCTGAGGAGGCCTTCTGGTGGCCAGTGAGAAAGATGAGGACAGAGTTTTGACTCTGGCACAGGCTGCCCAGGGAGGCTGTGGCTGGCTCCTGCATGGGGCTTTTCAAGGCCAGGCTGGATGAGGCCTTGAGCAGCTGTGCAGTTGTGATCTAGATTTGGATAGATGGAGTTTGCTGGCATTTTTACATGTGCATGCAGGAGTTAAATGAGAATGAATTCTGTTAGTGCATTTGGAACACCTCTGTTAGTGAGCACAGGCTGAGGGAGCTGGGGGTGTGCAGTCTGCAGAGGAGAAGGCTCCAGGGGCACCTCAGAGCTGCCTGCCAGCACCTGAAGGCATCCTGCAGGAAGGCTGCAGAGAGACTTTTGCTGAGGGGGTCTGGAGCCAGGCCAAGGGGCAATGGTTTGAAGCTGAGGCAGAGCAGGGTCAGAGTGGAGCTGAGGCAGAAGTTGTTGCTTGTGTGGGTGGTAAGAGTGTGGCCCAGGCTGGCCAGGGAGGCTGTGGCTGCCTCCTTGCTGGGGGTGTTGAGGCCAGGCTGGCTGAGGCCTTGAGCAGCTGAGTGTAGCTGAGAGGTGTCCCTGGGCATGGTGGGGAGCTTGGAGTAGATGAGTTCTCAGCTCCCTTCCAGGCTGGGCCATTGTGTGATGATTTTTGTGCTGTTTGCATTCTGAGGTACAAATGCTGGGGTTTCTGTTGGGTTTCTATTGCCAAAGCAGAATGCCAGTGCCTACCTCAAATGAGGCTGATTAAGGACAGCAAAATCCATTTGCCTGTCTGGCAGCCTCCTTTGTAGGGGAATATTCAGCATGCAGATGGGCTTGGAGAGAGGTTATCTGAGTTCAAGAGAGAATTTCACTGTGGATTCATTGGTTTTATTTGATTGTTGAAGGCCAGCTGGCAGCACTGTGATCATCTTGCCTGATCCCCTGCCTGACACAGGCCAGGGAATTGCACCCAGCCATTCCCACGTCAAGAAATTCACTTTCTGCAGATGTTGTGCTGCTTCTTTGGGCCAGAGTTTGAGCTGACCTCACATCAGCATTGAAATCAGTGCTGTTAATACCCCAGCTGAGTGTGAGATTCAAGAGCAATGCTTCCAAAGCCTCCACTGGAAATCTGTTGGCTTCCTGCAGTTCTTTTTCTTTCCTTTTTTTGGTTTGGTTTGTATTTGGGGGATTGTTTTTTTGCCTTTCTGTGTGCAAGAGCCAGAGCTGTGCAGTTGTTTTAGGTGGTATTTAGCACAAAGTCTAAAGGGAGGATCTGACAACCTGCTCGGTGATGTATTGGCATGTCAAGACAGCATATGGTGAAGGGAGGAAAAGACAAGAGAGAGAGATCCAAGGCAGAGCTGTTTAGAAACGTCCTGAAAATTGGCTGGGTGACTAAAGCAAAGGGTTCTTTGCTACCAAAAGTATAGCAACAGCCAATAGAAATGTGGTCTGGAAAGTGGGTTTCTAGTCTGGCATAGGAATAAGCATTTGTTGCTCGCTCACTTGAATTGTTCCAGCAGGGTTTCTCACTTTCTGTGGGAGAACTGATCAGGCTGGGAAAACAGAAGTCAGAAGATATCCAAAGGGTGGAGGCCATGAGGATGAGGCCAGGCTTTCACAAGTGGTGCCCAGGGACAGCACAAGGGACAAGGGGCACAAAGTGGAGCCCAAGAGATTCCCTCTGAGCACGAGGAGATAATTCTTGGCTGTGAGGGTGCTGGAGGCCTGCCCAGAAGAGAGGTTGTGGAGTCTCCTGGTGTGGAGAGCTTCCAACCCCCCCTGGGCATTGTGCTGCTGGGCAAGCTGCTGTGGGTGCCCTGCTGGAGCAGGGGCTTGGCCTGGGTGGGTGATCTCAAAGGTCTTTTCCAACCTGGTTAATCCTCTCTCCTCTCCTCTCCTCTCCTCTCCTCCTCCTCCCTCCCCTCTCCTCTCCTCTCCCTCCCTCCCTCTCCTCTCCTCTCCTCTCCTCTCCCCCCTCTCCTCTCCTCTCCTCTCCCCTCTCCTCCCTCTCCTCCCTCTCCCTCTCCCTCTCCCTCCCTCTCCTCTCCTCTCCTCTCCCCCTCTCCTCTCCCTCCCCTCCTCCCCCCTCCCCTCCCTCCCTCCCCCCTCCCCTCCCCTCCCACACCTGCCCTGCTCTGATTCTGTAATTTCTGAGTCCCAGGATTCAGATGATGGTGATACTCTGCATCTTCAGATGACTGAAAGGTCTCCCTAGGGTTGTTTTAACAGCCCAAAGAGTGACAATCTGTGTGGTAGGGGTCTGCTTTCCTTTCCCAGTTGAAGTAGGAGTTACAAACTGCCTCCCAACTCCACCATTCCATGATTCTGTGAAGCACTTCCACAAAGCAAACCCATGTTTGATGGGCCCCAGCCAAATCCTGATGGGGTTGTGTCAGGCAGCCAGTACAACTGCCTCCCAAAGCAGTGTGAGCCAGCTCCCTGCTCTTTGCTCACCTAAAATGACATTTGTTCTTCTAAATCATCTTATTTGGCCTGACAGCAGCCAGGCACGTGAGTAAAACACTCTGCAGCATGAGTGATGATGGCAGCACTAGATGGTGTGCTCCTCACTGGGTTTCAGAAGGAATGGGGGGGCAGGGGTGGAAATGTGCAAGTATTGGTAATGTGAATACTCCAGCATTAGCTGCAGGCAGTTATGGTGCATCTGGCTTAGGCACAGGAACTGCAGCCTTGCAGTTATGAGCCCTTGAGACTGGGGGGGGGACAGCTTTCAGCAGGGGGAGTGGGAATGAGCAGCTGTGGGGTGCAAAGTGCTAAGAGGCAGGGAGTAGAGGATGAATATTACAGGGAGAAGGGATGGTACAGATGTTAAGTGCACCTCTGTGAGGAGCAAAGGCTGAGAGCTGTTGAGCCTGCAGAAGAGCAGCCCCAGAGGGGAGCTGAGCAATGCTCAGCAAGAGCTAAAGGAGCTGGGGGCAGGCTCTGCTCAGTGGTGCCCAGGGACAGGACAAGGGGCAGTGGGCACAAAGTGGACCCCAGGAGGTTGCAGGTGAAGAGGAGGAGAAAGTTGTTTGGTGTGAGGGTGCTGGAGGCCTGGAGCAGGCTGCCCAGAGAGGTTGTGGAGTCTCCTGGTGTGGAGAGCTTCCAACCCCCCCTGGGCATTGTGCTGCTGGGTGCCCTGCTGGAGCAGGGAGGTTGGACTGGATGGTCTCCAGAGGTCACTTCCAGCCCCACCATGCTGGGATTCTGGATTCTGTGAGAAGGGGTTTTGGAGGCTCAACCTTCAATGCCTTCCCTTATTTCTCCTCTCAGCAGTCAGAGTTTATACCCAGACGGTAAAAACTGGTGTGGGAGGTGGTAGCATAAGCCAGCCTGTCATGCCACAGCCTCTTCCAGCTTCAGTTGAAGAGGTGTAAACCAAATCCTCTGCTAGTTGTGCATCTTCCCTGAGTGCCCTTCATGTAGACACAGCTGCTAACTGTGGGCTGCCTTGGTTTTCACACTCTTTCAGAGAGCAGCTGCTGAAAGCAGCAGACAGAGAAACAGTTCTCTGTGAAACAGAACCAATCACCAAGCATCTCAGGTCAGACTTGCTCTGGGACACTCTGGGAAGGGCTGGTCTGTCAGTGGGGATCTCCAGAGGCAAGCAGCAATCATTTTCTGACTGTGGCCAGAAATACCTCAGTCTTCCTCATTTGCTTCCTGGACAAAACATATTGGGTTTGCAATCCATTGAATGATTTGTGCAGCCTAGGAGCAGGCTGGGAGCAGGAAGTGCATGGCACAGGGAGAAGGAAGAACATCTTTTGGTGTTAGTCCCCAGTATTTACTGCTCCTGACAGGATGCCTTTTACAAGTGAAGGTTTCAACATGGCTTAGCACACGCAGGCTGCAATTTGTCTGTCATGTCTCTGCAAGCTCATTGGCATTGTCAAGTCCTGTTTAACTCAGTAGGGAGGCAGGGACTTCATCCTTGGCAAGTTCAGGAAGCATTCTGATAGCCTTAAGGTTTCCTGCTAAAATTGCAACCTTCAGTCTCCTCCCCAACTCCTCCTGAATTGCTGATGATACAAAACTGGGGGGGGGGGAGTTGTGGCTGAAACCTATCAAACTGTGCTGGCATCCACCCAGAGCTGGACAGGCTGAGAGCTGGCTGCAGGCAAGCCTCAGGAAGGTCAATAAGGACAAGTGCAGGGCCCTGCACCTGGGGAGGAATAGCAGCAGGCACCAGGACAAGGTAGGGACTGCCCTGCTGGAAAGCAGCTCCATGGAGAAAGACCTTGGAGTGCTGGGGGGCAGCAGGTTCTGCATGGGACAGCAATGTGCCCTGGGGGCCAAGAGAGCCAATGGCATCCTGGGATGCAGCAAGCAAAGTGTGGCCAGCAGGGCTGGGGAGGTTCTGCTCCCCCTCTGCTCTGCCCTGCTCAGACCACAGCTGCAATCCTGTGTCCTGCTCTGGGCTCCCCAGTTCCAGAGAGACAGAGACCTGCTGGGGAGAGTCCAAGGGAGAACCAGGAGGATGCTTAAGGGACTTGAGCATCTGCCCTGTGAAGAGAGACTGAGAGCCCTGGGGCTGTTTGGTGTGGAGAGGAGAAGGCTGAGAGGGATCTGATCAATGTCTATCAAGAGCTGAGGGCTGGGGGTGAGGAAGGAAGGGACAGGGGCAACCTCTTTTCACTTGTGCCCTGGGATAGGACAAGGAGTAATGGATGGAAACTCCAGCACAGGAGGTTCCACCTCAACATGAGGAGGAACTTCCTCACTGTGAGGGTCCCAGAGGCCTGGAGCAGGCTGCCCAGAGAGGTTGTGGAGTCTCCTTCTCTGGAGCCTTTCCAGCCCTGTCTGGCTGTGTTCCTGTGTGACCTGTGCTGGGTTCTATGGTCATGCTCTAGCAGGAGGGTTGGACTGGAAGATCTCCAGAGGTCCCTTCCAACCTCTAAGATCCTGTGAGCTGTGAGAGCCCCTCAGGAGGACTGTGACAGTAGTGTTGTGGCACTCTTCTTCCCTCTTTTCACTTGTATGGAGGAGCAGGGAGCTTCCTTTGCAGCACCATGCCTGCTGGGCTCAGGCCAACAGACACTGACAGAAAATCTCAGTCTCACAGCACTGAGCTGGGGCCAGCAGCAGATCTACATTCACACAGCTGTTGTCCCAGACTTCACATGGGGGCCAACAAACCTTGTGTGCCTGGGGAGCAGTTAGTTTGCCATGCTCAGCTGTTCAGCTAAACAGGTTTGCAGGCTTCATTAATAGGAATGAAAGCTGACAGGTTAAAAGGAATCACAGCTTTAACCAGCCAAGAAAAGACCTTTGAGATCACCAAGCCCAACCTATCACCCAACACCACCCAATCAACTAACCCATGGCACCAAGGGCCTCATCCAGGCTCTTTTTAAACTCCTTTGGGGGATGGTGGCTCCACCACCTCCCCAGGCAGCCCATTCAGGACCAGCATTTAAGAGGTGTGCTCCAAACTACAACATCAACTGCTCAGTGATGATCCCCCCAAATGTAACCTGAGTTATGCAAAGCACTGTGTGTGTGGTCTTTGGGTGAGCGAGTGCTCCCTTGCCATGTCAAACCAGGGTGGTGGGTTTGAGCCCCACATTGGGTGACAATTATCTGTTGTGGTTTAAACTTTTCCTGGAGCCCAAAAGCCCAATAGAACAGATTTAGGTTGCCTCCCCTCTCCCCTTTTCCCAGTAGGGAAAGCAGAATATAGAACTACCCAGGTTGGAAAAGACCTCAGAGATCATCAAGTGCAACCCATCACCCAGCACCATCTAATCAAGTAAACCATGGCACCAAGTGTCTCATCCAAGCCTTTCTTGAACACCTCCAGGGATGGTGACTCCACCACCTCCCTGGGCAGCCAATTACACTTTCTGGGAAGAACTTTCTCCTCACCTCCAGCCTAAACCTCCCCTGGCACAGCTTAAGACTGTGTCCTCTTGTTCTGCTGCTGGCTGCTTGGCAGAAGAGACCAACCCCCACCTGGCTACAGCCTCCCTTCAGGGAGTTGGAGAGAGCAAGAAGGTCTCCCCTGAGCCTCCTCTTCTGCAGGCTAAGCAACCCAGCTCCCTCAGCCTCTCCTCACAGGGCTGTGCTCCAGACCCCTCCCCAGCTTTCTTGCCCTTCTCTGGACACCTTCAAGCATCTCAACATCTTTCCTGACCTGAGGAGCCTAGAACTGGACACAGGACTCCGAGTGTGGCCTCAGCAGTACTGAGCACAGGGCACAATGACTTCCCTGCTCCTGCTGGCCACACTGTTCCTGATGCAGGCCAGGATGCCCTTCACTTTCTTGGCCACCTGGGCACACTGCTGGCTCCTGTTCAGCTGGCTGTTACAGCTTAGGTAGACAGGGCTGGCTCTGGGCTCTGGGGTATGCCAGAGTGTATCACTGTTGGCTTGCAGTCTTGAGTGCTGGTCTCACCTGGAACACAAGAGTTCTCTCCAGTAGTGGTACCTGGTGCTCTGCAGTGTGCCCACTCCTGCTGTGAGGCAGATGTGAGCAGACCCCACATTGCCATGCTGTCAAAGCAGCACTGAAGTGGGAGAAGCAAGGTCCATGTCAATGTAACAGATGCAAGGGGAAGCAGGGATGGCCTGAAACCAGAGTAGGACAGAACCAGATGCAGCAAGTGGGAGATTTTAATGGGGGATTTCCTCCCAGGCTTCAACAGCAAAGCACTGCAAGGCTTGTGGGAGGACTGAAATGGTTGAATCTGTGTTATGTGTTAATAAGAAGGTCAAAGATTCTCAGAATGGTTTTGGTTGGAAGAGACCTTGAAGATCATCGAGCTCCAACTTGCCGTGACATGAGCAGGGACACCTTCCACTAGGTGAGGTCCCTCAAGGCCTCAACCAGCCTGCCCTTGAACACCTCTCTTGACAATCTGTTCCAATGTCTCACTACACTCAGTGTAAAGAATTGATTCCTAATCTTCAGTTGAAATCAGCCCTCCTCCAGCTTCAGTCCATCACCCCTCATCCTATCACTCCCAGACCTTGTCAAGAGTGCCTCCCCAGCTCTCCTGTAGCCCCTTCAGTTACTTCAGTCTCTCTCTGTTCACCTGGCTCAGGTTTCTTTGATCCTCCAGGGGGAAGCAAGGCTCTCTCAGCCCTCCACCCAGGATGGCTGTAACCCAGCACAAGCCTCTGTGCCAGGAAGGCTCTGGAGGGGCTGGAAGGTGTGCAGAGAAGGGCCAGGAGGAGGAGCAGAGGGCTGGAGCTGCTCTGCTCTGGAGACAGCCTGAGAGAGTTGGGGTTGTGCAGGCTGCAGAGGAGAAGGCTCCCAGGAGACCTTCCTGTGGCCTTCCAGGATCTGAAGGAGGCTTCAAGAAAGCTGAGGAGGGACTTGTGAGGGTGTCTGGGAGTGATGGGACTTGGGGGGGTGGAACAAAAGTAGAAGTGGAGAGATTGAGATTGTCTGTGAGGAAGAAGTTGTTGGCCATGAGGGTGGTGAGAGCCTGGCCCAGGTTGCCCAGGGAGGTGGTGGAAGCCTCCTGCCTGGAGATGTTTGCAGCCAGGCTGGCTGTGGCTGTGAGCAACCTGCTGTGGTGTGAGGTGTCCCTGCCCATGGCAGGGGGTTGGGACTGGCTGAGCCTTGAGGTCCCTTCCAGCCCTGACAATTCTGTGATTCTAATTATCTAAATGTGTTCAAACTCCAAACACAATCATTGTTAGGAGTTGGGCTGCTGGAGCTCAATACCCCTGTGAAGGCATCAGCTGAGAAACCCTCCCAGAATAACGAGTGACAGGACTTGAGCAGCCAGAAGGGCTAATTTTGCTGATCATTTTACTTAATTACATTTTGGGGGGGGGAGGCTTTTGACTCTGGGCTACTTGGTTAGATTGGTAGTAAAAACAACCCCCCCCTGTCAGAGCCAACAGCCAAGTCTTTCCCATCTATTTCTACTCATCTCCAAGGAGCCTGCAGTCAAGCTGCCTGCCAAGGTATAATTAATTTATAGTTTGTACCCCAAGGAAAACCAGCTGAATGTTCATTAGCTCCTGTGTTCCAACACTTTGATGCCTTCCTAGCTGGGATTTTCCTTGCTGTTTATTTAAATGCTGAGAATAAACAGAGCTGTGTTCTCTGCCCTTCATTTCATTCTTGAGTGTCATAAATCAAATCCAGCCACTAATCACATTACAGATACTTAATATCATGGTAATTCCTACTAATAAAGGGGCTGACCTTGCTGCTCCTGCTGTGCTTAGGTGGGAGGGGGGATGGGTTTCAGCTGAAATAAGGGCTGGAGCAGCTCTCCTGTGAGCACAGGTTGAGAGAGCTGGGGGTGATCAGCTTGTAGAGGAGAAGGCTCCTGGGGGACCTCAGAGCTGCCTGCCAGCACCTGAAGGCATCCTGCAGGAAGGCTGCAGAGAGACTTTTGCTGAGGGGGTCTGGAGCCAGGCCAAGGGGCAATGGTTTGAAGCTGAAGCAGAGCAGGGTCAGAGTGGAGCTGAGGCAGAAGTTGTTTTGCCCAGGGAGGTGGTGGAGTCACCATCACTGGAGGTGTTCAGGAGGAGACTTGATGGGGTGCTTGGTGCCATGGGTTAGTTGTTTAGGTGGTGTTGGTTGATAGGTTGGACTCGATGATCTTGAAGGTCTCTTCCAACCTGGTCTATTCTATTCTATTCTGAGGGTGGTGAGAGTGTGGCCCAGGCTGGCCAGGGAGGCTGTGGCTGCCTCCTTGCTGGGGGTGTTTGAGGCCAGGCTGGCTGAGGCCTTGAGCAGCTGAGTGTAGCTGAGAGGTGTCCCTGGGCATGGGGGGGAGCTTGCAGCAGATGAGCTCTCAACTCCCTTCTAGCCTCAGCCACTGTGGGATTCTATGAATTCACAGTGGTGAATGTGGCTGTAGCCAAGAGGCTTCCTGCTTTATGCACGGTGGTAGGTTGGAAGGGTAAGGCCAAGAAGCCTCTTCCCTTCCCCCTTGTAAGGTAAAGGGAAAGAAAATTGAAGGGAAAGGGAAAAAAAAACCTCACAAGCTGAATTAGCAAAGCAGTGGAGCTTTATATTTACAAAGCAATGTAGGGTATGCGGGGGAATATTTACAAATTTACAATATTTACAATATATACAAAGATATGCAATAAAGTAACACAGAAATGAGGGTTCCCCCCTCTGCTGAGGGGGGTTTCCCACCTCCGCTCTCCCCTCTCTCCCCCTTTCCCCAGAGTGGGATAGAAAGAGGAAGAAAAGAGAGAAAAAAAAAAAAAAATGTTAGAAGCAGTTTTGTGTTAATTGGAAGGGAGTTAATACAGGCCTTTATCAAGTCTTCAAGGCCGAAGCCTTGGCAGAAAGCCCAGCATAGAGAGAGCCTGCTGCACGAAGAAGAGGCGGAAGCAAGACTGAAGATAAAGTTCCCCGAGTGCCCAGTTCACTCCCAGTTCACTCCCAGTTCAGAAGGTGCTTCCTCCCACTTCACCAATGAAATTAGTTTAGATTATTCTTTCCGTTTACCAACTTCCGTCCACCATATTCCCTTTCTTAAGGGGGCAACGTCAACCGGTCACAATCCACCCCTTCTAAACAATTTCATTGGTCGTTCATACTGTCCATCCAATCCAAACCGATATTTACAGTTCATGAGTAAAGTTCATAGTCCATTCCGGCTATGCTCAGATGTAGATGATTCAAAAGTCCAAGAAAATCAGAAAATGAGAAAAATGGAAAACAGTTAATTTCTTCACCGACGAAGCGAAGAAAAGGGAAACAGGGAAATCTCAGGGTCTCTTAGTTGACTCAGGGCTCTCAGGGATCTCAGGGTTCGTGCACCGTAGATTCCTCGTTGATTCTTCTTTTGGGCGCGATGTAGCTATACAACAGTTTGAAATTAACCTCTTTCAGCTAAAGTTAAATTTCTTTGTGGAATACACTGAATTTCACCATTCTCTTGCATTACCCAATAAGTGTGACCCGGACCTTCAGCTGAAACCACCCCTCGGACAGGTTTAGCCTCTCCTGAGGGTGAAAATACCCAAACAGTTTTACCTAACAGATTCTTTTCTCTAACAACAGGAACTCTATCACCTTCCACTTTCCATAGCAAATCTGAATGTGCAGGTCCAGCTCGGTTCACTGAACCTCTACTATTTACCAGCCAGGTTGCTTGTGCTAAATGTTTTTCCCAGTTTTTCAAAGATCCACCCCCCATGGCTTTAAGAGTGGTCTTCAACAAACCGTTGTAGCGTTCAATCTTCCCTGAAGCTGGTGCATAGTAGGGAATGTGGAATATCCACTCAATACCGTGCTCTTTTGCCCAGTTCTTTACAAGGTTGTTCTTGAAATGAGTTCCGTTGTCTGACTCAATCCTCTCTGGAGTTCCGTGTCTCCACAGGATTTGTCTCTCCAGACCGAGAATGGTGTTGCGTGCAGTTGCATGTGGAACTAGATAAGTTTCCAACCATCCAGTGTTTGCCTCTACCATAGTAAGCACGTATTGCTTACCAGAACGAGAACGTGGTAGAGTGATGTAGTCAATCTACCAAGCTTCACCATACTTGTACTTGGACCATCTGTCACCATACCACAAGGGCTTAAGTCGTTTTGCTTGCTTAATAGCAGCACAAATGTCACAGTCATGGATGACTTGCGTGATAGCAACCATGGAAATGTCTATGGATCTGTCACGAGCCCATTGGTATGTTGCATCTCTGCCTTGATGTCCTGACGAATCGTGAGCCCACCGAGCTAAGAATATCTCACCTCGGTGTTTCCAGTCGAGACCAAGATTAGAGTCCATGTCTACTTGAGAAACTCTTGCAGCTAGATCTGCCTGATGGTTGTGTTGTTGTTCCTCAGTAGCTTTGCTCCTAGGAATGTGAGCATCGATGTGTCTCACCTTCACTGGAATTCTCTCGATTCAATCAGCAATGTCCTGCCACAGGTTGGCTGCCCAAATGGGTTTTCCTTTCCTCTGCCAACCGCTCTTCTTCCAGTTCTTTAGCCAACCCCAGAGAGCATTGGCTACCATCCATGAGTCGGTGTAGAGATAAAGCTTTGGCCATCTCTCACGTTCAGCCACGTCGAGAGCTAGCTGGACAGCTTTTACCTCTGCGAACTGACTGGATTCTCCTTCTCCATCTTTCGCCTCTGCAACTCGGCGTGTTGGACTCCACACTGCAGCCTTCCACCTTCGCTTGTTTCCGACAAGACGACAGGAACCATCTGTGAACAAAGCATATTTCTTTTCATCATCAGAGAGGTCATTGTAAGGAGGAGCTTCCTCAGCACGAGTTACTTTCTCCTCTGGAGGTTTAGCACAGCTGATGCCTTCAGGCCAACTTGAGATTACCTCCACTAGACCAGGTCTTTCAAGATTTCCCATTCGAGCTCTCTGTGTTATCAGAGCCATCCACTTAGACCATGTTGAGTCTGTGGCATGATGTGGTGTGGAACCTTTGCCTTTGAACATCCAATTCAAAACTGGTAATCTGGGAGCTAAGAGAAGTTGTGATTCAGTTCCAATCACTTCAGAAGATGCTTTCACTCCTTCATAGGCAGCTAAAATTTCTTTCTCTGTTGGAGTGTAGTTAGCCTCTGAACCTCTGTAACCTCTACTCCAGAAACCAAGAGGTCGTCCACGTGTCTCACCTGGAGCTTTTTGCCACAAGCACCAGGTTGGGCCATTGTCACTTGCAGTCGTGTACAAAATGTTCTTAATGTCTGGACCATCTCGGACAGGTCCCAGACCCATTGCTTGAATTACCTCTTGCTTTATCTGGTCAAAGGCCGCTTGTTGTTCAGGTCCCCAGTGGAAATGGTTTCTCTTTCGAGTCACATCATACAGAGGTTTCACAATCTGACTGTATCCAGGAATGTGCAGTCTCCAAAATCCCACTATCCCCAAGAAACGTAGGGTCTCTTGCTTGTTTGTGGGATTTGCCATGGTAGAGACTCTGTTTACCACATCCACTGGAATGTGTCGGCGTCCATCCTGCCATCGCACTCCCAGAAACTGAATCTCTGTGGTAGGTCCTTTCACCTTGTCTCGCTTGATGGCAAAACCTGCATTCAGAAGAATGTCAATGATTTTGTTACCTTTCTCGAAGACTTCCTCAGCAGTTTTACCCCAGACGATGATGTCATCGATGAACTGGATGTATTCTGGAGCACTGCCTTTCTCCAGAGCATCGTGGATCACTGCATGACAGATGCTTGAGCTGTGGATCCAGCCCATTGGCAGTCTGTTGAAGGTGTACTGGATTCCTCTCCAGGTGAAAGCAAACTGAGGCCTGCATTCCTCTGCTATGGGAATAGAGAAAATGCATTAGCAATGTCTAGGTAGCATACCATTTGGCCTCTTTGGATTCCAGCTCATACTGTAGCTCCATCATGTCTGGTACTGCTGCACTCATAGGTGGTGTCACTTCATTCAGGGCTCGGTAGTCTACCGTCAGACGCCAGTCTCCATTCTGCTTCCGCACAGGCCACACTGGACTGTTGAAAGGGGAATGAGTTTTGCTGATGACTTTCTGACTCTCCAACTGACGAATCAGATTCTGAATGGGCAACAAAGAGTCACGGTTGGTTCTGTATTGTCTGTGATGCACAGTCTGAGAAGCAACCGGCAATTTAATGTCCTGTACCTTATGTTGTCCCACAACTGCAGATTCATCAGAAAGTTCAGGTCTGGCAGATAGCTTCAATTTTTGCCCATCAATTTCTATTGAAGCTACTCCAAAAGCCCATTTGTAACCTCTAGGGTCCTTGAAACGCCCTTCTCTCAGAAAATCAATTCCCAAAATACAAGGTGCATCAGGTCCAGTCACAACTGTATGCTTCCTCCATTGTTTACCAGTTAAACTTATATTAACCTCTACCTTACTTAACTCTTGAGATCCACCAGTGACTCCCAGAATAGTTATAGACTCTGATCCCTGATAATTTGATGGTATTATGGTGCACTGAGCTCCTGTGTCAACCAAGGCCCTGTACTTCCGAAATTGTGAAGTGCCAGGCCACTGGATGTACACATCCCAATAGATTCTATTATCTCTGTTATCCTCTCTCTCCCCTGGCGGGAGGCAGGGCACCCCTAGTTATGGGGAACATGTGCACATGTGCATTGCACATAGTTTGCAGGGCTATAACTTTGCATGTTATAACTGGAACCACTGTTGGAGCCATAAGAGTTGTTCTGGGGAACTGTGGAAGTAACAGCTACCCTTCTGGTATTGCTACCTCGGGTTCTGCCACTTTGCAATTCCCTCAGCCTCCTGAAAAGATTAGAAGTTGGTTGGCCATCCCAGCGGTTCATGTTCTCACCAAACTGATCACGCAGAGTTATCCAAATAGTTCTACGTGATTGCCTTGGTGGTCTGTTTTGGAACGACCTGTTTTGGAATGTCCTGTTTTGGAATGACCTCCTCGGAGGACGTGTATTCCTCACAGATGAAACTTGTATCCACCTGGAGGAAGAATTGAAATTATCCTTCTGTGCCAATTGGTATATGGAATCTTTTAACTCTCTTATGCAATTCTGAATATCACCAGACATCGTTTTAATGGCCGAAACCAAAGAACCACGTGTCATGCTATCCTCCAATTGTCCCATTTGATCACTGAATTGGCCAACCGTGGGAGAAGCTCCACCATAACTTCTTGACACAATTCTGCTTGCCAGAATGTTTGCATAATTAGAAGGAGCAAGTCTGATGATCTTTTTAGCAAGACCAATACCCACAGGAATGTCATCAGGATTCAGAGTTTCATGTTCACCATAGAGTAGCTCTCTAACAGCAAATTCTCTCAAGCGCTTAATTCCCTCATCTATGGTAGTCCAGGGTTTAGGATTCCATGGAAGATCATCTCGGGAAGGGTATCTCAGGGCAACCGCCATTAAAAGGCGTATCCAGAGATTAACCTTACCAAGAGCTCTGCCTAGATGTCTATCTATTCCATTGTCCCTTGAGAGAGTTCCTAACTGAGCTGCTGACTTGTCTCCAACTGTTAGAGCTGGAGCACCTGTATCATAACACCTACTAAGCCAAGCTAGAACTGGCTCCTTATCCGCCCTGGTGAAATCTTTACGGACATCACGCAATTCCTCCCGTGGAGAAGAACATTCCAAAATATCATCTTCCTCCTCATCTCCCTGAACTTTTTGTCCATATAATCCTGCTGTCATTCTCCTAAGGATCTCTTTAAGCTGAGAACCACCTTTGCCAGCTGCTTTCCTAGCTTCATCTGTGTCCTGCTTTGATCTCACTAGGTTAGCTAGATCTTTAAAACAAACCACCTCTTCCTCCTGAGCAGGATCCCTTAGAGTAGAGGGCCCCTCACCAGGATCAGTCTCCAGCTCCTCTTCTTCTCCATCTTTGGCCTTTGCACCTCTAGTCTTTAAAGGAGCCACCTTAACTGGAGCTGTGTTTGAATTTACAGCCACCTTAATGGAAGCTGACAGGTCCTGAGATAAATCAGCTGCTGGGGCAGTGACTTCTGGTCCCACCGAGGGAGTGGGTGGAAGTGACGTTGCTCCTTTAATGGCCGACGGAGAAGAAGAAGGAGGAGAAGGAGTAGGAGAAGGAGTAGGCGCCAAGTTGATACCAGCTGCCGCCTTTGGCAGCTTCCTGGAACCAGCAAAGTCATTTAGAGCTGCTTTACCAATTGACTTTTTAGCCTTCTTTTTAACTGACAGAGAGTCTCCACCTTCCTCATCACTGGATGACTCTGGGACTGATCCAGAGCCACAGCATTTTCTTTTTGATCTAGTTTTAATAACAAAACAAGCTCTGGACACCTTTCTCTCTCGCCACAAGGAATACAGAGAAAACACATTAGTTATTACCAGCAGCAGAATTATACACATCACATAAATCACCTTTGGTTCCCAGGCATCACCTAAAGTTACTCTCTCCTCAGGCAGAATCTTAAAACCCTTTATCTCAATTGGGAGAGTGGTGGAGGTAACATTCCTGTATCTCACTGGCCATAATAAATTAATACATTTTCCATACCATAATTTAACTCTATACATAACCCACATATAAATTGTCCGCACCAAATATTTATCCAGGTAATCCAAAAGCAAACCCAAACAATATCTGTAAACCAGAGCCCCAAAAATTGAAAAGAATAATCGCTCCACAAACCACAAGACCTTCAGGTTTGCTAATTCAGCTAGAAAACACTAAATCAATCAAGTAATAAATTAAACTAATTATCTGCCCCACGTTGGGCGCCAATAAAAAAAAATGTGGTGGGTGAAAGGGTAAGGCTGAGAAGCCTCTTCCCTTCCCCCTTGTAAGGTAAAAGGGAAAGAAAAATTGAAGGGAGTTGATACCGGACTCCTATCAAGCCTTCAAGGCCGAAGTCTTGGCAGAAAGCCCAGCAGAGGAAGAGATGGTGCACGGAGAAAAGGCGGAAGCAAGACTGCCCGAGAAGTGCTGGAAATGCCCATTTCAGTCTCAGTTCAGATGGTGCTTCCTCCCACTTGACCAATGAAAATTAGTTTAGAGTATTCCTTCCGTTTACCAACTTCCGTCCACCATACTCCCTTTCTTAAGGGGACAGCGTCAACCGGGCACACCTCTCCATCAGGTCCATGTAGGTGAGGCCTCACAGGAGCAGAACAGTGACAGAATCCCCTCTCTCTATCTCTGGGCACACTGCTTTGGATGCAGCCCAGGCTGCCATTGGCAATACAGCTGTGATGCACCTGGAGCCAGCCACTCAGAAGCTCCATACTAAGCCACACACACTATAATTAATCTTATGAAGATTTTGTCCATTCTATTCTTTGGGTTTCTCTTGGCTTTGTTTGTTTGTTTTCTTATCAGTGTAGACCACTTTAACTCTACAACACAGGAATCATAGAATCATTCTGTTTGGAAAAGGCCTCTGACATCATCCAGTCCAACCATTAACCCAGCACTGCCATGTCCGCCACTAAATCACATCCCTCAGCATTGCCTCCACAAAGTTTTGGAACACTTTGGGGGATGGTGACTCTACCACTTCCCTGGCCACCCTCTTCCAATGCTCAACCACTCCTTCAGTGAAGCTTTTCCAAATATCCAACCTAAACTTCCACTGAATACAGAGCACAGAACTAACCAGCTTGGAAAAGACCTCAGAAATCATCCAGTCGAACCTATCCCCCAACAGCATCCAATCAACTCAACCATGGCACCAAGGGCCTCATCCAATCCCCTCTTGAACACCTCCAGGGATGGGGACTCCACCACCTCCCTGGGCAGCACATTCCAATGGCTAACAACTCTCTCAGGGAAGAACTTTCTCCTCACCTCCAGCCTAAACTTCCCCTGGCACAGCTTGAGACTGTGTCCTCTTGTTCTGGTGCTGGGTGCCTGGGAGAAGAGACCAACCTCTACCTGTCTACAACCCCTTCCTGGCTCCAACCTCCCTTCAGTCTCAAGCTGAGCCAGGGGAAGTTTAGGCTGGAGGTGAGGAGAAAGTTCTTCACTGGGAGAGTCATTTGTCATTGGAATGTGCTACCCAGGGAGGTGGTGGAGTCCCCATCCCTGGAGGTGTTCAAGAGGGGATTGGATGTGGCACTTGGAGCCATGGTTTAGCCATGAGGTCTGTGGTGACAGGTTGGACTTGATGATCTTTGAGGTCTCTTCCAAGCTTGGTGATACTGCGAGACTGTGAGACTGTGACTTGAACACTTTCAGGTTCCTCAGGTGATCACCAACCTGATCTTCACTTACCATGGGCAGTTCTTCCTCCCCATCCCTGGCATTGTCTTCCATGACACCAGGAGTGGGGCTAGAGGCCCTTGCAGTGAAGTCTGAGGTAAAGAAATTATTGAGACCCTCAGCCTTTTCCACATCACTTGTGACTTATTTCTTAATTGTATTCTTAACAAGGGTCATTAACCACTGGAGCAGATTAGTGATGGATGTGGCCTGTGCAGCATCAATGAGGATCTTTAAAATAAGATCCTAAAATGCATCATCTGATTTCAGCAGCTCTTACTGGGTTAGATGAAGGGACCATGAAATAAAACCCCAGTGTGTGGCACAGAAGAAATGCTCACAGTGTTTCTGCTTGGCCCCGGAATTTGGGGGTCTGGAAACATTCCACTAGGGGAAAGCTCATTGTTCTACTAATGTGAAAGGGGAGAAGTAAAAATGAGGTTAGAAAATGAACATATTCTCTACAAAAGCTGGAGAGTCATAGAATCACAGAATGGGTTGGGTTGGAAGGGACATCCAAAGGTCACCCAGTCCACCCTCCCCCCTTCACTCAGTAGGGTTTGTTGGGCCTCACCTTTAATATCTCCAGGGATGGGACCTCAACTACCTCCTTGAGCAACCACTTGCAGTGTTCCAGCAGCCTCCTGGTGCAGAACTTGTTCCTCACATCCAATCTCAATCTGCACTCAGAGCTGCACTCAGATCCGTGCCAGAAGAGCATCATGTCTGTCTGCTCCCTTGGAGTTGCTGGGAGCTTAGAATGAGAGCTAATCCTCCACAACAGCCTGGTTAGGAGCAGCAGGGGTATTGCCAAGTTAGCATCCTGCACAAGGAGTGCTGTGGTCAATGGGATGTGTGGTGGGTTGAATTTTTCACCCCCCAATATTAAATTGCCAGAGCAGCTCAGCTGGAAGCAACTGAAGCTGTATTGACAAGCACAACTGCACTCTGCAATGGAGTGCCATGAATGTGCACGAAACAGCCAGGAGTTACAAGAGTTACAGGGATTTACAAGTGATAAACACCACAAGAACCACCTGGCCAAGGACCAGGGGAGCCAATAGCTTCCGTTTCCCCTTCTCTCTACCCTCCTGTACACAAGGGATGAGAGAAAGAGCAGAGGATTGTTTGTTAGTGCTTAGTCAAAGCAAAGAGCCCTGCCAAGGTCAGCAAAGAGCCAGCAGAAGCAGAAGCCAGAGCGAGGAAGCCAAAAAGGGAGCAAGATAGTTTACAGATCTAAATTTATGTCTATAATCTGTCCAATGGGTTATTTAGAACTCATCTTTGTTGTCCTCCTCATGTCCACTGGGGACGTGTCTGCATTCTGCCACTTTCTGTTCAAGAGCTGTGGAAAGATTTCTAGGCACAGCCTGAAACTACCACAGGATGGAGTCCAGTTGGAGGCCTGTGTCTGGTGGAGTCCCTCAGGGGTCAGGACTGGCACCAGAACTGTTCAATATATTCATCAATGACCTGGATGAGGGCACAGAGGGCACTGCCAGCAAGGTTGCTGATGGCACCAAACTGGGTGGAGAGGCTGCCACAGGAGGGCTGTGCTGCCATCCAGCCAGACCTGGACAGGCTGAGAGCTGGGCAGGGAGAAATGGAATTAAATCCAATAAGGACAAGGGGAGAGTCTGGCACCTGGGAAAGAACAGCCTCATGGAGCAGGACAGGCTGGGGAGTGACCTGCTGGAGAGCAGGGAAGGGGAAAAGGACCTGGGTGTCCTGGTGGATGGGAGGTTGAGCATGAGCTAGCAATGCGCTCTGGTGGCCAGGAAGGCCAAGGGCATCCTGGGCTGGATTAGAAGGGTTGTGGTCAGTAGGTTGAGAGAGGTTCTCCTGCCTCTGCTCTGCCCTGCTGAGGCCACATCTCGAATCTTGTGTCCAGTTCTGGGCCCCTCAGGTCAGGAAGGACCTCAGGGAACTGCCTGAGAGAGTCCAGCACAGAGCCACAAGGGTGCTGCAGGCAGTGGAAGATCTTCCTGATGAGGAGAGCCTGAGAGAGCTGAGGGCTCTGGAGCTTGGAGAGGAGGAGCCTGAGGGTGAGCTCCTTGCTGTTACTAAAGCTGTGCAGGGGAGTGCTGGAGCCAGGCTCTGCTGGGGGATGCCAATGGCAGCACAAGGGGCAGTGGTGGAAGCTGAGGCAGAGGAAGTGCCATGGAAACAGGAGGAAGAATTTTTGTCCCTGTGAGGGTGACAGAGGCCTGGAGCAGGCTGCCCAAGGGGGTTGTGGAGGGCTGTGTTCCTGTGTAATCTGGTCTAGGTGATGTTGCTCTAGCAGGGGGATTGTACTGGAGGAGCATTTGAGGTCCCTTCCAGCCTCTGACATTCTGTGACTGTGGGATCCTACTGTGCAGAACACCCAGGCCAGATGTTTCCTACACGTGATGTGAGTCAGAATCCACATAACACACTCCCCAGCCACTGCCCTCATGAAAGCTGTCAAGGTGTGCTTGATTTAGGAGTCACCCAACACCTGGGTTCCTATAAATAGAATAGAATAGACTAGACTAGACTAGACTAGACTAGAATAGAATAGAATAGACCAGGTTGGAAGAGACCTTCAAGATTATCAAGTCCAACCCATCAACCAATCCAGCACCACCTAATCAACTAACCCATGGCACCAAGAACCCCATCAAGTCTCCTCCTGAACACCTCCAGGGATGGGGACTCCACCACCTCCCTGGGCTGCCCATTCCAATGGGCAATCACTCTCTCTGTGTAGAACTTCCTCCTAACCTACAGCCTAAACCTCCCCTGACACAGCCTGAGACTGTGTCCTCTTGTTCTGGGGCTGGCTGCTTGGCAGAAGAGACCAACCCCCACCTGGCTACAACCTCCCTTCAGGGAGTTGGAGAGAGCAAGAAGGTCACCCCTGAGCCTCCTCTTCTCCAGGCTAAGCAACCCCAGCTCCCTCAGCCTCTCCTCACAGGGCTGTGCTCCAGACCCCTCTCCAGCTTTCTTGCCCTTCTCTGGACACCTTCCAGCATCTCAACATCTTTCCTGAACTGTGGAGCCCAGAACTGGACAGAGGACTCAAGGTGTGGCCTCAGCAGTGCTGAGCACAGGGCACAATGACTTCCCTGCTCCTGCTGGCCACACTATTCCTGATGCAGAGTTGAATTGGTCTGGAGCAATCTGCCCAGAGAGGTTGTGGAGTCTCCTTCTCTTGAGACTTTAAAGACATATCTGGATACATTGCTGTGTGACCTGCCCTAGGTGACCCTGTTTGACAGAAAGGTTGTTCTGGATGACCTCTGGAGGCCTTTTCTTACCCCTACCATTCTATGACTCTATGAATTGCTCCTCAGGTGCTTAGCCACAAACCCACACCACTGCGCTCCTATTACGAGGTTCAGTAAGGCCAAGTGCAAGGCGCTGCACAGGGGTTGGAGCAATGATTGGTATCAATACAGGCTGGGTATCAATACAGCCCAGAGGAGGCCTTGGGGGTGTTGAGGGATGAAAAGCCAGCCATGAGCCGCCACTGAGTGCTGCCAGCCCAGCCCCAGGCTGTCCTGGGCTGATGCCCAGCAGTGTGGGCAGCAGGGACAGGGAGGGGATTCTGCCCCTCTGCTGTGCTCTGGTGAAACCTTGTGGTCTTTCAGCACTTCAAGGGGCCTGTAAGAAAGCTGGGGACAGACTTGAGCAGGGCCTGTTGTGACAGGCCAAGGAGTGATGGTTTGAACTGAAAGAAGGAGATTCAGACTGGAGAGAAGGAAGAAATGTTTTACACTGAGGGAGGTGAGAGCCTGTCCCAGGTTGCCCAGAGAGGTGGAAGATGCCCCATGGTAGGAACCATCCCAGGTCAGGTTGTCTGGGGCTGTAGATGGGGATGTCCCTGCTGAACGAAGGGAGGATGGGATAGATGGGCTGGAAAGCTTCCAACCCAAACCACTGCTTGAATCCCTCATGTGTTTCTGTGACCAGTTCAATCTGAGGGCTGTGCAGGACACACTTCAGGAGCATCCTTTAGCCTTTGTAGTGGCAGCCCTAAGGGGAAAGGCTGAAGCTGGGGGTGATGTGTTCTAGTAGATGAAATGCCTTCTCAGGGCTCATACTGTTCATCTCTCAGCAAGTGACAACCCCCAGCTCTGCTCCAGATGGAGAATGTCAGGCTCCTTGTACAGTAATTAATCTAAACCAAACTTCCAGCTAATTTAATGAGTCGTACTTCACAGAACAATGTCAGGAAGGACCAAAACATTGGCCAAGACCTGTGGGGAACCGTAAATCAGGGAAAACTGATGAGCATTAGCAGCACTGCTGCGGTGAAAAGCACCACTGACAACTCCTGCAAGTCAGTCCACAGCAGCTGTCAGCTTCTCTGACCCTGTGATTGAGGGCTTGCTGTGTAGAAACATGAATCACACCATGCTTGCAGCTCCATGGAAGCAGGTGACGTCTGTGAGAGTCATGGACAAGAGGAAATGGCCTCAGGTTGCACCACAGGAATTTAGACTGGATATCAGGAAGAGTTTCGTCACTGACAGGGTTAGCAGGTACTGGAACAGGCTGCCCAGGGCAGTGGTTGGGTCCTCATTCCTGGAGTTAATGAGGAGTTGTGTAGAAATGGTGCTTAGGGCTATGCTTTAGTCAAAGGCAGTGCTGTGTCTGCTCTGCCCTGGTGAGGTCACATCTGGAATGTTGTGTCCAGTTCTGGGCCCCTCAGGTCAGGAAGGACCTCAGGGAACTGCTTGAGAGAGTCCAGCACAGAGCCACAAAGCTGCTGCAGGCAGTGGAAGATCTTCCTCAGGAGGAGAGCCTGAGGGAGCTGAGGGCTCTGGAGCTTGGAGAGGAGGAGCCTGAGGGTGAGCTCCTTGCTGTTGCTAAAGCTGTGTAGGGGGAGTGCCCAGAGGCTGGAGCCAGGCTCTGCTGGGGGATGCCCAATGGCAGCACAAGGGGCAGTGGTGGAAGCTGAGGCAGAGGAAGTGCCATGGAAACAGGAGGAAGAATTTTTTCCCTTTCCAGAGCCCTGGAGCAGGCTGCCCAGGGGGGGTTGTGGAGTCTCCCTCTCTGGAGAGATTCAAACCCCACCTGGCTGCGTTCCTGAGTGACCTGCCCTGGGTGATGGTGCTCTGGTTGGACTGAATAGGACTGGATGAGCTTTGGATGAGCTTCCAGCCCCTAACATTCTATGATTATGTTATTAATAGCAAGAGAAGGGGCAAGGACAAACTCCCCTTCTTAGTGGACATGGAGGGGAATATTGTAGCTAAAGATAAGGAAGAGGAAAAGGTACTTAACATCTTCTTTGCCTCAAATTTTAGTAGGAGGACAGAATGTCTTCCAGACAGCTGGCCTGCAGAGCTGGCAGATGGAGGCAGGGAGCAGTATAGTTTCCCTGTGTTCCAGGAGAGGGTAGTTAGAGATCTCCTCAGCTGCTTGGATGCCCACAAGTCTGTAGGATAGGATGGGATCCATCCTAGGGTGCTGAGAGAGCTGGCAGATGAACTGCCAAGCCACTCTTCATCATTTTCCTCCAGTCCTGGCTCACTGCAGAGGTCCCAGAAGGCTGGAAGCTGCCAAGGAAGTGCCCATCCACAAGCAGGGCAGGTTGGATGAACCAGGGAATTCCAGGCCTGTCAGCCTGACCTCAGTGCCAGGCAAGATCATGGAACAGTCATCCTGAGTGCAATCACACAGCACTGACAGGATGGCCAAGGGATCAGGCCCAGCCAGCATGGAGTTAGGAAGGGCAGCTCCTGCCTGACCAACCTGATCTCCTTCTATGCCCAGGTGACTGTCTGGTGGATGTGGGGCAGGCTGTGGATGTGGTCTGCCTGGACTTCAGCAAGGCTTTTGACACCATCCCCCACAGCAAACTGCTGGCCAAGCTGTCAGCCCCTGGCTTGGACAGCAGCACTCTGAGCTGGGTTAGGAACTGGCTGGAGGCTGAGCCCAGAGAGTGGTGGTGAATGGTGCCACAGCCAGCTGGCAGCCAGGCACCAGTGGTGTGCCCCAGGGATCAGTGCTGGGCCCCAGCCTGTTCAATGCCTGCATTGATGATCTGGATGAGGGCATTGAGTCCATCATCAGTAAATTTCCAGATGACAGCAAGCTGGGGGCAGGAGTTGATCTGCTAGAGGGTTGGAGAGCTCTGCAGAGGTACCTTGCCAGGCTGGACAGATGGGCAAAGTCCAAGAGGATGGCATTCAACAAGTCCAAGTGCCAAGTGCTGTGCTTTGGCCACAGCAACCCCATGGAGAGCTACAGGCTGGGGTCAGAGTGGCTGAGAGCAGCCAGGCAGAGAGGGGACCTGGGGGTGCTGAAGGACAGCAGCTGAACATGAGCCACCAGTGTGCCCAGGTGGCCAAGAAGGCCAATGGCATCCTGGCCTGCATCAGGAAGAGTGTGGCCAGCAGGAGCAGGGAAGTCATTGTGCCCTGTGCTCAGCACTGCTTAGGCCACACCTTGAGTCCTGTGTCCAGTTCTGGGCTCCTCAGGTTAGGAAAGATGTTGAGCTGCTGGAAGGTGTCCAGAGAAGGGCAAGAAAGCTGGGGAGGGGTCTGGAGCACAGCCCTGTGAGGAGAGGCTGAGGGAGCTGGGGCTGCTTAGCCTGGAGAAGAGGAGACTCAGGGGAGACCTTCTTGCTCTCTCCAACTCCCTGAAGGGAGGTTGTAGCCAGGTGGGGGTTGGTCTCTTCTCCCAGGCAGCCAGCACCAGAACAAGAGGACACAGTCTCAAGCTGTGCCAGGGGAGGTTTAGGCTGAATGTTAGGAAGAAATTCTTCCCAGCAAGAGAGATTCACCACTGGGATGTGCTGCCTAGGGAGGTGGTGGAGTCAGTGTCCCTGGAGGGGAAAGGTTTGCAAAGAGGAAATTTAGAAATCATTTCAGAAATGCTCAATCAAATATTTGGAAATGAAAGGCCAATGTGATGAGCTGGAAGCAGCAGTCCTAGCACTGGTAAAAACAGCTGCTGCTTAGTCAAGATCACAGAATCCTGGAACAGGTCAGGTTGGAAGGGAGCTCAGAGCTCATCTACTCCAAGCTCCCCACCATGCCCAGGTACACCTCTCAGCTACACTCAGCTGCTCAAGGCCTCAGCCAGCCTGGCCTCCAACACCCCCAGCAAGGAGGCAGCCACAGCCTCCCTGGCCAGCCTGGGCCACGCTCTCCCCACCCTCACAAGCAACAACTTCTGCCTCAGCTCCACTCTAACCCTGCTCTGCCTCAGTTGCAAACCATTGCCCCTTGGCCTGGCTCCAGACCCCCTCAGCAAAAGTCTCTCTGCAGCCTTCCTGCAGGATGCCTTCAGGTGCTGGCAGGCAGCTCTGAGGTGCCCCTGGAGCCTTCTCCTCTGCAGGCTGAACACCCCCAGCTCCCTCAGCCTGTCCAACACCCATGTTGAGTATCTAAACCTGCTCCTCTTAGTTTCTCCATGTTAGTTGCTTTATTTGGTTAGGAGATGGAGCAAATAAACCAAGCAGCAGGCTCTAAGTTGCAGTCTCCTTAATGGAAACATTTGCTGCACTGCTGGTTAAAACTGCAGCAGAGCAAATCCATGCAGGGTGAAATGATTGGCATGGGCAATAGCTGCCTCTTTGGCAACTGTCACTGCAGTTGCCCTTGGCTTGGTGATAGTTATGTAGGATAACTTCCTCCTTCACAACTGAGTCCACCTGGAAAATGATTCCCTGACAAACCAACTCTAGTGTGGATTTCTTGGTGCAGTTTCCTTGTTAGAATAGTGAAGCATCCTCCCATCAAAGAGGCACCCAAAGTACAGGGTAAAGGCAAACCATACATTAGAGAGAGAGCATGAAATACAGAACAGAACTGTCAGAGAGAATGCAGGCAGTGGAAGACAGACATGAGAGGCAGGGAGGGGAAAGAAATTGTTTGATCAGTTGTTTGCTCTGTGTGATTACTTAGTTCACAGATTGCACTGGGTTGGGAGGGAACCTCCAAGGGCATCTTGTGCAACCCCCTGCAGGCAGCAGGGACACCTCCAACTAGGTCAAGATTCACAGGGACACAGCAAGTCTGATAGAATAGAATAGAATAGAATAGAATAGAATAGAATAGAATAGAATAGAATAGAATAGAATAGAATAGAATAGAATAGAATAGACCAGGTTGGAAGAGAACTTCAAGATCATTGTGTCCAACCTATCATCCAACACCACACAACCAACTAAACCATGCATCCAAGCACCCTCTCAAGTCTCCTCCTGAACACCTCCAGTGATGGTGATCTTGAAAGTCTGCAGGGATGGAGCCTCAACCAGCTCCCTGGGCAGCCTGTTCCAGGGTCTCCCCACCCTCATTGTGCAGAACTTCTCCTGATGTCCAACCTAACTCTGCCCTGCTCCAGTTTAAAACCATTGCTGCTCATCCTATCCCCACAGCCCCTTCTGAACAGTCCCTCCCCAGCCTGCCTGGAGGTCCCCTTCAGATACTGGAAGGCCACAACAAGGTCTCCCTGAAGCCTTCTCTTCTCCAGGCTGAACAGCCTCAACTCTCTCAGCTTGACTCTACTGGGGAGGTTCTCCAGCCCCCTGATCATCTTCATGGCCTCCTCTGGACCTGCTCCATTTAGGTTGAAAGTTTTCTTTCATGTTAAAGCAGTCATATCAATAGCTTAAAATCAAATATTTAAACCCAATGTTTTAAAATCAGCATTTCAAACAAATGAAACAACTGCTTTAGTTATTGAAATCTCTTTATTGGTGTGTAATCAATGGAGGTTCAGCTCTGCTTTGTGTATGGAGTTGCTTGGTGAAGGATCTAGAGCACAAGACATAGGAGGAGCAGCTGAGGGAACTGGGGCTGTTCAGACTGGAGAAAAAGAGGCTGAAGGGAGACCTCATTGTTCTCTGCAACTCCCTCAGAGGAGGCTGGAGCCAGGAAGGGGTTGGTCTCTTCTCCTGAGTAACAACTGATAGGACAAAAGGAAATCATCTCAAGTTGCACCAGGCTGGGGTTAGCTTGAACATCAGGAAAAATTTCTTTGCTGCAGGAGTGCTCAGGGATTGGAGCAGGGAGGTGGTGGAGTCACCACCCCTGGGGGTGAGCAGGAAATGTGTAGCTCTGGCACTCAGGGATATAGTTGAATGGCCCTGGTGGTGTTGGGATAACCCCAGGCAGTGCAACAGGCTGGGGACAGTGTGGCTGAGAGCAGCCAGGCAGAAAGGGACCTGGGGGTAGTGGTGGACAGAAGCTGAACATGAGCCAGCAGTGTGCCCAGGGGGCCAAGAAAGCCAAGGGCATCCTGGCCTGCATCAGGAAGAGTGTGGCCAGCAGGAGCAGGGAAGTCCTTGTGCCCTGTGCTCAGCACTGCTGAGGCCACAGCTTCAGTCCTGTGTCCAGTTCTGGGCCTCTCAGTTTAGGAAAGATGTCGAGATGCTGGAAGGTGTCCAGAGAAGGGCAAGAAAGCTGGGGAGGGGTCTGGGGCACAGCCCTGTGAGGAGAGGCTGAGGGAGCTGGGATTGCTTAGCCTGGAGAAGAGGAGACTCAGGGGAGACCTTCTTGCTCTCTCCAACTCCCTGCAGGGAGGTTGTAGCCAGGTGGGGGTTGGTCTCTTCTCCCAGGCAACCAGCACCAGAACAAGAGGACACAGTCTTGGGCTGTGCCAGGGGAGGTTTAGGCTGAATGTTAGGAAGACGTTCATCATAGAGAGAAAGATTGGCCACTGGGATGTGCTGCCCAGGGAGGTGGAGTCCCCATCCCTGGAGGTGTTCAAGAGGGGATTGGATGTGGCACTTGGTGCCATGGTTTAGTTGATTAGATGGTGTTTGGTTGGACTCAATGATCTCTGAGGTCTTTTCCAACCTTATTGATTCTATGATCCTAGGAGTCTATGATCCTAGGAGTCTATGCTCCTATGAGTCTATGATCCTGTGGGTTGATGCTTGGCCTTCATGGTCTGAGAGGTCTGCTGGTTCTTTTTTGTTGCTTGGTCTTCCTTTTGCTTCCTTGTTGCTTCTAATGTCCCCCAGAGCCCTTAGCAGACCCTGCTGAGTCACCAGGAGGTTAATTGCAGTTAAATCAATATCTAATTAGGGTCCTTAAGGGATTACCTTGCACTTTAGAAGTTGAAGGCATCTCAGCAATTAAGTTTTGTGCCCTGATACCCAACAGTTTTCCTTTTGTTTCCGCCTGACTAACGTTTGCATGTGGTGGATCATTTCTAGGCCACACTACCACATCGATTGCTGCAGCTGCTTGCTCTGCTGCTGTGTTTTTAAGGAAGGAAATAATTACATTTTGGGGTGTTATTTTTTTACCCAGGGAGTGGGACTTACTTAAACTGAAAGGGTCTGAAGCATGACATTATTGAGTGACAAGGCAATGCAACAGTGGCTTTTCCTCTGCCTTGTCCCCTGAAATTGCTTTGGGTAAAAGAAAAAGGAAAAACCAAAACGCTGCTATGAGAGGCAATATTTGTGAAGTGCAGAAATCCCTACCCACAGAGTCACAGAATGGTCAGGCTTGGAAGGGACCTCAAGGCTCAGCCAGTCCCAGCCCCCCTGCCATAGGTTGGGACACCTCACACTGCAGCAGGTTGCTCACAGCCACAGCCAGCCTGGCTGCAAACATCTCCAGGCAGGAGGCTTCCATCACCTTCGAGGCAATCCCAGGCACAAATACAGGCTGGGCAGGGACTGGCTGGAAAGCAGCCCTGAGGAGAGAGCCTTGGGGGTGCTGGGGGAGGAGAAGCTCAGCAGGAGCTCTCAGTGTGCACTTGCAGCCCACAAAGCCAACCAGATCCTGGGCTGCATCAGAAGTGTGGCCAGCAGGGCAAGGGAGGTGATTCTCCCCCTCTGCTCAGCTCTGGGGAGACCCCACCTGGAGTACTGCCTCCAGTTCTGGAGCCCCTATTGCAAGAGGGATGTGGAGGTGCTGGAAGGTGTCCAGAGAAGGGCCAGGAGGATGAGCAGAGGGCTGGAGCACCTCTCCTGTGAGGACAGACTGAAGGAGTTGGGGCTGTTCAGGCTGGAGAAGAGAAGGCTCCCAGGTGACCTCATTGTGGCCTTCCAGGATCTGAAGGGGGCTGCAAGAAGGCTGGGGAGGGACTGCTCAGGATCTCAGGGAATGATAAGACTAGGGGGAATGGAATGAAGCTGGAGGTGGGGAGGAAGTTCTTCCCCATGAGAGTGGTGAAGCCCTGGAATGGGTTGTCCAGGGAGGTGGTTGGGGCCCTGTCCCTGGAGGTGTTTAAGGCCAGGCTGGCTGAGGCTGTGGCCAGGCTGATCTAGTGTGGGGTGTCCCTGCCCATGGCAGGGAGGTTGGAACTAGATGATCCTTGTGGTCCCTTCCAACCCTGACTGATACTATGATACTATGATACCTCCCTAGACAACCTGTGCCAGGCTCTCACCACCCTCATGGCCAACAACTTCTTCCTAATGTCTAATCTAAATCTCTCCACTTCTAGCTTTGCTCCATCCCTCCCAGTCCTATCACTCCCTGACACCTTCAAAAGTCCCTCCCCAGCTTGCTTGGAGCCCCCTGCAGATCCTGGAAGGCCACAGGAAGGTCTCCTGGGAGCCTTCTCCTCTCCAGCCTGCACAACCCCAACTCTCTCAGGCTGTCTCCAGAGCAGAGCAGCTCCAGCCCTCTGCTCCTCCTCGTGGCTCTTCTCTGGACACCTTCCAGCCCCTCCAGAGCCTTCCTGGCACAGAGGCTCCAGAACTGGCCCCAGAGCTGCAGCTGTGGTCTCAGCAGAGTGGAGCAGAGGGGCAGAATCCCCTCCCTGGCCCTGCTGGCCACACTTCTCTTGCTGCAGCCCCAGATACAATTGGCTTTCCCAGGCAAGCAGAGTATTTTAGGGCCTTTCTGTTGTGCTGGGGCCAGTTAAATCCACTGCAAGCTCCTGCATGAGGCACAATTTCATACAAAATACTCAATGCAACTTCCCTATTGAATCTTAAAGTCATTTAAAGAGTTAATGTTTGAACTTTAGGAAGAAGGTTTGGGTAGTAGGAAGTTCTTTACTATGAGGGTAGTGGAACACTGGAACAGGCTTCCCAGGAAAGTGGTGGTGGCCCCATCTATAGAGACATTCAAGTCAGGCTTGATGGTGCTCTGAGCAACCTGATCGAGTTGGGGATGTCCTTGCTGACTGCAGGGCAGTTGGACTGGATGACCTTTAGGTCCCTTCCAACTCAAAGCATGCTATGATTCTGTGTTCTTGTTTGCAAGAAGGACTTGGATTGTGAATGTGAGCAAATTCAGTACCCTCCACCCAATATCTGAGAAATTAATGACAGCAGGAATACATAGCACAGCAGAGAATCCTAGAATGCATTGGGCTGGAAGGGGCCTTTAAAGGTCATTTCATCCTGCAGTCAGCAGAGACACCTTCTATTGGATCAGGTTGCTCAGAGCACCATCAAGCCTGACCTTGAAAGTCTCCAGGGATGGGGCCACCACCACCTCCCTGGGAAGCCTGTTCTAGAGTTCACAGGATGACAGCTCACAGGATGTCAGGGGTTGGAAGGCACCTCAGGACATCACCAAGTCCAAGTCCCCTGCCAGAGCAGGAGCAGAGAATCCAGCACAGGAGGCACAGGGACACATCCAGACAGGGCTGGGAAGGCTCCACAGAAGGAGACTCCACAACCTCTCTGGGCAGCCTCTTTCAGGGCTCTGTTAGCCTCACAGTGAAGAAGTTCCTCCTCATGTTGAGGTGGAACCTCCTGTGCTGCAGTTTCAATCCATTGCTCTTGTCCCCTCCTGTCCTACTCCATTGCCTGTCCCCTCCCTCCTGACCCCCAGCCCTCAGCTATTGATAGACATTGATCAGATCCCCTCTAAGTCTTCTCTTTTCCAGGCTAACCACCCCCAGGGCTCTCATCATCTTCTTCCCAGGCAGTGCTGCAGTCCCTTCAGCATCCTTGGAGCCCTGCTCCAGGCCTCTGGGACCCTCACAGTGAGGAAGTTCCTCCTCATGTTGAGGTGGAACCTCCTGTGTTGCAGTTTCCATCCACTGCCCCTTGTCCTGTCACAGGGTGCACCCTCATGGTAAAGACTTCCTTCCTAATGTCCTCCTCTTCATAGTATCACAGTATCATAGAATCATAGTACTAGTCAGTGTTGGAAGGGACCACAAGGATCATCCAGTTCCAACCCCCCTGCCATGGGCAGGGACACCCCACACTACATCAGCCTGGCCACAGCCTCAGCCAGCCTGGCCTTAAACACCTCCAGGGACAGGGCCCCAACCACCTCCCTGGACAACCCATCCCAGGGCTTCACCACTCTCATGGGGAAGAACTTCCTCCTCACCTCCAGCCTGAATCTCCCCACCTCCAGCTTCATTCCATTCCCCCTAGTCCTATCCCTCCCTGAGATCCTGAGCAGTCCCTCCCCAGCCTTCTTGTAGGCCCCCTCCAGATACTCCATTCTGATTGCAACTGAGGGAAATACTAAATGTGAAGAACAGAACAAAATGAGAGCTGGGGGAGCATTGACTGAATTTCTTCTCTCCCCCTTTGTGAAGTGACTGTAGTGCTTCACCATCCCAGCCACAGCCTCTGAGACCCCTAAGGGAAGATGATGCCCTGTACAGCAGTAGCTGTGAATTGTGACTCTTGCAGGGGACATGGGAGTGGTGGTGGCTGTTTGGTGGTGACATTTTCTAATGCATGAACAAGTGAGCAACCATTTGGGGAGGAACAGAGCAGTTGCTACATGCCTGCTAGTCTCCTTCCTTTATGGGAGTGATTTGTTTATGTGTGTGCATGAATGCAAATCCTTGACACTGAGAACACCCTGGAAGCAAAGCAGTTGCCAGTAAATAACAGCAGCCCTGCAGCTGCCAAAGAAACTTCTGCTGGAGAAACACAGACTTCCAGTGCATGAAGTTCACAGCTCACAGGTCATGAGGGTTTGGAAGGGACCTGTGGAGATCTGCCAGTCCAAGCCCCCTGCCAGAGCAGGAGCAGAGAATCCAGCACAGGTCACACAGGAACACATCCAGACAGGGCTGCAAAGGCTCCAGAGAAGGAGACTCCACAACCTCTCTGGGCAGCCTGCTCCAGGCCTCTGGGACCTTCACAGTGCAGAAGTTCCTCCTCATGTTGAGGTGGAACCTCCTGTGCTGCAATTTCCATCCATTGCCTCTTGTCCTATCCCAGGGCACAACTGATCAGAGCCTGTCCCTGTCCCCTCCCTCTTGACCCCCAGCCCTCAGTTCCTGCTTTGGAGTTTGGGGTTTAAGAGTCTTCAGCTTTTGACATTAAAAAGGGAACTAAAGAGGTGAGCACTGATGGGATCACACTTGCTTTACCAAAGCATCTCAAATGGTTTACCAGCAGGCTGGGGAGAGCTTGGAGCAGCCTTCCAGTACCTGGAGGGGCTACATGGAAGCCAGGAAGGGACTTTTGTCAAGGGCCTGCAGTGATAGGAGAGGGAAGCTCAGATTGAAGCTTGAGCAGGGCAGATTGAGACTGGAGATGAAGAAGATATTCTTGACAGTGAGGATGGGGAGACTCTGGCACAGGTTGCCCAGGGAGGCTGTGGCTGCCTCCTGCCTGGGGGTGTTCAAGGCCAGGCTGGATGAGACCTTGAGTGACCTGGGCTGGTGGGAGGTGTCCCTGCCCATGGCAGGGGGCTGGAACTGGATGAGCTTGAAGGTCCCTTCCAACCCAGACTGCAGCGAACAGAATGTCCTCTCTTCACACAGCCATTATCAAACTCTCTGTGCTGTGGGGTGGGTAAGAGGGAAGAAACTGTTATTATCTGTTTTAGTACTACTAAACCAGCCTGGAGAATCAAATCATTTAACATCAATAGGTTCTGGATGGCTCAGGGAGTGAAATGAAGCTTGGGTAGGGATGCCAACAGTCTGATGATGTCAGGAAAACCTAGCAGCTTCTACCCTGCCATGAATGGCAAATATCTATCCACATCCACAGACTGAGTTGGTTTAAGCAGAGCAGACTTGAGCCTCCTGCTAATCCAGAAGTTGAAGGTGTTCAGCCATCAGCTCAAGGAAGCATTCAGGCATGCAGAGAAATCCTGGGAATGTCTCCATTAAAGTAAACTCCTGTGGAAATACCTTCCTGCAGCAGAGGCAAAGGCTCTGTCCCTGGGGGGGTTGTGAGATATTTGTTTGCTTATAGCCCAATTATTGTTCAAACTGGAGTGAAAGTCTGGGCTCAGGAACTCCAAGGCTCATGACTTGGGAGTCAACCTTAGGAGGTTTTTGGAATCAAAACAATTCTATGGTTCTATGACTTTCACCCTTGGCAAACCAGTGCTAAGCTCCAGTCCTGACTTAGTCCCTAAATACTGTCATTAAAATGAAATAATCATATGCAACTAACAGCAAAGAGAAGAGGTTCTGCCTGCTGACTCTGCCCTGCTCAGACCTCACTGCCTCCAGTTCTGCTGTCCCCAGCAGAAGGAGGACACAAAGCTGCTGGAGTGAGATGCTCCAAGGGCTGGAGCAGCTCTGCTGGGAGCACAGGCTGAGGGAGCTGGGGGTGTGCAGCCTGCAGAGGAGAAGGCTCCAGGGGCACCTCAGAGCTGCCTGCCAGCACCTGAAGGCATCCTGCAGGAAGGCTGCAGAGAGACTTTGGCTGAGGGGGTCTGGAGCCAGGCCAAGGGGCAATGGTTGGAAGCTGAGGCAGAGCAGGGTTAGAGTGGAGCTGAGGCAGTAAGTTGTTGCTTGTGAGGGTGGGGAGAGTGTGGCCCAGGCTGGCCAGGGAGGCTGTGGCTGCCTCCTTGCTGGGGGTGTTTGAGGCCAGGCTGGCTGAGGCTTTGAGCAGCTGAGTGTAGCTGAGAGGTGTCCCTGGGCATGGTGGGGAGCTTGGAGTAGATGAGCTCTGAGCTACCTTCCAACCTGAGTCATTCTGGGATTCTATGAATTATCTCATGGGACCCTGTCTCAGCACCATACCAGCTATGCTCTCCTGCACTCTGAGTGTGTTCTGCTGTGGGAGATGTATAACACCCAGGCAGAGATGCTGCTCTGCAGGCCTGTGTTGTGATAGTTTGGGAGAATTTTCTATAAGTAAACCTAGTGTGGCAATGGCACAGTATGGAGGATGAGGACATGAGACATCTTTTCCCCCTTGACAGTGCCTGGATGTGGTGTTACCGGGTAGAAGACTGTTTTAGGGTAGGCAGCCTAGGATGTGTTTCTTGTTATTCCAGGGCTATCAACCTGGAGTTGTGCTTTCCACAACTTGGAAACTCCCCTGACACGGAGAGCTATCAGCTGTAACACAGGGCTGTGAACTGCTTTTGGTCATACTCACCTGATTTATCATAGTATCAGTCAGGGTTGGAAGGGACCACAAGGATCATCCAGTTCCAACCCCCCTGCCATGGGCAGGGACACCCCACACTACATCAGCCTGGCCACAGCCTCAGCCAGCCTGGCCTTAAACACCTCCAGGGACAGGGCCCCAACCACCTCCCTGGACAACCCATCCCAGGGTCTCACCACTCTCATGGGGAAGAACTTCCTCCTCACTCCAGCCTGAATCTCCCCACCTCCAGCTTCATTCCATTCCCCCTAGTCCTATCACTACCTGAGATCCTGAGCAGTCCCTCCCCAGCCTTCTTGCAGCCCCCTTCAGATCCTGGAAGGCCACAATGAGGTCACCTGGGAGCCTTCTCTTCTCCAGACTCAACAGCCCCAACTCCTTCAGTCTGTCCTCACAGGAGAGGTGCTCCAGCCCTCTGCTCATCCTCCTGGCCCTGCTCTGGACACCTTCCAGTACCTCCAGATCCCTCTTGCAATAGGGGCTCCAGAACTGGAGGCAGTACTCCAGGTGGGGTCTCCCCAGAGCTGAGCAGAGGGGGAGAATCACCTCCCTTGCCCTGCTGGCCACACTTCTCCTGATGCAGCCCAGGAGCTGATTGGCTTTCTGGGCTGCAAGTGCACACTGAGAGCTCCTGCTGAGCTTCTCCTCCCCCAGCACCCCCAAGGCTCTCTCCTCAGGGCTGCTTTCCAGCCAGTCCCTGCCCAGCCTGCATTTGTGCCTGGGATTGCCTCCACCCAGCTGCAGGACCCTGCCCTTGGTCTTGTTGAACCTCCTGAGGTTGGCTTGTGCCCACCTCTCCAGCCTCTCCAGGTCCCTCTGGATGGATCCCTTCCCTCCAGCTGTCTGCTGCACCACACAGCTTGGTGTCATCAGCAAACCTGCTGAGGGTGCACTCAGTGCCACTGTCCCTGGCACTGGGAATATAAAAGCAAAGTAACAAAAACACCGCAAAACACCCCCAACCCCCCAGCAGGCAGTGGCTGAATGTTTCTGGCTCCCTGTTTATCATCCCAATATATTTTATCACTATAGAAATTGATAGAGTTGTCCTGGTTTAGGGTTGCTTGTTTGCTTGGGCCCTTTGGTTGTTTCTTTTTGTTTTGTATTTGTTTGGTTGGTTTGTTGTTGTGGGGTGGGTAGGTTTTGTTTGTTTGGTTGTTTTTTCCCCCCTAAATATTTGACAACACTTTTCTGAGTTGCTTATAAACTCCCACTTGCCTCAGAGGTCACAACATCACAGCATCACAGGATGTTAGGGCTTGGAAGGGACCCAAAGAGATCTTCCAGTCCAAGCCCCCTGCCAGAGCAGGAGCAGAGAATCCAGCACAGGTCACACAGAACACATCCAGACAGGGCTGGGAAGGCTCCAGAGAAGGAGACTCCACAACCTCTCTGGGCAGCCTGCTCCAGGCCTCTGGGACCCTCACAGTGCAGAAGTTCCTCCTCATGGTGAGCTGGAACCTCCTGTGCTGCAGTTTCCATCCATTGCTCCTTGTCCTATCCCAGGGCACAACTGAGCAGAGCCTGTTCCTGTCCCCTCCCTCCTGACCCCCAGCCCTCAGCTATTTATAAACATTTATTAAATCCCCTCTCAGCCTTCTCCTCTGCAGACTGAACAGCCCCAGGGCTCTCAGCCTCTCCTCCCCAGGCAGTGCTCAGTCCCCTAATCATCCTTGTAGCCCTCTGCTGGACCCTCTCCCGCAGATCCCTGTCCCTCCTGAAATGAGGAGCCCGGAACTTTGGGCTGAGCTGACATTTCAGACGCAGCCAGGAGCCTTATCGTGCCTCTTTCTCCATCTTTCGAAGCAAACCGAGCTTATTCTTCGAAACAGCAGCCCAATAATTGTGGCTGCTTAGGGCATTGATTTAGCACTGCCATGGGAGGAGGCTTCGCCTTTGCAGTCTTTTCTGCATATGAATAGTCAGGGGTTCAATGCACTCTAATGATTAGGAGCCACTCGAAGCCTTTGATTGAGCGAAAGGCTGTGTGGAGCTGCAGCTTTCAGCTCCCTTTGACTCACAAGTGGCTGGGGCGTTGGGAATGGCAAGTAGGAGTGCAGCTAAAACGGGAAGAGAAGTAAACAGACGAAGCATAGAAGGGTGCTGGGGCTGGTCCTGCTCTCACAACTCTCTGCACACAGCAGCCACATTTGGAGCAGTGGGGGGGGGGGAGCGTTGGGGTTTCCAGCGAGCTGCTGCCTCTGGCATGTGTGGCAAAAGCACAGATACAGAATTAACCACGCTGGGAAAGACCTTCAAGATCACCCAACACCATCTGTGCTGGTGTGAGGCCAGGCAGATCCTCTCCTGCCCCTGAGAGGGGCAAAAGGATACCACTGACACAAATGGATTGTGAAGTGATGGAGAGTTCAAATGGAAGGCAGTTAAGTGTTGTACAGAAGCTACAAAGCACAGTGACAAAAGAATCCCAAAGCCTACAGAGTCCCCTGCAGCACCCCCAAAGGCCTCCCAACACTTCCCTTCTCCCCACCTGAGGGGATACCCAAACCCCCAGGGCTCTTTCTTCCCCCCCCACTGCTAGGCTGGTCTCAGGCTGGCCAGGTCTGAGACTGCTTGCCCCTTCTCCTCCTGGCATTAGGCCCAGCCAGGCCAAGAGCCTTGAGATCCTCCCCCAGCATTACCTGATAGGGAGCATCTCCCACGGGAGCAGAGAGGGGAGGAAGAGGCAGAGAAAGACTTTGCAGATGTCTTTATAGGGGGCAGGATATTATGGGCATGGAATAGGCTGTTGCCTGTGCACAGCTCCTGGGCTGGACACTCAGGACACAGGAGGTGCAACTCATGTGGCAGGAACAGGAGGCACCCAGCCTGAGCTGCCACACCATCTAATCAAATAAACCGTGGTACCAAGGGTCTCATCCAGGCTCTTCCTAAACACCTCCAGGGATGGTGACTCTACCACCTCCCTGGGCAGCACATCCCAGTGGCCAATATCTCTGGGAAGAACTTTCTCCTCCCCTCCAACCTAAACCTCCCCTGGCACAGCTTGAGACTGTGTCCTCTTGTTCTGGGGCTGGCTGCCTGGCAGAAGAGACCAACCCCCACCTGGCTACAACCTCCCTTCAGGGAGTTGCAGAGAGCAAGAAGGCCTTCCCTGAGCCTCCTCTTCTCCAGGCTAAGCAACCCCAGCTCCCTCAGCCTCTCCTCACAGGGCTGTGCTCCAGACCCCTCCCCAGCTTTCTTGCCCTTCTCTGGACACCTTCCAGCAGCTCAACATCTTTCCTAACCTGAGGGGCCCAGAACTGGACAGAGGACTCAAGGTGTGGCCTCAGCAGTGCTGAGCACAGGGCACAACGACCTCCCTGCTCCTGCTGGCCACACTCTTCCTGATGCAGGCCAGGATGCCATTGGCCTTCTTGGCCACCTGGGCACACTGCAGGCTCATGTTTAGGCAGCTGTCAATCAGCACCCCCAGGTCCCTTTCTGCCTGGCTGCTCTCAGCCACTCTGACCCCAACCTGTAGCACTGCCTGGGGTTGCTGTGGCCAATGTGCAGAACCTGACACTTGGATGTGTTAAATCTCCTGCCCTTGGACTCTGCCCTTCTGTCCAGCCTGTCCAGGTCCCTCTGCAGAGCCTCTCTGCCCTCCAGCAGATCAACTCCTGCCAGCTTGGTGTTGTCAGCAAATTTACTGCTGAGGGACTCAATGCCCTCCTCCATATCATCAGTGAAGATATTGAACAGGCTGGGGCCCAGCACTGCTCCCTGGGGCACACCACTGGTGCCTGGCTGCCAGCTGGCTGTGGCACCATTCACCACCACTCTCTGGGCTCAACTTCCAGCCAGTTCCTAACCCAATGCAGTGGTCTCTAGGCCCCCAGTCAGGGCAAGTAGTTCCAAGCTACCCAGGTGTGGTTAAAGAAGCTTAGAGGAGTCAGAATCACAACCCCTCCTGGTGACAGAGCTCCTGGAAGTTACTGGGCAGAGACAAAGCTTCTCTGTGGTCTCTGGGTCAGTGGATCTGAGTTGCCTTGGTGCTGAGTTTGGTGGCTGTTATTCTTTACTATGGAAGATGTTTAAACTCCTTTTGACTGGGACAAAATAAAGAGTAAGTAAAATCCATTCTTTCCAAACTGATCTCCTTCCTGAATGTATTTTCCTCTGAATACTTCTGAGGTGTAACCTCTTGTCTTGATGTTGAGATGAAAGTAAATATGCAAGGTTTGAAACTGCCCCACAGGCTGGAGGATCTGGTTCTGAACCAGCTTTGTAAGGAACATCTGCAAAATAGGAGAGAGCAGCATGGAGATTGCACTGCCTGCCTGGAGGATGAAGCCCAGCTGTTGCTCCACGCTTCAGAGCCATGAAAAATGTCAGCAGTAAAAGGCACTGACAGGGACGTCTCAGGTGGCACAGTAAACTCACCTGGAACTTCTTTCTATGCTTAGCAAACAGATTGATGGGAAAATAATGGCTGAAATTAATGACAGTGGCATTGAGGCACCCTCAGCAAGTTCACCAACCACATGGAGCTGTGTGGTGCAGCTGACAGCTGGAGAGAAGGATCCATCCACAGGGACCTGGACAGGCTGCAGAGCTGAGCCTAATCCAGCCTCAGGAGGTTCAGCAAGAGCAAATGCAAGACCTGCAGCTGGGTCAGGGCAGCCTGGGTACCAGTATAAGCTGGGCAGGGACTGGCTTGAGAGCAGCCCTGGAGGAAAGGCCTTGGGGGTGCTTGGAGAGAAGAAGCTCAGCAGGAGCCAGCAGTCAGCACTTGCAGCCCAGAGAACCAAGCAGAGCCTGGGCTGCAGCAAGAGAAGTGTGGCCAGCAGGGCCAGGGAGGGGATTCTGCCCCTCTGCTCCACTCTGCTGAGACCACAGCTGCAGCTCTGGGGCCAGTTCTGGAGCCTCTGTGCCAGGAAGGCTCTGGAGGGGCTGGAAGGTGTGCAGAGAAGGGCCACGAGGAGGAGCAGAGGGCTGGAGCTGCTCTGCTCTGGAGACAGCCTGAGAGAGTTGGGGTTGTGCAGGCTGGAGAGGAGAAGGCTCCCAGGAGACCTTCTGGTGGCCTTCCAGGATCTGCAGGGGGCTCCAAGCAAGCTGGGGAGGGACTTTTGAGAGTGTCAGGGAGTGATAGGACTGCGGGGAATGGAGCAAAACTAAAGGAGGGGAGATTCAGCTTGGATGTAAGGAAGAAGTTGTTGTCCATGAGGGTGGTGAGAGCCTGGCACAAGTTGCCCAGGGAGGTGGTGGAAGCCTCCTGCCTGGAGGTGTTTGCAGCCAGGCTGGAGGTGGTTGTGAGCAACCTGAGTGAGGTGTCCCTGCCCATGGCAGGGGCTTGGAACTGGCTGATCCTTGAGGTCCCTTCCAACCCTGGCAATTCTCTGATGAGGCCAAATTCCAGATGGAATTCCATCCTATTTCCTGCACAAGTTCCTCCCCTTGCAGCATTAGGGCTGTGCAAGCCAGGTGTAAAGTGCATCTCCCTGGACTTTGTGGTGTTTTATGTCTTGTTGGTACAGATGTAAAAGCAGCCCAGCAAGAGAACCTTTTCTCTCTCCCTCTTGTTTCCTGGTGCGTGGTTTTATGTGGTACCTTTCATGCTAAACCCAAGGCTCAGAGGAGGCTGAACAGGACAATAAAACCCTGATGTGCTCTACTAAATCTCATTCCCTAAACCAGAATCATTTAAATGCCTTCAAAGTTTTATTCACGGGGTCCCTGGGGGAGCAGAGTGCTGGATTCACAGCAGCTTGAGTTTTGCCAAATTCCTGCATTTCAATCAGGCTTCATCTAATAACTGTCAGCTGACCTGCTGAAAGCCTTTACCTCTCCTCTAGTCGAGTTAAATCATCTTGGCTGCTACACAGGAAGCTAAAATATACCTGCTGGCCATCTGCTACACTAAATCCATTTGTTTTGGAGAACTTTGTTTTAATCCAATTACCAGGGCCATAAAAAGAACAGTTGGGGAGGGGACTGTTCTCAACAACCCTGCTTTGTGAGGGCTGAGATGAAGAACTGCCTCTCACTTGGCTTTCAGGGGAGAGGGCTGCTGGGGTTTCATGTTCCTCTTTGGAATAGAGGCTGAATAGTGGCTTTGGACTTAAAGGGAACTGATCACACAGAAATCATTTAAAAGGAACAGAACAAAGTCCCTGGAATCTGGCCTGGATTAGAAGGGCTGTGGTCAGTAGGTAGAGAGAGGTTTTCCTGCCTTTTTACTCTGTCCTGGTGAGGTCACATCTGGAATGTTGTGTCCAGTTCTGGGCCCCTCAGGTCAGGAAGGACCTCAGGGAACTGCTTGAGAGAGTCCAGCACAGAGCCACAAAGCTGCTGCAGGCAGTGGAAGATCTTCCTCAGGAGGAGAGCCTGAGGGAGCTGAGGGCTCTGGAGCTTGGAGAGGAGGAGCCTGAGGGTGAGCTCCTTGCTGTTGCTAAAGCTGTGCAGGGGGAGTGCCCAGAGGCTGGAGCCAGGCTCTGCTGGGGGCTGCCCAATGCCAGCACAAGGGGCAGTGGTGGAAGCTGAGGCAGAGGAAGTGCCATGGAAACAGGAGGAAGAATTTTTTTCCCTGTGAAAGTGCTGGGTGCCTGGAGCAGGCTGTCCAGGGGGCGTGTGGTGTCTCCCTCTCTGGAGATATTCGAACCCCACCTGGCTGTGTTCCTGTGCCCTACCCTGGCAGGGGGGTTGGACTGCATGATGCCATTGGGATGTGCAGCCCAGGGAGGTGGTGGAGTCCCCATCCCTGGAGGTGTTCAAGAGGGGATTGGATGTGGCAGTTGGTGCCATGGTTTAGTCATGAGGTCTGTGGTGACAGGTTGGACATGATGATCTCTGAAGTCTCTTCCATCCTTGGTGATTCTGTGATCTGCTCTGCTGCACAAGCAGGTGACAAGCCTTTATTTCAGGTTCTTACACTTGATATGCTGTAGGGAACTGTGGATTGAGAGGAGGGCTGGAGTAAGGAAAAGAGAGTAAGGAAAAGATTTCCCTAAAAGCTTTAATTAGAGTCTCAAAGCAGGAGACTGAAACAGGCTTTAAAAGAAGAGATATTTTAAAGAATGCTATTGTGACCCTGCAAACTGCTGCTGGGGTAGGACACAAGGCAAAATCAGAAGAGAAATTGGGTAAATACTGCAACTTGGTTAATATTTTGACTCTCTGACTCATAAATTGTCATGAAAATGGGGCATTGAGGTCTCTAAGCTGTGCTTGGCTTTGGGTTGTAGAGCTGAAAGACTCAGAGACAGCTTGTGGCTGGCAGTTGTGGGGTGTTGGGAGCCCTCTTGTTGCCACAAAGATGCTCCAAGGGCTGGAGCAGCTCTGCTGGGAGCACAGGCTGAGGGAGCTGGGGGTGTGCAGCCTGCAGAGGAGAAGGCTCCAGGGGCACCTCAGAGCTGCCTGCCAGCACCTGAAGGCATCCTGCAGGAAGGCTGCAGAGAGCCTTCTGCTGAGGGGGTCTGGAGCCAGGCCAAGGGGCAATGGTTTGAAGCTGAGGCAGAGCAGGGTGAGAGTGGAGCTGAGGCAGAAGTTGTTGCTTGTGAGGGTGGGGAGAATGTGGCCCAGGCTGGCCAGGGAGGCTGTGGCTGCCTCCTTGCTGGGGGTGTTTGAGGCCAGGCTGGCTGAGGCCTTGAGCAGCTGAGTGTAGCTGAGAGGTATCCCTGGGCATGGTGGGGAGCTTGGAGCAGATGAGCTCTGAGCTCCCTTCCAGCCTCAGCCACTCTGGGATTTCATGATGATGATGATGATGATGATGATGATGATGATGTTGTGCACTGGGTGGATGTGGAAGCAGAAAGGTCCATCCAGTGTGTGTGGATGCTTTTGTCTGATGGGTACATGCAGAGTAGTTGTTTGCAGGTACAGCAGTTGCTGCTCTGCTGTTGGCCTCATGGTCGCAGCTGTGCCAGCTGCTTCTGAACAACACAAAGGTCAAATCTGAGCAATGTTCAGGTGAAGAGAAGCAAGTAGTATCAGATAATTATTAACACTGATCTTAAAGGTTCTCTTGCTATGTGCTCATAGGATCATGCCATAACTGTGGTCAGAAGAAACCCTTAAAACCAAGTCCAAGCACTCTCCCAGCACTGCCAGCTGCTAAACTATGTCCCAAGGCACCACAGCTCCAAACCATTGAGGTATCAGGGATAGGAAGTCCACCACTGCCATGGGCAGCCTGGAACAGGACTTGACAGCCCTCTTGGGGTAGGAATTGTTCCTCCAGCAGAGGTGCAGCTCTGCTGCACACCCTGAGGCTGCTTCCTCTTGTGTTATTGCTCTTTTGTCCCTGCTCATCACCACCTGAAAACTTTGGGTTCCTTAGTTTGAAAAAACTCTTTTTTGGTGTGCTTTGCACTTCAGTTATTGTTGTACCAGTTAAGAGGAAAGCCAAAAAGGTCAACACTGCATCAGTTTGGAAGATAATGGATGGTATTATTTTGCTACCAGTTGGCAGTGCTGTGATGCTTCAGCCTACACACACTAGCAAATAAAGCACAGCTAAACTCAGCCGAAGAAGGAAATGGAAAGCTGTATTTTACAAGCAAAACTACACTCTGCAATGGAATGCAGTGAATATGTACAAAATATACAGGAGTTACTATGCTATACAGGAATTTACAGGAAATTAGAATGGAATGGAATGGAATGGAATGGAATGGAATGGAATGGAATGGAATAGAATAGAATAGAATAGAATAGAATAGACCAGGTTGGAAGAGACCTTCAAGATCATCATGTCCAACCTATTATCCAACACCACAGACCTCATGACTAGACCATGGCACCAAGTGCCACATCCAATCCCCTCTTGAACACCTCCAGGGATGGGGACTCCACCACCTCCCTGGGCAGCCCATTCCAATGGCCAACAACTCTCTCTGGGAAGAACTTTCTCCTCACCTCCAGCCTAAACCTCCCCTGGCACAGCTTGAGACTGTGTCCTCTTGTTCTACTGCTGGTTGCTAGAGAGAAGAGACCAACCTCTGCCTGTCTACAACCTCCCTTCAGGGAGTTGGAGAGAGCAAGAAGGTCTCCCCTGAGCCTCCTCTTCTCCAGGCTAAGCAACCCCAGCTCCCTCAGCCTCTCCTCACAGGGTTGTACTCCAGATCCCTCCCCAGCTTTCTTGCCCTTCTCTGGACACCTTCAAGTCTCTCAATGTCCTTCTTAAACTGAGGAGCCCAGAACTGGACACAGGACTCAAGGTGTGGCCTCAGCAGTGCTGAGCACAGGGCACAATGACTTCCCTGCTCCTGCTGGTCACACTCTTCCTGATGCAGGCCAGGATGCCCTTGGCCTTCTTGGCCACCTGGGCACACTGCTGGCTCAAAGGCTGGACACACTGCTGGCTACTGAAAGGTCAAAGTAGAAATGGTCATTCATCCCTGGGCTGATGCTTCTTTTTTATATTCCAGGTGTTTTACATAGAATACATACATAGAATAAACCAGGTTGGAAGAGACCTTCAAGATCATCATGTCCAACCCTTCAACCAATCCAACACCACCTAAACAACTAACCCATGGCACCAAGCACCCTATCAAGTCTCCTCCTGGACACCTCCAGTGATGGTGACTCCACCACCTCCCTGGGCAGCCCATTCCAATGGGCAATCACTCTCTCTGTGTAGAACTTTCTCCTAATCTCCAGCCTAAACCTCCCCTGGCGCAGCTTGAGACTGTGTCCTCTTGTTCTGGTGCTGGCTGCCTGGGAGAAGAGGCCAACCCCCACCTGGCTTCAACCTCCCTTCAGGTAGTCCATATTGTCCATAAGTAGAAAAGGGTTGGTGTGAGAGGGGGCAGGGCACCTCTGCCTGCTGCCCCACCACTGCCCTTGCATCCCCTCACATCCTGAGCCTCTTGTTGCAATGCTGTAGCAAGTTCTTTGCTGCTCTGGTGACAAACCACAGGTAGTTCTTACCTTTGTAAGACGATTTCATAGAAGCACATAATTGTCAGGGTTGGAAGGGACCTCAAGGCTCAGCCAGTTCCAAGCCCCCTGCCATGGGCAGGGACACCTCACACTGCAGCAGGCTGCTCACAGCCACAGCCAGCCAGATTTATCTCTCTTGGTCGTGCTGCTGCACCCCCTTCCCTGCCAGCAGCATGGACTGGGGGGGGTCATCCAGCTCTAAAGAGCAGAAGTGGGTATCTCCTGCAAGCCCCATGGGCATCCTGCACTGCCTCACTGCAGTGGCCTGTGTTTAATTTCATTAAGGCAATGTTATCAGGATTAAAGGAAGAGTTAGTGCCTGCCTTAAGGCCCTGTAATCAGAATGAATGGTTTTCATCTCTTAAAGCCATTAGACAGTTAATCAGAACACAGGTAGTTAAATTACTGTGGTTGACAAAGATTAACTGTGCTGCCAGCACAGAAGTGAAAAGGAGAGGGCAATGAAAAAAGTATTATTGGTGGGGTTTCAAATATTGACTCTCACTTTAGGGTAAAAGGGAAAGCACAAACCCATCACTGCCATGCAGGCAGAGTAGGATCCATTGCTCTTGGCTTCCTATTTATCACAGAATCAGAGAAGGGATTGAGTAAGAAGGGATCTCCAACCAGTTCCAGCTCCCTGCCATGGGCAGAGATATTTCACACTAGCCCAGGCTGCTCAAAGCCTTATCCAGCTTGGCCTTGAACACCTCCAGGCAGGGTTTAATCTCCTGTTTATCATTTCAATCACTCTTACCATGTAGGACAAGGGGCAGTGGATGTAGAATAGAATACAATGGACCACGTTGGAAGAGACCTTCAAGATCACTGTGTCCAACCCATCAACCAATCCAACCCACCTAAACTAACCCATTGCACCAAGCACCCCATCAAGTCTCCAAAAACAGGAGGTTCCAGCTCACCATGAGGAGGAACTTCTTCCGTATGAAGGTCCCAGAGGCCTGGAGCAGGCTGCCCAGAGAGGTTGTGGAGTCTCCTTCTCTGGAACCTTCCCAGCCCTGTCTGGATGTGTTCCTGTGTGACCTGTGCTGCATTCTCTGCTCCTGCTCTGGCAGGGGGCTTGGACTGGAAGATCTCTGGATGTCCCTTCCAACCCCCAATGTCCTCTGAGCTGTGATCCTGTGTGAATTTCATGCATTAGAAAGGTGGTTGAGTTTTGTTCTTGTTGTGAGTTGACCCTAGCTGGATGTCATGTGCCCACCAAGCCCTTCTGTCACTCTCTGTCCTCAGCTGGACAGAGGAGAAAAATACAGCAGAAGACTCTTGAGTCTAGATAAAAGCAGGGAGATCAGTCACCAGTTATCAGCATGACCAAGCCACATTTGTTTCCAGTCAAGTCAGAGTAGGGTAGTGGAAATAAAACCAAACCTTCAAACATCTTCCCCACAGCCCTTCCTGCTTTCAGGGCCCCACTGGACTTCTGATTTATCTACCTCTGCCCCTCAAGTGGAGCAGGAGGACAGCACATGGGGGGCTGCAGTCAGGCTATTGCATGCTACCCCTGCTGCTCTTTCCTCCTCACTCTCTTCCACCTTTCTGGCACAGGGTTGCACCCACAGGAAAATGTTCTCCATCCATTTCTCCTTTTTCAGTCCCTTCCACGGACTGCAGTTCTTTCCAAGCTGCTCCACTGCTGGGCTGTAGCCCTTCAGTCATATACTCATTCAGTATACAACTACCTTGGAACTCTCATTCAGTATCACTAAGGTTGGAAGAGACCTCAAAGCTCATGGAGTCCAACCTGTCACCACAGAACTCATGACTAGAGTAGGGAGGACACTACTGCCCACCGCAGGCTTGAACTCACGACCTTCCCATTAAGGGTCTGATGTGCTACCAGCTGAGCCATATTTTGGTTGTGGAACACTGCTTCAGTGGGAGTGCCCCATGAGGTCACAGGTTCTGCCAGGAAACCTGCTTCAGAGTGGGATCCTCTCTCCACAGGGCTTCAGGTCCTGCCAGGAGCCTGCTGCAGTGCAGGCTTCCCACGAGGTCACAGTGTTCTTTGGGCATTGCCTTCTCTGAAGTGGGGCAACCTTTGGGCTGCTTGTGGGTATCTGTTCCAGCAGCCTCCAAGAGCCTGCTTCACCACTGCCTTCTACATGGGCTTGAGGAGAATCTCTGTGTGACACCTGCACCCTCTGCTCCATCTCCTTCACTGACCTTGCTGTCTCTCACATATTGTCACTCTGCTGACTGCTGCAGGTTTCTCTTCCCCCTTCTCAATTGTGTGTGTCTGATCCATTAGCTCATGTTCTGGTGGGTAAAGGTTGGGAGGTTGGTTGGTTTGTTGCTTTCCTTCTTTAGATTCACTCAGGGTTTGAACAGCTTTGCAGTGCCTGGGCTTTGCTCCATTTCCATGCCCTGCTCTCTTGGTACACTTGTGTGGGCAGCTTCAAAGCTGAAGGCACTGTGGTGAGGAAGCAAATACAGAAGCTGTAGGAATGTAAAGATGCATTAATTTTATGTTCAGCCAAAGAAAACCCCAAATCAAGACAAAAGATCCCAAACCACAATACAACAGAAACCCAGGACTGCACAATTATCTCCAACGTGCTGAACACAGAGGTCTCTGCTGCCCCTTTGGAGCCTCAACAAGCAAAAAAGAGAGAGCTTTGGGGAAAGCAAGGTCACATTTACAGACTCACAGTATCACCAAGGTTGGAAGAGACCTCGAGGATCATCGAGTCCAACCTGTCACCACAGACCTCATGACTAGACCATGGCACCAAGTGCCACATCCAATCCCCTCTTGAACACCTCCAGGGACGGTGACTCCACTGCCCCCCTGGGCAGCACATTCCAATGGCTAACATGTGTGGAGTTAAAACAGAGAGAAAAGATGTGCAGTGCTAAAATGATCTTCAGGATGTCTGAGCTAGTTGCAGGTATCCCTGCTCACTGCAGGGGGGTTGGACTAGAGGACATAAAGGTCATAGAATCATAGACTCATAGAATCAACAAGGTTGGGAAAGACCTCAGAGATCATCAAGGCCAACCTGTCACCCAACACCTCATGACTCCTAAACCATGGCTCCAAGTGCCATGTCCAATCTCCTCTTGAACTCCTCCAGGGACGGGGACTCCACCACTTCCCTGGGAAGCACATGCCAGTGGCCAATTACTCTTGCTGGGAAGAACTTTCTCCTCACCTCCAGCCTCAACCTCCCCTGGCACAGCATGAGACTGTGTCCTCTTGTTCTGGTGCTGGCTGCCTGGGAGAAGAGACCAACCCCCACCTGGCTACAACCTCCCTTCAGGGAGTTGTAAGCAGCAATAAGGTCTCCCAGACCAAACCATTCTGTGGTGGGCTGTAGGAGAATTGTGCATCTGAACAGAGGAGCTCTGCAGGGCTGTTGTGATTGCTCAGTGTCCATGTAAGCTGCTGACTCTGGAGGAATAATCACAACAGCACTGCAAATGGAAAGCCCAAGAGTGACCTCTGAAAAAAGTTCAGGAGGTGAGGAGAAAGTTCTTCACTGAGAGAGTCATTGGTCATTGGAATGTGCTGTCCAGGGAGGTGGTGGAGTCCCCATCCCTGGAGGCGTTCAAGAGGGGATTGGATGTGGCACTTGGTGCCATGGTTTAGCCATGAGGTCTGTGGTGACAGCTTGGACTCAATGATCTTTGAGGTCTCTTCCAAGCTTGGTGATACTGTGAGACTGCGATCTTCAATTGGAATAGACGGCTTGGGTCTGTTTGGGGATCTCCACCTAGACATAAAGAAAGACTTGTTTGATGTGAGGGTGCTGGAGGCCTGGGGCAGGCTGCCCAGAGAGGTTGTGGTGTCTCCTTCTCTAGGGAGATTCCAGCCTCCCCCCGGCCATTGTGCTGCTGGGCAAGCTGCTGTGGGTGTCCTGCCTTAGCAGGGGGTTGGACTGTGTGGTGTCCTGAGGGCCAGTCCCTACCAAGCTGGGATTCTGGGATCTCCACAGGTTTCAGCCAGCTGTCTAAGCATGGACTGGAGTAGGTGGATGGAATTTTTGTGCCTTAAATTCATTACCAACACAGAGTGCCTTTAAACACTGCTTTGCCCAGTCCCTCCCCGTTTCAGAGCGCTCACCTCACCTGTGCCACCAAGGCTCTGCACTGGGGATTTAAGCAAATCACAATAAAAGGCAAACATTCCCTGGGCTGAGAGCAATTTTGCCATGGCAGAGTATTTGCAAGCACCCATTGAGTATTTTCCCTTTTAAATTACCAGTGTCAGCCAGCAATGGCTTTTCTCTCAGTGCAGTTAGGAGCAGATTAGGATGCTCTCCTCCCCAGGGAAAGGAATTAAATTCCCCCTCCAATCAAAGGCCAATACAGAGCATTTAAATAATTTCATGGAGCAAATGCATTTCTCTCTCCTGCCTCTGAATGAAAACAGAGATTTGTCCTTGGTGATTGGATCGTGGTGGGTTTGGCCTTTTCTTCTGTCAGTTGTGAGCTGGTATTTTCTCACGTCTCAGGGAATGGCAGGGCTTGCTCAGTGCAGCTCTGACATCTCTCAGAACAGTTTCCTGCCTCCTCTCCAAAGATTCCTCTGAACAGAGGGAATACAGAACCAAGTCAGGACATCAGCAGTGATATGGATACAGCAGAGGAGGCCATAAAGATGCTCCAAGGGCTGGAGCAGCTCTGCTGGGAGCACAGGCTGAGGGAGCTGGGGCTGTGCAGCCTGCAGAGGAGATGGCTCCAGGGGTACCTCAGAGCTGCCTGCCAGCACCTGAAGGCATCCTGCAGGAAGGCTGCAGAGAGACTTTTGCTGAGGGGGTCTGGAGCCAGGCCAAGGGGCAATGGTTTGAAGCTGAGGCAGAGCAGGGTTAGAGTGGAGCTGAGGCAGAAGTTGTTGCTTGTGAGGGTGGGGAGAGTGTGGCCCAGGCTGGCCAGGGAGGCTGTGGCTGCCTCCTTGCTGGGGGTGTTTGAGGCCAGGCTGGCTGAGGCTTTGAGCAGCTGAGTGTAGCTGAGAGGTGTCCCTGGGCATGGTGGGGAGCTTGGAGCAGATGAGCTCTGAGCTCCCTTCCAGCCTGGGTCATTCTATTCTGTGATTGTTGCCGACTGATTGATGTAATTGTAGCTCTCCAAGCCCTATTGTGATTGCAGGATTAGATATATACTTTTATTTCAGCTCAGTATTTTGGAGGAATGCCTTCTGAGGAAGAAAGAAACTGCTAATTTCTTCTCCCCAGCAGGCTGTAATTATCTGTATTTATATTTAACCTTTCCAGATACTGCTCATTAACATTTACTTGGCACAGGCAGAGTTTACATTGTGATATACTGCTTTTGTGTAAAGGTTATAATGACTGTGGTAATCTTTGGCATGCTTCAGTTCCCTCTCCTGCAAGTGCTGGGGCTATGTCAAAACATAAACCTGGGAGCAGAAGGCTTGGACTGTGGATTTTCCTTTGCTCTGCTAAGCAATTTCATTATGGTTGTCATGGTAATAGGAAAGTTTAAAACCCCTCCACACTCAACCAAATAAAACCAACAGCAACAACAAAATGACCACAGCAGTTCCAGCCTACATACCACCACACTGTGATCTACTCCTGGAGCCACTTCAGCTGTAAGGGATGACTGCAGGGCATCATCTGGCCAAACCTCATGCTCAAGCCAGGACTGTCTTTAAAGTTGGGTTTATCTTCAAAGCTGGACCAGGTTGCTCAGGACCTTGGTCATACAAGGTCTGAATCATGGAATCACAGAACTGTCAGGGCTGGAAGGGACCTCAAGGCTCAGCCAGTTCCAAGCCCCTGCCATGGGCAGGGACACCTCACACTGCAGCAGGTTGCTCACAGCCACAGCCAGCCTGGCTGCAAACACCTCCAGGCAGGAGGCTTCCACCACCTCCCTGGGCAACCTGGGCCAGACTCTCACCACCCTCATGGCCAACAACTTCTTCCTCACAGACAATCTCAATCTCCCCATTTCTACTTTTGCTCCATCCCCCCCAGTCCTATCCCTCCCTGACACCCTCACAAGTCCCTCCCCAGCTTGCTTGGAGCCCCCTGCAGATCCTGGAAGGCCACCAGGTCGTCTCCTGGGAGCCTTCTCCTCTCCAGCCTGCACAACCCCAACTCTCTCAGGCTGACTCCAGAGCAGAGCAGCTCCAGCCCTCTGCTCCTCCTCCTGGCTCTTCTCTGGACACCTTCCAGCCCCTCCAGAGCCTTCCTGGCACAGAGGCTCCAGAACTGGCCCCAGAGCTGCAGCTGTGGTCTCAGCAGAGTGGAGCAGAGGGGCAGAATCCCCTCCCTGGCTCTACTGTTTCCCAAGGAAAGAGTAAACTCACCAGTGCCTGTCAAAGTGTTTTCTTACAGACTGAGTTTTGAGCTCCAGTTGGCAGCAGGAAATTCTCACTGATGGGCTCCACTTGGATATCTAAAGGCTGGAGGTCATGAGGTTGGGGCCAGACTCTTCAGTGGTGCCTAGTGATAAGACAAGGAGCAATAGGTACAGACTGCAGCACAGGAGGCTTAGTTGAACTTGTGGAAAAACTTCTTTACTTTGAGGGTGCTGGAGCCTGGGGCAGGCTGCCCAGAGAGGTTGTGGAGTCTCCTTCTCTGTAGATGTCCCAAACTCACCTGGTTGTGTTCCGGTATGATCTGCCCTGGGTGCTCCTGAGCTGGCAGGGAGGTTGGGCTTAATGTTCTGTGGAGATACTTTCCAGATACTACCATTCTGTCTAGGTGATCCTGGTCCAGGTGATCCTGCTTCAGCAGAAGAGTTGGACTAGAGGATCTCCAGAGGTCCCTTCCAATCCCCAACAGTGTGCCTAAGATTGTATCTAATTGAAGACACAACTGTGTCCAGTTCTGGGCCCCTCAGTTTAGGAAGGACATTGAGAGACTTGAAGGTGTCCAGAGAAGGGCAAGAAGGCTGGGGAGAGGCCTTGAGTACAGCCCTGTGAGGAGAGGCTGAGGGAGCTGGGGTTGTTTAGCCTGGAGAAGAAGAGGCTCAGGGGAGACCTCATTGCTCTCTACAACTACCTGAAAGGTGCTTGTAGCCAGGAAGGGGTTGGTCTCTTCTCTCTAGCAACCAGCACCAGAACAAGAGGACACAGTCTCAAGCTGTGCCAGGGGAAGTTTAGGCTGGAAGTGAGGAGAAAGTTCTTCACTGAGAGAGTCATTGGTCATTGGAATGTGCTGCCCAGGGAGGTGGTGGAGTCCCCATCCCTGGAGGTGTTCAAGAGGGGATTGGATGTGGCACTTGGAGTCATGAGGTCTGTGGTGACAGGTTGGACTCGATGATCTTTGAGGTCTCTTCCAACCTTGGTGACTCTGTGAAGACCCCACTCAGGACCCCTTCCTCTAGAGGCAGACCAATCTTCTTCTTTTTGGTTCCCAAGTGTGGAAGCTGCAGCTGGAAATGCTGTGCTTTGGTGCACTCCTCACCTTTGCCAGCTTCCCCAGGGGCATCCCCAGTAAAGGAAAATGCCCTGGAGCTTTGCAGGGAGCAATAGACATCAATCTGCTGTCATGAGAGGGGCTACTCTGACTCTGGTCTAGTGAGGGCCAAAGGAAAGGAGGCACTTGGAAAGGGGTTCTGTCTCAGCAGGAAGACAGTTTATTTGCAGGATTTTCCCTTCTCCTCCCACTCCTACTCCCTCAGTTTTTAGAAAGGGCAGAGAACAGAAAAGAGATTGAAGTGTGTGTTGGCATCTCTCTGGGACCTGTGGAAGCCTATTTGCAGCTTGTCAAGGTGGATTTCTTCTCTGAGATCAGTTAGTGGAATTGGCTATAATTAATGATTCACCACACAGGGTACCCTTGGAGCTGGCTATGAGCAGCATGCCCTTTGCCATGGCTTCCTCCCCCAGCTTCCCTCTGCATTTTGTCAGAGAAGGGAGGAAGCCCCTGGGTGCTGAGGAACTTTTGAGGGTGTCAGTGAGAATTTCCTGCTGCCAACTGGAGCTCAAAAGTCAGTCTGTAAGAAAAAAAACTTTGGCAGGCACTGGTGAGTTTACTCTTTCCTTGGGAAACAGTAGAGCCAGGGAGGAGATTCTGCCCCTCTGCTCCACTCTGCTGAGACCACAGCTGGAACTCTGGGGCCAGTTCTGGAGCCTCTGTGCCAGCAAAGATCTGGTGGGTCTGGAAGGTGTCCAGAGCAGGGCCAGGAGGAGGAGCAGAGGGCTGGAGCTGCTCTGCTCTGGAGACAGCCTGAGAGAGTTGGGGTTGTGCAGGCTGGAGAGGAGAAGGCTCCCAGGAGACCTTCTGGTGGCCTTCCAGGATCTGCAGGGGGCTCCAAGCAAGCTGGGGAGGGACTTGTGAGGGTGTCAGGGAGGGATAGGACTGGGGGGGATGGAGCAAAAGTAGAAATGGGGAGATTGAGATTGTCTGTGAGGAAGAAGTTGTTGGCCATGAGGGTGATGAGAGCCTGGCACAGGTTGCCCAGGGAGGTGGTGGAAGCCTCCTGCCTGGAGGTGTTTGCAGCCAGGCTGGAGGTGGCTGTGAGCAACCTGCTGTAGTGTGAGGTGTCCCTGCCCATGGCAGGGGCTTGGAACTGGCTGAGCCTTGAGGTCCCTTCCAACCCTGACAGTATTGTGTTTCTATGGTTCCCTAAAAAGATTGGTCAGGGCTCTTTTCACGGGTGCCAGTTTTGCAGACTGATTTTTGCTTCTAACAAAGAAGAGAAATTTTCTTGTCCCTGTCTCTCCCTGATGGACTTGTGCAGAGAAGAAATGGTTTTAGGAGCTACCTGGTGCTACAGTTTTGTGGCTTCAAAGACTTCTTCCTCACCTTGTCCCAGTCCAGACCTCCATTAAAGAAGGGAAATGTACATTGTCCCAGATTATAGCATGGAAGCACAGGAACACAGAATGATTTGGGTTGGAAGGGCCCATAAAGATTTCCCACACCCCTGCCATGGGCATACTACTAGACTCAGCTGGTCAAAGCCCTGTCCAGCCTGGCCTTGAACACCTTCAGGGAGGGGCACCCACAACCTCCCTGGGCAAACTTTCCAGTGCCTTAACCAACCTCACAGTGAAGAATTTCTTCCATATAGATAATCCAGATCTCGAGGCGTAAGTGGCTCAGTTGGGAGTGCATCAGCCCCTTAATGGGAATGTTGTGAGTTCAAGCCTGCAGTGGGCAGTAGTGTCCTTCCTGCTCTGGTCATGAGGTCTGTGGTGACAGGTTGGACTCCATGAGCTTTGAGGTCTCTTCCAACCTTAGTGATACTGAATACTATATTCTAGTTCAAAACCATTAGCCATGTGGCATCCTGTGGTGGATTAGAAAGGCTGCAGTCAAGAGAGGTTCTCCTCCCCCTCTACTCTGCCCTGCTGAGGCCACAGATGGAAAATTGTGTCCAGCTCTGGGTCCCTCAGGTCAAGAAAGACCTCAGGGAACTGCTTGAGAGAGTCCAGCACAGAGCCACCAAGCTGCTGCAGGCAGTGGAAGATCTCCCTGTGAGGCCAGGCTGAGGCAGCTGGGGCTTGGAGCTGGGAGCAGAGCAGCCTGAGGGCTGCCCTCATTGCTGGGGATCAAGCTGTGCAGGGCTGGAGCCAGGCTCTGCTCAGGGATGGCCAAGGACAGCACAAGGGGCACTGGGGGCAAGCTGGAGCAGAGGAGGTGCCAGGGGAAGAGAAGGGAAACCTTTGTCCCTGTGAGGGTGCTGGAGCCTGGAGCAGGCTGCCCAGAGAGGTTGTGGAGTCTCCTTGTGTGCAGCCTTTCCAACCCCAGCTGGCTGTGCTCCTGTGTGCCCTGCCCTGGGTGCCCTGCTCTGGCAGGGGGTTGGGCTGGATGATGTCTGCAGGTCCCTTCCAAGCCCTGACCCTCTGTGACTGTGTGCTGTGTTGAAGGTTGAACTCTTCCACCTGGAGCAGTGCCAGGGTTCTCTGTTGACTTCTCCTTGGGTGATATTTCTGCAAAAGTTCTTCCCTGCCCAGCAGTCAGCTGGCTGCAGGTGGCTGATATTTCTAATTGCTCCAGACTTGCCTACCAGCTAATTGCTTCCAGCCCCTTGTGTAAACCAGGTGGAGTAACAGCCCATGAACTATTAAAGGCAAGCACTGCAGAACCTGACTGCAAAGTGGTTCTTCACTAAAATTTCAGAAGATCTGGATGTTAATAGCAAGAAACATTGTAACTGGAGTGGTCAGTACCAGGAATGGTGTGGCCACAGGAGCAGGGAAGTCATTCTGCCCTGTGCTCAGCGCTAGTTCACAGCCTCACAGGATGTCAGGGTTTGGGAGGGACCCAAAGAGATCACCCAGTCCAACCCCCTGCCAGAGCAGGACCACAGAATCCAGCACAGGTCACACAGGAACACAGCCAGACAGGGCTGGGAAGGCTCCAGAGAAGGAGACTCCACAACCTCTCTGGGCAACCTGCTCCAGGCCTCTGGGACCCTCACAGGGAAGAAGTTCCTCCTCATGCTGAGGTGGAACCTCCTGTGCTGCAACTTACAAACATTGCTCAGGTCCCCTCCTGTCCTACTCCATTGCCTGTATCCTCCCTCCTGACCCCCAGCCCTCAGCTATTGATAGACATTGATCAGATCCCTCTCAGCCTTCTCCTCTGCAGACTAAACAGCCCCAGGGCTCTCAGCCTCTCCTCCCCAGGCAGTGCTGCAGTCCCTTCAGCATCCTTGGAGCCCTCCCTTGGACTCTCTCCAGCAGATCCCTGTCCCTCCTGAGATGGGCAGCCCAGAGCTGGATGCAATACTGCAGGTGAGGTCTCAGCAGGGCAGAGCAGAGGGGGAGAAGAACCTCCCTGGCTCTGCTGGCCACACTCTTCTGGATGCAGCCCAGGAGCCCCTTGGCCTTCTTGGCCCCCAGGGCACATTGCTGTCCCATGCAGAGCTTGCTGCCCACCAGCATTCCCAGCTCCTTCTCCTTGGGGCTGCTCTCCAGCAGATCCCCTCCCAGCCTGTGCTGCTGCAGTTGATTCTTCCTGCCCAGCTGCAGGACTCTGCTCTCATCCTTCTTGACCCTCCTTAGGTTCCTCTGTGCCCAGCTCTCAGCCTGCCCAAGTCTCTGCATGGCCTCACAGCCTCCAGGTGTCTCAGCCAAGCCTCCCAGTTTGGTGTCCTCAGCAAACCTGCTGACAGACTCTGTCTGTCTGTCTGCCCTCTCATCAGTGTCATTGAGGAAGATGTTGGACAGGACTGGACCCAGCACTGATCCCTGGGGGACTCCACTGCTCACAGCTCTCCAGCTGAACCTGGCACCACTGCCCCCCACTCTTTGCACTCCATTGTGTCAGCAGTTCCTGATCCCTCTCACTGTCTGCTCTTCTGTCCCACACCTCCTGAGCTTGCCCACAAGGATGTTATGGGAGACAGTGTCAGAAGCCTTGCTAAGGTCAGGCAGACTACATCCACTGCTCTCCCTGCAGCTCCCCACTCAGTTAGAGAATCACAGAATGTTATCATGTTAGCCAAGTCTGATTTCCTCTTGGTGAATCCATGCTGACTACTCCTGACAACCTTCTCTTCCAAGTGCCTAGAGATGGCCTCCAGAAGAAGCTGCTTCATCATTTTTCCAGGGATGGAGGTGAGGCTGACTTGTTGATAGTTTCCTGGAACCTCTTTCTTGCCCTTTTGGAAGACTGGAGTGACATTGGCTCTCCTCCAGTCCTCAGCACCTCTCCTGTCTGCCACGATTTGAAAGGGACCTGCTGGTGTACTGGTTGACAGCAGCTGAACAGGAGCCAGCAGTGTGCCCAGGTGGCCAAGAAGGCCAAGGGCACCCTGGCCTGCATCAGGAAGAGTGTGGCCAGCAGGAGCAGGGAAGTCATTCTGCCCTGTGCTCAGAACTGCTGAGGCCACACCTTGAGTCCTATGTCCAGTTCTGGGCTCCTCAGTTTAGGAAGGATGTTGAGATGCTGGAAGGTGTCCAGAGAAGAGAAACAAAGCTGGGGAACCAGACTCAGAAGGTGGATTCTGGAGCTGGAGTGAGGAAGACAGGGCTGGGGATGGAAGGCAGAAGGGAGAGAGTCCTGCTGGGACAGCAGCCAGGGAAGAAGAGGCTTGAGCCTGGGCAGCCCTCAGCTTGCTGCTGAAGATGCCATCCAGGGGCTGCAATGCCTTGGGGGGCACTTGGGGCTCCCCTCTGCTGTCTGCTCCTGCCCACAGCTGCCCCCTCTGCCTTCCTGCTCCCCAAGGTGGGGCAGAGCTGTGGCAGTGCCCTTGGTGTGCAGAGCAGCAAGCCTGAGGCAGAGGCTTTGTGCCCCCCAGGCCTTGGCAGGAACTCTGCCCCTCAGCTTCTCCCTGCTAGCAGCAGCCCCTGGCTGTGCCAAGCTGCCCTGAGCTTCAGCAAGTGCCTGAGTGAGCAGAGCCTGAGCTGGGCACTCCCAGCCTGAGCAGGGCTGGTGCTGGTGCAGCTCAGAGCAGGACAGTTGTGTTTTCCTTAGAAGTGACACTCATATGTTCCTATTGGGTCTTGCACTGAGGAGTGAGGCCTTTTTGAGCACAAATCCTGTGTGGTACCAAGCATCATGGCTCCAGCCTAGGCTTACAAACTCCAGAGGGCTCATGTTTAAATAAATGCTTTGCTGTCAGTAGAGGAACACCAAAATAATTGTCCTCCAGGGGATGGAGAACATCATTTCAAATGCAGCCACACACCCAGCCTCTCAATTTTCAGAGCAGACTAAAAGTGTGACCCACAAGGGACTGGCACATTGATCAGGGAGCCTGCAGGTCAGACAGCAAACATGGCTCTCTGTCTGCACCATTTGAACACAGGCTGTGTAGCCTTCAGCCCTGGGAGAGGTTCTGCTGCATCCCTCTCACACAGTGTCACCTCCTGCAGAAAGAATTGCCATGGAGAGGCAGAATGGGCCTCTGTGAAACTCCCAGCTACAGCTCAGGGCAAGACACCTCATGGAGGCCTCTGTGGTGCCCAGCTAGAGGTGTCTTGAAGGTCTCTTTTTGGATCCTCTCAGTAGGTGGTGCTTGGCAGTGCTGGGAGAGCTGCTGGCTCGGGGAGGGTAGCTGCCTATGAAAGCAAGCAGCAGGAGGGCTTACTTGCTGGAGGGTTAACTCTTAATTCCTCCAAACAATGCTTTAAAGCTCAAGACTGCCATTTAGGCCTTGATAGACAAGGGAGATGTTGCCTTGGGTACAGGGATAATTTTAGTTAGCTCAAAGATCTTCCTTGAGCAGAAGACAAGAAGACCTTTACTTCAGCAGGGCTTTTGATACTGCCTCCCATAGCATCTGCACAGCAAGCTAGAACCCAGGAGGTGGCACCTCAGGATGAGGAGACACTTCTTTACTGTGAGGGTGCCAGAGCAAAACCTGCCCAGAGAGGTTGTGGAGTCTCCTTCTCTGATAAGATTCCAACCCCACCTGGATGTGCTCCTGTGTGACCTACCCCAGGTGACCCTGTTCTGACAGGGAGGGTAGACACAGTGTCACAGTCTCACAGTATCACTAAGGTTGGAAGAGACCTCGAGGATCACCAAGTCCAACCTGTCACCACAGACCTCATGACTAGACCATGGCACCAAGTGTCACATCCAATACTCTCTTGAACACCTCCAGGGATGGTGACTCCACCACCTCCCTGGGCAGCACATCCCAATGACAAATGACTCTCTCAGTGAAGAACTTCCTCCTCACCTCCAGCCTAAACCTCCCCTGGTGCAGCTTCAGACTGTGTCCTCTTGTTCTGCTGCTGGTTTCTAGAGAGAAGAGACCAACCCCCACCTGGCTACAACCACCTTTCAGGTAGTTGGAGAGAGCAAGAAGGTCTCCCCTGAGCCTCCTCTTCTCCAGGCTAAGCAACCCCAGCTTCCTCAGCCTCTCCTCACAGGGCTGTGCTCAAGGCCTCTCCCCAGCCTTGTTGCCCTTCTCTGGACACCTTCAAGTCTCTCAATGTCCTTCCTCAACTGAGGGGCCCAGAACTGGACACAGGATTCAAGGTGTGGCCTAAACAATGCAGAGTACAGGGGCACAATGACCTCCCTGCTCCTGCTGGCCACACTGTTCCTAATCCAGGCCAGGATGCCCTTGGCCTTCTTGGCTGCCTGGGCACACTGCTGGCTCATGTTCAGCCAGCTGTCAATCAGCACCCCCAGGTCCCTCTCTGTTTGGCAGCTCTCAGCCACTCTGACCCCAGCCTGTAGCTCTGCCTGGGGTTGCTGTGGCCAAAGTGCAGCCCCTGGCACTTGGACTTGTTGAATGCCATCCTGTTGGACTCTGCCCATCTGTCCAGTCGGTCGAGGTCCCTCTGCAGAGCCCTTCTGTCCTCTAACTGACCAACATCTGCTCCCAGCTTGGTGTCATTTGCAAATGTGCTGATGCCTGACTCGATCCCCTCCTCCAGATCATCAATGATGATGTTAAAGAAGATGGGGCCCAGCACTGATCCCTGGGGCACACCACTGGTGCCTGGCTGCCAGCTGGATGTGGTACCATTCACCACAGAGTGATTTCTGGAGGCCCCTTCCAAGTGCTAGCACTCTGTGATCCTGTGACACAAACTGTTAGCATGCAATTGCCAGTGGAGATCTCAGTGCAGAATGGCACACAATGTCTTTGAGCCACTGGGACCACGAGGAATAATGGAACTGAGGTTTCAGCTGAGTTTGAAATCCACAGAGCAGCATCCTGCAGGAATCACAGAATTCCCACAGAGGTGGGAATGTGACCTCTAGAATTCCCTGGATTCAAGCACCTCCCACCAGAGGCTGATCAAGAATGCTCTATTATCTGCTGGAAGTTTCTTTTATCTCATCTCCCACTTAAAAGTGCTGAACAAATGCCACCTGGCAACCATCAACAGCTCTGGATCGTTCCTATGAATAAACACAATGTTATCACAGCCATTATCACCCAGCACTATCTGGAACAGGCAAATGTGCTGAGAGGAAAACACCAAGGGAAATCAAATTTGCTTTCCTGTAATATAAGGAATTAGGGGTTTGAAATTATGTCTGCCTTGAAGACTTCAAGACTTCAACCAGCTTACAACCAGTAGGGTGCTTTATGCTCTCCAGCTGGCACAGAATGATTAAATTCTATTTCAAGTAAGAGAGCAATTATTCCTTATGAGTTCTGATCCTGTAAGGGCCTTCACAGAATCCCAGAGTGGCTGAGGCTGGAAGGGAGCTCAGAGCTCATCTGCTCCAAGCTCCCCACCATGCCCAGGGATACCTCTCAGCTACACTCAGCTGCTCAAGGCCTCAGCCAGCCTGGCCTCAAACACCCCCAGCAAGGAGGCAGCCACAGCCTCTCTGGCCAGCCTGGGCCACACTCTCACCACCCATAGAATAGAATAGAATAGAATAGAATAGAATAGAATAGAATAGAATAGAATAGAATAGAATAGAATAGAATAGAATAGAATAGACCAGACCAGACCAGGCTGGAAAAGACTCCAGAGATCATCAAGTCCAACTTATCAAGAACTTCTTCCTCAGCTCCACTCTAACCCTGCTCTGCCTCAGCTTCAAACCATTGCCCCTTGGCCTGGCTCCAGACCCCCTCAGCAAAAGTCTCTCTGCAGCCTTCCTGCAGGATGCCTTCAGGTGCTGGCAGGCAGCTCTGAGGTGCCCCTGGAGCCTTCTCCTCTGCAGGCTGCACACCCCCAGCTCCTTCAGCCTGTGCTCACCTGGTGCTGCAGCCCTTGGAGCATCTTTGTAACCCTCACCAATGCCAAATGTGCAGCAAAGCCTCAGGCTGGACTGGCGTTACCTGGGCAGGTGGTATTCTGCTGGCCTTGCCTTGGCTGGGCCAGCTCCTAGCCCCAGCTGCGCTGTCAAGAGCTGCCTGATGCAAGCTGCAGAGGACAAGTCTGTGTCTGTCCTTGGCATTGACTCATCCTTTTAGAAACCTGCTGGATCTTGCTGGACCCTCCTCTGATGGAGCAGCCCAGCCCCTCAGGTGAGTCACCTTTCCTTGCCCTGGGAGAGCAAATCAGCAGAGATTCTGTCCCTGGCGTTTCCAAACCTCAGTCACTGAACCCAGATCAGCGACCTCCCTTCAGCTGCTCCCTGCTGACAAATGAAAGACTGTTTTGCTGGAGCCCTGGTGGAAATGACAAACTCATTTGTCTTCTGAAATGTTCTCAGTCACTGGCAGTCACCATCACAGCCTCAGTCTCATCCCTGCCTTTCCTTCCCCACTGCCCTGCCCTAAGAGTGTTTTGGGCCATAGCAGGGATGGAGGCACCTCTGCCCCTGCTAGCCAGCTCTGCCTCTGCCAGCCAGCTGGGCATGAAGTGCTGCCTCATGGTCCACCCAGTGCTCTCTAACTATGTGTGCACTTCTCAAAATGAGTCTGGATGTTGGTGTGGGAGAAATCAGTGGGCCCCAGGGACACCTTAGCTCTAAACAGGGGTTACTTCAGCAGTAACTGATGAAGGCAATGAAGAGAGAATCATAGAGTCACAGAATCAATAAGGTTGGAAAAGACCTCAGAGATCATCAGGTCCAACCTATTACCTAATACCTAACACCTCCTGACAACTAAACCATGGCTCCAAGTGCCACATCCAATCCTCTCTTGAACACCTCCAATGATGGTGACTCCAACACCTCCCTGGGCAGCACATCCCAAGGGCCAATCTCTCTTGCTGGGAAGTGCTTTCTCCTCACCTCCAGCCTAAACCTCCCCTGGCACAACTTGAGACTGTGTCCTCTTGTTCTGGGGCTGGGTGCCTGGGAGAAGAGACCAACCCCCACCTGGCTACAACCTCCCTTCAGGGAGTTGGAGAGAGCAAGAAGGTCTCCCCTGAGCCTCCTCTCCTCCAGGCTAAGCAACCCCAGCTCCCTCAGCCTCTCCTCACAGGGCTGTGCTCCAAACCCCTCATCAACTTTGTTGCCCTTCTCTGGACACCTTCAAGAGTCTCAATGTCCTTCTTAAATGGAGGGGCCCAGAACTGGACACAGGACTCAAAGTGTGGCCTGACCAGATCAGCATCTAGAGTCTAGAGCACAAATCTTGTGAGAGGTGTACTTGGTCAGGGTGCTTGTGTTGGCTAAAGCAATGCTTTGGATTGATTTTTTTGCCCCTGTTTTGTTACCTTGTTCCATTTCCTGTCACTGTGACCCTGGGTGAAAGCCTCAGCTTTGGCAATGCAGAAGATCTTCTCTCAGTTGTTAAGAAAAAGCAGAATTTCTGTTTTCAGCAGCAGCTTGACCCAAGCATCTTGAGAAAATGGAGAGCTCCTTGCTAGGTGATGAAATGTCCTTTGCTGATTCATTTGCCAGGCTCCATTCATTGTTTCACACCGAGGAGAAATGAAATAACATTTCAAAACATTAAAAAAACCCCAACAATTAACAAGAGAAGCATTGAAAGTCTGCCTGAAATATAAACCTTGGAGAGGCAGAGAGAGGATTCAGACAAAACCAGTAGAAGTCACAAGGCCAAGGGCAGGCTCCTGCTCTTGGGACACAACCACCCCGTGCAGCGCTGCAGACTGGGGGTGAGTGGCTGGAGAGCAGCCTGGCAGAGAGGGACCTGGAGGTGTTTAAGCCCAGGCTGGCTGAGGCTCTGGGCAGCCTGATCTAGTGTGGGGTGTCCCTGCCCATGGCAGGGGGGTTGGAACTAGATGATCCTTGTGGTCTCTTCCAACCCTGAGTGATACTATGATACTATGATACTATGATACTATGACCTGGCAGTGCTGGGTGACAGCAGCTGCACAGGAGCCAGCAGCACTGAGGATGGAATTCTGCCCCTGTACTCAGCACTGCTGAGGCCTCACCTTGAGCACCATCTGGGCACCTCAAGCAGGTCTGGACCCCTCATTGAAAGAAAGATCTTGAGGTGATGGAGCATGGAATCATAGAATCATAAAATCAATAAGGTTGGAAGAGACCTCAAAGATCATCAAGTCCAACCTATCACCCAACAGCATCTAATTAACTAAACCATGGCCCCAAGTGCCACATACAATCCCCTCTTGAACACCTCCAATGATGGTGACTCCACCACCTCCCTGGGCAGCACATCCCAGTAGCCAATTGCTCTTTCTGGGAAGAATTTCTTCCTCACCTCCAGCCTAAACCTCCCCTGGCACCTTGAGACTGTGTCCTCTTGTTCTGGTGCTGGCTGCTTGGCAGAAGAGACCAACCCCTTCCTGTCTACAACCTCCCTTCAGGGAGTTGGAGAGAGCAAGAAGGTCTCCCCTGAGCCTCCTCTTCTCCAGGCTAAGCAACCCCAGCTCCCTCAGCCTCTCCTCACAGGGCTGTGCTCCAGACCCCTCCCCAGCTTTCTTGCCCTTCTCTGGACACCTTCCAGCAAGGCAACCTCCTTCCTAACCTGAGGGGCCCAGAACTGGACACAGGACTCAAGGTGTGGCCTCAGCAGTGCAGTGTACAGGGGCACAATGACCTCCCTGCTCCTGCTGGCCACACTCTTCCTGATGCAGGCCAGGATGCCCTTGGCCTTCTTGGCCACCTGGGCACACTGCTGGCTCCTGTTCAGCTGCTGTAACCACTACCCCCAGAGTGGCTCTCCAGGCACTCTGACCCCAGTTTGTGGCTTGGAGACAAAACAAGGGATAGATGAAAAAACCTTCAGGAGTGAAAAAGCATTCAGCAGTGGGGTGGTGAGAGCTTGGGTCAGGAATAAAGGGGGGGGATAAGGTGAGAAATTAATAATAATATATTACTAATGTATTAATCTATCTCTGCCTTCCATGTAGCAGGATACAAAGGTTGTAAAGGTTAAGTAGTTGGGTGGAGGGTTGTGGTGGGTTGAAATTCCCCCCCTCCCCCAACATTCACTTTGCCAGAGCAGCTCAACTGGAAGCAAATGCAAGCTGTGTTTGCAGGCAGAGCTGCACTCTGCAGTGGGATGCAATGGATGTGTGCAGAATATCCAGGGGTTACAACAGCTACAGGGATTTACAAGTGATAAACAGCACAGGGACCCCCTGGCCAAGGACCAGGGGAAGCTACCAGCTTCTCCATCCTTGCCTTCTCCTTACCCCCCTGTACAAAAGGGAGAAGAGAAAGGAGGAGGGGAGTTAGACTTAGCCAAAACAATGCAGCTAAGGTCAGGCAGAAGAAAGTTAGGATCTCTCCCAGGGTGAAGAATAAAGAAGAGAGACAAATTGTTGCGGGAACTTAATCTTATGGTAGCTCTCTCTCCAATGGAACTGTTCAGAGTGATCTTCATTTTCCCTTTCACACCCAGGAGTGATTTATTTACATTTTACTACTTTCTGTTCAACAGCTGTCAAAAAAAAAAAATTAAAAGGTGCAACCTAAAACACCCCCAAGGGTTATCTTCTGTAATAAAACAGAACAAGAGGACACAGTCTGAGGCTGTGCCAGGGGAGGTTTAGGCTGGAGGTTAGGAAGAAGTTCTACACAGAGAGAGTGATTGCCCATTGGAATGGGCTGCCTGGAGAGGTGGTGGAGTCGCCATCACTGGAGGTGTTCAGGAGGAGACTTGATGGGGTGCTTGGTGCCATGGGTTAGTTGATTAGGTGGTGTTGGATTGGTTGAAGGGTTAGACGTGATGATCTTGAAGGTCTCTTCCAACCTGGTTGATTATGATTATTATTATTATTATTATTATTATTATTATTATTATTATTATTATTATAAAAAAATACAAGTACAGTCTGTATTTAATATTCTGGCAATGGTATCCAGCTGGGACACATCTTGTTCAATATTTTTACTGATGATCTGGAGGAGGGGATGGAGTCCCTCATCAGTAAATTTGCTGATGACACCAAGCTGGGGGCAGGAGTTGATCTGTTAGAGGGTTGGAGAGCTCTGCAGAGGGACCTGGACAGGCTGGGCAAGTCCAAGGGCAGAGTCCAAGGGCAGGAGATTGAACACATCCAAGTGCCAGGTGCTGCACATTGGCCACAGCAACCCCAGGCAGTGCTACAGGCTGGGGTCAGAGTGGCTGAGAGCTGCCAAACAGAGAGGGACCTGGGGGTAGTGGTTGACAGCAGCTGAACAGGAGCCAGCAGTGTGCCCAGGCAGCCAAGAAGGCCAAGGGCATCCTGGCCTGCATCAGGAAGAGTGTGGCCAGCAGGAGCAGGGAAGTCATTGTGCCCTGTGCTCAGTACTGCTGAGGCCACACCTTGAGTCCTGTGTCCAGTTCTGGGCTCCTCAGGTTAGGAAGGAGGTTGACCTGCTGGAAGGTGTCCAGAGAAGGGCAAGAAAGCTGGGGAGGGGTCTGGAGCACAGCCCTGTGAGGAGAGACTGAGGGAGCTGGGGTTGCTTAGCCTGGAGAAGAGGAGGCTCAGGGGTGACCTTCTTGCTCTCTCAACTCCCTGAAGGGAGGTTGTAGCCAGGTGGGGGTTGGTCTCTTCTCCCAGGCAGCCAGCACCAGAACAAGAGGACACAGTCTCAAGCTGTGCCAGGGGAGGTTTAGGCTGAAGGTTAGGAAGAAATTCTTCCCAGCAAGAGAGATTGCCCATTGGGATGTGCTGCCCAGGGAGGTGGTGGAGTCACTATCACTGGAGGTGTTCAGGAGGAGACTTGATGGGGTGCTTGGTGCCATGGGTTAATTGATTAGGTGGTGTTGGATGATAGGTTGGACACAATGATCTTGAAGGTCTCTTCCAACCTATTCTATTCTATTCTATTCTATTCTATTCTATTCTATTCTATTCTATTCTATTCTATTCTATTCTATTCTATTCTATTCTATTCTATTCCATTCCAATTCCATTCCATTCCATTCTCTTAGTCTGTCTCCAGAGCAGAGCAGCTCCAGCCCTCTGCTCCTCCTCATGGCCCTTCTCTGCACACCTTCCAGCCCCTCCAGAGCTTTCCTGGCACAGAGGCTCCAGAACTGGCCCCAGAGCTGCAGCTGTGGTCTCAGCAGAGTGGAGCAGAGGGGCAGAATCCCCTCTCTGGCCCTGCTGGCCACACTTCTCTTGCTGCAGCCCAGGCTCTGCTTGGCTCTCTGGGCTGTAAGTGCTCACTGCTGGCTTCTATTGATCTTCTCCTCCCCCAGCACCCCCAAGACCTTTTCCTCAGGGCAGTCCCTGCCCAGCCTCTATCAGTGCCTGGGATTGCCCTGACCCAGCTGCAGGACTTAAAGGAATAGTCAGCCACAGCAGAATGAAAATGCTGAATGTGCATCTATCTGCAGCAGCTGGTGTCCCCTAGACTTGTTTGCCTCTTTACTTCCTCTCCCACTACTCTTCAGGAGCGCTGTCCCTGCTAATGCTGTGTTGGCTGTGCTGTGGTGTGTGCCAGTTACACACCCTGGGGGTGGCTTTGTCATTACATTTCGTTAGGGTGATGAAGAGGAAAACAATTGTCACGAGTTTAGGGTTCGGTTTTGGTGTGGATTTGGTGTTTTGTTTTGTTTTATTTCCCTCTTCCCAAGCCCTGCTCCAACCCCACCCCCTTCACTGATATCTTTGCCATCTGTCTTCAATAAGCAAGCACTTTGCCTGCAGGGGATGCTCCACAGCCTTGGTGCGCTGCTTTTATTTTATAGGGTCAGTCTATTGACCCTTAATATCTTCTTGGACCTCTGCTGAATGCTTGCCTCGGGCTCTGCGAAGGGGAAAGCTGCAATCCGTGCGGAGGGCTGGGAGGCTGTGCCGTGCTTGCTTGCCTCACTAGATGGCACACCGTGTGCGGGAATGTGCTGCCGGAGCCGGGAGGTGCCGAGCCGTGGCCAAGCGCTGAGCTCATTCGTACGGAGGCAGAAGTAGCTGAGCGATGACAGGCAGCTGGCTTGACGAAAGGCTGGGGGAAAGGGACAAGCGCTGAGCAGACAATTAACTCCGAGGAGATGTCTGCGGCACGTCCTGAATGGCTGGCAGGGGCTGGGCACAGCTGACAGGCGCTGGGCACAGCTGACAGGCGCTGGACTAACCGCGCTCGGTTGGGTGTGCGACACAAGCGGCGGGGAGGGCTTGCTCTTGGAACACGAGAGAGTGCGGCGATGTGGGGGGTGGGGCGGGGATGTTTCTTGTTAATGTCAACGTTCCAGGTACACAAGAGCTGTCAAAGAGCAGCAAAAGCCAATAGTTCTTCGGCACTCCAACTGGTGGCTGTCAAAACGTGCTCCCTGCAGCGCGGCAGAGGGGCTCGGGCGGCAGCCTGTGCCCGCGTTTAAACTTACAAGCAGGAACAGAACCTGTGCTTGGAGACTCTCAGCTGGCAGCAGGCAAGCTCCCCCTCCAAGCCCCCAGAGCACAGACCTGCTCAGCCTTATTTCAAGGGGCACTTGCTGCATGTTCAACACTTGCTTGGAAAAAAAACCCAAACCAAGCAACCACTGTTTTGGGACCTTAAACTCAAGTGATGCTCTGCTGACTCTTATGGGAATGCTGCTAGCTGAGCCCTGCTGCCCTGCACACCTCAGCTTTGTTGCTGACATGCAGAGGAGGGAAAAAAAGGATTCCCCAAGCCCACACAAATCAAACTTGCTGTACAATGAGCACAGAATCTCTCACAGGAGGTTCAGTGTCTTGCTTAATATTCCATCTACATCTAGCATGTGTCAAGAGCTAAGGCTGGGACTGACCAATGGCGAAGTGCCAGAGGCTCACTCTGAAGCCCTCTGCCTTGCTAAGGGAAGGAGGGGGAGAGACTGATGGGCTGGGAAAGAGTGGAGAGAACAATGCCATGGGATAGAGACACAGAGACACAAAGCAAGATGGAAGCCAAGCCCTGAGGGCAAGGATGGCACCACTGGCACCACTGATGCTGGGGGCAGGCCCTGGGCAAGTCCCAGCCTGGGCTCAGCAGCAGATGGGAAGCGGATTCAGGAGCTGGATTGTGGAGCTGGAGTGAGGAAGACAGAGCTGGGGATGGAAGGCAGAAGGGAGAGAGTCCTGCTGGGACAGCAGCCAGGGAAGAAGAGGCTTGAGCCTGGGCAGCCCTCAGCTTGCTGCTGAAGATGCCATCCATGGGCTGTAATGCCTTGGGGGGCACTTGAGGCACTTCCCCTCTGCTGTCTGCTCCTGCCCACAGCTGCCCCCTCTGCCTTCCTGCTCCCCAAGGTGGGGCAGAGCTGTGGCAGTGCCCTTGGTGTGCAGAGCAGCAAGCCTGAGGCAGAGGCTTTGTGCCCCCCAGGCCTTGGCAGGAACTCTGCCCCTCAGCTTCTCCCTGCTAGCAGCAGCCCCTGGCTGTGCCCAGCTGCCCTGAGCTTCAGCAAGTGCCTGAGTGAGCAGAGCCTGAGCTGGGCACTCCCAGCCTGAGCAGGGCTGGTGCTGGTGCAGCTCAGAGCAGGGCAGCATGGTTTAATTACACTGAGCTCTCGTGCAGGGAGCCAGGTTATAATATTGATGCCACGAGAGTAATGGGAACTTCAGCCAGCCAGGAGTGGTGTTTAAAGACTATCAAAAGGAATCTCTAACTTCTTTAATGTCATCCACAATTCTCTTCCCACTTCCACTTGAAATATTGCACCCTCACTGGCACCACTTCTGGTGTTTTGGATTCAGAGCCCTCCCAGCAAGGGATGGCTGCACTTGGTGTGCCCTAATTGGGATGCTGTGGTAGGGCAGATGTGGAGATCTTGGCTAATTGCCTTCAAGATGAGCAAGTTGGGTAATGAAAGGAGTATTGATCTGTGTACCAGTGAATGTTGCTCCTTTGAATTGAGGAGATTGATTCGTGGTTCTCAAGTCTCTTCAGCTGAAAAGCCAGAGCAGGGCTGCTGCGTTGCTGCAAGGAGTGTGACAGGTCCCAGTTTTGCCAAGTGTGTGACTCAAAGTCAGAGCTAAACTTTTGATGGAGGCCCCCTTCCCTTTGATATTTTATGTCTTCCCCTCCACTAGATGCATTTCTGGCAACTTAATGACCCTCCTAAAGTTAAGCACCATGGGAAGATCAACTGACTACAGAAGCCTTCAGAGTGCTGAGTGTTTCTGTGCATGCTTGTCATGAAAACAGCAGGAGCTACCCTGCTGCAGATGCCATTCACAGCTCTGGCAAGGCATTGTGTGCTGTCTCCATTGTAGGCAGCTAGATCAAGAAAAGCTTTGTAAAGCAAGGCTGCAGTGCCCATGGGACCTCTACCAGGCTTCCATAGTTTTGCCACCCTCTGAAAAAAACCCCAACAAACCCTGGCACTGTAGGTACTAAAGAGGCAAGCAAAGGCCCAGGGTCACTGGAATGCAAGAAAATCCACAACTCAGATCAAACCAATGTTTGTATGAACGTGGTGCTCCTCTCAGGCATGGTTTTCATCACACTTCCCCAGGAAACAGGGGAAGAGAGCTGCAGTGGAAGTGCAGAGTGACAAGAAATCAGCAGCAAGCTCTTCACACAGAGAGAAGGATGTAGAGAGACTGCTTACAATGGCCTGCAATGTTTTGTGATGCTTGGGCATTGCTTTGTGATGCTTGGGAATCGCTTCTTCTGGTCCCATGCAGGCAACACAAACAATGACCAGGCTGCTGATCAAGGCAAATCCACTGAACCCCACCAAAAGCAAGCACAGCCCACCAGGCCTGCAGTGATAGGATGAGAAACAAGGGCTTCAAAGTAGAGCAGAGCAGATTGAGATTGGATGTGAGGAACAAGTTCTGCACCAGGAGGCTGCTGGAACACTGCAACAGGTTGCCCAGGGAGGTGGTTGAGGCTCCATCCCTAGAGATATTCAAGGTGACAGGGCTGTGGGCAACCTGACCTACATGGGGATGTCCCTGCTGAGTGCAGAGGGGTTGGACTGGATGAGCTCTGGAGGTCCTTTACAGCCCAGCCCATTCTGTGATTCTGAATTTTATTGCTACTGCTTTTGGATGAGGCACAAATCCAGGCTGGGTGCACAGTGGGTTAAAGCAGCTCTGAAAGAAGAGGCTTGGGTTTGTTGGTTGCTGTTGTCTGTCTGCAAGTGAGAATAATAATAATAATAATAATAATAATAATAATAATAATAATAATAAAATAATAAACCAGGTTGGAAAAGACCTTCAAGATCATTGTGTCCAACCCATCAACCAATCCAACACCACCTAAACAACTAAACCATGGCACCAAGCAACCCATCAATTTTCCTCCTGAACACCTCCAGGGACAGTGACTCCACCACCTCCCCAGGCAGCCCATTCCAATGGGCAATCACTCTCTTTGTGTAGAATTTCTTCCTAACCTCCAGCCTAAACCTCCTCTGGTGCAGCCTGAGACTGTGTCCTCTTGTTCTGGTGCTGGCTGCCTGGGAGAAGAGACCAACCTCTTTCCTGAGGCTGCACACAAGGAGACACAATCCTTGGACCCTGGCAATGTAGCCTTTTTAATTCAATACTGCATTATAACCAAGGATTAGGTTCAATACTTCTCCAGTAAGGCTGGGGTTTTGGGGGGGTTCTGGTTGGTTGTGGTTTTGGTTGGTTGGTTTGGGGTTGGGTTTTGTTTCTCTACTTTGGGTTTTGTGGATTTGGGTTGTGTTGGTTGGTTTTAGTTTTTTCTTTGTTGTCTTGCCTGGAATGGAATGGAATGGAATGAATGGAATGGAATGGAATGGAATAGACCAGGTTGGAAGAGACCTTCAAGATCATCAAGTCCAACCTATCATCCAACACCACCTAATCAACTAACCCATGGCACCAAGCACCCTATCAAGTCTCCTCCTGAATACCTCCAGGGATGGTGACTCCACCACCTCCCTGGGCAGCCCATTCCAATGGGCAATCACTCTCTCTGTGTAGAACTTCTTCCTAACCTCCAGCCTAAACCTCCCCTGGTGCAGCCTGAGACTGTGTCCTCTTGTTCTGCTGCTGGCTGCCTGGGAGAAGAGACCAACCCCCATCTGGCTACAACCTCCCTTCAGGGAGTTGGAGAGAGCAAGAAGGTCACCCCTGAGCCTCCTCTTCTCCAGGCTAAGCAACCCCAGCTCCCTCAGCCTCTCCTCACAGGGCTGTGTTCCAAACCCCTCACCAACTTCAGTGCCCTTCTCTGGACACCTTCCAACAAGTCCACCTCCTTCCTAAACTGAGTGGCCCAGAACTGGACACAGGACTCAGGGTAGGGTGGGTTTTGTTTATCTGTTTTGGGTGGGTTTCATTTGCTTGATTTGTTGGGATTTTATCATTGGGTTTGGATGGGGTTTGCTTGCACTGGGGTTTGTTTGCTTTGGAGTGTGTTTGCACTTGGGTTTGTTTGCACTGGGGTTTGTTTGTACTGGGGGCTTTTTTGCATTTTCCATTGTTTTGTTTTAGATAAGTTGTGTTTATTTGAGTTTGGCTGTTATTTGTTTCATTTTGGGTGTGTTTGGTTTGGGGGATGGATTGCTTTGGGGTGTTTTTTTGTTTGGTTTGGGGGTTTTTTGCTTTCCTTTTTTTTTTTGTGTGTGTGAGGCTTTTTCTATTTTTCCCTTGCTTTTGTTGCTGTTTGTGGTTTGCTTTGCTTTGGTTTTGGGTGGGTTTAGTTTGGGCTCTTGGTTGGTTTGGTGTTTGTTTGGTTGCTTTGAGTTTTTGTTTATGTATGTGTATATATATATATATACACTGTGTCTGGTTCTGGAGCCTCTGTGCCAGGAAGGCTCTGGAGAGGCTGGAAGGTGTGCAGAGAAGGGCCACGAGGAGGAGCAGAGGGCTGGAGCTGCTCTGCTCTGGAGACAGCCTGAGAGAGTTGGGGTTGTGCAGGCTGGAGAGGAGAAGGCTCCCAGGAGACGACCTGGTGGCCTTCCAGGATCTGCAGGGGGCTCCAAGCAAGCTGGGGAGGGACTTGTGAGGGTGTCAGGGAGGGATAGGACTGGGAGGGATGGAGCAAAGCTAGAAGTGGGGAGATTGAGATTGGCTGTGAGGACGAAGTTGTTGGCCATGAGGGTGGTGAGAGCCTGGCCCAGGTTGCCCAGGGAGGTGGTGGAAGCCTCCTGCCTGGAGGTGTTTGCAGCCAGGCTGGCTGTGGCTGTGAGCAACCTGCTGTGGTGTGAGGTGTCCCTGCCCATGGCAGGAGGCTTGGAACTGGCTGAGCATTGAGGTCTCTTCCAGCCCTGACAATTCTGTGATTCTATGATTCTCTCTCTATAATATATTTAAAAACCCCAAGTGTGTTGGCCCAGAAACTCCTCCTTCCTCATGCTACCACTCCAGTACCAATACCACTGACCTGTAGCACCCAGGAGAGTGTTCCTCAAATGAGTAGAAAGACTTCATTATGCTCCTGGCAATGCCAAAGTCCTGCTCAACTGGGTGTACTGGAAAATTTCAGCTGCAATCAATCACTTCATTACTTTAATCTGATGCAGTTGCTCTTTTCAAATGTTAACATCTAATGTGGTTATCAAGCTCTTGCTTTCCTCTGGCTGTGAAAGCTCTCAGGTGAGGTCAGGCATGATTTAATCACCACTTTTACAATGGAGTTGTTGATGTGGCAGCTTTCAGTCTGGCTGCTCCACTAACCACTTAGTGTTGTTTGGCATTCAGCTCCTGAACTGCACTCACATCAGTGCTCTGCTGGTTTATGTTCAGATCCATAATCCTGGGGGGCTTGGGTGGAAGGGGAGAAGGAAATGATGAAAAAAATGGGGGGAAAAAAAGGCATATTAATTAAAAGTTTAATTTGCTCAGCAGAGCTTTGGGAAAGACTGCAACTTTCCCTCCCAGTCCACTCAGCAGGAGCAATGCATGTCACTAGAATAAAGCTGCAGCAGTGATGCATGTGGTTATTAGATAGTCATTACACATCAGAGCTCCAACCAAGGCAGTTTAATTAAAGAGCTTTCCTATCCCATGCCTCCATCCACGAGATGTGTGGCACAACAGGCTCTGTGTGCATCCAGCACAGCACCTGGGCTCTACCTTGGCCAAATGTCTGCAAGGCTGATGGAAAATGAGAGCTGATCACAGAATCCCAGAACCAAGCAGGTTGGAAAAGACCTCAGAGACCATCAAGGCCAACCTACTGCCTAATGCCTAACACCTCCTGACACCTAAACCATGGCTCCAAGTGCCACATCCAAGCCTCCTGAACATCTCCAGGGATGGGGACTCCACCACCTCCCTGGGCAGCACATCCCAGTGGCCAATTCCTCTCTCTGGGAAGAACTTTCTCCTCACCTCCAGCATAAACCTCCCCTGGTACAGCCTGAGACTGTGTCTTCTTGTTCTGGTGCTGGCTGCCTGGGAGAAGAGACCAACCCCCACCTGGCTACAGCCTCCCTTAAGATAGCTGTAGAGAGCAAGAAGGTCTCCCCTAAACCTCCTCTTCTCCAGGCTAAGCAGCCCCAGCTCCCTCAGCCTCTCCTCACAGGGCTGTGCTCCAGACCCCTCCCCAGCTTTCTTGCCCTTCTCTGGACACCTTCCAGCAAGACAACCTCCTTCCTAAACTAAGGAGCCCAGAACTGGACACAGGACTCAAGGTGTGGCCTAACCAGTGCAGTGTACAGGGGCAGAATGACCTCCCTGCTTCTGCTTGCCACACTCTTCCTGATGCAGGCCAGGATGCCCTTGGCCCTCTTGGCTGCCTGGGCATGCTTCAGGCTCATGTTCAGCCTACCATCGACCAGCACCCCCAGGTCCCTCTCTGCCTGGCTGCTCTCAGCCACTCTGACCCCAGCCTGTAGCACTGCCTGGGGTTGCTGTGGCCAAGGGATCAGGCTCAGCCAACATGGATTTAGGAGGGGCAGGTCCTGCCTGACCAACCTGATCTCCTTCTATGAGCGGGTGACCCGCCTGGTGGATGTGGGGAGGCCTGTGGATGTAGTTTACCTGGACCTCAGCAAGGCCTTTGACACCGTCTCCCATAGCAAACTGCTGGCCAAGCTGTCAGCCCCTGGCTTGGACAGCAGCACTCTGAGCTGGGTTAGGAACTGGCTGGATGGCCGAACCCAGAGAGTGGTGGTGAATGGTGTCACATCCGGCTGGCGGCCAGTCAGTAGTGGAGTCCCCCAGGGATCAGTGCTGGGCCCCATCCTCTTTAACATCTTTGTTGATGATCTGGATGAGGGCATTGAGTCTATCATCAGTAAATTTGCTGATGACACCAAGCTGGGGGCAGGAGTTGATCTGCTAGAGGGTGGAGAGGCTTTGCAGAGAGACCTCGACAGGCTGGACAGATGGGCAGAGTCCAAGGGCAGGAGATTTAACACATCCAAGTGCCAGGGGCTGCACATTGGCCACAGCAACCCCAGGCAGTGCTACAGGCTGGGGTCAGAGTGGCTGAGAGCAGCCAGGCAGAGAGGGACCTGGGGGTGCTGGTTGATGGTAAGATGAACATGAGCCTACAGTGTGCCCAGGTGGTCAGGAGGGCCAATGGCATCCTGGCCTGCATTAAGAACAGTGTGGCCAGCAGGAGCAGGGAGGTCATTCTGCCCCTGTACACTGCACTGGTTAGGCCACACCTCGAGTCCTGTGTCCAGTTCTGGGCCCCTCAGGTTAGGAAGGAGGTTGACTTGCTGGAACGAGTCCAGAGAAGGGAAACAAAGTTAGTGAGGGGCTTGGAACACAGCCCTGTGAGGAGAGGCTGAGGGAGCTGGGGCTGCTTAGCCTGGAGAGGAGGAGACTCAGGGATGACCTCATTACTCTCTACAACTACCTGAAGGGGGGTTGTAAACAGGCAGAGGTTGGTCTCTTCTCCCAGGCACCCAGCACCAGAACAAGAGGACACAGTCTCAGGCTGCGCCAGGGGAGGTTCAGGCTGGAGGTCAGGAGGAAGTTTTCCACAGAGTGATTGCCCATTGGAATGTGCTGCCTGGGGAGGTGGTGGAGTCGCCGTCACTGGAGGTGTTCAGGAGGAGACTTGACAGGGTGCTTGGTGACATGGGTTAGTTGATTAGGTGGTGTTGGATGATAGGTTGGACTCGATGATCTTGAAGGTCTCTTCCAACCTGGTCTATTCTATTCTATTCTATTCTATTCTATTCTATTCTATTCTATTCTATTCTATTCTATTCTATTCTATTCTATTCTATTCTATTCAATGTGCAGCACCTGGCACTTGGATGTGTTCAATCTCCTGCCCTTGGACTCTGCCCATGGTGGGGTTGGGTTGGTGGTTGGGATGGATGGCCTCAGAGGTCTTACCCAACCAGAACAATTCTGTGATTCTGTTTCTGAGGACCTCAAGGCAATGATTTTTCTTTACTTTTTTACCCTCTGTTCTTCAGGGCAGAGATTTCATGTAAGCAAAGGCAAAGATGGTGGCAGCAAGTACCAGAAGCGTTGGGCATACACTCAGGTCTCACAGTTCCCTGCTCTTCTGTAGCCAGGACATCAATCTTATAACTAATACAATACAATACAATACAATAAACCAGGTTGGAAGAGACCTTCAAGATCATCACGTCCAACCTATCACCCAACACCACCTAATCAACTAACCCATGGCACCAAGCACCCTGTCAAGTCTCCTCCTGAACACCTCCAGTGACGGCGACTCCACCACCTCCCCAGGCAGTCCATTCCAATGGGCAATCACTCTCTCCGTGTAAAACTTCCTCCTGACCTCCAGCCTGAACTTCCCCTGGCGCAGCCTGAGACTGTGTCCTCTTGTTAATCATTGAGTTCCTTCAGGAAGAATTGATTTGGGTGCAGAAGTCCTGACTGGTAGATTCTGCTCAGTCCCTGGGGTGCCCTCCCAGTTCCCCACTGGTGAATAAATGATTCAGCAGCTGGGGGCAGGTAGAGGTTCAGCACTCATGGGCTTCAGCTCTTGGGTGCATGGAGCAGAGCTGCTGAGGCACACTTTAGTGCAGAGCACACTCATGAGGCAGGCAAGATGGTTTCAGCAGTCCTCTGCCCACAGCCTGTCCAAAGACCAAATCCTCCCAAGATGAAGGGCAGGATGTCACAGCTTGGCTGGGGCTCTCTGGATGCCAGTGCTTGGCTTCCCTGCAGCTCCCATGCAGGCCAGGCACTCAGGGCACAGTGTGCTCAGTTTCTGGGTTCAGCTGGAGCAAGATCATAGAATCATAGAATCAATAAGGTTGGAAAAGACCTCAGAGATCATCAAGGCCAACCTATCACCCTGCATCTCATGACTAACTAAACCATGTCTTCAAATGCCATGTCCAATCCTTTTTTTAGCACCTCCAGGGACAGTGACTCCACCACCTCCCCAGGCAGCACATTCCAATGGCCAATTCCTCTTTCTGGGAAGAACTTTCTCTTCTACTCAAGCCTAAACTTCCCCTGGCCCAGCTTGAGACTGTGTCCTCTTGTTCTGGGGCTGGGTGCCTGGCAGAAGAGACCAACCTCTGCCTGTCTACAACCTCCCTTCAGGGAGTTGGAGAGGGCAAGAAAGTCTCCCCTGAGCCTCCTCTTCTCCAGGCTAAGCAACCCCAGCTCCCTCAGCCTCTCCTCACAGGGCTGTGCTCCAGACCCCTCCCCAGCTTTCTTGCCCTTCTCTGGACACCTTCCAGCAAGGCAACCTCCTTCCTAAACTGAGGGGCCCAGAACTGGACCCAGGACTCAAGGTGTGGCCTAAGCAGTGCAGTGTACAGGTGCAGAATGACCTCCCTGCTCCTGCTGGCCACACTCTTCCTGATGCAGGCCAGGATGCCATTGGCCCTCCTGGCTGCCTGGGCACACTGCAGGCTCCTGTTCAGCCCACCATCAAGATGAAGGGAAGCTGCAGAGCCTGTGGTTGTGAGCAGCATTTGTTCATCTCCTCATCTCTCCTTAAAGTTATTTTCATCCTTTTAGTGGCATCTTAACAGAAAGAGCTTATGGGGGCTCATGCTCTCCTGTGAGGATGGTGGAACCCTGGCACAGGTTGCCCAGGGAGGTTGCAGAGATGCTGCCACTGGGGACATTCAGGGTCAGGGTCCATGGGGCTCTGAGCAGCCTGATAGAAGTGGGGATGTCCCTGCTTGCTGCATGGGGGTTGGACTGAGTGACCTCTGGGGGCCCCTTCCAGCCCAGTGCCTTCTATGAGTCTATGATTTGCACTCCTGCAAGGTGCAAGTGTGGAACTCAGGGAACTCAGGAAGGGGTTTTAGGAACTGCTTTTGTTTCCTGATGCAAGTTGTGAATTATTGCAGTGCTGTGGCCTTCCTGCACTGGAGGACCTTTCTTTGATATGGATAAACACCTGAGAGGTGAGCCCTGGGGCTTTCCTCACTGTGGGGTGTGAAATATGGATTGCTTCTTCAGACAAAAACAAAAGAACCCCCAAACCCTGTCTGGGGGAAAAAAATGTGCTCAGTGAGACAAATGTGCAGGGCTGGAGCAGCCCTAAGGCACTGGTGATGGATGCTCCAGGAGCCACACAGCTTGGACTTTGTGGTGGGTTTGGTTTGAAAGAAAAAGCTGCTGCAAAACAGAGCCCTGTACGGAGAGGAGAGGAGAGGAGAGGAGAGGAGAGGAGAGGAGAGGAGAGGAGAGGAGAGGAGAGGAGAGGAGAGGAGAGGAGAGGAGAGGAGAGGAGAGGAGAGGAGAGGAGAGGAGAGAGGAGAGGAGAGGAGAGGAGAGGAGAGGAGTAGAATTAACCTGGTTGGAAAAGACCTTTGAGATCACCAAGTCCAACCTATCACCCAACACCATCCAATCAACTAAACCATGGCACCAAGGGCCTCATCCAGGCTCTTCCTAAATGCCTCCAGGGATGGTGACTCCACCACCTCCCTGGGCAGCACATCCCAGTGGCCAATTTCTCTGTCTGTGAAGGTCTCTGAGACACTGTGAGCTTCATGAATTCATGCAGCACAGCTGAGACATCACTCAGGAGACTCAAGTGTTGTAAGGTGGTCAGTGGAGAAGAACTTTTCATTTCAGCAGAGAACTCTTTAAGTGATGGCCCTTTGCTCTTCCTGCCCAGAGGTACTGGAGTCACCCTGGAGATGCAGACTGGTCTGGGTTGGAAGGGGCCTCTGGAGGTCATCTAGTCCAGCCTCCTTGCAGTCAGCAAGGACATCCTCAGTAGTGCTCATGGCTTGAAGTGCAGATGGAGAGCAGTGGCAGTGGTGGCAGGGGTCTCTACTGGGACCTGTGCTGTTTAATGCTATAGTCAGTGGCATTGAGGCACATCAGCAGTGTGCAATGGCCCCAAGCTGTGGTGCTGTCAATACACCAGAGGGACAGGATTGCATCCAGAGGGACCTGGACAGGCTGGAGAGGTGGCACAGGACTTGGGAGTGCTGGTGGGGGAGAAGCTGGACAGGAGCAGGCAGTGGGAGCTTGCAGCACAGAAGGCCAAGGGCAGCCTGGGCTGCATCCAAAGCAGCATTGCCAGAGATCCAGAGAGGTGATTCTGACACTTGGCTCTGCTGAGACCTCAGCTGCAGTGCTGTGTGCAGCTCTGGAGCCCTCAGCACAGGAAGGACCTGGAGCTGATGGGGAGGATCCAGAGGAGGGCCATGAAAATGCTCAGGGGGTTGGAGCAGCTCTGCTGTGAGCACAGGCTGAGGGAGCTGGGGGTGTTCAGCCTGCAGAGGAGAAGGCTCTGGGGAGACCTCAGAGCTGCCTGCCAGGACCTGAAGGGGGCTACAGGAATACTGCAGAGAGACTGTTCCCAAAGCTGAGGATGCCTCTGCTTACTGCATATGGGGTTGGACTGCATGGCATTTGGAGATCCCTGCCAACCCAGACCATTCTATGATTCTATGATCCACCACTAGATCAGGCTGTCCAGGGTCTTGTTGAGCCTCACCTTCAATATCTTCAGGGATAAGGCCCCACCTACCTCCCTGGGCAACCTGGGCCAGGCTCTCACCACCCTCATGGCCAACAACTTCGTCCTCACAGCCAATCTCAATCTCCCCACTTCTAGCTTTGCTCCATCCCTCCCAGTCCTATCCCTCCCTGACACCCTCAAAAGTCCCTCCCCAGCTTGCTTGGAGCCCCCTGCAGATCCTGGAAGGCCACCAGAAGGTCTCCTGTGAGCCTTCTCCTCTCCAGCCTGCACAACCCCAACTCTCTCAGGCTGTCTCCAGAGCAGAGCAGCTCCAGCCCTCTGCTCCTCCTCCTGGCCCTTCTCTGCACACCTTCCAGCCCCTCCAGAGCCTTCCTGGCACAGAGGCTCCAGAACTGGCCCCAGAGCTGCAGCTGTGGTCTCAGCAGAGTGGAGCAGAGGGGCAGAATCCCCTCCCTGGCCCTGCTGGCCACACTTCTCTTGCTGCAGCCCAGGCTCTGCTTGGCTCTCTGGGCTGCAAGTGCTGACTGCTGGCTCCTGTTGAGCTTCTCCTCCCCCAGCACCCCCACAATGCCCAAGCACCACCAAGCCATGCTGAGTATTTCATGCTGTGTTTATTCCTGATAACAAGGTAGGATTTGTTTTCCTCAAGTCAGCCTACTGGGGCTGCAGTCCTGAGCCTGCTCTGCTGGAAGGCACTAAACCTCTTCAGAATCAAAGGTGGTGTTTGTTGCCATGCTGCTTCATCCTGGGAGATGAGATCTTTATCCAGGGTAAAGCAGAGCTCTGGAATGCTCCCCCAAGGCAGCAAAACTTAGCAAGCTGTGTAGCTGTGCTCTGCTGACAACCCCAGACAGATCCTGTGCCAGGGGGGTGCTGCAGCAGCACTTTGGCAAGCAGCATAGAGAAGATGTCCCATGAAGCTGCACATCCAAAAGGTAAATGGCTATCAACTTCCCACAGCTCTTCCTGCCTCACAAATCCTTACAACAGCTGAAATCTCTCTTGTTGGTGGCTGGAGGGATGCCTGTCCCTGCAGGGAGACTGCCTTATGTGGAGTGGGGAAACTACTCCTCCCTGACAGGTCCTCTCTAAGCTGTGTGGTGGGTACCCTGTGAGGAGGGAATGGTGCTGAGCAAATCCCTTTCTTTGTTCTGCATGCTCTGTTTGCCCTCCAATACTGTCCTGAAATCTTGTTTGTTCTGTGGCAGCCACATTTAGTTCACAGGTCTGATAGATCTGCTGGCTCTGCCTAGGAGGGCAGGGGGCTGTGTCCTCTTTTGGTGCAGTCTGGAGAGGAGAAGGCTCCCAGGAGACCTTCTGGTGGCCTTCCAGGATCTGCAGGGGGCTCCAAGAAAGCTGGGGAGGGACTTCTGAGTGTGTCAGGGAGGGATAGGACTGGGGGGGATAGAGCAGAAATAGAAGTGGGGAGATTGAGATTCAGGTTGGATATTAGGAAGAAGTTGTTGGCCATGAGGGTGGTGAGAGCCTGGCCCAGGTTGCCCAGGGAGGTGGTGGAAGCCTCCTGCCTGGAGGTGTTTGCAGCCAGGCTGGCTGTGGCTGTGAGCAACCTACAGTGGTGTGAGGTGTCCCTGGCCATGGCAGGGGCTTGGGACTGGCTGATCCTTGAGGTCCCTTCCAGCCCTGACACTGCTGTGATTGTATGATTCTCAGAGCCCCGAGCAACCTCACCTGGAATGTTCCCAGGGATGAGGCATCCCCCTGGGCAACCTGGCACAGGCTCTCACCACCCTCATTGGAAAAATCTTCCTTCTAACTAGTTGTGAGACCTCAATGACTAATGTGGAAAAACAGTGCCTGAGCCTGGGCAGCCCTCAGCTTGCTGCTGAAGATGCCATCCAGGGGCTGCAATGCCTTGGGGGGCACTTGAGGCTCCCTTCTGCTGTCTGCTCCTGCCCACAGCTGCCCCCTCTGCCTTCCTGCCCCCCAAGGTGGGGCAGAGTTGTGGCAGTGCCCTTGGTGTGCAGAGCAGCAAGCCTGAGGCAGAGGCTTTGTGCCCCCCAGGCCTTGGCAGGAACTCTGCCCCTCAGCTTCTCCCTGCTAGCAGCAGCCCCTGGCTGTGCCCAGCTGCCCTGAGCTTCAGCAAGTGCCTGAGTGAGCAGAGCCTGAGCTGGGCACTCCCAGCCTGAGCAGGGCTGGTGCTGGTGCAGCTCAGAGCAGGACAGTTGTGTTTTCCTTAGAAGTGACACTCATATGTTCCTATTGGGTCTTGCACTGAGGAGTGAGGCCTTTTTGAGCACTGCTGGTGCAGCTCTGAGCAGGGCAGCATTTTGCATGCAGGTGGGTTTTGGATCTTTGCTTTGGGGTTGGTTTTTGTGCATTTGAATAACTGTTTTGTTCAGAATGAACTGGTTTTGAGTCATCTGAAACCACTGACTGCCAGCCCCTGGAGTATTTCTCCCTCAACCAATAGGAAATGGAAACTGCACTCCAGAAATGTGATTTAAAACTTCTGACAGTGAGTGATTTCCCCTCCCCAAGAATGGCCTGGAAAGCAAAAAGCTCCAACCCTCCTCCAGACAGATGAAGAGGAGGTTGAAATGTACCTCTGAAGAAACACAAAGCTCCTGTCTCTGTGCTGTGCCAGCAAAATAAAGCAGTGAAGGTTGATTGTTGTCACTGGGCATCCTACAGGGCCACGGGTGCTTGGGGTTCTGTTGCATATGGATTGAAACCCAGATCTGTCCAGAGCAATGAATATCATAGAAGCCCAGAATGGCTCAGGTTGGAAGGGAGCTCAGAGCTCATCTGCTCCAAGCTCCCCATCATGCCCAGGGACACCTCTCAGCTACACTCAGTTGCTCAAGGCCTCAGCCAGCCTGGCCTCAAACACCCCCAGCAAGGAGGCAGCCACAGCCTCCCTGGCCAGCCTGGGCCACACTCTCCCCACCCTCACAAGCAACAACTTCTGCCTCAGCTCCACTCTCACCCTGCTCTGCCTCAGCTTCAAACCATTGCCCCTTGGCCTGGCTCCAGAACCCCTCAGCAAAAGTCTCTCTGCAGCCTTCCTGCAGGATGCCTTCAGGTGCTGGCAGGCAGCTCTGAGGTGCCCCTGGAGCCTTCTCCTCTGCAGGCTGCACACCCCCAGCTCCCTCAGCCTGTGCTCCCAGCAGAGCTGCTCCAGCCCTTGGAGCATCTTTATGGCCTCCTCTGGACTCTCTCCAGCAGCTCTGTGTCCTTCTTCTGCTGGGGACACCAGAACTGGAGGCAGGATTGGAGGTGAGGTCTGAGCAGAGCAGAGCAGAGCCCACGGCAGAATCCCCTCTCCCACCCTGCTGCCCACACTGCTCTGGCTGCAGCCCAGCACACAGCTGCCTGCTGGGCTGCAGGAGGACACTGCTGGCTCCTGGGGAGCTGCTCAGCACCCAACACCACCAAGGCTCTTTCTGCAAGGCTGCTCATTGTGAGATGGCATCCCAAGAAGGTTATGCATGTAGCCCACTTTAACAGCAGGAAACCTGGGGACATTTGGTCTCTTTTGTTTCTCCAGCAGAGCTATGCCTTTTCTTTGGGGGGATAATGTTTCTTTAGTTTCTGAACCTTTTGTTTGCTGTTACCTTGTGGAAAAATCCTGAGGGGATTTATGAGCCTGAGTTAGGAGGGGGCTGTCATCCCGTGCAGGAGGTGTTTGCTGCACTGTCAGAGAGCAGAGTTATTTTGGCAGTGGAATAAAGGGAACAGCTATGATTTAAAGAATGGAAAGAATTCGTGACAGAAGTGGAGCTCTGGCCTTGTTGGGAGCTTTCACAGAGCCTTGGGTTTGGGGAATTGATTCAGGCCATCAAAATGTTCTGGACTGAGGAGAATTTCTGCTCTGACCTTCAGCCAGCTCTCGGCTGGAATGGACAAACACAGCGCAGATGCTTCCAGAGGGGTTGGCTGGTGCCTTGCTCCTAGGAAAGGCAGGGTGGAGCACAGGTCAGGGAATCACAGAACTGTCAGGGCTGGAAGGGACCTCAAGGATCAGCCAGTTCCAACCCCCTGCCATGGGCAGGGACACCTCACACCACAGCAGGTTGCTCACAGCCACAGCCAGCCTGGCTGCAAACACCTCCAGGCAGGAGGCTTCCACCACCTCCCTGGGCAACCTGGGCCAGGCTCTCACCACCCTCATGGCCAACAACTTCTTCCTCACATCCAATCTCAATCTCCCCACTTCTAGTTTTGCTCCATCCCCCCCAGTCCTATCCCTCCCTGACACCCTCAAAAGTCCCTCCCCAGCTTTCCTGTAACCCCCTTCAGGTCCTGGAAGGCCTTCCCAGAGGGGAAAAAAGGAGAACATCATAACATCTATGGCTGCCTCCACAAAGCAGGCACAGAGCTGAGCCCTCCAGTGCCCAGAGTGCCCAGCCCAAGGGTGGACACAGGCAATAGTCTCTTTCTACCCATAAATCCTGCACCCTTACCAATCTGGCTGCAGAGTTACAGTCTCTCTCTTTCTTCCCTCTCTGCTGCCTTGGGGAGAGATGCTGTCTGATCTGGTAACCATGGGGCAGTATCCCATGCCTTTTTGACCTGAGTCACTTTCATTTCCCCTGCACAATCTTGGCCATTTCAGGCCTAATGCCAGGGTAAACAGGATGGGAAGGGAAAGTTCAGGCCTGGCCAGCCTGAAAACCAGCCTAGCAGCTGGGCAGAAGAGCGAGCCCTGGGGTTTGGGGTGAAGCCCAGGTGGGGAGAAGGGAAGCCTTGGTGTGGTGTAAAGGAAGCTGAGTGTATAGGCTGGGGCTCCTTTGAATTGCTCTGCTCACCACCAATGCCTGGTAGATTTTGGAGCACCTATGAACCGCTTTCCCACTTAAACTCTCCATGAGTATCCAACCCATTTGTGTGAGCCTGATTCTTTTGCCCCTGCTGGAGCAATAGAGCAATCTGTCCCACTCTAAACGAGGACAGCATCCCAGAATGGCTGAGGCTGGAAGGGAGCTCAGAGCTCATCTGCTGCAAGCTCCCCACCATGCCCAGGGACACCTCTCAGCTACACTCAGCTGCTCAAGGCCTCAGCCAGCCTGGCCTCAAACACCCCCAGCAAGGAGGCAGCCACAGCCTCCCTGGCCAGCCTGGGCCACACTCTCCCCACCCTCACAAGCAACAACTTCTGTCTCAGCTCCACTCTAACCCTGCTCTGTAGGCACTGCTGCAGATAAAATTCAGCTATAGAACTCCTCAGATGAAAAAATTCTGCCAGAAAACCAAAGAGCTCTCCCCTGCTTCTCTTTCCAATCTCATGAGGATTTTTAGGTTTTAATTATCAGATGCTGGATACTTTCAGTTTCATTGCTTAGCCTAATTCAGAGCTCCTGATTCATTTCAAACTCGTGACCAAGCTGTCAGCCCCTGGCTTGGACAGGAGCACATTGCCTTGGGTTAGGAACTGAGCCCAGAGAGTGGTGGTGAATGGTGCCACAGCCAGCTGGCAGCCAGGCACCAGTGGTGTGCCCCAGGGATCAGTGCTGGGCCCCATCCTCTTTAACATCTTCATTGATGATCTGGAGGAGGGCATTGAGTCCATCCTCAGTAAATTTGCAGATGACACCAAGCTGGGGGCAGGAGTTGATCTGCTAGAGGGTTGGAGAGGCTTTGCAGAGAGACCTCGACAGGCTGGACAGATGGGCAGAGTCCAACGGCATGAGATTTAATGCATCCAAGTGCCGGGTTCTGCACATTGGCCACAACAACCCCAGGCAGTGCTACAGGCTGGGGTCAGAGTGGCTGGAGAGCTCCCAAACAGAGAGGGACCTGGGAGTGCTGGTTGATGGTAGGCTGAACATGAGCCTGCAGTGTGCCCAGGGGGCCAAGAGGGCCAATGGCATCCTGGCCTGCATCAGGAAGAGTGTGGCCAGCAGGAGCAGGGAGGTCATACTGCCCCTGTACACTGCACTGCTGAGGCCACACCTTGAGTCCTCTGTCCAGTTCTGGGCTCCTCAGGTTAGGAAGGAGGTTGCCTTGCTGGAAGGTGTCCAGAGAAGGGCAAGAAAGCTGGGGAGGGGTCTGGAGCACAGCCCTGTGAGGAGAGGCTGAGGGAGCTGGGGCTGCTTAGCCTGGAGACGAGGAGGCTCAGGGGAGATTTTCTTGCCCTCTCCAACTCCCTGAAGGGAGGCTGTAGCCAGGTGGGGGTTGGTCTCTTCTCCCAGTCAGCCAGCACCAGAACAAGAGGACACAGTCTCAGGCTGCACCAGGGGAGGTTTAGGCTGCTGGTCTCTTCTCACAAGTAATTAGTGACAGAACAAGAGGCAATGGCCTCAAGCTACCACTGGGGAGATTGAGGCTGGACATCAGGAAAAAAATTTCCCATCCAGAGTGGTCAGGGATTGGAATGTGCTGCCCAGGGAGGTGGTGGAGTCCCCAAGCCTGGATGTGTTCAAAGGTGGTTTGGCTGTGGTGCTTGGGGCTCTGGTTTAGGGGTAAGCCTTGCAGAGCAGGGTCTGGGTTGGACTTGGTGATGCTGAGGCTCTCTTCCAACCTGAATGTTTCTGTGATTGTGTTAAAGGAAACCACAATACAAGTGAGAGAGGAGAAGCATCACTGTGAAGGCAAAGATAGGAGCAGGCTGTGACAAAAGACTCTGTTTACTGTGGGTAACAGAAAGATAGCCTTGCCCTGGCCTCTGAGTAGGATATCTTTGCCACAATGCTTTGTAGTTTCTGTGAGCACCAATTGCTTTTGCATTTCAACTCTCCAGCGTTCCCCAATCCATTTGTGTCAGCGGCATTCTTTGGTCCATTCCAGGGGCAAGAGAGGATCTGTCCCTTTTTAAACCAGGGCACCCAAGAAACAAAGCAGCAGAATAAACCCAAGCCCACAGCTCTTTGGAGGCAGAGAGGCAAAGGCAGTCTGACGGCAAGAACAGCAGAAGCACATCAATTACTTGCCCTGACACACTAACGAGAGCAGGGAAAGGTACAATCTCATTACCAACTTAATCTTCTGGCACTCCTTGGATGCAGTACAAGTGATTCTATCAATCTAGAAACAAAAGGATTATTTTGGGGCCAATTATTCAAGCTCAAATACTCCTGACATATGAAGTGGGCTGCTCTAAAAACCCAGGGCAGCAAAGCAGTCTGAGGCTGATGGTGTCCTGTCAGCGAGATGCAATTTGTTATCTGTCATGGAAGTCTGCAGAGCCTTCTATCAGGCATGTGGGACTGTGCCTGCTGCTCTGCAGAACTTGTACTCTGTCATCTGCCATCATGCCACAGGAACCAGCTGGAGATGACCACTCCTGGAATGGCCATCGCTTCACTTTTGTCCATTTGAGGTGCTAGAGTGTGTCCAGAGAAGGGCAGTGAAGTTAATGGAGGGTCCTGAGAGGTGCAGCTGAGGGGCCTGGGGGTGTTCAGCCCAGTTAGACTGCAGAATCTTTCGCTACCATGATGTGGTGGGTTGAAATTCCAGCCCCACTAGCATTAACCATTTGCCAGAGCAGCTCAGGTGGAAGCAGATGCAAGCTGTGATTGCAGGCAGAGCTGCACTCTGCAGTGGAATGCAATGGAGGTGTGCAAACTATCCAGGGGTTACAATAGCTACAGGGATTTACAAGTGATAAACAGCACAAGACCAGCACTGGGCAAGGACCAGGGCAAGCTACCAGCTTCTCCCTCTCTGCCTCCCCCTGAACCCCTGTACATAGGGAGAAGAGAAAGGAGCAGAGGGACATTAGGCTTAGCCAAATCAATGCAGCCAAGGTCAAGCAGAAGCAAGTTAGTATCTTTCCAGAGCCAAGAAGCAAGAAGAGAGATTGTTTTGGTACAAGCAATTTTAATCCCTTACCTCTTCCAAAGGGATCATTTAGAATGATCTTTCTGTTCCTTTTCACACCCAAGAGTGATTTGTTTGCATTTTGCTACTTTTCTGTTCAGGACATGTGAAAAAACTTTAAAGGCACAGCCTATGCCTGGGGAGGTGGTGGAGTCACCATCACTGGAGGTGTTCAGGAGGAGGCTTGATAGGGTGCTTGGTGCCATGGGTTAGTTGATTAGGTGGTGTTGGTTGATAGGTTGGACTTCATGATCTTGAAGGTCTCTTCCAACCTGGTCTATTCTATTCTATTCTATTCTATTCTATTCTATTCTATTCTATTCTATTCTATTCTATTCTATTCTATTCTATTCCCAGCACAGATGACTTCTGCTTCACAAAAAGCAAAGGGAAGGGAGTGAGAATGCAGTAAACCCACAACAAGCTCCAAAAGAGGCTCCTTTGCCCTCACAGCCTAAACACCACCAACAAGCAGTGGCATACAAGAGGAATCCTGTACTCTAAAGTCTGCTGTACAAAACTGAAGAGGCTGAGGCACAAGACAAATGGCTCCTCAAAGGGATGCTCACAGCATCCTTCCAAAGGCAGTAGAAGAGCACTGTGCAGGGAAATGCTGTGCCCCTCTTGCAGTGCTCTTGGGGTATATGTGCAGCTGATGTCTCTACAGTGAAGGCAGGGGACACCTAGGAGTGCCCCAAGGGTGCAAAGGAGCAGCCTGGGTGCAATGGAGCAGCCTGGGTGCAAAGAAGCTTGCTTGGCCTCTCCAGAGCCACCAGGACAGTCAGCTAAACCTGAAACATGGCCTTCTGGCACAGAGGTGATTCAGGTAGGAGAAGCTGAGTGTGGTCGTCTCCCTCTAGCAAGGCACTTTGCTGCTCAGGTTTTAGGCTTCCCCTCTGAGAGGTTTTGGGGGTGTTCTGCCCTAGACATGACCACTGAAGCAGATTTGCCAAGCTGCTGTGAGCAGGCACAGAGCTAACATTTACTGATGGAGTTTGCTCTAGCACTGTTTGATAGTGTCTGCTCCTAAACTCCTGAGCCAAGTGAAGAGCTTTGAATAGCTTCTTAAAACTTCAGCTCTCAAGGTCTTTACATACGGTCAAGGGACTCTTTGGGCAGCCAGGGAGTGTGGCTCAGCCACACTTAGAGAGGTGGAATGGCTGAAAAGCAGCCAGCCCTGGAGCAGCTCTGCTGTGAGCACAGGCTGAGGGAGCAGGGGGTGTGCAGCCTGCAGAAGAGAAGGCTCCAGGGGCACCTCAGAGCTGCCTGCCAGCACCTGAAGGCATCCTGCAGGAAGGCTGCAGAGAGACTTTTGCTGAGGGGTTCTGGAGCCAGGCCAAGGGGCAGTGGTTTGAAGCTGAGGCAGAGCAGGGTGAGAGTGGAGCTGAGGCAGAAGTTGTTGCTTGTGAGGGTGGTGAGAGTGTGGCCCAGGCTGGCCAGGGAGGCTGTGGCTGCCTCCTTGCTGGGGGTGTTGGGAGGCCAGGCTGGCTGAGGCCTTGAGCAGCTGAGTGTAGCTGAGAGGTGTCCCTGGGCATGGTGGGGAGCTTGGAGCAGATGAGCTCTCAGCTCCCTTCCAACCTGAGCCATGCTGTGGAACACTTTGCTGTTGTCTGTTGGTAGCATAATAGAATAGAATAGAATAGAATAGAATAATAGAATAGAATAGAATAGAATAGAATAGAATAGAATAAACCAGGTTGGAAGAGACCTTCAAGATCATCACGTCCAACCTATCACCCAACACCACCCAATCAACTAACCCATGTAACCAAGCACCCTGTCAAGTCTCCTCCTGAACACCTCCAGTGATGGCGACTCCACCACCTCCCCAGGCAGCACATTCCAATGGGCAATCACTCTCTCCGTGTAAAACTTCCTCCTGACCTCCAGCCTGAACTTCCCCTGGCGCAGCCTGAGACTGTGTCCTCTTGTTCTGCTGCTGGCTGCCTGGGAGAAGAGACCAACCTCTGCCTGTTTACAACCCCCCTTCAGGTAGTTGTGGAGAGTAATGAGGTCACCCCTAAGTCTCCTCCTCTCCAGGCTAAGCAGCCCCAGCTCCCTCAGCCTCTCCTCACAGGGCTTGTGTTCCAAGCCCCCCACTAACTTCGTTGCCCTTCTCTGGACTCGTTCCAGCAGCTCAACCTCCTTCCTAAACTGAGGGGCCCAGAACTGGACACAGGACTCGAGGTGTGGCCTAACCAGTGCAGTGTACAGGGGCAGAATGACCTCCCTGCTCCTGCTGGCCACACTCTTCCTGATGCAGGCCAGGATGCCATTGGCCCTCTTGGCTGCCTGGGCACACTGCAGGCTCATGTTCAGCCTACCATCAACCAGCACTCCCAGGTCCCTCTCTGTTTGGGAGCTCTCCAGCCACTCTGACCCCAGCCTGTAGCACTGCCTGGGGTTGTTGTGGCCAATGTGCAGAACCCGGCACTTGGATGCATTAAATCTCATGCCGTTGGACTCTGCCCATCTGTCCAGCCTGTCGAGGTCTCTCTGCAAAGCCTCTCCAACCCTCTAGCAGATCAACTCCTGCCCCCAGTTTGGTGTCATCAGCAAATTTACTGATGATAGACTCAATGCCCTCATCCAGATCATCAACAAAGATGTTAAAGAGGATGGGGCCCAGCACTGATCCCTGGGGGACTCCACTACTGACTGGCCGCCAGCCGGATGTGACACCATTCACCACCACTCTCTGGGTTCGGCCATCCAGCCAGTTCCTAACCCAGCTCAGAGTGCTGCTGTCCAAGCCATGGGCTGACAGCTTGGCCAGGAGTTTGCTATGGGAGACGGTGTCAAAGGCCTTGCTGAGGTCCAGGTAAACTACATCCACAGGCCTCCCCACATCCACCAGGCGGGTCACCTGCTCATAGAAGGAGATCAGGTTGGTCAGGCAGGACCTGCCCTTCCTAAATCCATGTTGGCTGAGCCTGATCCCTTGGCCATCCTCTAAGTGCTGTGTTAATGCACTCAGGATGACCTGTTCCATGATCTTGCCTGGCACTGAGGTCAGGCTGACAGGCCTGTAATTCCCTGGCTCATCCAACCGGCCCTTCTTGTGGATGGGCACCACGTTGGCCAGCTTCCAGTCCCAGAGGACCTCGCCAGTGAGCCAGGACTGCTGAAAAATGATGGAGAGTGGCTTGGCCAGCTCCTCTGACAGCTCCCTCAGAACCCTAGGATGGATCCCATCTGGTCCCATGGACTTGTGGGGATCCAGGCGGCTAAGCAGATCACCAACTACCCCATTTTGGAACAGTGGAAAACTATGCTGCTCCCTGGCTCCTTCTGCCAGCTCTGGAGGCCAGCTGTCTGGAAGACATTCTGTCCTACTAGTAAAAATTGAGGCAAAGAAGGTGTTAAGTATCTCTGCCTTTTCCTCATCCCTTATCACAACGTTCCCCTCCGTGTCCACCAAGGAGTGGAGGTTGTCTCTGCCCTTCCTCTTGCTATTAATGTATTTATAGAAGGACTTTTTGTTGTCCTTCACAGCAGAGGCCAGACTAAGCTCCAAATGCGCTTTTGCCTCCCTAATTTTCTTCCTGCAAGACCTAGCAACATCCTTAAATTTTTCACGGGTTGCCTCCCTCTCTTCAAAGGTGATACACCCTCTTTTTTCCCTTAGTTCCATTAAAAGTTCTTTAACCATCCAGGCTGGCCGTCTGCCCCGGCGGCTCATCTTCCGGCACATTGGCACAGCCTGTCCCTGAGCCTTCAACAGTTCTTCCTTAAAGTAGGACCAGCTCTCCTGGACCCCTTTGTTTTTAAGGGCTTTATCCCAAGGAACCCTCTGAATTAGTTCCTTGAGTAGCCTGAAGTCTGCCCGCCGGAAATCCAGAGTGGAGGTCTTCTTGCTACCCCTCTTAGCTTGACCAAATAATGAGAATTCAATTATCTCGTGGTCACTGGCCCCTAAGCACCCTCCGAACACCACATCACCCACCAACCCTTCCCTATTGGTGAAGAGGAGGTCAAGCATAGCCTTGCCCCTGGTAGGCTCTCGCAGCACCTGGGATAAGAAGCTGTCCTCCATGCATTCTAAGAACCTCCTAGATTGCCACTTCTCTGCTATGTTAAGATCCCAGCAGATATCAGGCAAGTTGAAGTCGCCCATGAGAACAAGGTCAGACGATCTTGAGACAGCCTTAAGCTGCCTATAGAATGACTCATCAACATCCTCCTCCTGGTTGGGTGGTCTATAACATACTCCAACCAGGATGTCAGCCCTGCTGGCCTTCCCTCTAATTCTTACCCACAGGCACTCAACCCGATCGTCCCTAATCTCCGTCTCAATGGCAACTAGTGCCTCCCTGACGTACAGGGCCACCCCTCCACCCCTTCTTCCTTGCCTGTCTCTCCTGAAGAGCCTGTAGTCATCAATTGCAGCGCTCCAGTCATGTGAGTCATCCCACCACGTCTCTGTGATGGCAACTACATCATAACTTTCCTGCACAGCATGCCAACACCATCATGAGGATGGTCTCCCTTTGCCTCTGGAGTTGTGGATGCTGCAGCACCCCATGGTGAGCCATGGGATCATTATGCTTTACTTGGCACATTGCCTCACCTACAACACTATGTCCAGTTTTGGTGGTCCTCTGTTGAAGAGAGTGGAAAAGGTCTGGCCAGTGGAAGGTCAGCAAGAGGATTAGAGGGTCTGAGAACTTGGCACATGAGGAATGACTGAAGGACTTGGGCATTTTCAGCCTAGGGAAGGCTCAGGTAGTTTAGCTTTCCAGTACCAAAACCATGGTTGTGTGGAAGATGGTGAGCATCATGAGGATGCAGTGTGGTGGGATCAGATGCACTAAGCACAAGCTGCTTCAGAGGAAATGAGGAAAAGAGTGGGGAGGAAAGAAAAGGAAGGATAGAAAGAAAAAGAGAGAAAGGAAGAAGGAAAGGAAGAAAGAAAGAGAAAGAAAGAGAGAAAGAGAGAAAGAGAGAAAGAAAGAAAGGAGGGAAGGAAGGAAAGAAGGAAGGAAGGAAGGAAGGAAGGAAGGAAGGAAGGAAGGAAGGAAGGAAGGAAGGAAGGAAGGAAGGAAGGAAGGAAGGAAGGAAGGAAGGAAGGAAGGAAGGAAGAAGGAAAGAAGGAAAGAAAGAAAGAAAGAGAAAGAAAGAAAGAAAGAAAGAAAGAAAGAAAGAAAGAAAGAAAGAAAGAAAGAAAGAAAGAAAGAAAGAAAGAAAGAAAGAAAGAAAGAAAGAAAGAAAGAAAGAGAAAGAAAGGATGGAAGGAAGGAAGGGAAAGAAAGAAAGAAAGAAAGAAAGAAAGAAAGAAAGAAAGAAAGAAAGAAAGAAAGAAAGAAAAGAAAGAAAGAAAGAAAGAAAGAAAGAAAGAAAGAGAGAGAAAGAAAGGAAGGAAGGAAGGAAGGGAAAGAAAGAAAGAAAGAAAGACAGGAAGGAAGAAAAAGAAAGAAAAAGAGAAAGAAAGAATTAAAGGAAGAAAGAAAGGAAGGGAAAGAAAGAGCTAAGAAAGTATTGTAATGAAGTGCCTGAGAGGTGCTGAAATGTTGAGGCCTTGGCTGGCCATGGCCCTGGGTGCTGCCACCTCCCCAAGTGCCTGCAGCAGTGGACAGTGCTCACCATAGGTCCCTGCAGTTTAGCCTCTTCTGCAGCCTCCCAGCTGTTCCCTCGGAGGCCACTCCAGGGATGTTTTACACACAGGATGCTTTCCCCTCCTTTTAGCCCTCTTCACAGTCAAATGTTCTTATAAGCCTGAGGGTGAAAGCAGTGCAGAGTGTGGCAGCCCTTTGGTTGGGAGGTGGTTTTCTGCGCATTAAAATGTCTCAGAAATTTAAAGCACGGCTTTCAAGTCCAGCTTTTTCAAACCCAGACACCCTTAGGCTTCTTCTTGAGGAGCTCTGTACCAGAATCCCATTTCAGAGTTACTTCAGCTGCATTATGGATGTGCCCTCAGAAAGATTCTGCCTGGCCATGGCTGCCTGTCTTCAGAGAGCAGCAAGGACCTAGGCTTGAGAGGTCGAGCTTCAGACTTTGTTACTGGGGTGCAGCAAGCAAAGTGTGGCCAGCAGGGCTGGGGAGGTTCTCTGCCCTTCTGCCCTGCCCTGCCCTGCTCAGACCACAGCTGCAATCCTGTGTCCTGTCCTGGGCTCCCCAGTTCCAGAGAGACAGAGACCTGCTGGGGAGAGTCCAAGGGAGAGCCAGGAGGATGCTTAGGGGACTTGAGCATCTCCCCTGGGAAGAGAGACTGAGAGCCCTGGGGCTGTTTAGTGTGGAGAGGAGAAGGCTGAGAGGGATCTGATCAATGTCTATCAATAGCTGAGGGCTGGGGGTCAGGTGGAGGGGGCCAAGCTCTTTTGGGTGGTGCACAGTGATAAGCCAAGGGACAACAGGGACAAACTTGAACACGGAAGTTTTCAGCTCAACATGAGGAGAAACTTTGTTGGTGTGAGGGTGACAGAGGCCTGGAGCAGGCTACCCAGAGAAGTTTTGGAGTCTCCTGCTCTGGACACATTCAGCCTGGATGCATTCCTGTGCAGACTGCCCTAGGTGCTCCTGCTCTGGCAGGGGGTTGGACTGGATGATCTCTGGAGGTCCCTTCCAACCTCTAATATTCTGTGGTACTGTGATTTGGAATACTTCAAAAGAAGTAAAGCATAATTTGGGTGTTCCTGTGTAAGACTGGGATGTCTGCTAACACAAAAGTTGTTACTCAGGTGGGTGCAATGCTCCAGGCTTGGAAACTGCCCAGTAGAAGAGGACCTGGGGGTATTGGTTGACAGCTGGCTTAAGACGAGCCAGTATGTGTGCCTGGGTGGGCAAAAAGGCCACCAGCATCCTGGTGTGGCCAGCTGGGGCAGGGCAGGGATTGTCCGCTTGCACTGGGCACTGGTGAGGCTGCACCTTGAATCCTGGCTTCAGTTTTGGGCCTCTCACTCTTGGGAAGGACATTGAGGAACTGGAGCAGGTCCAGAGGAAGGTAACAAAGCTGGGGAAGGGTCTGGAAAACAGGGCTGGGGAGGAGCAGCTGAGGGAGCTGGGGGTGTTCAGCCTGGAGAAGAGGAGGCTGAACATGGCTATCTATAGGTCCTTGAAAGGAGGTGAGGTGGGGGCTGGGCTCTTCTCCCTAGGATCAGGTTTCACTTGAAGCCATGGTTTAGTAGTCATGAGGCCTTGTGGTGACAGGTTGGACTTGATGATCTTTGAGGTCTTTTCCAACCTTATTGATTCTATGATTCTATGATTAAATAAAAACAGCCTCAAATTGTGCCAGGGGAGGTGTAGGTGGGAGATTAGGAGCAATTTCTTTGCTGCAAGAGTGGTCAGGGATTGGCACAGGCTGCCCAGGGAGGTGGTGGAGTCCCCATCCCTGGAGGTGTTCAAGAACTGTGTGACCATGGCGCCTGGGGCCACGGTTTAGTGGCCGCGGTAGGGTTGGGCTGCCAGCTGGAGTTCATCTTTAAAGCCTTTTCCAACTCAAATGATTGTCTGATTTAATGCTGTTTCTTCCTCAGCTGTCAGGAGGAGGATAGATGTTTCCCTTCAGTTTTGCTGGAGTTGAAATCCCCTCTGGCTCCTTTTTTCCCCCCACAATGGTGTGGGTTATCAGCGCTGTGCTTTTGCATCCCTCTGGGGCTACGCCGCCAGCAGAACCGCGCAGCAGCTCCTGCCTTATCTCTGAATTTCCTCCAGAACCACGAAATACCCTTCTCAAAATTCATTTCCTTGTGTAGCTTTCTGAGATAGGGCTTGTACCTGACAGGCAGAGTCACAATAGGCACTGTTTTAATGTATTAATTTGAAGCAGCAGGCGTTGAGAGGTTCTGCACTCGCCGACGAGCGCAGCGCTATTTGCATAGCTGAACTAGAACAAATGGATGGCAGCACTCCGGCTCCTTGGCTGTTCAAAGCAGCTCAGAAAGTTCCTTTTCTCTTTGAACATCCTCACCATCAGAGGAAATATCAATTATCATTTTTTTTCTGCAGTTGCTCTGTAGTTTCATCCCCATCAAGAAGGAGCTGAAGTTCAGTGACTGTCTGTCCTTTTTAAGCTCCTCGTAGTTGTCTTGAAGACTTTGTTCTCTGCTGTGCTGTCCCAGGTCTGTCAGCTCTTCTTAAGTAATAGTCATAAAATAGTCATAACATTCTCTCCTTTCTGAGCAGGTGGTCACCAGCTTATAGCTGCCTTGACTGTTGTGGCTCCAGTCTCCCATCCTGTATCTGGGAGTCTCCCATCCTGTATCTCCCGTCCTGCGTCTGGGCCGAGGCAATCCCAGGCACACATCCAGGCTGGGCAGGGACATGCTCTTGAAAGCAGCCCTGAGGAGAGAGACTTGGGGGTGCTGGGGGAAGAGAAGCTCAACAGGAGCTCTCAGTGTGCACTTGCAGCCCACAAAGCCAAGCAGATCCTGGGCTGCAGCAGGAGAAGTGTGGCCAGCAGGGCAAGGGAGGTGATCCTCCCCCTCTGCTCAGCTCTGGGGAGACCCCACCTGGAGTACTGCCTCCAGTTCTGGAGCCCCTATTGCAAGAGGGATCTGGAGGTGCTGGAAGGTGTCCAGAGCAGGGCCAGGAGGATGAGCAGAGGGCTGGAGCACCTCTTCTATGAGGACAGACTGAAGGAGTTGGAGCTGTTCAGTCTGCAGAAGAGAAGGCTCCCAGGTGACCTCATTGTGGCCTTCCAGGATCTGAAGGGGGCTACAGGAAGGCTGGGGAGGGACTGCTCAGGATCTCAGGGAGTGATAGGACTAGGGGGAATGGAATGAAGCTGGAGGTGGGGAGATTGAGGCTGGAGGGGAGGAGGAAGTTCTCCCCCATGAGAGTGGTGAAGCCCTGGGATGGGTTGTCCAGGGAGGTGGCTGGGGCCCTGTCCCTGGAGGTGTTTAAGGCCAGGCTGGCTGAGGCTGTGGCCAGGCTGATGTAGTGTGGGGTGTCCCTGCCCATGGCAGGGGGGTTGGAACTGGATGATTCTTGTGGTCCCTTCCAACCCTGACTGATACTATGATCTCTCAGGCTTCTGTTTAACTCCTGCTAGGGTCATTGCCATTGTCTCTGGCACTGGCAGCCCCATCATCTTTGTATCCCTTCACTGCTCTCCTTTCTTCCTGCCACATAAAGACAAAGCTTTATTTTTGTTTCTGGGAACTCTGTCTTTGTTTTCTATCTGGTGTGGGCTGTTGTCACATTGCCCTCTTGCTGTCAGCTCCAAGTGCTTTAGTGCTTTCTTAGTGTGGATGTCTCCAAATCCACAGCCCAGGCTCCCATGTCCATCACTGCTTTGCTGTGAACCATGATGCTTCCTACCATGAGTGCTCCCCTGTTCTACAGGGCCCATAGCTTGCTTACATCATTAGAACAAAGCATTAATTAAGGTGATTCACCATAATGAGTTAGTGCTCACCAAGGAGAGCAGTCAGTTGCCCACCTTTGCACAGAATCACAGAAACATTCAGGTTGGAACAAAGCCTCAGGATCACCAAGTCCAACCCAGAGCCCTACTCTGCAAGGCTCACCCCTAAACCAGAGCCCCAAGCACCACAGCCAAACCACCTTCAAACACAGCCAGGCTTGGGGACTCCACCACCTCCCTGGGCAGCACATTCCAATCCCTGACCACTCTTGCCAGGAAAAAATGTTTCCTACTCTCCAGTCTGAGCCTCCCCAGCTGGGCCCTGTGCTCTTTAACATTTTCATTGATGATCTGGAGGAGGGCATTGAGTCCATCCTCAGTAAATTTGCAGATGACACCAAGCTGGGGGCAGGAGTTGATCTGCTGCGGGGCAAAGAGGCTCTGCAGAGGGACCTTGCCAGGCTGGACAGATGGGCAGAGTCCAAGGGCAGGAGATTGAACACATCCAAGTGCCAGGTGCTGCACATTGGCCACAGCAACCCCAGGCAGTGCTACAGGCTGGGGTCAGAGTGGCTGAGAACAGCCAGGCAGAGAGGGACCTGGGGGTAGTGGTGGACAGAAGCTGAACATGAGCCTGCAATGTGCCCAGGCAGCCAAGAGGGCCAAAGGCATCCTGGCCTGCATCAGGAAGAGTGTGGCCAGCAGGAGCAGGCAAGTCATTGTGCCCTGTGCTCAGCACTGCTGAGGCCACACCTTGAGTCCTGTGTCCAGTTCTGGGCTCCTCAGGTTAGGAAGGAGGTTGACTTGCTGGAAGGTGTCCAGAGAAGGGCAAGAAAGCTGGGGAGGGGTCTGGAGCACAGCCCTGTGAGGAGAGGCTGAGGGAGCTGGGGTTGCTTAGCCTGGAGAAGAGGAGGCTCAGGGGAGACCTTCTTGCTGTCTACAACTACCTTAAAGGAGGTTGTAGCCAGGTGGGGGTTGGTCTCTTCTCCCATGCAGCCAGCAGCAGAACAAGAGGACACAGTCTCAAGCTATGCCAGGGGAGGTTAAGGCTGGAGATGAGGAGAAAGTTCTTCCCAGAAAGAGAGATTGGCCACTGGGATGTGCTGCCCAGGGAGGTGGTGGAGTCCCCAACCCTGGAGGTGTTCAGGAGGATAGCTGATGGGGTGCCTTCCAACCCCTCACATCCTGTGAGCTGTGACCTTCCTCAGAAGCAAGCTGGCATCTTCCTGGCTCGCTCCCTCCAGGCACATCACCAAGCCTCTCCATGTGAAAGAATCCACCTCTCATGGTCACTGCTCATGCTAAAGTCACCCATTGCCCTCCCCAGCACAGCACAGAGCCTTCTCCACACCCTGGGGCACATCTTCAGTCACCACTGAGCTTGAATTGGACAGGGACCAAATTTCTTCAACTCTTTCTGAGGACAAACAGTTGCTTACAATCATGACACTTAAATGAGCAGCTCAGTGACTTCTCTGCTTATGTCTAAGTACCCATAGTGTGTCAGGAACTTACTTTAAGTGAAAGGCACAAGATATGAAGCAGTCTTTGCCAGGTAAATGGCAACACTTGAATGCCAGGCTATGCAAAGGTGCATTTGATCCCCTTCCTACCAAAGCCTTGTTTGTGTTATGGTAATGAGAGCCTTCTGAGCTGCATTGCTGTTGTTAGGAGAGAGCTGCTCTGGAATTCAGCATGGAAATAATTCCCTTCCTTTGATCAGAAGAAATGTCAGTTGCTTTCATGTTGGAGCTCTGAGGTCATGCAAACAAGTCTGGGCCTTTCAATAGCAAATGGTGCACACAAAAATGTGACTGACATACTCCAATGGCATTTGTTACAGAGCATATGCAGAGAGTGACAGCGGGGTGCAGGCACCTACCCAGCTCCCCAGGGCTCTCTAGGGCAATGAAAGGCTTTCCACACAATCGCAGGATGTCAGGGCTTGGAAGGGACCTCCAGAGATCATCCACTCCAACCCCCCTGCTAGAGTAGGGGCACCCAAGGCAGGGCACACAGGAACACAGCCAGCTGGGGTTGGAAAGGCAAGGAGACTCCACAACCTCTCTGGGCAGCCTGCTCCAGGCTCCAGCACCATCACAGGGACAAAGGTTTCCCTCCTCTTCCCCTGGCACCTCCTCTGCTCCAGCTTGCCCCCAGTGCCCCTTGTGCTGTCCTTGGCCATCCCTGAGCAGAGCCTGGCTCCAGCCCTGCACAGCTTGATCCCCAGCAATGAGGGCAGCCCTCAGGCTCTGTGGTAGTTTCAGGCTGTGCCTAGAAAGTTTTCCACAGTTCTTGAACAGAAAGTGATAGCCTGTGAATAAACCAGCAGTGGATGTGGCAGAGAGACTGCTGCTAAATTCTAAAGGATCCCTTTGGTCTGAGTGCTGACAAGGTTACCAGGTATCAACGTTCTCTCTTTTGGCTTCCTCTGCTCTGCTTGGTGCTTCTCTTGGCTTCTCAACCTTGGCTGCCCTGCTTTGCTGTGGCTAAGTACCAACAAACAACTCCCTGCCCTTTTCTCTCCTTTACTGTGCCCAGGGGGGAGGGACAAGTGATTGGTAGCTCCCCTGGTTTTGTTCAGAGGCTTTCTTGTGTGCTCTATGAAATTGTAAATACCTTTAAATACTGTATATTTTGTACACATTCTTTGCATTCCCTTGTAGAGTGTAGTTGTGTTTGTAAATGTAGCTTCATTTGCTTCCAACTGAGCTGCTCTGGCAGTTTGATGTTGGGGGGGAATTTCACAGTATCATAGTCTCACAGTATAGCCAAGGTTGGAAGAGACCTCGAGGATCATTGAGTCCAACCTATCAACACAGACCTCATGACTAGACCATGGCACCAAGTGCCACATCCAATCCCCTCTTGAACACCTCCAGGGATGGGGACTCCACCACCTCCCTGGGCAGCACATTCCGATGATGAATGACTCGCTCGGTGAAGAACTTTCTCCTCACCTTGGGTCTAAACTTCCCCTGGCACAGCTTGAGACTGTGTCCTCTTGTTCTGCTGCTGGCTGCCTGGGAGAAGAGACCAACCCCCACCTGGCTACAACCTCCCTTCAGGGAGTTGGAGAGAGCAATGAGGTCTCCTCTGAGCCTCCTCTTCTCCAGGCTAAGCAACCCCAGCTCCCTCAGCCTCTCCTCACAGGGCTGTGTTCCAAGCCCCTCCCAACTTTGTTGCCCTTCTCTGGACACCTTCCAGCAGCTCCACCTCCTTCCTAAACTGAGGGGCCCCAGAACTGGACACAGGACTCAAGGTGTGGCCTAACCAGTGCAGTGTACAGGGGCAGAATGACCTCCCTGCTCCTGCTGGCCACACTCTTCCTGATGCAGGCCAGGATGCCATTGGCCTTCTTGGCTGCCTGGGCACACTGCAGGCTCATGTTCACCCTACCATCAACCAGCACCCCTAGGTCCCTCTCTGGCTGCTCTCAGCCACTCTGACCCCAGCCTGTAGCACTGCCTGGGGTTGCTGTGGCCAATGTGCAGCACCTGGCACTTGGATGTGTTCAATCTCCTGCCCTTGGACTCTGTGGTGAAGAGGTTATTAAATTTATGAATATGAAATATGAATTATAAAAAAATATAATTTTATTAATTATCAAACTATTAATAACCGATGAATCACCAACTTATATGCATGTTCTAGTGCACGTTCGTGAAATAGATTCCACAACTGGCTTAGTGTTATGATTATAACGTAATTGAACTATCTATAAACCCTTTCTGTATTTATATAACGAAGGGTGCAGTTCCGCCGCCACTAGATGGAGACTCGGCGGGACGCGGGCGGCTCCTGGCTATACACAGCAATATTACAATCTGTCTATGCGTCAGCGCTTACTCTGCTAGACGCAGATACTTTGAACTGAGTGCTAGTGGGTGCAAAGCACGTGGACGATATTCAATCCCCTTCAGACAACAGGGATCGGTCCTGGTCGGGGTCGCTCCGTGGGGTCGGCCCTCTAAAGTCGGCTCGCACGGCAGGGCGGGACGACGGCGGCCGGCAGACAGGCTCGAACGACGGAAGCAGGCGAAGCTACGGGGGTCGGCCCAACCACGGCGCTTCTCGGGGCTGATGCAAACAGCCTCGGGGAGAGAATGCAGCTGCGTTAGGCGGCGGATTCTCTTTAATGAGGTTAAAGGAGCAACAGGACTCTCGTAGTGGTCCCAGATTCGGTGCAGTATAAGCACGAACAATGCTTTGGTTTTCCCTGGGATCCGCAGGGCTCAGAGTGGCCCTCGGCGGCTCCTCAGAGCGGCCCTCGGCGGCTCCTCTCCCGCTACGGCGGGGCTAAGCATATGTGGCCTCGGTTATCAATCGAGTCCCTTCTCCCCGGCAACTGGGCAGATCTTACCCTCGGGGGTCAGTCCAGTCCTCCGGTGGCACGATGGGCTCTCCCGGTTGGCACAGCTGGCTGCAGCAACACTGAACTCCTCAGGCTCAGCGAAGGTCCTCCCTCTGGGCTTCTCAACGATGCAGAGGCTTCCAGTATGCGTGCATGTATAACAGAAGCTAACAACAATAAGCTCCATGGCAAAGGCTGCAGCTCGAGAGTTACTCTCTCGAGCAAGCACAGAGACAAAGTAAATGGGGGGGGGGCACGTGTTCACCGACTGGGGTGATACTTATAGATTCCTCGAGACTGGGCTTGACCAATGGGCACTCTCATAAGCAACTGGCTTCAGCCTATAGAAAGCGTGAAGCTAGAATATGCCCATACTTGGTGTCAGCACGAGCACTGCATGCGCTGGGGGCGTGCAAGCCTGGCTAATGCCTTGGCTTTTGTCTTCCTCCAAGGAAGGGGGAACTTGCCCACATGCTGGGACAAGATTCAGTACTGGGGCATAATGTGCCTTCACCACAGACTCTGCCCATCTCTCCAGCCTGTCGAGGTCCCTCTGCAGAGCCTCTCTACACTCCAGCAGATCAACTCCTGCTCCCAGCTTGGTGTCATCTGCAAATTTACTGCTGATGGACTCAATGCCTCCTCCAGATCATCAATAAAGATGTTAAAGAGCACAGGGCCCAGCACTGATCCCTGGGGCACACCACTAGTGACTGGCCGCCAGCTAGTCCCACCCCCCCAGCCATGGGCAGGGACACCTCACACAGCAGATTGCTCACAGCCACATCCAGCCTAGCCTTAGAAACCTCCAGGCATGAGGCTTCCACCACCTCCCTGAGGTTCACCTCAGATTCATTCCTGCCAGTGAGTTGAGCCCATTTCTCGGATTTCTGGGGGCTGGGATTTCTATCTGTCTGTTTTCCTCACTCTGTGCTGAAAGGATGTGCAGATCCTTCTGGTTCATCACCCAAACAGGCTGCCATTGCCTCTAGCTGCTCTGTCCACCCATGCTGGGGCACCATCCACCAAGCAAGCAGGCTGGAGGAAGGCAGAGTAGCTGTTGGAGCTGACAACCAGAAATAAATCCCAGCCCTGGACAAGACCACTTCCCTGCTCCCATTTCTTCAGCCTCATTGCCAAGTCAAATCTTGCATGGCACTGGAAAAGGTGAACTTTACTGACATGACTTCCTGTGCCAGAGATGCTGGAAATAGTAGTGAGAACTGCAAGTAGTGAGAACTGGGTCTGCTCAGGTCTCAGTCTTCACCCTGACAATGTCTTGTGTGTCTCAGACACCCTGTGCCAGCTGGTCTAGCAGGACAGGCTGAGGGAGCTGGGGGTGTTCAGCCTGGAGAAAAGAAGGCTTCAGGCAGACCTCAGAGCAGCTGTCAGGACCTGAAGGAGGCTAACAGAAGGCTGCAGAGAGACTGTTTGCAAAGGCCTGCAGGGACAGGAGCAGGGGCAATGGCTTCAAACCAGAGCAGAGCAGATTGAGATTGGATGTGAGGAACAAGTTCTGCACCAGGAGGCTGCTGGAACACTGCAACAGGTTGCCCAGGGAGGTGGTTGAGGCTTCAGCCCTGGAGATCTTCCAAGTGAGGCTGGACAGGGCTCTGGGTAACCTGATCTAGTTGGGGATGTCCCTGCTGAGTGCAGAGGCTTGGACTGGATGAGCTTTGGAGCTCCCTTCCAGCCTGGACCATTCTGTGATTGTATGATAGCATCAGAAATTCAGGGTTGTAAGATGCACATCAAGAGGCACCTGGGGAAAATGTCAGTTTTGATTTTATTTCATTCAGGTGACTACTTCTTCCAAGTGATAAACCAACCTCTGCCTCACTGCACGTGGCCCCCACTCTGAGAAGCACAAGAATGCTGTTTTCCTGAGTGAAGAACACACTGTATGGAGGCACTGTTCAGGGGGGGTTCAGCTGAGGTGGGAGGGGGGAAGTGACCTCTGGAAATCATCCAGTCCAAGCCCCCTGCCACAGCAGCTTGCCCAGCAGCACAGTGCCCAGGGGGGGTTGGAAGCTCTCCACACCAGGAGACTCCACAACCTCTCTGGGCAGCCTGCTCCAGGCCTCCAGCACCCTCACACCAAACAACTTTCTCCTTCTCTTCAGATGGAACTTCCTGGGGTCCACTTGGTGCCCACTGCCCCTTGTCCTGTCCCTGGGGGCACCACAGAGCAGAGCCTGGCCCCAGCCTCTTGCTCCCCGCAGCTCCTTTGTCTCTTGCTGAGCATTGCTCAGCTCCCCTCTGGGGCTGCTCTTCTGCAGGCTCTCAGCCCCAGGGCTCTCAGCCTTTGCTCCTCCCAGAGCTGCTCCAGGCCCCTCAGCAGCTTTGCAGCCTCCCCTGGACTCTCTCCAGCAGTTCCCCCTCTCTCTTGACCTGAGGAGCCCAGGACTGTTCCCAGTACTGCAGCTGTGACCTGACTAGGGCAGAGTAAAAGGGGGAGGATAAGCCCCATGGACCTGCTGGCTACACTCTTCTTAAGGTACCCTTGGAGACCATTTGCCTTCTTGGCCACAAGAGCACACTGCTGGCTACTTTGAAATAAGTCATAACTGGGACACAATGAAAGGGAGAAGACATCTGTGGAAGGTAGAAGACAAAAATAGGGCAAGGTGAAAGAGAAGCAAACTTTGGTGGCTCTTTAACAGTGGCTAGACATCAGAAAGTCAGTGGTGAGAGTGATGCAAAGCAAGGATGTGGGAGGAACCTTCCCCTTCTTCCTGAGAGGGGAGGAGAAGGGTAAAAGAAAGAAGGCTGTGAGCCCTGACAGCATGCTGTGTATGCTGAAGCAGGGCTGATCCAGCCTGAGGCAGGCTAAGCAGAGGCACCTGTGCATTCACGTTCTCATTTGGCTCATTTGGGGAGTGTGTGGAGTGGGCTGGAAGCTGTTCTGCCTCACAGAACAGGCAGTGGCAGGGGGCAAGAAGGAAGGGAATGATGAATGGTTCTGTAAACAGTCCTGATCACACTGCACAGGCATCCAAACACTCACAGGGGATAAACAGAAGCTCCTCAGAGCTGGGGCTTAGGGAAGGCTGTGCTGGGGTTGGAGCAAAGCTCCTGTCAAGGAAAATGACAAAGTTAATCACCAGTAGGTTTTGTTACAAAGTGGTTTGAGTTGGGGTCAGAGTGGCTGAGAGCAGCCAGGCAGCAAGGGACCAAGGGGTACTGGTTGATAGTAGGCTGAACATGAGCCAGCAGTGTGCCCAGGTGGCCAAGAATGCCAATGGCATCCTGGCCTGCATCAGGAAGACTGTAGCCAGCAGGAGCAGGGAAGTCCTTCTGCCCTGTGCTCAGCACTGCTGAGGCCACACCTTGAGTCCTGTGTCCAGTTCTGGGCTCCTCAGGTTAGGAAAGAGGTTGAGCTGCTGGAAGGTGTCCAGAGAAGGGCAAGAAAGCTGGGGAGGGGTCTGGAGCACAGCCCTGTGAGGAGAGGCTGAGGGAGCTGGGGTTGCTTAGCCTGGAGAAGAGGAGACTCAGGGGTGACCTTCTTGCTCTCTACAGCTCCCTGAAGGGAGGTTGTAGCCAGGTGGGGGTTGGTCTTTTCTCCCAGGCAACCAGCACCAGAACAAGAGGACACAGTCTCAAGCTGTGCCAGGGGAGGTTTAGGCTGGAGGTGAGGAGAAAGTTCTTTCCAGAAAGAGTAATTGCCTATTGGAATGTGCTGCCCAGGAAGGTGGTGGAGTCCCCATCCCTGGAGGTGTTCAAGAGGGAATTGGATGTGGCGCTTGGAGCTATGGTTGAGTTGTTAGGAGGTGTTAGGTATTAGGTAATAGGTTGGACTTGAAGATCTTTGAGGTCTTTTCCAACCTGGTGGAGTCACCATCACTGGAAGTGTTTAAGAAGAGCCTGGATGAGGCCCTTGGTGCCATGGTTTAATTGATTAGATGGTGCTGGGTGATAGCTTGGACTTGATCTCCAAGGTCTTTTCCAACCTGGTTAATTCCTCTCCTCTCCCTCTCCCTCTTCCTCTCCTCTCCTCGTGTCTAACCTTGGCGTGTAGCTATCTGAAATAAGAACAAGCCTGCTCTGATGCTTTTCCCTGTCCTTTGCTTGAGGAGGGCTTCACCTCCCTCCTTCACTTCCACTCTGCTGCAAGGTGAGCTGATGGTTAATATGGATGCATTTCATATTCTTTCTCCTTTGGGTAGCACACCTTGGGATTCCTTTTCTCCAAACCTTAATTTTGATCAGGTTTTGAGATTGGCTTCTGTATTATTCAAGCAGCCTTGGTGGGATAAAGAATGGCAGTGGAGGTGTGTCCTTAATGGCTTTGTTTCCCTTGAAGGCTGGTGCAGAGAGAAACCTGCCAGGCTTCCCAGTTGCCAAAGCAAGCCTTCCAGGTGTGTTACACAGGGACCATTAGTAGATTTAATACCTTTCCGCTATCAAGGTGCAGAGCCCCAGCGATGCAGGCATTAGCTGTAACACACCACACTCCCTGCTCTAATGGAGGTGGTTATGATGCCTGTTTTGAAAGCAGTGTTATTGATGAGCAGCAGAGCCCAGATTGCCTTCGCAGGCTGCTTTCTGCTCACAAGTTGTTTTCTCTGTGGGGAAGAAATTGTTTTCACTGTGGGAAATGTTAGTTGTTTACTAATAAGTTGTTTTCTCTGTGGGAAGAGAGACTTCTGTTGGTTTTTTGGGCTTGTTTTTGAAGGTTAAGATAGAAGATGAGACTTTTCTTTGTGTTGTTGAAGGCAACAGGAAGAGCCTGAAGTTGTTGAGCTGTTGGGACTCTAAGCAGAAGATTTATAATGTCTTGTTCAGTCCTGCACCTAGGATGTTTTTAAGAAGACATGAGGAATTGGATCTTAATAGCTGCTCAGAATTGATGGCTTGAGTTTTGGGCAAGTCTGAGGAGTGTCTCTGAGGTCTTTCCTCCCTCTTCATAGAATCCCAGAATGGCTCAGGCTGGAAGGGAGCTCAGAGCTCACCTGCTCCAAGCTCCCCACCATGCCCAGGGACACCTCTCAGCTACACTCAGCTGCTCAAGGCCTCAGCCAGCCTGGCCTCAAATACCCCAGGGGATAAAGATTTCACAACCTCTCTGAGCAGCCTGTTCCAGAGTCTCACCACCCTCCTACTGAAGAACTTCTTCCTTAGCTCCACTCCAACTCTTCTCTGCCTCAGCTTCAAACCATTTCCCTTTGTTGTTTTTAGAGCGAGGCAGCTTGCTCTGTGCTCCAAAAGGGACAAGAGAACAAAACCACTCACACAAAGGCTTGGATAGGGTTGGAAAGTTTAAATGGAAAGGCTACTCCCAACTGTATACAAGAGTACAAAGCATGGAAAATACACCAAAATCCATAGTCTGGGCTTAACACAGGAGCTCATTAAGCCCAAGCTCCACACAAACCTCCCTTTAAACCGGGCTGACAAACCTAAGCCTTCATGCCCCCTCCCTACAAAGCCTCTCTGCCCTCCACACCACTGTGAGGCACCCAAACATTTGGCTTGATAGCTCCAGGCCCCAATTAGGCTGCTCCACACATAATTGGCAGCACCAGGCCTCACTCCCCTGCTAAGAGAGAAAAGATTCTGGGAGATGAGAGTGGGGGGAAAGGGAAGAAAAGTGATTTTGCAGCCAGTTGTATTGGGCAGGGCTGCAGGTATGGGTGTGAAATACAACTTCTGGTCTAACTCCTGGACACTGTGGCCCCTCTGGAAGTCTTTAACTTTGTGGTTCTTACAGACACTTAGCCTCAGACTGCTACACGCCTGTCCTGCTGCTAGCCACTCAGATGCAAACTCCCTCTGCATCTTCCTGCAGGATCCCTTCAGGTGTTGGAAGCAGGATGCCACTTAGGGATTCAACCAGAACAGAGGTTCCTTCCAACCTCAGCCCTTCTGCATGATCTTCTGAGAGGGTGCAGCAGTGCTGGAGTCAGAGGAGGTTTGTTCCATCTCTGTACAGCTTGCTGTGGTAAACACAGCTAGAAAGGAGAGCTGCCAGCTGCAGCAAAGCCAAGCCTCCAAACATCCGTTGCTGATGGAATGCAAGTGGAGGGAGCATGGGTGAGTTCACTGCTGTAAGTTAGCCCAGAGTGACGTGTGTGGTGAGTGAGCTGAATAAAACCCAGCTCATTGAGGTGATTCAGAAACGTGTTCCTCTGCAGTGCATGGATGGAACAGATGGCACAGGAGCCAGGAGGAAACTTTAAACAGATGAAAAAGGGGAAAACTCAATGAATGCCTTTGCTCAGGTTGAGGCAAAGGAGATGCTTTGGTCATAAACAATGGTATTAGCTCAAAAAGGATACTGAGGTTAAAAAACACATTTAAAGAGAGAGCAATGAATCTAAAAAGACACAGAAGCCCTAAGTGTGGAAGTAAGTTTTGCTACTTTCCTCTCTTCCTTTGTTGAATAGAATCATTAGGGCTGAAAAAGGACCTCTCAGATCATCAAGTCCAACCACCAACCCAACACTGTCATCACTACTATAAGCCATGTCCCCAAGTGCCATGTCTGTGCATTTCTTGAACACCTCCAGGGTTGGTGACTCCACCAGAGAGTCACAGAGTTATTGAGGCTGGAATAGACCTCTGAGATCATCAAGTCCAGCCTGTGACCTAACACCACCACACTGACCAGACCATGGCACTGAGTGCCACATCCAATCTTCCCTTGAACACCTCCAGAGATGGTGACTCCACCACCTTCCTGGGCAGCAGATCCCAGTGTCTGGTTCCCCTTTCCATCAGGAACTGATTCCTCACCTCCAGCCTAAACCTCTCCTGGCACAGCTTGAGACTGTGTCCTCTTGTTCTGGTGCTGGTTGCCTGGGAGAAGACCCCAACCCCCACCTGGCTACAACTTCCACTTCCCTTCAGGTAGTTGTAGAGTATGGTAAGTTCCACCTCCCTGGGCAGCTGCTTCCACTGCCTGACCACTCTTGCAGGAAATAACTTGTTTCTAATCTCCAGCCTAAAGCTTCCCTGGTGCAACTTGAGACCATTTCTTCTTGTCCTACCACTAGTAACTTGGAAGAGACCAACACCCACCTCACTTTTCAGGAAGCTGTAGAGAGCAACGAGGGCTCCCCTCACCTTCCTCTTCTCCAGACTAAACAACCTCAGCTCCCTCAACCCCTCCTTGTTCTCCAGAACCCAAGTCTGGGTAGAAAGGAATGAAGGTACTATGTCAGGCGGGGAGGAATCAACCTACAACCCAAGAAGCAAATGTCTGTGGAAGAGAGCTCCTGGCTCCACTGAAGGTCACTGAGAGCACTGCTGCTAACAGCCACAGCTTCAGTGAACGTCACGTGGAGCAAAACCTCAGCTACTCTGTGGGGGCACAGGACCCTAAAGCAGGAATGTGTGCTTTGTGGTGTGTTATGGGTTTAAGAACCATAGAGGGGGGAAAAAAGTGCTCCAGAGGGACTAGATCATCCAGGAGGTGGCTAGCAGAATGTGCAATCTGTGTTCTTCCATTCCCATCAGCCTACATCCCCTTTCTAAATGGAGCCTCCTGCCTGGAGGTGTTTGCAGCCAGGCTGGCTGTGGCTGTGAGCAACCTGCTGTAGTGTGAGGTGTCCCTGCCCATGGCAGGGGGTTGGGACTGGTTGAGCCTTGAGGGCCCTTCCAACCCTGACAATGCTGTGATTCTATGACCTTGCTGTCTGTTTTCCCCTTTGTCTCTCCCTCTTCTTGCTCCCAGAGCCCTGGGCAACCTGTTGCAGTGTTCCAGCAGCCTCCTGGTGCAGAACTTGCTCCTCACATCCAATCTAGATCTGCTCTGCTTCAGTTAGAAGCCCTTGCTCCTCATCCTATGACTGCAGACCATTCAAAACTGTGAGGGCTTCAGGGTCCCACACTGGGGCTGGGAGGAGGAGTTCACATTTGCATTTGGCTGTTGGTAAATAAGTAGAAAGGCAAAAGGCAGAACACATCTCCTGGTGTTCTGGGGCAGGCTTTAGCCCTTCAGCAGCCCTGGGTAACTTTTGCTACACCACTCAGGCCTAGGCTGGGGGCTGGGGAAGCAGAAGGAATGGGGGAAGCATAGAGGCCTGGTGCTGGACTGGCTGAGGGGAAGGTCTTGGGAGGCTTTGAACTAGTGCAGATTTGGTAAGCCCAGGTTGGAGAACTGGGCCAAGGCTGAATTTGATTTTGTGTGGTTTGCATTTCTGTATCTATTAGTGAAGAATATTTCCATTTAAATTTCCAATTCTTGCAATTTCTGTGGAGAATTTTTATTTTGCTCCTTTGGGGAGGGAGCCTCTGTGCCAGGAAGGATCTGGACAGGCTGGAAGGTGTCCAGAGAAGGGCCACGAGGAGGAGCAGAGGGCTGGAGCTGCTCTGCTCTGGAGACAGACTGAGGGAGTTGGGGTTGTGCAGGCTGGAGAGGAGAAGGCTCCCAGGAGACCTTCTGGTGGCCTTCCAGGATCTGCAGGGGGCTCCAAGCAAGCTGGGGAGGGACTTGTGAGGGTGTCAGGGAGGGATAGGACTGGGGGGTATGGAGCAAAAGTAGCAAATGAGGAGACTCAGTTTGGATGTTGGGAAGAAGTTGTTGGCCATGAGGGTGGTGAGAGCCTGGCCCAGGTTGTCCAGGGAGGTGGTGGAAGCCTCCTGCCTGGAGGTGTTTGCAGCCAGGCTGGCTGTGGCTGTGAGCAACCTGCTGTAGTGTGAGGTGTCCCTGCCCATGGCAGGGGGGCTGGGACTGATTCTATGATTCATCAGTTAGAAATCATGGCTTTGATAAAAAGGAGGTGACAGGCAAAAACTAATGGAGACCTGCTGTGGGTAGAAGGGAAAGTCCTCAATTAAACCTGCTGTTAAAAAGCTGAATTGTATAAGTTATGGCAAAAGCCATCCTTTTGGACAGCTGGTGGGTCACATGCTGGCCTTTTAAGAGCAGTTTTGAGCTAATGGTACTGTGGAGGAACCAAGAGGAGTTGCTGTTGTTGGCTGGTCAGTTCTGAAGCTGTAATTATGGGAAGGATCATGTTAGTTTGATTAAATTGGAGGAGGCATTTCTCTTATGAGAATCTGATTTGCACAGCTGAGCATCTGTGACTGGACTCCTCCAAGAATAGAGGCTTTGCCTGACAGCATCTGTAGCAAAACCTCATGAAACCATCCCTTTCAGTGATGGCATTATGCTAGTAACAGCAGCAATAGAAAAGTTATGAGAGTTTCATACAGAATGGGGTTTAGAGGGACCTCTGGAGATCAAGTCCAACCCCCCTGCCGTTGCAGGTTCCTCTAGAGAAGGTTGCCCAGGATGGTGTCCAGCTGGGGCTGGAATCCCTCCAGAATTGGAGACTCCAACCTCTCTGGTCAGCCTGCTCCAGGGCTCCACCACTCACAGCAAAACCTGCCCCAGTGCTGCAGCAGGGTTGGCTCATTGCGTGGTGTCAAGGCCAGCTGAGTGAGTTGTGCTCAGCTTTCTGCAGCAGGGGCTTCGAGTGAGGGAGGAGACAGATTTTGCTTCCAAAGCTGCAGAGCAGTCCCAGCAGACAGACAAGAGCAGCTTTGTCCATCTGCCTCTGCAGCATCACATCATTTCTCAGCCCAGAAGGGCCTCTCCTCCTTCAGCACTGCTACACAGCTGAATGTGAGTGGGCTCAGCAGCTCTCTGGATGTTCTCAGGACACCCCCAATAGAGCACAGTGCTCTGGATGATGCCTCCTCAATGGCACAGAGGGGTGACACCTTCAGCATTCTCTCCACTGTGTTCCTTCTTACTTTGTCATCATTTTGGACTCACAGAATGGGCTGGGCTGGAAGGGGGCTCCAAAGCTCATCCAGTCCAACCTCCTGCAGTCAGCAGGGACATCCCCAACTAGATCAGGTTGCCCACAGCCATGCCCAGCCTCACCTGGAATATCTCCAGGGATGAGGCCTCAACCACCTCCCTGGGCAACCTGTTGCAGTGTTCCAGCAGCCTCCTGGTGCAGAACTTGTTCCTCACATCCAATCTCAATCTGCTCTGCTCTAGTTTGAAGCCCTTGCCCCTGGTCGTGTCCCTGCAGACTATTCAAAGCTGTGACCTGACGAGGTTACCACACTGGGGCTGGGAGGAGGAGTTCACAATTTCCTGTGGCTGTTGGTAAATAAGTAGAAAAGTGAAAGGCTAAAAATGGGAATTCTGTGGCATCTGAAAAGAGGAGCAGATGGGTGGCTGCTATTTGTTCAACTAGCTCAAGTGCAAGGGAAACCTAATTAACTGCTGAATTAACAGAAAAAATCTGGGTTGATTTAAACCCCAGCAATTAGCTGCTGCTGGAGACACAGGGAAGGAAATATGGAAGAGCTGATGGAGGGCATTTGTTCTGCGTTACTGATGCTGAATCTAATTCAAGTAGGTTCATACTGTCAGTGATAGTGAGGCTGGGGAGGAAGGATGAGATTGCTTTTGAAATAGAGAGCAGTGTGGTGCTTCTGCTACCCTGGGCAGGAGCTCTGCAGAAGCAATGTAGTCATTCCCCTAAGCTCTGCTGAGACCCAACCTCCAGTCCTGCTTCCAGTTCTGGTGTCCCCAGCAGAAGGAGGACACAGAGCTGCTGGAGTGAGGCCAGAGGAGGCCACACAAATGCTTCAAGGGCTGGAGCAGCTCTGCTGTGAGCACAGGCTGAGGGAGCTGGGGGTGTGCAGCCTGCAGAGGAGAAGGCTCCAGGGGCACCTCAGAGCTGCCTGCCAGCACCTGAAGGCATCCTGCAGGAAGGCTGCAGAGAGACTTTGGCTGAGGGGGTCTGGAGCCAGGCCAAGGGGCAATGGTTTGAAGCTGAGGCAGAGCAGGGTTAGAGTGGAGCTGAAGCAGAAGTTGTTGGTTGTGAGGGTGGTGAGAGTGTGGCCCAGGCTGGCCAGGGAGGCTGTGGCTGTCTCCTTGCTGGGGGTATCACAGTATCACAGTATAACTTAGGTTGGAAAGGACCTCGAGGATCATCGAGTCCAACCTATTGTTGTGTTGTGTTTCAGGCCAGGCTGGCTGAGGCCTTGAGCAGCTGAGTGTAGCTGAGAGGTGTCCCTGGGCATGGTGGGGAGCTTGGAGCAGATGAGCTCTCAGCTCCCTTCCAACCTGAGCCATGCTGTGACTTAGGTTTCCTCAAGCTTTGTTTCATAGAAACAACTGGGAAAAACAACCCAAGTGGATCTGAGCAAGGAATTATTAATTCAAATGTATTAAGTATGTTGTGAATTGTGGACAAGCAGACACTTGGAAACTCAAGAGGCCTGAAATTAGCCTTAGAAATGAATTAAAGCTAAACTGAGCTAAAGCTCCATTAATTCTGAGTGTCTGAGAAGCCTCACAGTTGTTAAAACATTTCTATCTAATCCACTTTCACTTCTTATTTGTAGTTAATTTGGATTATGTCTCCACATCCCTGTGCTGGCACTCCCTGAGATCAAAACCCATGTGGAAGTGAGCTGCTTAGTGGGGATAAAGCAGAGCATTTGCCTGCACTGCCATGCAGTGGGGTCACTGTCTAGCAGGGAAGTTTTGCTCTGTGAGATTTTCCCTTTGGCTGGGATTATGTCAAGACACAGATCTGTTCTGTGGCTGTCTGCTTTGCCTTTAAATGTTTACAAAGTACTTCCCAGGAATGAATCTGGGGAGGCTGAGCTGGAAAAGATTGTTCTCCTATGGAGGAAACCTTGCCTCTTCCAGGTGGGATTCAAATGTGGATTGAGATATTTCCTATTGCTGTGTTTACAAAGCTGGCATCATAAATTCAACCACAGAGGGGTGAGCTGATTGAACTCAGGCAGAGCAGAAAGCAAACCACAGCCTGGCCTGCAGCAAAAGCAGCAGAGGATCCTGCCCCTCTGCTCTGCTGAGACCTCTCCTGCACTGCTGTGCCCATCTCTGGGGCCCCCAGCACAAGAAGGACATGGACCTGATGGAGAAAGTCCAGAGGAGGCCACAGAGATGTTCAGAGAGCTGGAGAACGCCTGCAGTGGGGACAGGCTGAGAAGAGAAGCTCCACAAAAACCTTAGAGCTGCCTTCCAGTGCCTGAAGGGAACCTCCAGGCAGGCTGGGGAGGGACTGTTCACAAGGGGCTATGGGGATGGGACAAAAAGCAATGGTTTGGAACTGGAGCAGGGCAGAGTTAGGTTAGACATCAGGAGGAAGTTCTGCACAGTGAGAGTGGTGAGACACTGGAGCAGGCTGCCCAGGGAGGTAGTTGAGGCATCCCTGGAGACATTCAAGATCAGACTTGCTGTGTCCCTGTGCAGCCTGCTCTGGCTGGAGGTGTCCCTGCTGCCTGCAGGGGGTTGCACAAGATGCCCTTGGAGGCTCCCTTCCAACCCAGTGCAAGCTGTGAGTCTGTGACAATAAAGCCAGCAGCAATGGGGAGATGATAATTGCTCATCTCAGTTCCCATCTTACTTTAATTTAACGTTTCTCCTGCAGGTGGGAAGCAGCTGCAGCAAGGACACTCAGGAACCCTTTGGAGCCACTACTGAAACACATCTCTGTGGGAATGCTTTTAGAAAGCTGCTGACTCCACCAAAGGGAAGAGCAAGCCTCTCCTGGCCAAGCTGAGAGCTGAGCCACACACAGAGGTCAATATTTAGCTAGTGATGAGCAGCTGGAGCTGCTCCTAGGCCTCAGCATGACTCCTGGAGCATGCTGCTGAAACGCTTTGCTGCAGCTGGCAGCCAGGCACCAGTGGTGTGCCCCAGCGGTGTGCCCCAGCGATCAGTGCTGGGCCATGTCCTCTTTAACATCTTCATTGATGATCTGGATGAGGGCATTAAGTCCATCAGCAGTAAATTTGCAGATGACACCAAGCTGGGGGCAGGAGTTGATCTGCTGGAGGGCAGAGAGGCTCTACAGAGGGACCTGGACAGGCTGGACAGATGGGCAGAGTCCAAGGGCAGGAGATTGAACACATCCAAGTGCCGGGTTCTGCACATTGGCCACAGCAACCCCAGGCAGTGCTACAGGCTGGGGTCAGAGTGGCTGAGAGCAGCCAGGCAGAGAGGGACCTGGGAGTGCTGGTTGATGGTAGGCTGAACATGAGCCTGCAGTGTGCCCAGGCAGCCAGGAAGGCCAAAGGGATCCTGGCCTGCATCAGGAAGAGTGTGGCCAGCAGGAGCAGGGAGGTCATTCTGCCCTGTGCTCAGCACTGGTTAGGCCACACCTTGAGTCCTGTGTCCAGTTCTGGGCCCCTCAGTTTAGGAAGGATGTTGACTTGCTGGAAGGTGTCCATAGAAGGGTAACAAAGCTGGGGAGGGGTCTGGAGCACAGCCCTGTGAGGAGAGGCTGAGGGAGCTGGGGTTGCTTAGCCTGGAGAAGAGGAGGCTCAGGGGAGACCTTCTTGCTGTCTACAACTACCTTAAAGGAGGTTGTAGCCAGGTGGGGGTTGGTCTCTTCTCCCAGGCAACCAGCACCAGAACAAGAGGACACAGTCTCAGGCTGTGCCAGGAGAGGTTTAGGCTGGAGGTTAGGAGGAAGTTCTACACAGAGAGAGTGATTGCCCATTGGAATGTGCTGCCCAGGGAGGTGGTGGAGTCCCCATCCCTGGAGGTGTTCAGGAGGAGACTTGATGGGGTGCTTGGTGCCATGGGTTAGTTGTTTAAGTGGTGTTGGATGATAGGTTGGACTTGATGATCTTGAAGGTCTCTTCCAACCTGGTTTAATTCTAATTCTAATTCTCTTGCTATTAAAGAGAGACCAAAGAGTTTTCAACCTATGCTACATAGAGCTGAAAATTCTGCTGCTAGGGCCATGATGTATTTTTTCTTGTGCAGCATTCAAGCCTAGAGCAACTCTTTGCAGCTTACTTACCACATCAGTCCCCAGGAATAGAAGCTTAATTGAGACACTGAGGCTTGCTTAATGGAAGCAGCACGTGGAGGTGGTAATATTCCACATATTCATTTGGGGAGTATTATTATTACAGTTTTTACAGAGCTCACCACTTGCTCTCTCTTTCTACAGCAGAAATTTGCTTGCTTAGAGCCTCCCAGCTTGCCATGTCAAGTCTCTGTACAGTGACTGTCACTTGAAGGACGTGAATGGTGATGGAGTCACTCAGACAGCAATTAAAGAGCAATTTAGGCCTCTTAAAATGTGCCTCTGGTTTTTTCAGCATCCCACTTAGCAATGCATAAAATTACAGCATAAGACTCCAAGCATTATTCTGTATGAAAAGATGTCCTGCCCTGAGCTGGCCCAGCACCAGTGCTGCTGGGGGCTGGGAGTGCCCAGCTCAGGCTCTGCTCACTCAGGCACTTGCTGAAGCTCAGGGCAGCTGGGCACAGCCAGGGGCTGCTGCTAGCAGGGAGAAGCTGAGGGGCAGAGCTCCTGCCAAGGCCTGGGGGGCACAAAGCCTCTGCCTCAGGCTTGCTGCTCTGCACCCCAAGGGCACTGCCACAGCTCTGCCCCACCTTGGGGGCAGGAAGGCAGAGGGGGCAGCTGTGGGCAGGAGCAGACAGCAGAGGGGAGCCTCAAGTGCCCCCCAAGGCATTGCAGCCCCTGGATGGCATCTTCAGCAGCAAGCTGAGGGCTGCCCAGGCTCAGCCTCTTCTTCCCTGGCTGCTGTCCCAGCAGGACTCTCTCCCTTCTGCCTTCCATCCCCAGCCCTGTCTTCCTCACTCCAGCTCCAGAATCCAGCTCCCGAAGCTGCTTCCCATCTGCTGCTGAGCCCAGGGCCTGCCCCCAGCATCAGTGGTGCCAGTGGTGCCATCCTTGCCCTCAGGGCTTGGCTTCCATCTTGCTTTGTGTCTCTGTGTCTCTATCCCATGGCATTGTTCTCCTTCCCATCCCAGCTGGGTTAGTTCCTTTCTCAGCCATTTCATTCAGCTCATTTCAGTGCATCCCCTGTATTCCGTGGGCTTCCTAATCCCATCCTCTCCAGTTAAAGCAGTTTGCTTCATGCACAAAACCTCATCTCTGATATACCTTGAGAAACAGTTACTGAGCAAATGCTGCTGAATATGGATCAGGTTAGAGCAGTGTGGTAGTAAGTCATCAGAAGCTTCAGAAGGCATCAGGTGGTGGCAGTGCACAGGACTGAGAACTGTCTCACCTGCTAGTGCCAGGTCTGGGGCTGGCTGGGCAGAGGGCAGGAGCATCCTGGGTGGTACTTAGTAGGACTTGTCATTGTTTTGACACTGCTATCAAAATGGTTTATTTATCAAATGTGCTTGAGGCAGAGGAGCTCTTTGGAAGCTGGGAAATGTTGATGTGGGAAGGTCTCCAGATGTTTCAGGTGAGGGCAGGGGCAGAGTCTGATCTCTGGTTACCAACTAGGGATCAGTGCTGGGCCCCATTCTCTTTAATATCTTTATTGATGATCTGAATGAGGGGATTGAGTCAGGCATCAGCACATTTGCAGATGACAGCAAGCTGGGAGCAGATGTTGGTCAGTTAGAGGACAGAAGGGCTCTGCAGAGGGACCTCAACCAGCTGGACAGATGGGCAGAGGCCAACAGGATGGCATTCAACAAGTCCAAGTGCCAGGGGCTGCACTTTGGCCACAGCAGCCCCATGCAGAGCTATAGGCTGGGGTCAGAGTGGCTGTGGCCAGCAGGAGCAGGGAAGTCATTGTGCCCTGTGCTCTGCACTGCTGAGCCCACACCTTGAGTCCTGTGTCCAGTTCTGGGCTCCTCAGTTTAAGAAGGACATTGAGAGACTTGAAGGTGTCCAGAGAAGGGCAACAAGGCTGGGGAGAGGCCTTGAGCACAGCCCTGTGAGGAGAGGCTGAGGGAGCTGGGGTTGCTTAGCCTGGAGAAGAGGAGGCTCAGGGGAGACCTCATTGCTCTCTACAACTCCCTGAAGGGAGGTTGTAGACAGGCAGAGGTTGGTCTCTTCTCCCAGGCAACCAGCACCAGAACAAGAGGACACAGTCTCAAGCTGTGCCAGGGAAAGTTTAGACTCAAGGTGAGGAGAAAGTTCTTCACTGAGAGAGTCATTCGTCATTGGAATGTGCTGTGGGAGGTGGTGGAGTCCCCATCCCTGGAGGTGTTCAAGAGGGGATTGGATGTGGCACTTGGTGCCATGATTTAGTCATGAGGTCTGTGGTGACAGGTTGGACTCGATGATCCTCGAGGTCTCTTCCAACCTTGGTGATTCTGTGAGACTGTGATCCTCCCCATCAATGTTTCTGTAGCTGTGGTCAGGGTGGTAGAGTTAGCTGGGAAATAACCTGCAGGAGCTCATCAGGGACCTAAAGACCTTCAAGTTCAAAGCTGTGTTTTTTACTTCATGAAGAAATCAAAGTAAGTAAAAGATGACTACTAAATAATCACTGGTGTTGGAGGGCAGTTTGCCATCAGCTGATGCCTGAGGTTCCCAGGGAAGGACACTGAAACAGGAGCTCTATAAAGGCATGGAAGAGAGCCTTTTCCTCCCATGACAAACAGCACAAGTTCTGCTTTAACTGTGTGATGTTTCCTCCTGAGAACACCAGCTGGATGTCCTGGATAATCTTGCCAAGCTTCCTATTTTATCTGTTGGGATAAATGGGGAAGCCATCTAACTCCCTGTGTTTAATGTGGAAGAGAGACAAAGGACTTGGGAGGTGTAGGATGGCTCCTGTGGGGAGTGGGTGGCTTAGAATGGCTCTCATTCATTGCTCTGAAAATCTACCTTCTGCTCCTCAGTGCAAGGCTTTGCATTGTCTGTTTGGAGGATCTTAAAGGTGCTCTGTTTCCCAGGGGTGGTCTGGAGGAAGGAGACAATTTAAGGTCCTGCATTTTCACAACCTATAATAGATCTGTAACAAGCCCTGGCTGAAGCTGTTTGCCTGCAGCAGGGTCTGGCATCTCCTCTTCAGCGTGGGTCACAGGCTGAGTAGTGCTGATTTCTGCAGGAAAGCAGAGGAGGGCAACAGAGCTGGGGAAGGGTCTGGAAAACAGAGCTGGGGAGGAGCAGCTGAGGGAGCTGGGGGTGTTTAGCCTGGAAAAGAAAGAGAAGGCTGAAGGGAGACCTCATTGCTCTCTACAACTCCTTGAAAGGAGGTTGGAACCAGGTGGGGATTGGGCTCTTCTTCCTAGTCTCAGCTGATAGAAGGAGAAGAAATGGTCTGAAATTGTGCCAGGGCATGTTTAGGTTGGAGATGAGGAAAAATGTCTTTGCTGGAAGAGTGGTCAGGGACTGGCACAGGCTGCCCAGGGAGGCAGTGGAGTCCCCATGCCTAGAGGTGTTCCAGAACCATGTGGCCATGGCAGGTGGGGACAGGGTTTGGTGGTCATGGTGGGGTTGGGTCAGTGGTTGGACTGGATGCTCTTAGAGAGCTTTTCCAACCCACAAAAATCTCTGATACTGTGCAATGTTCCCAGCACTTTGGCAATTGCTTTCCCCATGAGCTCCTCTGCAAAGTCACTTTGCTGGGCTTACCAAAGATCCCTGCCCGCTGCTTAGCAACCCACTCCAGTATTTGATGAGAAAAGGACCTTTTTTGGGTTTGTTTTGTATTTAAAATATCTATTAGAGGCATATCAAAGTCAGCAAAATGTTGGTGTCCTTGGAAGAATGAGTGCTCTGAGTGCTACTACCTGATCTCCTTCTATGCCCAGGTGACTGTCTGGTGGATGTGGAGCAGGCTGTGGATGTGGTCTGCCTGGACTGCAGCAAGGCCTTTGACACTGTCCCCCACAAAAAACTACTGGCCAAGCTGTCAGCCCCTGGCTTGGACAGCAGCACTCTGAGCTGGGTTAGGAACTGGCTGGAGGCTGAGCCCAGAGAGTGGTGGTGAATGGTGCCACAGCCAGCTGGCAGCCAGGCACCAGTGGTGTGCCCCAGGGAGCAGTGCTGGGCCCCATCCTGTTCAATATCTTCATTGATGATCTGGATGAAGGCATTGAGTCCATCATCAGCAAATTTGCAGATGACAGCAAGCTGGGAGCAGGAGTTGCTCTGTTAAAGGGCTGAAGGGTTCTGCAGAGGGACCTGGACAGGCTGGACAGATGGGCAGAGGCCAACAGGATGGCATTCAACAAGTCCAAGTGCCAGGGGCTGCACTTTGGCCACAGCAACCCCAGGCAGAGCTACAGGCTGGGGTCAGAGTGGCTGAGAGCTGCCAAACAGAGAGGGACCTAGGGGTGCTGATTGAGAGCTGCCTAAACATGAGCCAGCAGTGTGCCCAGGGGGCCAAGAAGGCCAAGGGCATCCTGACCTGCATCAGGAAGAGTATGGCCAGCAGGAGCAGCAACATTGTGCCCTGTGCTCAGCACTGCTGAGGCCACACCTTGAGTCCTGTGTCCAGTTCTGGGCTCCTCAGTTTAGGAAGGACATTGAGAGACTTGAAGGTGTCCAGAGAAGGGCAACAAGGCTGGGGAGAGGCCTTGAACACAGCCCTGTGAGGAGAGGCTGAGGGAGCTGGGGTTGCTTAGCCTGGAGAAGAAGAGGCTCAGGGGTGACCTTATTGCCCTCTCCAACTCCCTGAAGGGAGGTTGTAGCCAGGTGGGGGTTGGTCTCTTCTCCCAGGCAGCCAGCAGCTGAACAAGAGGACACAGTCTCAAGCTGTGCCAGGGGAGGTTTAGGTTGGAGGTGAGGAGAAAGTTCTTCCCAGAAAGAGAAATTGGCCACTGGGATGTGCTGCCCAGGGAGGTGGTGGAGTCCCCATCCCTGGAGGTGTTCCAGAGGGGATTGGATGTGGCACTTGGAGCCATGGTTTAGTCATGAGGTCTGTGGTGACAGGTTGGACTCGATGATCTTTGAGGTCTCTTCGAGCCTGGGTGGTTCTGTGATACTGTGATACTTTGTGCCTGGAAACACCAGGAAGCAAAGAGTAATTTTCCTGGGAACTTGGTAAGAAGAGTTATTAGCCAGTGGTATTAATAATCCATCTAAGTTGTTGTGCAGCCAGCAACAGACTAATACAATCCAGTACTTGCACAAGCTTTAGTGAACCAGCAGGGGGGCTGCTGAGCGATTAGCTACATAATTAATTCAGAACACTCCTCACAGTATCTTAGTGGAGACTGGGGTGGGAGGGGGAAATACTTAGAATATTTTAATAACTTCAGGAAAGACCAAAATTAAGCAGCACAAAGCCCATTAAAATCCAACCAGTACCAAAATATGTCCGTTTTTGGGTGGTTTTTCACTGGGTTCCTCTTCAGCCCATGTGCCTTGCTGCTCAGCAGCAAATGCCTTGGAAAATCGAAGCCACTGCAGGAATCACAATTAGAACAGACCTTGAATTCCATCCCTCAGAAGCAGAGTGTTCATACGAAGGAACTCTTGAGCCATAGTTAAGTTTCTCTCATGCCATTAAACGCTGGCACTTATTTTATCTGACATGTGATCCCACTCAGGCAGCAGCGGCTCAGTAACTCAGCTGAGTGCAACTGGAAGCACCGATGAAGCGGAGCGTTCACTAAGGCACTGAACTCCTCTCCCAGATATTTAGGGGAATTGCCAAAGAGAAAAGCTTAGGGGGATCAATATGGACCCTAATTCAGTATGCCTGACAGCACACATGGATGGGGAAATCATAGAATCCCAGAATGGCTCAGGCTGGAAGGGAGCTCAGAGCTCATCTGTTCCAAACTCCTGCCACAGGCAGGGACACCTCTCAGCTACACTCAGCTGCTCAAAGCCTCAGCCAGCCTGGCCTGATACACCCCCAGCAAGGAGGCAGCTGCAGCCACAGCCTCCCTGGACAATCCATTCCAGAGCCTTGCCACCCTTCTCCCTAAGATCCAATTTAAACCTATTCTTCAGTTTAAATCCATTCCCCCTTGGCCTGTTGATAGATGCTCTTGCAAAAAGTCTCTCTGCAGCCTTCAGGTCCCCCTGGAGCCTTCTCCTCTGCAGGCTGAACACCCCCAGCTCCCTCAGCCTGTGCTCACAGCAGAGCTGCTCCAGCCCTTGGAGCATCATTGTGGCCTCCTCTGGACTCTCTCCAGCAGCTCTGTGTCCTTCTTCTGCTGGGGACACCAGAACTGGGCAGGATTGGAGGTGAGGTCTGAGCAGAGCAGAGTCCAGGTGAAGAATCCCCTCTCCTGCCCTGCTGCCTACACTGCTCTGGCTGCAGTTCAGCACACAGCTGCCTGCTGGGCTGCCGGAGGACACTGCTGGGGAGCTACTCAGCCACCAACAACCCCAAGTGTCTTTCTTCAGGGCTACTCTCAACCCACTCTGCACCCAGTGCCTGGGACTGGCCTGACCCAGCTACAGGACCTTGCACATGGACTTGTTGAGCCTCATGCAGTTTGCACAGGTCCATATGTCCAGCCTGTCAAGGTTCCTTTGGACAGCATCCCTACCCTCAAGTGAGTCCAGCACACCACACAGCCTGGTGCCATCAGCACAATAAAGCTGGTGATGTTCACATCTGCACAGATTTCATCTCAATACATAATGAGGAAGCAATGAAGATATTTTGGCCTGTGTGGTCACCAAAAGTTCAAGTGCAGTTGTGGATCTTGAGACTGATGATTCACACTGATGATCCAGGTGTTAGCCTGAAGTCCACTGAAATCACAGCATTGCCTCATTTGGAAAAGCCATCTAGGTCATCAACCTGGCACCACCACAGCCACTAAACCACATCCCACAGTGCCATGGCCACACACCTCTTGAACACCTCCAGCAGCTCCCTGGGCAGCTGTGCCCGGTTGACGCTGTCCCCTTAAGAAAGGGAATATGGTGGATGGAAGTTGGTAAACGGAAGGAATACTCTAAACTAATTTTCATTGGTCAAGTGGGAGGAAGCACCATCTGAACTGAGACTGAAATGGGCATTTCCAGCACTTCTCGGTCAGTCTTGCTTCCGCATCTCCTTCGGTGCAGCAGCTTTCTGCCTGTGCTGGGTTTTCTGCCAAGGCTCCGGCCTTGAAAAACTGATAAGGCCTGTATTAACTGCTTACAATTAACACAAACTGCTTTTAACTTCTTTCTTTCTCTTTCTCCCTCTTTTCCGAACTATTCTGGGGAAAGGGGGGAAGAGAGGGGAGAGCGGAGGTGGGGAATCCCCTCGGCCGAGGGGGGTTACTTTCATTTCTGTGTTACTCTGTTGTATATCTTTGTATATATTGTAGATATTGTAAATTTGTAAATATTCCCCTGCATATCCTTCATTGCTTTGTAAATATAGCTCCACTGCTTTGCTAATTCAGCTGGTGAGTTTTTTTTTCCTTTCCCTTCAATTTTTCTTTCCCTTTTACCTTACAAGGGGGAAGGGAAGAGGCTTCTTAGCCTTACCCCTTCCAAACCCACCACATTTTTTTATTGGCGCCCAACGTGGGGCAGATAATTAGTTTAATTTATTACTTGATTGATTTAGTGTTTTCTAGCTGAAGTAGCAAACATGAAGGTCTTGTGGTTTGTGGAGCGATTATTCTTTTCAATTTTTGGGGCTCTGGTTTACAGATATTGTTTGGGTTTGCTTTTGGATTACCTGGGCAAATATTTGGTGCGGACAATTTATATGTGGGTTATGTATAGAGTTAAATTATGGTATGGAAAATGTATTAATTTCTTATGGCCAGTGAGATACAGGAATGTTACCTCCACCACTCTCCCAATTGAGATAAAGGGTTTTAAGATTCCGCCTGAGGAGAGAGTAACTTTAGGTGATGCCTGGGATCCAAAAGTGGTTTACTTGGTGTCTATAATTCTGCTGCTGGTGATAATTATTGTGTATCTCCTGATTTCTTTACGGCGAGAGAGAAAGGTGTCCAGAGCTTGTTTTGTTATTAAAACTAGACCAAAAAGAAAACGCCGTAGCTCGAGATCAGTTCCAGAGTCATCTAGTGATGAGGACTGTGGAGAACCCGTGTCAGTTAAAAAGAAGGCTAAAAAGTTAATTGGTAAAGCAGCTCTAAATGACTTTGCTGATTCTAGCAAGCTGCCAAGGGCGTCAGCTGGTATCAACATGGCTCCTACTCCTTCTCCTTCTTCTCCATCAGCCATTAACGGAGCAACGTCACTTCCGCCTACTCCCTCGGTGGGACCGGAAGTCACTGCCCCAGCAGCTGATTTATCTCAGGACCTGTCGGCTTCCGTTAAGGTGGCTGTAAATTCAAACACAGCTCCAGTTAAGGTGGCTCCTTTAAAGACTAGAGGTGCAAAGACCAAAGATGGAGAAGAAGAGGAGCTGGAGACTGATCCTGGTGAGGGGCCCTCTACTCTAAGAGATCCTGCTCAGGAGGAAGAGGTGGTTTGTTTTAAAGATCTAGCTAACCTAGTGAGATCAAAGCAGGATACAGATGAAGCTAGGAAAGCAGCTGGCAAAGGTGGTTCTCAGCTTAAAGAGATCCTTAGGAGAATGACAGCAGGATTATATGGACAAAAAATTCAGGGAGATGAGGAGGAAGATGATATTTTGGAGTGTTCTTCTCCACGGGAGGAATTGCGCCATGTCTGTAAAGATTTCACCAGGGCAGATAAGGAACCAGTTCTAGCTTGGCTCAGTAGGTGTTATGATACAGGTGCTCCAGCTCTAACAGTTGGAGACAAGTCAGCAGCTCAGTTAGGAACTCTCTCAAGGGACAATGGAATAGATAGACATCTAGGCAGAGCTCTCGGTAAGGTTAGTCTCTGGATATGCCTTTTAATGGCAGTTGCCCTGAGATATCCTTCCCGAGATGATCTTCCATGGAATCCTAAACCCTGGACTACCATAGATGAGGGAATTAAGCGCTTGAGAGAATTTGCTGTTAGAGAGCTACTCTATGGTGAACATGAAACTCTGAATCCTGATGACATTCCTGTGGGTATTGGTCTTGCTAAAAAGATCATCAAACTTGCTCCTTCCAATTATGCAAACATTCTGGCAAGCAGAATTGTGTCAAGAAGTTATGGTGGAGCTTCTCCCACGGTTGGCCAATTCAGTGATCAAATGAGACAATTGGAGGATAGCATGACACGTGGTTCTTTGGTTTCAGCCATTGAAACTCTGTCTGGAAAAATTGAGAATTGCATGAAGGATCTGAAAGATTCCATATACCAATTGGCACAAAGGGATAATTTCAATTCTTCCTCCAGGTGGGCACAAGTTTCATCTGTGAGGAATACACGTCCTCCAAGGAGGTCATTGCAAAACAGGTCATTCCAAAACAGGTCGTTCCAAAACAGACCGCCAAGGCAATCACGTAGAACTATTTGGATAACTCTGCGTGATCAGTTTGGTGAGAACATGAACCGCTGGGATGGCCAACCAACTTCTAATCTTTTCAGGAGACTGAGGGAATTGCAAAGTGGCAGAACCCAAGGTAGCAATACCAGAAGGGTAGCTGTTACTTCCACAGTTCCCCAGAACGACTCTTATGGATCCAACAGTGGCTCCAGTTATAACATGCAAAGTTATAACCCTGCAAACTATGTGCAATGCACATGTGCACATGTTCCCCATAACTAGGGGTGCCCTGCCTCCCGCCAGGGGGAGGAGAGGGATAACAGAGATAATAGAATCTATTGGGATGTGTACATCCAGTGGCCTGGCACTTCACAATTTCGGAAGTACAGGGCCTTGGTTGACACAGGAGCTCAGTGCACCATAATACCATCAAATTATCAGGGATCAGAGTCTATAACTATTCTGGGAGTCACTGGTGGATCTCAACAGTTAAGTAAGGTAGAGGTTAATATAAGTTTAACTGGTAAACAATGGAGGAAGCATACAGTTGTGACCGGACCTGATGCACCTTGTATTTTGGGAATTGATTTTCTGAGAGAAGGGCGTTTCAAGGACCCTAGAGGTTACAAATGGGCTTTTGGAGTAGCTTCAATAGAAATTGATGGACAGAAATTGAAGCTGTCTGCCAGACCTGAACTTTCTGATGAATCTGCAGTTGTGGGACAACATAAGATACAGGACATTAAATTGCCGGTTGCTTCTCAGACTGTGCATCACAGACAATACAGAACCAACCATGACTCTTTGTTGCCCATTCAGAATCTGATTCGTCAGTTGGAGAGTCAGAAAGTAGTCAGCAAAACTCATTCCCCTTTCAACAGTCCAGTGTGGCCTGTGCGGAAGCAGAATGGAGACTGGCATCTGACAGTAGACTACCGAGCCCTAAATGAAGTGACACCACCTATGAGTGCAGCAGTACCAGACATGATGGAGCTACAGTATGAGCTGGAATCCAAAGAGGCCAAATGGTATGCTACCCTAGACATTGCTAATGCATTTTTCTCTATTCCCATAGCAGAGGAATGCAGGCCTCAGTTTGCTTTCACCTGGAGAGGAATCCAGTACACTTTCAACAGGCTGCCAATGGGCTGGATCCACAGCTCAAGCATCTGTCATGCAGTGATCCACGATGCTCTGGAGAAAGGCGGTGCTCCAGAACACATCCAGTTCATCGATGATATCATCGTCTGGGGTAAAACTGCTGAGGAAGTCTTCGAGAAAGGTAACAAAATCATTGACATTCTTCTGAATGCAGGTTTTGCCATCAAACGAGACAAGGTGAAAGGGCTACCACCACAGAGATTCAGTTTCTGGGAGTGCGATGGCAGGATGGACGCTGACACATTCCAGTGGATGTGGTAAATAGAGTCTCTACCATGGCAAGTCCCACAAACAAGCAAGAGACCTTACGTTTCTTGGGGATAGTGGGATTTTGGAGACTGCACATTCCTGGATACAGTCAGATTGTGAAACCTCTGTATGATGTGACTCGAAAGAGAAACCATTTCCACTGGGGACCTGAACAACAAGCAGCCTTTGACCAGATAAAGCAAGAGGTGATTCAAGCAATGGGTCTGGGACCTGTCCGAGATGGTCCAGACATTAAGAACATTTTGTACACGGCTGCAAGTGACAATGGTCCAACCTGGTGCTTGTGGCAAAAAGCTCCAGGTGAGACACGTGGACGACCTCTTGGTTTCTGGAGTCGAGGTTACAGAGGTTCAGAGGCTAACTACACTCCAACAGAGAAAGAAATTCTAGCTGCCTATGAAGGAGTAAAAGCATCTTCTGAAGTGATTGGAACTGAATCACAACTTCTCTTAGCTCCCAGATTACCAGTTTTGAATTGGATGTTCAAAGGCAAAGGTTCCACACCACATCATGCCACAGACTCCACATGGTCTAAGTGGATGGCTCTGATAACACAGAGAGCTCGAATGGGAAATCTTGAAAGACCTGGTCTAGTGGAGGTGATCTCAAGTTGGCCTAAAGGTATCAACTGTGCTAAACCTCCAGAGGAGAAAGTAACTCGTGCTGAGGAAGCTCCTCCTTACAATGACCTTTCTGATGATGAAAAGAAATATGCTTTGTTCACAGATGGTTCCTGTCGTCTTGTTGGAAACAAGCGAAGGTGGAAGGCTGCAGTGTGGAGTCCAACACGTCGAGTCGCAGAGGCAAAAGATGGAGAAGGAGAATCCAGTCAGTTCGCAGAGGTAAAAGCTGTCCAGCTAGCTCTCGACGTAGCTGAACATGAGAGATGGCCAAAGCTTTATCTCTACACCGACTCATGGATGGTAGCCAATGCTCTATGGGGTTGGCTAAAGAACTGGAAGAAGAGTGGTTGTCAGAGAAAAGGAAAACCCATTTGGGCAGCCAACCTGTGGCAGGACATTGCTGACAAATCGAGAGAATTCCAGTGAAAGTGAGACACATTGATGCTCACATTCCTAAGAGCAAAGCTACTGAGGAACAGCAACACAACCATCAGGCAGATCTAGCTGCAAGAGTTTCTCAAGTAGACATGGACTCTAATCTTGATCTCGACTGGAAACACCGAGGTGAGATATTCTTAGCTCGGTGGGCTCACGATTCGTCAGGACATCAAGGCAGAGATGCAACATACCAATGGGCTCGTGACAGATCCATAGACATTTCCATGGATGCTATCACACAAGTCATCCATGACTGTGACATTTGTGCTGCTATTAAGCAGGCAAAACGACTTAAGCCCTTGTGGTATGGTGACAGGTGGTCCAAGTACAAATATGGTGAAGCTTGGCAGATTGACTACATCACTCTACCACGTTCTCGTTCTGGTAAGCAATACGTGCTTACTATGGTAGAGGCAAACACTGGATGGTTGGAAACTTATCCAGTTCCACATGCAACTGCACGCAACACCATTCTCGGTCTGGAGAGACAGATCCTGTGGAGACACGGAACTCCAGAGAGGATTGAGTCAGACAACGGAACTCATTTCAAGAACAACCTTGTAAAGAACTGGGCCAAAGAGCACGGTATTGAGTGGATATTCCACATTCCCTACTATGCACCAGCTTCAGGGAAGATTGAACGTTACAACGGTTTGTTGAAGACCACTCTTAAAGCCATGGGAGGTGGATCTTTGAGAAACTGGGAAAAACATTTAGCACAAGCAACCTGGCTGGTAAATAGTAGAGGTTCAGTGAACCGAGCTGGACCTGCACATTCAGATTTGCTACGGAAAGTGGAAGGTGATAGAGTTCCTGTTGTTAGAGAAAAGAATCTGTTAGGTAAAACTGTTTGGGTATTTTCACCCTCAGGAGAGGCTAAACCTGTCCGAGGGGTGGTTTCAGCTGAAGGTCCGGGTCACACTTATTGGGTAATGCAAGAGAATGGTGAAATTCAGTGTATTCCACAAAGAAATTTAACTTTAGCTGAAAGAGGTTAACTTCGAACTGCTGTACAGCTACATCGCGCCCAAAAGAAGAATCAACGAGAATCTACGGTGCACGAAC